>BPLT01000153.1:0-600000 GCA_019656295.1 Rhododendron mucronatum var. ripense | reverse complement strand
ATCATTAGGCGGTGAGCTCGTCTCCCACCATCCCCATATCCCTTACAGCCCCTCTGGATGGAGGGGTGAGAAAAGAAAAGAAAGGGGTGTGATTTCTCACCCTCCCATCCAAATAACAATGAGAAATCAAATTTTCACAGACGACTGGTAGAGTTCTGACGACTCTCCGAAGAACTGAAAATCTCTCCCTCTCATCTCCAGCCAACCTGGTACTCTCTCTTCTCCGGCGACACACAACTACTCATCTGACGACAATCCAACAAGGAATGGACCACACGCTCACCTTTCTCACGAAATCTCACCACTTTTGGTGAGAAATGGAACTAGGCTGGGGAGGGGTTCTGGTCTCGCTCCATCTCTCGCCTTTTTCCCCTTCCAAACGAGAGAGAGATTAAACTCTCTCCCCAATTCTTTTCTTCTCTCGCGAATTCTCGCCTACCAAATGAGCTGTTTGAGCTAGGCTAGCGTTGGATTTGCTATGTACGATTAAAAGAAAATTAAGATTCGAGTCATGGGTTTTCGGTATTGGATTATTTGTGCTGGTGGAGATTTAAAGTTTTGTAACAAAGTGCAGATGCACTTTCTCTGCCAGGTTTAATACTCAAGGCCGTGTCGGCAATGAAATTCCTAGTTCTAATCTAAACCAAATTTGATTAGTTAATTACATTTGCTAGGCGCTCAAAATATTTAGGCCGTCAACTATACTTACCAGTAATTTCCTATCAACCCTGTCCTATGGCTACAGCATTAAATATTAGTAGTACTACCTTTCAGAATTTTCTATTGTTTGTTGTTTTTCTAATCTTTTCAAGAACAATGATGTTTGAGACACCATGGTTCGGAATGGATTTACCCCATCACAATTTTCTCTTGGTTGCTTTTTTGTTTTCAACAACATTTAAGTTTGGAAACAAAATCGCGAACACATATATAGATATAGATATACATACGATCAGATATATATGCATCCCGGCATAATCTTTCATACATCGTAAAAAAAGAAACTCTTTCTCTAGGTAATGATGGGGTATCGATCAATTGTGGGGTCCACTTTCTGGGCCCCACAGCAAACGAATCTAATTGTTGGTTATTTTTAAAATATTATTCCGAGTGTTCTCGTAATATTTCAAATAATCGGCCTATAAGCGCTTGATCTCACATTTTTTTTTTTGAATTAATTTAATCCCACGTTCACTTTTTATTTAAGAGTTTATGATGATTTTCTGAATGAGTTTACAATAAATTTCTGAATGAAACATTTGACGTATGGATCATGTATTTACATTTATCATTTATCCAATCAATCATTCTACAATAACAAATATTTACACAAATCCATTCACATTCACATTGGGGCCTACACAAACTACACCTCTAGTATGTGTGGGACCCACCAAAAAATGTGAGTATTTGTGTATGGTTATAAAATTATTGTTATCCAATTTAGAGCAAGTTTACCAATTGAAAGGTAAAAATGCTAGTAAACAGTGTACTTTTTTTTATTTTACCTACTCATATATCTATCAACACTATATTAATACTCCCTACTTTACCTATCACTTATTAGAATACTACTCCCTCCATCCCATTTTTATTGTTCATTTTCGTTTTTCATGCCGTTCTTTCAACGCTTATATTTCCTAATCTACAATATTTTTCATAATTTTGAAAACTTTGTATTATAGATCTAATCGAGAACTATCAAACAAGATCCATATTGTATATTTTTGGAGATTCATATTGGAAGATATAAGCGTTGAAAGAATGACACGAAAAACGAAAATGAACAATAAAAATGGAATGGAGGGAGTAATTCTTTTTTGAAGAAAGAGAGAGGGAGTGATAGAGGAGAGAGCGAAAAGAAACAATATTTTAATAAATGCATTGTGAATGGTAGTTTGGTATATATCCAATTATTTTTCATAAAGACAAACTAGCTTCTTCTCTGCCCAAACTGTAGACTAGTTTTGAGGTCTTAATTAGTAAAATGTGGTAAACTTTTGAAATTTTACAGACTCTCAAAAAAATATGTATAAAATAATCAACAATTTATATTGTTTGCATTAGGCTCATAGTGGGTCCCACAATTGCTTGATACCCCATCGGTTCTCTCTTCTCGGGTCTCCGTAGTGTTTTCGAGAAGAACAAGAAGAGAAAAAGCACAAAACCACCTCTCCCCGCCCTCTCTCTCTCTCACATCATTCGAACAGACAGACACACAACAGTCAACAACAGCAGAGCAATGCTACGGTAATACTGCTATAAACTGCATGCGATCACAAATTCGATCAAGCACCAAAACCGTCGCGATGCTCTTCAGACGACCACCCAAACCAGGAGAAAACCCCCTCGACTCCGCCTCCTCCTCCTCTCCTTCTCCGATGCCATCCCCATCCTCCTCTCTCTTCCTCTCCCACCCCTCTCGCTCTCTCCGCCGCTTCTCCATCCTCATCCCCGTCTTCCAACTCCGCTTCCCAACAAACACCCAAATCCAAGATCACTCTCGAAACCCCAATCCAATCACCGACCCGGATAAGAAGTCGTTCGTGGTGGCCACGGGGGAGCTGTTCCTGGGAATCGCGTCTTGGTTCGTGAAACCCAGAGTTAGAAATGGGCGTGGAGTTGTTGAGAGGGAGAAGTATTTTTGGCGGGGGAGGAAGGTGGGGATTTTGGCGGTGGTGGAGGATGATAAGGATGTGGTTTGGGAGAGGAGAGAGAAGGACGTGGAGGCGGAGGAGGAGAGAAGGCGGAGGAAGGCGGTGACGACGAGTCCGGGGTTTAGCTTTGCTGCGGCTGGGCTTTTGTTTCCGTACTATCTGGGGGTTGCGCAGTTGCTTCTTGACAAGGGTTACATTAAGGTCGGCAATTCTTGGCTTTTTTCTTTCTTTCTTTCTTTCCTTCTTTTTTTTTTTATGATATGTTAATGTCCGAGCTAACTTACGGGGCAAATCCGGGAACTAATTCCACCGTCCACTGTCGGGGCCCAATTGAAACCAGAATAAAGTCTCCTGTGGACTTGGGTGTTGATAGATAGCATTTGAGAAGATTCGAACTGATACTTCGGAGGAGCAAATCCCTAAGGCTCCGTTCAGTTGTCGAGAAAGTTGTTTGGGAAATTGGTTCCCAGAAAAAGTGAAGTGAGGTGAAGTAAAAGAAAAAGAAAATTATTTTCCTGAGACTGTTCATTTGACAAAAGAATTTTGCAAGAAAAATTAAGGTTTAGTTGTTCATTTGTTGGGAAAAATAAACTTTCGGGAAAATTTTGTGAGTGTTCACTCATTTTCCTTTTCCCGCGACGCAAAATCCTATGTTTTTTACGGGATCACTTTGCAGGAAAGTAATTCCTGCAGGAAAACTTAAATTGGTAAGTCCTAGAATTTTCCTGCCAACTGAACACTAGGAAAGTTATGGGAAAATTAATTTTCCCATCCTTTCCTGTACTTTCCTGGCAGTACTGGCAACTGAACGGGGGCATAAGTTTGCCAACCCCTTGGGTTTTTTTTTCCCTCTTTCTTTACGTTGCTCAGTTTATTTGAATAATTGTTGTGGTTAAAATGCAGTTGGGGTTTGCTTTCCAAAAAGGAAAAGACAAAAAGGCAAATTGGGACTTGGGGGAGTGTTTGGAGGAGATATATGTAATGGGTTTTTTCTTTTAAGGTAGTGTTTGTTTGACTGAAATGTTTTCGGGATGCATTGAAATGGGCATTATTTGGCCTTCCAAATGGAATACCATCCACCTGATTTGCCAGACGTCCGAATGATATTCAAAGGGAATGGTTATTAAGTCTAGCTTTCATTCCACTGAACCAGCGTTATGTTAGCTACTTGATTTTTACTAAGGGCAACAGAATCAGAGTACTGTTACCCCGGATTGGATACTTAGGATTTACTCCCTCCGTCCCATAATATTTGTCCGGTCTGCAAAACGGAGACGTAAAAATAATACTATTTTTGTAAGAAAAGTTGAGAAAAAATTCAACAACTTACTAGATCTCGACGAGTTCTTTTAACTTGCGAAAAAAATTTGAATTTTTTCTTGAAAGAAATGCATGATTTTGTAGTCTCCGTTTTGCGGACCGGACAAATATTATGGGACGGAGGGAGTAAGTTACAACTTTGTTCTTCATAGATGGAAAATTGGAAATGGCTTTTGTTTTGACACAGGACACAACACCATTGGCTGGTTCTTCTGCTGGCGCTATTGTGTGTGCTGTAATCGCCTCTGGAGCTAGTATGCAAGAGGCTTTGAAAGCTACCAAAATATTGGCTAAAGATTGCCGGCTGAAAGGAACTGCATTTCGGCTTGGGGTATGTTGCACTCTTTTCGTGGATAAGTAAACACCATTCTTGAGGGCAACTTCATGAAATGAGACAGTATATAACGAAGCATCGAATCTAGCGGCAAATGTGAAGAGTACTAGGATACAAGTTTGAGCTTAACTGCTTAGTGCATAAATTGATTGCGCTTGGTGCAAATTGATTGCTTTCCATGTTGTCTTGTAAGGGGTTTTAGCACCCTGTTGCCATTGGGCTTCTATTTCTGAGCATTTAGGTGAGACTGTGAGAGTATGATCCTTGTTATTATAGGGATGGAATTTAGTAGCATGTCTACAACCTGGGAGAGCTTTTCTCAAGAAGAATTATTTTGTTTGATACCCCCTCCATCCCCGTTTATTGTCCATTCTCACTCTTTTGGGTACCTCAAATAAGCATCTATACTCTTTAATTCATTTTTTGCTAGTGATTTTGAATACTTTGTACATAAGAGTAATTGAGATCATTGGATTTGTTGAAGAAATTCTTGAACTTTTTTCCCACAAAAGAAATTATTTTTTGATCTGATAAAGGGGCAGAATTGTCAAAAAAGGACAAACAAATGTGGACAGACTGGGTAACATTGAATTTTGAGATTGGCCAATATCAGCATAAACATGGCATTTTCTAGTTGGTTACTAAGAGAGTGAAACCCTGTGGGTAGTTGGAACAAAGTGTTGCTTCTATATAAAAATTCAAGTATTTAACATGCTCATTGTTTTTGTGTTTAGGCTGTTCTAAGAGATGTTCTAGACAAGTTTCTGCCAGATGATGTGCATACTCGATCCAATGGCAGGGTTCGTGGTGAGATTAATTTTCCCTCCCTTGCCTGTATTCAAGGTTGACTGGTAATATAAAATGTTTTCTTTAAGTGATCAGAGTGGCTTATCCTAGTGAGTTGGCAATTTGTGTGCTATGCACAAAAAAAGGGAAATCAGTGTTGTAGAATTAAGTTTGAACTTGAAAACTATCCGATTCGCATGTGACCTTAAGGGTCCATTTGGAATGGAGGTGTGAAAAGAAAATAAGTGTTTCTGGTATTTCACTATTTCTTGCCAAATCTCACCACTTTTGGTAGAAATGTTTTATGCACATATGATTTCTCACAACCCAAACAAGTGGGGTTTTCCCTCCATTCCTTATCATTTGCCAACAAATCCCTCAAAGCAAACGGGCTGTAGTGTCCTCCGGTTTGTGGCCTCATTTGTTGATTGGTTCTTTGTGTATGCGTATGTTTAGTGTTTTCAAAGTACCTGCGTATTCGGATTTGTATATTATAACAAACTTTATAAATTCTTGACAGGACCTGTGATGAAGTGAAATGTTTTCCATAAACCATTTGCAAGAACTATCCTTCTTCCCTCGCCCAACCACACAACCCCCACCACCACACCCCCCCCCCCCCCCCCCCCCCCCCCCCCCCCCCCCCCCCCACCAATATGTGAAACTAGCCTCAATTACCGACAGAAGTGTGACAGTTGAAACTATTGTTTTCTTTGGTTCACAGTTGCTGTAACACAGATACTTTGGAGGCCTAGAGGCTTGCTGATTGATCAGTTTGACTCGAAAGAAGATTTTATTAACGCATTGTTTACTTCATCCTTCATCCCAGGGTACCTTTTTCAAAGTTCTTTGTCCTCCCACAAAAGATTAGTTTATCCGATGAAGTTGAACTAAACTTGTAACTCAATGCAGATATCTTGCTCCAAGACCAGCTACAATGTTTCGGAATAAACTTTGCGTTGATGGGGCTTTGACATTATTTATGCCACCCACGTCTGCAACTCAGACGGTATCTCTGAGTTTTATCTTGTGCAATGATTCTTTAGAGAACATAACTTAAATACTTAATGAATAAGTTGCGACGATGTCTTATGGTTGTTGATTTGCCGTAGAGATGAACCATATGTTGCATACCTTTCTTCTTGATGTCAGATTCTAACCACTAAGTGTTTGCTTTGATGAAAAAGCTTATCTATGGGACCTATCGTTGTATTGAACTAGAGCGCTTCAGTGCTTCTATTACTATAACTTGAGCCAATCTCTTTCCACTCCCAACCATCAGGGAGATCCCTTTGCTGTTTTTATTTTTTTCGGTGGTGTGTTTGTGTAACCCAAATTGGAACTCTATCAGATGATCACTCCTACAAAAAGCTAGAATCCCTGTTTTCTTTCTGAACTGGTAATCTCTTCAGAGTCTGATGGGTCAAACAATTGCATATTCCTGGATGCTCAACTTCAATTGTATTTTTCAGATTGAATATGCTGAACTGATTAACTGAGGAGCATTTGAATTATGCTTCCCTTCGAACACTATTGTCTATTAGCCCGTAGACCGTGGTATTTTAATTATCCTAGGATTACTTCAGGAAACAGTTTAGCAGAGTCTTACCTACAATTTGTTGTTTTAACTCTTTGAACTTTTGTTTTTGCAGTTGCTTTTTTTCTGTTTTATGGCACTGGTACCTTTTTTCCCGAATTCCAAACGACACAGAGAAAGAATAAGACAATGGATTTCTTGTGCATGTATTATAGTGCCTTCTACTTCTTTAGGTGGTGTATGATTGTTCATTATTTCTGCTTAATTTGCAGATTCGCGTTTGTGCGTTTCCAGCCAGCCGATTGGGATATGAAGGGATTGGTATTAGTCCCGATTGCAACTCTGAAAATAGGGCTACTCCCAGAGAGGTAAACGTATACTGAAGCTAATGATAGTTACCTTTTTTTGAGGATACACCATTGATAATTTTTGCGGCTCCCAAAAAATTTCAGCTTTTCAATTGGGCGCTAGAGCCAGCGGAGGATCATATTCTTGATAAGCTATTTGAGGATGGATATTCAGATGCAGCTGTGTGGGCTAAACAGAACCCAGTCGAGGAAATAGTGCAAGACGATCAACCACACATGGAGAATGATGCAGTTTCATAGCACAGTTCCTCTATAATTTCAATCTGGTTCGAATTGAAGAGAGAGACATGTGAAGACGCGAACCGTTCCACCCTTTTTGCATCCGAAAACATTGACATAGTATGATGTAAAATACAAATTCTGCTAGCCTTTTTTTAGTTTTTCTTAGCAGTCTAGTTGTACAATGTTGGGGTTTCGAGAAAACAAGAAGAAAAGCTTAGTGTAGAAGACCAAGTTCCTCAATATAAATTCATTTCAAGTTTAGCTTCTGTTGAAGAGTTCTCTCTCTCTCTCTCTCTCTCTCTCTCTCTGGGTTTCAAAATTACATTTCTTCTCTGGTTGAACTCCTGCACTGATCACTTATTTATTTAAACCTCTTCTTCCCCTTGAAAAGTTCCAAAATGTGGTTGAACTCTTACACTGATCACTGATTTAATCCCCTCCTTTCCCACGAAAAGTTCCAAAATTTTCTCTCGAATATATTGGAGAGTCTAGAAAGAGTCAGAGCTGTTTATGGAGAGAGAGAGAGAGTTCTTGGTTGCTGTTTTGGTTCAGTCCCGCATCGGGGAAGTGAAACAAGAAAAAGAGTTGAGTGATGTATAAAACGAATGGGCTGCTACTGTTTGAAGCATACCTTTCTCGGCCTTTTGGCTAAGATCAAGTGTAGTATCTGTTCTTATCAGTTTAATATCTGATACGTGAGCCATCGGCTCACATGATATTAAATAAATTTTTTGAGGGGGAGGGTCCATCACAATAGCTTGCTATTGGGGCTTCTCGCGTGTTGCCTTGGCGTTGCATTATTGTCTCGGCCTGGCACACCCCACCCAAACCTAGTTCAAAATTTTATCTGGCCCATGCATGTGAAGTTCGGCCCATCTGTAATCTGTTTCTGGCCCCAATATTTAGAGGAAATTGAACGATCAAAACCAGTTCGATCCCCCAAAAAAAAAAGGTGAAAAGGACCAGGTTCTCTTTTCTTTTCTTTTTTTTTGACTCCCAAAATTACCCATATACTATATCAAAACAGGAAACAAAATACACCAAGAACAAACAAAAAACAAACGGAAAAGTTGCTCAATTCTGATGTTGGATCCAACATCCTGCTCATGGAGATACATATACCAAGTTCATGTGCAGACCAAATATTAATGTTAACTATTCCTTCGTTCCTAATTATTAGTCTACGTTTATAAAACAATTCCGTTCCAAACAATTCGGAACGGGAGGAGTAAATATTTTTGGCAAAAAAATAAAATAAAAGGGAGACTTTGCCAAAAATCTCTCATATTTACATTTTTTGAGCTTAAGAACAAACATCTTTTGCAATCAAACATAATGACAAATGTGCCGATGAAACTGTCTATACCCTATGAAAATACCTAAATCACTAAAACCGTTAAACCCTATGAAGGTGCCGAAAAATGTATTGGCTTTGTGGCTAAAAAACTCAAAAACTTGTAGGATCTCTACTGAAAACTATTTTGTTGGCTTCCTTCATCTAAATGAAAACTATTTTACCATCGTTATAATTAATTTTTCCAATAAAATGATTTTGATAAGCTAATACCAGATGGGATTTCTCGTTCATATTTTTAACTATTACTGTACTAATCCAAAAGATACATACACGAGAACAAAAATTTACCGTGAAAAAAAAAAAAAAAAGAGAACGAGAATTTTGAAAAATAGAACGGAAGAAGAAAAAAATGGGAAGGAACGAAGGAAGAAAGCTATAAAGGCAAGCTCTGTAAGTATTGCAAGTTTTGATTTATACGCGAGTCTTATACAAGGAAAGGCGAGAGCAATTCCGCCACCGTATGTGTATAATATGCTTTTCAGACAGGGACTCGATAAGAACGGTCGATCATTTTCAAGATGAACAAGTTGCCTTTGTCACCTCTCGATACTCTGTAGATGGAAAAGGAAAAACGTTTCATGAACGACTAAAATTCATGGCAGGCAAAGCAAATGTCGCTGCAAAAAGGGGACAACAGCTCCCAGTTGCAATTCCATCAAACCACTAAGAGTCTATTCCGTAGTGTTTTCAGTTTTCTGTTTATGAAAAACAAGATACTAACATCGGTTATCAGACCGCCTTTTCTTTTCTTTTTTTCTTTTTTTGAACATGGAAATGAGCTGGGTATAGGCTCCCGACCAACTGGGACACCACCCATTGCTCGGGTATCAGGCCTTCCATAGATATAGATATTAAAAAGAAAAGGATAGATATTAACATCTGTTATCCCCTTCCTTAGCTCTAAGCAGTTCAATGGTAAAATTAGAATTTTTTTTGAGGCTCTAAGCAGTTCAATGGTAAAGTTTGCAAAAGTAGTCAATGCCAGAACATGAACTCACCGCAATTCTTCATCCAAATAAGTAATGTCCAACGTACCTCGAGCTCTGTCCGGAGCTTTAATAGGTATCTGTATATTGAAGGAAAGTAAGTTACTGAAAGACCTTACAAAATGAGCATATAACCACACCTGCTTTCAGATTTGACAGCCACAAGATATTTAGACAAAGAAGGAGACGTACCAGGCCTGCTATTTTGAAAAAATCAAATTTCACGGCCACCTTTCTTGCATTCAGAGGGGTTAAATCTGCAGTAACCTGTAGAAAAGTGCGGTGAATTAAGGGGAAGATATCGGTGCAAGAAACACTATAGTTGAACAACTGGGACAACAACTCAGTAAGTCAAGCAACTTCACTCCATTATCACACTAAAAGAGCTTCTTACATTTGCTTCAACATTAGCCACGGAGAGAGAGAGAGAGAGAGAGAGAGAGAGAGGTGGTTCTGGGTTACTGTTTTGGTTCAGTCCCACATTGGGGAAGTGAAACAAGAAAAGGAGTTGAGTGATGCATAAAAAGAATGGGCTGATAATGGGAGAAGCATACCTTTCTCGGCCTTTTGGCTAAGATCAAGTGTAGTATCTGTTCTTATCAGTTTAATATCTGATACGTGGGTCATCGGCCCACACGATATTAAATTAATTTTTTGAGGGGGAGGGCCCATCACAGTAGCTTGCTATTGGGGCTTCTCACGTGTCGCCTTGGCGTTACACTACTGCCTCGGCCTGGCGCACCCCACCCAAATCTAGTCCAAAATTTTATCTGGGCCGAGCATCTGAAGTTTGGCCCAACTGTAATTTGTTTCTCAACACTTATAGTGCTTAGAAAGATAAAGGAAATCAAAGTTAAGATCAACCAGTGTGATTAAAAAAAAAGGTGATATAAGGACCAGGTTCTTTGTTTTTTTTTTTTGACGAACAAAATTACCCATATATATCAAAACGGAAAACAAAATACACCAAAAACAAAAAATATTGTAAGTCAAGCAACTTCACTCCATTATCACACTAGAAGAACATTAATGAGAAGAGAAATATGAAGAGCAAGATGTAGGCCGACACATGGAACCTGCAACTAGCCCACCCCAGTTTCAGTTTCAAGATTGATGACTCTCAATGCTTCGCTTAAAGGGCAAAAAGAACATAAACAACAACATTCATGACTTAGGGCAGTACCTGGTTGAAGAATGGCCAAGATTCCATGTTTTGAGCTCTTAGTGTATCCACATTGATGGCTTGGTAGTTTGTCCTTGATCTTAGGAATTTGGGTCTCTGTCATGGCGCCATCTTGTAAGTAATTAGTAATTACCAATAAAGAGAAGCAAGAGAGAAGCAGAAAGATTAACTTTGTAACTGTTAGGACTTGTGGCTCATACATGAGAGGTACCGAGAAGTTCTACAATAAGGGCCAGTTGCGAGCTTAGTGGAGTGGAGCGGAACGGAACGGAATGGAGTGATGCAACTGGCCTATCACGGTTCCAAAGTATACTGGGCCGAAGGCCCAGACATTCTGTAATTTAAGGGGGGGGGGGGGGGGGGGGGGGGAGGGCGGTGTTACAAGGGTAGGAATATAGGAGGCATAAATAATCATTGTTCCATTGTAAAACCCTATGTATTGTGATCATCAATAACAAAAGATTGCTCTCTCACTCCCGTGGACGTACCCGGTTTTGGGAAACCACGTATATTGCTGTGTCGATTTCTTTACTGTTTGATACTCGTGAATCGTGTGCGTGTGTGCTTCGATCCTAACAATAACCAAGACAATAACATAAGGTAAGTGAAACCAAGCTTTAATGTTCGTCGCCTACGAAAAAAGATTAGTCAGGAAGAGAGAAATAGAGGATTTTTTGTTTAAGTTCCTAAATTACCAAGTATTTCCTAGTAAAGTTTCTTTACATCAATGTGTTCATATCTGTGCTTCCTCTTATAGGGCATAGGTTGTTTTATTTTCTCCTTTTCTTAACCAATATCTTGCCAATAATAGTAACTCTTAGAAAACTAAATCAACCATCGGAGACAACCCATGAAACTTATGTTGTATGTAACAATACTTTGCAACATTCCTATATTTAATCATCGTCAATCAACTCACCCAACATTTTCCTAAAATATAGTACTAAAACTCGAGACATTAATCAAATTGACAACATAAAACCGCAACAACATTAGCATACCTGGGTTTGCAGTATTGATGTTGAAGTTGTGTAGATAAGTTCCCATTTCCCATCTAGTAAATCAGATTTGAGTGGCGCCTTTGTCGGATTGACTGCTTCAAGTTTTCTAGCAATCTATCAAGAATAAGTTCCAAAGGAAGCAGACAACAAGAAGCATAAGTTCATGTCATTCCATCAGCTGTTATATCACAATATTAGTGCAGTCTGCAGCTTATAGGAACATCAACGCCAGCTTTACCAATTCCTATTTATAAGAGTCTACTCAAGATTGAAATCTAGCAGCAATTGAACGTCGTAGCAGCCAAGGTTTAGTTTGGACACTACAAGTACAACATATGACTGCATATGTATGCATGTGTGTCTCTTTAGTTGAGATGGCTGGAACTGCATGAGCATCAACAATGAGAAACAATGCGATATGGAAGTATACAGGGAATTGTAATTGTTCAAGATTTTTCGATGACGTAGCTAGTCATGGCAAACACGCAGAATTTCAGAAAGCAGTCACAAAGATGCAAAATTTTGTTGGGTACTTCATTAACTGTGTCGATCATGAACTCTACAGATTGCTGATCAGTAGAGCTGCAATGGCTGGAAAATTGAACATTGAACCCGTTCCTTTTCCTTTGGTTGGGGAAGTTTCTGTTGTGTTGTTTTAAGTATCCCTCCCGCGTGGAGGTTTGTGGTCGGCCTGGAGGTTGTGGTCTTCCCTTTGTAGAGACCTATTCCTTCCTTCGTGGATTCCCACCTTTTTCTGGGACTCTTATAGTACTCCATGTTCTTTAATGTTCAATTTTATCAGTTATTATACAATGAAATATGGGGCCTCATGTCTTTCCCAACACACACACACCCACCATGAACTCAGTTCCTTGTTTCACCAAAAACTGAGTTGGATTCTCGTACAACTAGTTGGTTTCTCAACCCTCTAGGTGGGGAAAATAACACCTCAGAACAGCAGAAAGTCCACTCACCGGAGCCTAATTCAACTAAACCTGAGTCTTTCCCCATTCCATAAACCAAACGCTAACTAAAATTCAAATTTAGAACTTTCTTTCTTTCCTTCGGTTTTTCCTTTTTTTTTTCTTTTCTTTCTTTCCTTTTCCCCTTTGGAACTTGTGGAAAGTGGGAGAGTGGGAGAAACGAAAGGAAAATGGTTATGAAAGAAAATGGGAGAAAATTGAGAGGAAAATTTCACTATTCATTGAACTCAATTTTGCCATTTTCTCTCTTTTCTCTCTCAAACCAAACAAGGGGAGGAAAATTTTTATACTTTCCTTATTTTCCATAGGTTCCAAACAAACCAGGCCATATGAATTCCAACACCAGCTCATTTCATTCACTTCAAATTAATCAAAAAACAAAGAAATGAAGGCAACCCCACAAACCCAAATGATATACTTGAGTGAAAATACAAGAAACCAACCTGATCGATTCTTTGCTGGTCCTCAGGGGTGGCATCCGCACCTCGGTCGAGCGGTGCAATGGCCTCAAGAAGCTCATCTTTGATGGGTTTTGCGTCTTTGGGTTTCTTCAAGAAAGTAGGAAAGAAAGAGACATTGGCCCTCCATTTGTTGATGGGGACTGAAGTGGCGGAGAGGTTGTGGGTGTGTTGGGTGGTCGTGAGTTTGTTGGGGAAAGAGAGGGCGGTGGGCCTGGTGGCTGAGGAGGAGGAGGAGTGGTGGCAATGGAGGAGTTTGGGGTGCGTGGAGGTACAGTGAGTGGTGGTGAGGATTGATGAGTGAGAAGATAAAAAGGCCATTATAAAATGGTGGGTTGGATTGGAGCAATGGAGAGGTCATTGGTTTACTTTGATGAATTATCATTAGAGAAAAACTTCTCTACGGTGCAATTCATAAACAAAGTTTACGCGTTCAATTGTGCGCGTCTAAAAATATTTTGGACAATTTAAATATTTAAAAAAATTATTCGCGAAATTCTTGTAAATATATATATTTTTAAATCCGAATCATTGATTGCCGAAACGGATGGCTGAGATTGCGCTTAATATCCGGACCATTGAATATGTTTCTCTCGTTGCCTTATTATTGTTGTTAACCTCCGGTTACTGAGCAAAGGATAATATGCCAATATTTTCAAACAAGTTCGAATATTAATACATATTTCATGAATATTAATTGGTTTACATTTTTACAAATATCAATACATTTTTTTTGAATTACAATGCACATTTTATCTATAATCTTAGACGGGTATTAACATTTTCCATTGTTATTGGTTGGCCTGGAAGTCTAGAAGTTTGGTGGGGGTGTAATTAAAGGGGAGACTGGTTATAATTAGCATCAGGTGGGTTCTTCCTAGAATGTTGGCTAGTAGAATGGACAGACAAAGACAAATAATAATAGTAAAATCTAATCATGCCTCTTAAACATTGTTAATTCAGAGTGATTAAGTACTCGAAGGGGCTTAATGATAATTTAACTTCATAACTCTGGCTTTTAAGTGGAATGTTTTTAGTGCACGATAATAAAATAGTCAAGACGGAGTAAAGTCTTGCGTCAACGATTAAAATACGTAGTACTTAATGCTGCAAAAAAGTGTAGTCAATGAGACATGAGTCTACTCGGAGATGGAGCTATGTCGAAATTTTATTTATAGACTTTATTTTTTTTGAGATATTATTCTGAGTATATATTTTGTAAATAGATTGTACTACTTAATACCCATCGTACGCGCTAAATTCCACCTTCAAACATTTTTAACATCAAACTTCTACGATATTTGTCACTATTTTTTTTGTTTACGTCACTCTCTTGCAAGTATATTTTTAGTGCAAAAATACACTTATAAAGAAACAGAGAAGTGGCGTTAACAAAAAAAAAGAAGTGACAAAATCATTTTCCTTACGATATTGACCCGCTATTTTGAGAATTTCTGCCATGAAATATATGTTACTCCATCATATTTTCCTCTTCCTCCCTACACGTGCTAGAAGCCTAGAATGGTAGCAAAATTAGCAACCACCCAGAAAACAGACCCTTTTTCGTCTTCTGTATTTTCCCTTCATTTCCATTTCCTCTGATACCTTTTTATTGAGTTCACCCTATATTTTATGTCTTTAAAGTAATATTAAAATACTATTTCATTTTCTCTAAAAATATCATTTTTTTAGAGGAAATGAGTTGTGTTTGATAGTGAAATTTTTTGAACTGCATATCGAAAGTACCAAAAATATTGGTTAGTCAATAGCGTAAACTCATCCTTAAAATCAAAACAATTTTAAAAAGGTGAAAAACAGGAAAAATCCGAAAAGAAATTAACAGAGTATTAAAAAGGACTAAATAAGAGAAATCATTTTGTCACTTCTTTTTTTGTTAACGCCACTCTCCTGCACGTGTATTTTTGTATCAAAAATACACTTACAGAAAAACAGAATTAACAAAGAAGGAAGTAGCAATAGCGATCCTAAATAATGGACATTATCTAGTATTAATTTGCACCCAACCGTACAAAAAGGTCTCCTGCACTAAGCAGAAAATGCCCAAAAAATACTACTGTAATCAACTACTTGCGTCTTGTACCCACTTTCTTTAACAAGGGACCCCCTCAGTTCCATTTCATGCCAATCTTTATTCCTGCTGCATATTCATACTTCTATATAGAGTATGTTCGAGCGCAATAAGTGTATAATCCTCTATTTTCAGCTCAAACTAACCAAAACTTGAATATTGGAAATCAGAAGAGTTCGTTATAGATGCACTCAAAACTCTCTGTAACCCATCTCAATCCATGGCCTAGCTTCCGTTTAATCCCCCTCAGCCATGGAAATTTCTGCGAGATCAAGTGCTGTGCTGCAAATTCTCCTCCTCCTCCTCCTCCTCCTTCAGACCACAAGTCTCAGTTCAGGCTCGTGGGTCAGTCTTGGGTTGATAAGCGATGGAAGCTCAATGAAATTGACTCCGGTGAGTAGATAATTAAAGCTCTTCTCTTTCTATTGTTGTTTGCTAGTGTTTATCCTATATGTTTGGTAGTTTCTTGAAATATATGTTTTGGGTTCTTTGATAGCTGAAGTTCTTTTATCAGATGGGTAAGTCTAAATAACGTGTAGATATCATATTTCTCTGAGTTTTATTGATTACTGATGCTATAAAGTACTCTACTTTCTATTCCTGGAAAGTGTCATACCAATACATGGTACTATAGATTAGGAACAAATAGTTTTGATGGGCTCAGTAGAGTTGTCTTGATAAACATGGAATGAAGTACCCATATTTCCTTGGTGCAGTTACCTATCTAAGGTTTTGCTCAAGCTTCATTGGCTGTGATGCAACTTTAGTTGTTTTGTGGTTAAAGCTTCTGGCAGATGTAAATATTAAACAATGGTCATGAGCATTCGTAATCTAGAAATATTTATCCGCCAGTGTAAATAGCCATAGCGATTCGTAGGGAAATCATAGGACAACAAGCAACAATGAAAGATACAGATTTTAGGATGGTTTGGTACTTCGGTCTCCATCTATGCTGGTCAGATGGAATTAGCCACCGAATAAGGGGAATTGCAATAATAGTGGTTTGAGGACTTGGCTGTAAACGAGAACCAGTGAAAACCCTCCCTGATAAATCCATGCGTCAATGTGTCTCCAAAGCCCAGAAAAACGAGTTCAAATACCCCAGGAAACATACACTATAAAGTTTTTCAACAAGGGAGTTGAACACTCACTTGCGGAGGAAGCATACTCTTCGTTGTGTAGGGAATTCCCAAACTCAACTACTTGAATAAAATTCCAACTTAACGGTTGCAACACAATTACACAATGCAGTGTTTTCAACAACCATTCAGTAAGGGTTTGACTTATTTTTAAGACGTTATATTAATGCAATATGTGTGTCGTAGAGAATATCAAACTCTAGAGGCATGTGACCTGGGAGGCTTTAAGTCTTATCGTTTATGAAAATTTTCTTCTTAGGAGAATAGAAGTCTTTCTTTTGCCTGTTATGGGCGTTGTGGCGGGCCTCGTGGCCTTTAGGTTTCATGTCATAATACACGCACATATCATAGATAATTTTAAGAGTGAGTTTTTTCATTGCTTTAATCTAGCTTGTGTGAAACATGTTTTTTGCTGGACAGCTGCTGTGCAAGAAACCCTTAACCAATGGCTATCAAAGACCCAAGACTTCTTGAGTGAAGTGACTTCTCCGCTGGTGAAAACTGTACAAGATAGAAAGCCTAATCCTGGAAATATACTTGATACTAAAGATACAGATGACATCTTCATGGCAGAACAGACAATTGATAGTGCAACACCAAATGGGAATCTATCTTTAGCCACTATTGTTTCCATTGAGCAATTCAGCAGGTGAAGGCATTAGGTGTTGAACCTATTTGTCGTTTAAAGTTGCTTAGATTGGTGGCTAGTGTGTAGCTGCTCCTGTTTTCAACAGAGGAAAAATTCGTTTGGATTGATTTCATTTAAGCTAAGTTTTTTTGACCTATGAAAAAGAGGAGTATTAAAGGACATTTCCTAGTTCTGATCCCCATTGCAGAAGAGTGCTGGTAAGGTAAGAACAAATAGTGGATATAGACCTAACCTTTTCTCTTTTTTTCACAAAGTGACGGCTCTCAAATGCTGACATACAGCTTCATGCTTGATAGTCTGAGCTTTTTGTGTGTCCATGAGGGCCTTTTCTTTGGTTTGGATTATTTGATCTCTGTATTATGGGGAATAACACATTTGTCATAGGGGAAAATATGGGTGAAGGATAAGGGAACAGTGATGCCAGACGCCAGCATTATGTTAACTTATTTGTCGTCATAGAGTTAAAAAATGGTGTGCAGTATGCAAACTTCAGATTAGCAAATGATCTTATACTGTTTCTATGGCTAACTGTGTTGTCATTGTGAATAATCATTATCATCACCACTGTTATTAGGTAGTCTAATTAAGTGTTACGCTTTGTACACTAAAATCTAAGTCGATCAGAAGTCTCTAGTTAGCCAGAACCATGCTTTCTATCCTTTTCCAATTCACATTTTGCATAACATATTGTCACATGCAACCATTTGAGTATTTTAGATCTTTGTGTTATATTTCGAGAAGTACCCAAAGAATTATTTTAAATTTTGATTCCTTTTAAATGTTAAATGTGGTAGTCAGGTGCTTGAAAATGGCACAGTAGAAGCAGATTTTCTTAAAATCGGGAATTTGCGCTGGAGAAGTATAGAGAATTCTTGTAGCTTTATCCTGAAATAATCATCGTTCCACTACTGGAGGGATTCTAGAAAAATGTCCCCTTGGTTGACTTTGCATGGTTTTATGCATATATTAAAGCACGTCTGGAATCGATGTGGAGAGGATATAACTATCTAGTCTCCATTGTTATATTCCTCTTATAAGTTTAGTATTCTCACAAAGTATTCTGCTTAATGTTCTGCTCTCGATCCTTTCAAGGATGGACTTAGTGTCTCTCTATTGTCAGATGAGTAAAATCTAGATTTACTTTTCATGATCTAAATATGCAGGATGAATGGATTGACCGGGCTGAAAATGCAGAAGATATTTAAAGCACTTGTTCCTGAATCTATATATAATGATTCCCGGAATTTGGTGGAGTACTGCTGCTTTAGGTTCTTGTCAAGGGATAGTTCTGAAGTTCATCCATGCCTCAAGGTTTGTGACTAACTTTAATATTTTAGCATGTGTGTTCTGTCTTGAATTGATCTTTGGGTTCAGTGAGTCGCTGATGGAATCAGTTCCCCTTTTTTGCATTTTTTCTGCGCTGTTTTGAATTGACGTTGTGGTTTAATTGTATATACTTCATAACATTTCTTATTATCTGTATACACACACTCTCTGCTTTTGAAAACTTTATACTTCTTCCACTTTTTGTATTGTCTGTGGACAGGAACCTGCATTTAGGAGATTGATTTTCATAACCATGCTTGGATGGCAGAAGCCTTACAGCAAAGGAAAGGGTCATCAAGCTATTGCATCAGAAAAAGCTTCTTTTCAGGTGATTGTTCGGTTGTTTTGTTATCCTCTTTAGACACCCATGGTATCTGAATCATGGGATACTCCAATAGTTTATCTTCTGGATAAATGTTTGACTAGCTGTCACAATTTGGTATACGGAGATAGTCTCATGCTGGTAGTGTGAGGATTCTCTATCACTAATTGCTGCAAATTTAATATCTTCAAGAGTTTCTTTTGCATTTGTGTAATTGGTTAAAGGAAGTTTTACTTCTCTAGTGACATTCTATAATATACTATCGAGCGTTATGACTGACAAAGCATTATGCCTTCTTTATTGATTCTGAAGAGGAGGCGTGTACGGGAAGAGGCTTTTGTTCGTATTGCTCCTGCTGTTTCCGGTGTGGCTGATCGGTCAACTGCACATAACCTTTTCAAGGCTCTTGCTAGTGGTGAACAGGGAATCTCATTTAACACATGGTCCACATATATTGATGAACTTCTCAAGTGAGATTCATCATTTCATTTAATTTCATCTGCAAGGTTATAGTCTTCTTTTGTACTATATAAGTTTCCATCTAAGATGTGGATGATTGTTGAAGTCTTTGCTTGTGCATTTCGACCATTTTTAATGGCCAAGACAGTAAGACTGTTTAGCACCTGTAGCTTTGATTGATTCCTTTTTTGGTGACTGGAGTCATCCAACATACTTTTGGACACAAAGATGTCTGTACATGCAGGACTATGGATAGTTGGCGGCATCATCTCCAACGCCCTAATCTTAGTTAGGTCTACCCTTGGCAATGCTACATGTGCCTAGGCCCTTTTCTTAGTAGAAATCATTTGCAATTAGATGCAATGTAGATACCCTTGTACCACAGTGTAAAGTGTGGTTCTGATGTACTTTTTCTGGCAGTGTCTGTGATTATGGTTTTATCTATTTTTTCGCCGAGGTAGATGCTTCCCCATCCATTTTTAACGTGAACTTGTGACAATCTGTTTCGTTCAATTTATTGTCTTCTTCATCGGCAATAGTTCTACTCAATCCAAATGAAATTGTTTATGCATTATTTGATGTTCTATCCATCCAAATCCATTCCCCAGCACTCCAGTGCGGTAAAAACAAGAAATAAAATGTCACGAACATGCCGTACAACATGCATATTCTTCTTCTTATCAGACTTAAAGCCAATGATAATTACTTCGTGGACTAGATAGCAAACCCTAGACTTCCAAAATTTGATTCAACATATTACGTATTATAGTACAAATGTCGCTAAATTTAACTTCCTCTAAGCTCACCATTTTTTGTAATATTTGTCCGTCTAATCTTTCTAAAATAAACTTGTAAGCATTTTAAATCTTCCTGAAGTTACTTTTGCATCTATACAAAGTTGGTCTATTGCTGTGCAAGATCCTATTTTCATATCATTCATCTAAAATTGTCTTTGGTATTGCATCAACCGGCTTCTATGAATCTATTGAACGAAATATTAGGTCTTCTGTCTATTTAGTGGATGCATTTTTGTGAACGTAGTTCTATTGTTTGTCTATTTTGCATTTGGCTATATTTGTTATCTAATCTTTCAGTAGTGAACACAATCTTGATTGCTGTAAAAAATTTCTTATTCCCCCCCCTCGCCCCCTCTTTTTGGTTTAGAGTGCATGGAGGACGGAAAATATACGAGCTTCAAGGAGGTCCACAGCACAATAATGAGAGAATCCTGTGCCTTGGTTTAAGCAGGAAGCGGCCTGTCCTGAAATGGGAGAATAACATGGCATGGCCAGGAAAACTTACTTTGACTGATAATGCACTCTACTTTGAGGTATGGTTGAATGAGATTGAGTCTAACAAGCAAAGAAAACGATGTTGGAGGATGTAATGTTTTTCTATTTGACAAGTTATTAACCACATGTGACATTTTCTTGGGCTTTGTTTTTGGTTTTGCCTGAGGGATGTGTCAACATATTGCCACGTATCTGTACACAAGTTGGCAAATGTAGATTTTTCACATCAAAACCTAGGTGCCGTAACAATTTTAACACATCCAAAGAGTGTGACATTTTGAAAAGGATTGTAGAGGGTTAACCTTTTTTTTTTTTGTTTGATCGGCAAAAGATGAAATTTTATTAAAACACGGGGAAAGGGGAAGGGGATCCAACAAAGAGTTGGAAAATACACCACAAGGGCATAGCCCAAAACACCCAAAGGTCTACTAGGGATCATAGCAAGATAAGACAATACAACATAACCCAGCACCCAAATAAATCAAAAAAGCCCAAACTCCTAAATCCAGCCCAAACCTGGGCCGCCTTGACCAGTTTTCAGTTATGGGGCAAGTTTCTACCTTCTCTGCAACTAAGGCATATTTCTTGAAGCAGTTTAACCTTAGTCTTGCATTCGGGCACATAACTTTCACTCTCATACGTGGTATACATTTTATTGAACCTTTGACCAATTTAAAACCTGAAAGTGGACTAGCTGATTGTGGACTTGTTCAGAATTTTTGCTCCACTGGACAGTGATCACTAGAAAGGAGTCTAGTTTGGACCGTGGAGAGCAAGAAATGTTGTCTGTATTTATTTACCCTTGCGAATAAATGTTATCCAATTCATAACTCCTACAGAAAAATACTGGACTCCTCGTGGACAGCGGGAATCAGTCAAGGTGTGCGTTAGCTGGACCGGGTACCCGTAGTAATCAAAAACTGAATAGTCCAAAAATATGATTATATCAGGGGATTTTCTTGTAGCTCTGGACATGATTGGATGCCTCCATGAACTCCAATATAGGTTCTAATTAGAGTTTGTTATCTCATCTCAGCTTACATGTTCCATTAGAGTAATCTATTTTCCTGAAATGTTTTTCTTATTTTTCTTTGTGCTAGAGAGTTGGCTTGGCCGGGCAAAAGGGTGTTTCAAGACTGGATCTTACAAGACCTGGCTCACGAGTGGAGAAAACAAGGGTTGGTCCTTTGGGATCTGATATTTTTGACTCTGCTATTTCTGTCTGTGCTGGTGCAGAGTGAGTATGCTTTTCTAAACCCTGTTCATTGGGAAATTTTATTTCTGATTCATTAAAGAGAATATACTTGTGTGAGACCTTACAAGTTCCCACCAGCTATTTTGCATGTTCTTTCCTGAACCTATGTAAGTACCCATTTCCAAAACTCACCACTTGGGTGACGGTATCGTCCGTATGTATATGTATATGATTCCCGTACCCTATTTAGACACTTGGATCCTCTAAACTTTAAATGGTACTTGAAGAATGTGCCTTTAGTATGCCTATTATTTCTCAGTTTAAAATGGATGGGTCTGATGGGAAACACAGTTCGATATTGTTCCTGATGGCCCCTTTGAAGGACTGGGAGGAAAGATAGGATTCACGAAGTCTCAGCATTTTGGTGAGACACTGAGACTTGGTGAGAAACAAAATGGACTATAAGTTTCTCATTTGTTTTATTTCGCTCTGCAATTCAACTCCTGGCCTTAACAACTGAAATTCAATTCTTCAGATTATATATGCATGGCAGTATAAAATATGTCAAATAGAATTTCCTCCTCAAGTTCACAAATCACAGTATATGTAAAGGTAAATCCTTCAGTATATGAACTGAAAATAAATACTTTACTGTGAGAATATTGTAATCACAAGAAATGATAATGCAACTTGAGTTTTATTCCAGTATTGCAAGGTTATGATTCTGCATTATCTATTTGTGATTTGCATCTTCCACCAGCTCTGTAAAGCTTCACTAACTCCTGTAACCAGGTCCAATACTTGGGTACTTGAATTTGTGGACTTGGGAGGTGAAATGAGACGGGATGTGTGGTATGCATTTATTTGCGAAGTTATTGCTTTACACAAGTTTGTACGGGAGTTTGGACCAATTGATGGTGATCAATCAGTTTATAATGTGTATGGTGCTCACAAAGGGAAGGCTAGGGCAACTGCTTATGCTATTAACGGTATTGCCAGACTTCAGGCTCTTCAATTTATGCGGAAGGTCTTGGAAGATCCCATTAAACTCGTTCAATTCTCATATTTGCAAAATGCGCCTTATGGTGATGTCGTTTGCCAAACTCTAGCTGTAAATTGTTGGGGTGGCCAATTGGTTACAAAATTTTCAGAGGAAGTGTTCGTACCAGGTCAAGGTGTGAGAACATCCAATGAAGTATCAGAGAGTCAAAGTCACGTGTTTGATATAGATGGAAGTGTCTACTTGCGGAAGTGGATGAGATCTCCATCGTGGGATTCTAGTGCTTCGGCTGCTTTTTGGAAGAACTCTTCTGTAAGACAAGGGATAGTGTTGAGTAAAAATCTTGTTGTGGCTGATATGACTTTGGTTGAAAAGGCAGCAATTACATGCAAAGAAAGATACAGGGAGGTGGAGAAAACACAAGCCACAATCTATGCTGCAATACTTGAAGGAATACCCAGTAACATTGATCTTTTCAAGGTTGGTCTGCGTAATACTAATTTTCTATTTTCAGCCTTTGTCTTTCATCAATTGTTCAAAATGCTTAAGATGTTAAGAAATGGATGACCAATGTAGATCAAGCTATCAAAGTCAATGATATCTCTTATTGTTGTCTTGTCATATGTCCTCAGGAACTTGTGCTTCCTTTGACTGTCACTGCCAAAAGTCTTGATAAGCTTAGACGCTGGGAGGAGCCACACTTGACGGCTGCTTTTCTTGCATTTGCATATGCTATTGTTTTCAGGTACAACAATCTTCACTGTAGCTACTTGAGAGTTGAAAGATATTCGAAGCATCAATCTTCTTCTTTTGTTTTGTAGTATCTCTTAAAAACAAATCCACCACGAGGTTAAGACCAAGTGGCCTTTGGCCCAACGGCATCAGGGGGTGCACTTAGGTGCTAGGAGTAAGGAGGTCAGGAGTTGAGCTCCTCTAAGGTGCTAATCTAACTATTCTAACAATACTAACTTGCGCCGAGCAAAAAAAAAAAAAAAACGAGGTTAAGGGACAAAAAGATATAGACGAGTGTATATGCATAGACATCATAGGTAGATATGTATGTCTATAGACTATATTGAAACAACCACAGTGTCTATGGATGTCCATCTACTTGGTCCTCTACAAAAAGCATAAGCCTGATTTCTTTATCGTTTTTCTTGGAGTCTTGGAGACTTATTTTTAACTCTAGTAACTCTAACTTCTTTGAGTTCTTTCAGTTTTTAAACCACAGGAAGAGGCTTGTAACTTTTATATTGTCCTTCAGTTGAGTTGGACCCTTCACTAGTATTTTGGTAAGTCAAAGACATCAAACCGAGTCTAAGACTCCTTATTGACTTGGTGAGACCAGAGGTTTATTTTGTATAATCGACATTACCATATCATTCACTAGTGAGAACTATTAAGCCTACAAGTGCTATGTCTGTAGATGCAGTGTACGCTTCCCTCTTTGCTTCTTTTATACTTTCTTTGTTAAATGTCCAATTTCAGCATCTAATCTCTTATTGTGAGACTATTCAGGGATAGATTTATTTGTGCATTATCTTGTTACGTACCTTGTATTTGGCACTTTGTAGTTTGTGGTTCTAATTGATCATCCATAGCTGGAATCTTTTGTGCATTCCTTTTTCAGCTGGTTATTTAACTTGTCAAATCATCAATCCTCACAAGCTTTTTTGAGATGAATCCTCACAAGCTTTGTTATCTGTTGTTTTCTCAGAAACTTGCTTTCATATATATTCCCAACGATGTTGATGATCTTGGCGGCAGGCCTGTTATTACTAAAGGGCCTGAGGGAACAAGGCCGCCTCGGAAGATATTTTGGAAAAGTCACAATACGAGATCAACCACCATCAAATACAATTCAAAAGATCATTGCTCTCAAAGAGGCCATGCGTGAAGTGGAAAAGTGTCTCCAGAATCTAAATGTTTCGCTTCTGAAAATACGTACCATCTTTGTTGCCGGCCAACCTCAGGTAGGCTGGTTCTTTACTCAATTTGTGAGAAGCTTGGTATTGTCTTCTATAGTTTTTACTGCCGTATAAATTGTGCTTATTTTGTTTTACGTTGTGGACCTCAGGAATGTTTTTCTCAAACATACATATCAAACTCCAAACGTATGTCTTTTGTTTTGTCGTACCAGCTGAAAATTCCCCTCATTCCTAAGGGTGATTGACTATCTGTGTAATGAAACATCATTCGAAAAGCGGGCATAAATTAAAAGATCAGTTTTGCAACAGTGCATTGTGCCAAAATACCATCTCGTGGATATGCATCCAAACAAAGCTCTCTGTTAGTAGATAATTAGATATTGAGGGGAAAATTTCATTCTACACTTCTTTTTAAATGCACTTTTTGCTTGTAAATAGGAAGCAGTGGGCTTGTAATTAGGGTTTACGTGTTCATGAGAGAGAAAAGTTTTAGATTTTAACCCGCACAACTTTAGTTTACAGTACATGTGTTATCTTAAGAAAAGTTGGTTTTGAATATTTCGAATCTCCGATATTTCCTTTCCTTTCTTCCTACTATTTTGTTGAAAATGTATTAAAATCTTTTCAGATAACGACGGAGGTTGCTCTGATCCTGCTAATGAGTTCAACGATTCTCCTCGTTGTTCCTTTCAAGTACATCCTTGGTTTCCTTCTCTTTGATGTCTTCACCCGCGAGCTCGAGTTCAGGAGACAAATGGTGATGAGGTTCAGGACACTGCTCAAGGAGCGCTGGGATGCCGTGCCTGCTGCCCCTGTGGTTGTTTTACCATACGAGGGCGATGAGACCAGGGCACCAAATGAAACGAGAGAAATCGACAGTACTGAAACCAAGATCAACTCAAATCAGGTATAAGGTTAGTTTATTTTTGTCATGTTACATGGATAGATCTGTAATACCTCTTCAACAACAATTAAAGTTGTCTGAAACAGAAAGGATGTTAACCAAATCGCAGTAACAAATTTGAACAACAATTTAAAGAAGTTGTCTGAAAATCTGCTGGTCTTTTGTCGTCGGTGGAAGTTCTTGGTAAATTGCAGGTGATGCAAAGCATAGTGGTTATAGTCTACCTTATCGAACATGTAAAAGAATCCCGTTTCACGTGTCAATTGATCGGGACTTAAGGCTCCGTTTGGTTTTGGTTTGTGAATTCTTGCCCAAGTTATGATACGCAGATATTGTATGCGTCAGATATTGTATGCGTCCTTATGCTGTTCGAAGATAAAATCTTTCTATTGATTTTGATCACCGGAATGTGCACCGGAAAACATGGGCAGTTTCCTGAATGGATTCTTTGAACACATCTTACAGCTGGGTAGATATTCAGGAAAATGTGCACTTACAAAAAATTAAATGTTTAAAAAAAAAAAAAGCATCAAAATTTGAATATGGAATTCATGACTATGGGAAATGCCAGCACGAGGATCCGGAGTCTTTGTGGGAATTCCTTAAACCCATCTGATGATTTTGATCCAGGGCACACAAGCTGCTTGTCGTGATACGTGCACTCTGTTTGATTCCTACAGTCCACACCAAAAAAAAAAAAATTAGCGCGGAGATGATAGACACAAGTCACGCAACTGTGTCTCCAGAGACGTTAGATGTGCATGGGCTCACATACAGACTTACCTAAATGCGCAGAAAGTAAGAATATAATCCGTGGTAGAGCAAGTCAAAACACTAGTGGAATCATCGTGAGCATAGCTGTACGCGGCCGGGCAAGCCTGCTTGAAAATCCTGGAATAGTTGGTAGGCAAACACGATACCGGATTCGAAAACGCCCCTCTGCAGCAGTACTCATCGGAATCAAACACGTTACATGCACTCCGACACGCTACCACCTTCCCGTCGGACTTCTGCACGAGCTCCTCCGGGCAATTAGCCCTCAGATCGCTGTCGCATCCCGCCACACTGCAATTGCCCTTTGTACCTGTTATAGAACCTCATGTTTAGAAAAGTAAATTACCAACTTCCAATCATATCAAAATACTCCTACTGAAGCAACTTTGTTTGCTCTCGCTTTCACTTGATTTATTAGAAGACCACGCAATAATTCAGTTAAAGTACTCGAACCAAAAATCCAATTCTTGGGTTTAGAATTTTGAGAGCAGAATTGGATTTTCTGATCGAGTTCTGCTTAGATATCCGCTCAAGCTGAATTTTTGCATGGTTCTAACAAGAATAAGAGATTGTGATTACCGAAACGAAACTTGCAACGTACATATCTCACCGAATGAGGGTGGCGAAGCTAAACAAAAATGTTTTGTCAAAATATAGACTTACACATTCTTTTATATAAGCTACAAAATTTGGTGAAAACATGGCTACCATACTGTCGAGACTAAATAGAAAATATTTTACTACAGTACATAATAGTAATAATCTAGTCTCAACAGAAATAGTACAACTATAAGACCTCAGAAATGGAATATGGTAAATATTACCCTTCACGGGGGTAATTGTTAAGGGCAAATTGAACCCGTCGACGAGGCTAACGTCGTAATAATCGATGTCCCCGAGGTTAAATTCGGCAATGGAGAAGGGCGGGTTGCCCGGGCCGGAGCACTTGAGGGAGGAGTCGCAGCCGCCGGTTTGGCATTTTCCGGTGCTGGTGTTTTGGTTGAAGTCGCAGCCGGTTCGGGCCCATATGCGGCCGCCCCAGCCGGATGGGGCGGAGAAGATGTTGGATTGACCCGGTTTGAGGGTGAAACCGTCGTCGCCGGTTGAGTTGTAGTTGGCCGTGATTCCGGGCCATATGGTTTCGTTGCAGGAATTTACAAGGGTGAAATTTGTACCTTCGGACAATCTTATCCCTGCATGGTAGTAATGCATATTCAGTGTTTTCTTGGAACGAATAAAGCGATTTAAGTTTTAAAAGTATCAGTTACGAGGGACACAAAAAAAGAGTTTTTTTTTGGAAAAGAAGTCGATTTCATTTATATCAAACGCCCGAAGGCATTATAGATTTAATTGCAAAATACTGGAGTGAACCAAACTACGAAAATCTAGATGCGAGCACATGTAGAAATTAGCAGGCTCAGTGGCACCACTGCCAAAAGGAAGCCAACAACTAGGTTGATGGGCGAAGAACTAGTCCACGATATGATAGTAGAGATCCCTCGAAAAAATAGCTCAAACCCAAACTAATCTCAAGCTGTCAATCTCGACAACTGCTGATTGATGCCAAATGCCATCGAGGAACTAAAGTTTGGGTTGGACTTGCGTTTGAAGTCAATTGTTTTTTTGGGGGTATCGCGGGAGATTTGACTCGCCCATCGTAGCTGCTCTTATGGTGAACGCATTAGAGCATGATATATATTTGGTAAAAGTACACGGAGATTCCTTCAATAATATTTTTTTTTTTGAGACCTTCTAACGTTTAAAATCACCCATGCAGACCCTTCTCAATTACATGAAATGAAAAATTGGCTAATTCTGTTAACGGAATGAAGGCAAAATGACGATTCTACCCCTAAAAAATTGCCCACACTGATCCCCTCATCTATAGAAATTGTTCGCGTTGGTCCCTTAATCTTAACGGTCTTTTTAACATAAGCGTGCTAAGTGGTTGACAGTTATAATTGAGGGGGTCTGTATGAGCGATTTTAAAAATATTAGAAGGTCTCCATGAAAAAAAGTGATAGTTGAAAGCGTGTTCATGTACTTTCACCTTTTTATCTTTTTGTATGAACCAAAAAGTGGGGGGGAACTGTCTCAATAACGATTTTGAAACATGATTCTCTTAACAAAATGATGCTGAATCCACATTTTCTCTCACTCAACCATTTTCTTAGCAGCCAAACGCGAGTCCAAGAAAGAAAGAGTTACCTGATGCAATCACAACCAAGAGAAACAAGACTGGCGCACATACATTGTCTTTGGAACCCATCTTTCTGTCTCTCTACAAGTTGGTTAAGGATTCGGAGACTTGAAGAGTACTTGAAGTTATGAGCATAAGAGAGAGAGAGAGAGAGAGAATGGAATGGAAGAATACGTGTTGAGGGGAGGGAATATAGAAGCTATGGCCAGCCAAAAAGGCTTCCTTTGAATGATTCCTTACCTCAAACCGTCTTCTACAATGTTGTGCGCAAATCTCGTCTTTACACTTTTACCTAGCAGCTATTGGGGCCACTTTGAGAATGGACAACGAACTAATTTCGAAATCTCAAGTGTCCGGACCAGTTTACGGGCGCCTCGATGTATTCTCGGGGTCAATCCTACCACCCACTTGCTAGACAATGAAGGACGATGGATGAACTGCTCGTACTCGTACTCCAGGTAGTATAAAGCTGAGTTTATGCAACTGTTTTCTTTTTCAAAGCTCATACTGTATTTCAAAGTTGAAGAGTTAACGATAAGACCCTTTGTGAATCAAACTTAATTGCCATGAAGTCGGCCCAAAAACTTCAAAAAGAAATGCATTTACTCCATTAATCAAAACTCAGATTGCATAACCTGATTTTCAGCCTAAAACTTTTGTCCAAATAACACCTTTTTTATGACAGAATATACTAGAAGATTAGGTGCATTACCTTAGGAGTCGGATCCTCACCCGTAAAAGATTTGGACTCGATCGATCAGTCCAAAAACTCGATCGTCTATCTAGATAATTAATTGTTTCGATTTGTTGATATTCTCTCTATCGGTAGAAGACTATATATCTGCAATTTTTTACCTTTTGTTGTTGACATGGGTGGTCATGATATTCATCGTCTAGAATCGAGATGGGATCGGCAAAATCTAGACTGTCTGGTCGAGTCTAAAATAAGGACAGAACCACAATCCAAACCCATTACGGATTATAACAGTCTGAAAAATAACCAAAAACAACAAACTCAATATTCAAGGGTGCATGAAAACTTATTTGGGAACCAGGCAATTTTATAAGGGACCACGCCCAAACACACAGGGAAAAAGCCCTGCAACAGGATACAAAAGGAGCCTGAGCTACAAAACTAGGCACAGAAAAAAACAAGGCACTCAAAGAACAACCCTAGCTACTCCCAATGAAAAGAAAAACATCTCTACAAAAAAAATTGAATCTGGAATCCCCCAATCCATAGAGATGTTGAGGTTATCCACTGTCTTGGGAACATTCCTCCATGAACTTGAACAGGCCTTGACTTCTAGAAGGATTTGAAAGAACCAGAGTCATGCCCAATCCGTTGAAAGATTTCAACACGCCCGTTTCTCTCCCTCCAAATGTAGTAAATATAGATGCACAGAGAGGCCCTAACAGACTTATTCTTGCAGGAATGGGAGCCGCAAGAAATTTCAGAAGCTAGGACCAAACATGAGTGAAATAGCCCAACCGACTCCTAACCAGACCCGCGAAGAAAATTGGCAGGAAAAGAATAAGTGAGCATGCGATTCAACGCCCCACAGGCACAAAACACAGCTACTATCATGCACAATTCCCCAATCCATTAACCTGTCTCTAGTATTTAGCCTACCCAGAATGGTCCACCCATTGGATAAATGACCACCTTGGAACATGCCTCTTGTGCCAAACCAAATGATACCATCCCACCTCAGGAGCTGAAGATATTAGAGCCTCCAATGCAGACTTAGCAGAAAAGCAACCGGATGAATTCAAAGTCCAGATCACTGAATTCACATTTTCACGATGAGGCACAAGGGTAGGATCAGTGTTAGCAATGATATCTCTTAACTATTGCAGATCTACTTCTAGGCCATCTCCTGCCTCCATTATGGATTATAGTGCATACCTTTGCCTGAAAAGATCTACCAAGGTTACAAATCACACCAGCACCATATCTGAGCAGCAAGGGGCCAAGATTGTGCCAATTATCCAGCCATAGAAATGTATCCTAACCATTCCCGATCTGAGATTGGATAAACTGTTGACCAACTCACCTAAGACCAAAGATTTTTCTCATGGTCCAGGAGGAGTCTCCAGGCAGCTTCATACATGAAAACTTTATTGTGAAAAATAATAAATCTGAAACTAAGAGTGTAAAGAACAGTAGAAAGCCATCATAAAAAATCAACAGTGATCCAATTTATTTATTTTCTTCTCTATAATTTGGGTCAACTTGCGCGCATCTTGGCTAATTCGAGAATCCTAAGTCAAACTACCTGACAAATAACCTATGTGGGATTTGAAAATGTGATTTGTATGGGGCAAGGACTTACTTCCTTTCTCATGCCCACTTGGCGAAACCGTTCAGGGTTAACATCAATCCAATTTATTCTCACCATCCTCCTCCTTCTTCCTCCGAGCATAATTCTTAGCATGAAAATCAACGAAAAGCCCCAAAAGCGAAGCATTGAAAACCGCATTGAAGCACCAACCCCAGATCCCGGAGCACCCCAGTCCCGTGAAATGATAGTACAGCATCAAACCCGACACCGCAAAACTGAACACAAACTGCACGATCTGACAGTCCGTCACCGCCCTCTTCCATCGCGGCCGCCTCCCCAGTGCGCACAGCAAGTAGTAGGCGTACATCAGCGTGTGCACGGCGGAGTTGGTAACGAGCGCCACGGGGAGCAACGACTGCGACGTGGACAGCCAGAGGTAGCACATGACCACCACCACCGCGTGGTGGTACACGTGGAGGAAGGACAGCCGCCGCTTGCCGCTACCGGAGAGGATGATCAGGAGGGTGTCGACAAATTCGAGGAGTTTGGAGAGGTAGAAGACGTAGGCCCAGAAGAAGATGGGGCCATTGGGTGGGGTCTGGTTGATGGGGAAGCAGAAGATGTGCTTGGGGTTGGGGGATTGGGAGAGGGCGGAGAGGGAGCAGGCGAGGGCCATGGTGAGGGAGAGGAGGAGGAGGAGGAGGTTGTGGGCGGCGGAGATGGGGCGGAGGAGGGAAGAGGGGAGAGGGGGGAGGCGGGATCGGTGGAGGAGGAAGGTGAGGGAGAGGTAGGTGACGAGGGTTAGGGTTAGGGAGGGGAGAGAGGAAAATGGTGTCTGGTTTTGTTTCCATTGGAATTGGGCGATGGTTGGGTGGTCGACTAGGTAGTAGTGGAGGGTGGAGTAGAGGCTGTGCATCTCCTCTCCCCTTGACCGGCGGAGATGGGGTGGGAGGAATGAATGTTTGTGGAGGAGGCCGGCGGAGATGGGGTGGGAGGGAATAATACAAGACAAGATGCTGATGAATAGGGGAATGGGAGGCCAAGTCTCTGTTCTATGGGATAAGGCACTGTGTTGCGGTTCTAGACTCGGCAAAAATGACTTAACAAAGGGGTCAAATTCAGTGTGCACAGTGTATTAATCGGTATCGAATGGATATAGTGGAGTAATTTTTTGCAAGATTAGAGTGCTCGACAAACTCTAAAAAAGATATAGTTTCGATCTCCAAAGTCCAAATTAGATGAGACCGAATGGCAGATAGATTGGATTGGATCCCTAGAGATGAAGTGATTTTTCAGTGCACCTGAATTGAAGTAGTGTTTCGAGGTCTAGAGATGGCAGATGCAGAACTATAGAGTACTATTTACTCAATAAATTAGTACTTGTGACATTGACTTTAATTTGATTCTTGACATGGAGTCATGGACCACTGTTGGAGTTTAATCCTAAGTGAGATAAGAACTTATTTTTGTACTAGCAGCAGTAGATATTGAATTGTGCTTTGAGATGACTTTTGGGTTCGTTTGGATGGATCTTAGATTTGTGGTAAACATACGAAAAGAAACCAAAGCCTTTTATTTCCTCCCCACTTTTTTGGCTTGGAAGGAAAATGAGTAAAATGGAAGTAATTTTTCCAAAAAAATAAATTTTGTGTGTTTAGTTATCCATGAAAAAGGAGTTTAAGGAATTCCCCATCATTATCGTGAGTTGATGATTGCAAGATCCAAGGTCCAAAACCTGGCCCTAACATGCTGTTTTTGTGCTGTAGCTTTGTAGGGGCTTAAGCAAACATTTCCCCTCACCAGTAGTTTGCTAAATGAGTATCGAAATAGAGATTAAATTGTACACGGAGGAAATTCCTCTCAACCAATAAGAACAAAACACCTCAGTCAAAAGTGGAGCAACCCATCTTTATCCTGACGCTCCAACTAAACTATGGTTGGACATTGATTACTATGCAAACCAGTATACAAAACAACGGGAAAAGGGGACCAATACCCAGAGCAAATTGTTTTTTCCCCCGCAGCCTGTGCACCAGAAATACCCCAACCCCATTTTCTCTTATTTCTTTTTTATTTACTTAATATTTTTATAACTTTTTTCTCTTTTATTTATTTAATATTATTTAAGTGTTTCGATTTTCAATCCGGTTGAATCGGGTCTCTCTTACGGTGCTCATTGAAAGTTCTTAGAACCAAAAATCTATTATGACCATCGAATATAAAATGATCAAAAAAAAAAGATCTTTACACCAGTTCAAACATATTGAAAATTGAAACACTTAATTTTTTAACTATATTTTTTAATATATAAACGGTGTAAAAAAAGTGTTTCAATTTTCAATTCATTTGAATCGATGCAAAATTCTTATTTTTCTTATCATTTCATTCTAAATGGTCGTAATGAAATTTTGGCTCTAAGACCTTTCAATGAGCACCCTAAGAGAGACCTGAAACTAAATAAGGAGCTTTAGGGTTTTCGTTGAAAGGCCTTAGAGCCAAAAATTCATTATGACTATTGAAGATAAAATGATAAAATAAAATAAAATCTTTGCACCGATTCAACCAGATTGAAAATCGAAACACTTAAATAATATTAAATAAATAAAAAAGAAAAAAGATATAAAAATTATTAAGTAAATAAAAAAGAAATAAGAGAAAATGAGGTTGGGGTATTTCTAGTGCACAGGCTGCGGGGGGAAAAAGTAATTTGCTCTGGGTATTGGTCCCTTTTTTCCGTTGTTTTGTATGCCGGTTTGCATAGTAACCAATGTCCAACCATAATTTAGTTGGAGGGTTAGGATAAAGGTTGGTTGTCCCACTTTTGACCGAGGTGTCTTGTTCTTATTGGTTGGGAGGAATTTGGATTGTACACAAACCCTCCACGTACAATTTAATCACATCGAAATATGGCGAGTCAGGAATAACAATCGTATGCGAAATGAGTATCATCGATATCACTCATTCAACACATCAAAGTACCAAATACAATAAAAGACATTCTCAGTATGAACCACAGTTGTAGTACTCTACTCAATTCATTCAGAATGTGCGACAATTGAGGCTACGAATCTGATTCAACATCCTATGCTACCTCCTTAAAAAATAATTTTCTCAAACTATATGAACTTGAATAAGCCTGAGAATAAAGCATTCTTACAACACGAAAATCTGGGTAGTGGAACCAGATGGATTCTACATCACACTGCATCATGACAAATCTTTCTGAGATGTCACCTTATTTTTGTATCTTCTGCCTGGTTTTCACGAGTAAAGCATATCTCCTAGGTTGCCTTCATGATATCTCCCGCCAATTTTATTTTGCTGGATTTGGTGCGAAGCTTCTAGGTTCTCTCTCTCTCTTCAAAATTTCACAAACTTTGAGTCAGATCAGAGTCTTTCTCATTAGTTTCCTTTCTGTAAGCTTGTAGCCTCTCTTTGAGTTTCTTACTCTCTTCAAAGTTTGCCTTCCGCTTTATAGCTTTCTATGAAAGAAAAATCAAAGAAAGCACTATGGGAATCTAACTACAGTTCAAAACTGGAAGAAAACACACCCAGATGATGAAAATTCACCTCCTGCCGGAAACAGCGATCAAGCTTTATTTTGAGATCCGTGCATTCACCAAAGAATTTTGCAACGGGATGGTCTACATGACACTTTTGGAACTGCTCAATAATCTGCACCATGCATGCTATTACGAAAAATAACAATGTGTAAACAAGTCTCAATATCTTTTATCTGATATCAACATAGAGAATCCTTCCAATAAACAGAACCAATACATTCTGTAGGGTATATCTAATGTCAGTTCAGAAGGCAAATGAAAGTGAATGCAACGCACTTTCACCATGACAATAATCACTGAGATAGAGGATCGCGACAATTGGTTTGTCTCCTCGTCTTGAGGAACAGCAAAAATTGTACCACCAAATTCTACCCTGAAGGCCTTGGTCACATCTAAACAAAACAAAGTTGGCAATTCCAGTTTCTGCATTTAACACCCTATGTTCAGTGATCGAGACCAAGGTTACATAGAACGCAAATTGTTCCAGTAAGGAAAAAGAGAATTTAAATGTGGTATGACACATGCCCTAAATTGTAAAATGATAGAGATATCTAGCTTATAATAACATAAACATGTATTTCTAAAGATAAAGATCTAATAGAAAACACACTTTCAAAATTTTCAAATAATTCCTGCAAAATAGTACTCCAAGGCTACACTCTCTCTAGTTTTTATTGAACAAAATAAGCCAAAATTCGGGATCGTCAAGAAACAAAACATTAACCATGTTGTGAACATCCATTTCAATATGCTAATCGCTAGGGTATCAATATTTTGTCGTACATAAATTGAGACTTCACAATGGCTGTCGGTGAAACACAATCATCTTCACTCAAGGGCCAAGCAACCAAAAACAATGATTGGGCATCACAGTGAGCCATCCTCTTTAAGGATGTCGGAATTAGCCACATTACTGACTACAACATAGTGGGTGTGAGGATTCAAAATCTGTCTAACATGCGTACACACCGTACAGAAGAAAAGGAGAATCTTTCCAAAAGGATTACACAGAACCTTTCCGCAGCAATATACTCTGTGTTTACCAGGATACCTTAAGTCAAGAGTGCTACTTAATGAATAAGAGTCCTAGTATTTCAAACAAAAAATTCGTTCTTTATAACGTAGTGTAACGTAAAAGTGTAGACATAAATTTTGAACCGCAAGATTTACCCACGCTTCGAAATCCATATCTCAAATATCCACTGTTCAAGCGAACAGTGTTGATTTTTTTATATGCAGGTTCCTGTTTCCGATTTGGATTTCAAATCGTTAATTACATACTACAAAAGTGAAACCTCCGATTAATGAAGAATAAAGCATAGGAAATAGACTGGAATAATTTAATTTTATTGATGGTTGGGGTTTAAAACCCTTGTTTACATCAAAACAGAGAATATTTGATATATTACATTTAAAGGGATTGGAACCCTTTACCTATCACTTGATATGCTTACGCTTACTGATCTTCGGAGTTTGCTGAAGATTGCAGGTGGTAGTGAGCGAGTAGGTTGCTTGGTTGTTGTAGATTGTAGTGGTTTTGCTTGAATGGGGTATATCTTCTCTCTCTCTGTATATTTTCTACGTTGAGGGAAAAGAACTGTGATGGTGAAGAGGTGAGAGGTGAAGTATGAGATCTGAGGTTTGAGATCTTGGGGTCGATGAGAGATAGATGAGAGACGTTAGGTCTGATCTGAGATTGAGGTCCCCTTCCTTTGATGACGGACCTCATATTTATAGGAGCTCCCTTCATCATCAGATGCTTGGCCGCCAAATAATTCCTTTGAATTTGAATAATTGTTGCCAAAGAATAGATGATATCATATCTTCTCAGCCTCTTCAAATTTTGAATGTTGGTTGCGTCAGATGACATCCATCTTGTAATATTCTTCTGCTTGCACAGAAGTATTTTCTTGGGCTCTACGTTTTATTTGATTTGAGACGTTAACCCATATTTGGTTTGTAGGCCCCTGCGAAATGCGGGCCTATATGGTTTAAACCAATATTTGATTTGTAGGCCCTGCAAAATGCAGGCAGGCCTACATGGTTCAACTGATTTGTAGTCCTGCTACTTCTTCCACAGGCTCATATGCTTGTTAGGCTTGTCGGGCCAACATGTGTTCGTTGATTCGCGGGCTCGCTGGGATGCAAACCTACATGGTTCAACCGAATATTTGATTTGTAGGCCCTACGAGATATGAGCCTACATGGTTCAACTGATTTGCAATCTTCAGCAAGCCGATATACTCGTTAGGCTTGTCGGGTCAACACATGTTCGTTGATTCGTGGGCTCGCTGGGTCAACATGCTTTTAGGCTATTTATATGTCTTTTAGTCGAAATGCGGGCCTACATGGTTTAAACCAATATTTGATTTGTAGGCCCTGCGAAATGCAGGCCTACATGGTTCAACAGATTCTTGTTGATTCGCGGGCTCGCTGGGTCAACATGCTTTTAGGCTCTCTATATGCCCTTTTAGTCGAAATGCGAACCTACATGGTTCAACCAAATATTTGATTTGTAGGCCCTACGAGATATGCGCCTACATGGTTCAACTGATTTGTAATCTTCAGCAGGCCGATATACTCGTTAGGCTTGTCGGGTCAACATATGTTTGTTGATTCGCGGGCTCGCTGGGTCAACATGCTTTTAGGCTCTTTATATGTCTTTTAGTCGAAATGCGAACCTACATGGTTCAACCGAATATTTGATTTGTAGGCCCTACGAGATATGGGCTTACATGGTTCAACTGATTTGTAGTCCTGCTACTTCTTTCGCAGGCTCATATATGTGTTCGTTGATTCGCGGGCTCGTTGGGTCAACATTCTTTTAGGCTCTTTATATGCCTTTTAGTCCGCAAGCCCAACATATGATACATTGATGATATTCATCAATCTTTGGTTGAAATTTATGTGCCAACAAACATCAAGTTCAGATAATCCGACGGTTTCCTATTACCGATAGTCTGATGACTTGATGAATCTAACAAGTATACAGAAACCCAAACCAGCACAATCTCATGCAAGAGTGGTGATTACTGATTACACAGCATCAAATAAGTGAACTGTGACTAGTAACAAGCCATTGATATTTTGTAAGCGACAAGCATACGAAAAAACATGAGAGCAGCAAAATCAACTTACTTCCGCACACATTGGGTGCCTGTGAATAGTTAGAGGAGGATGCATTGTAAGCCAAGCAACTCAACCTGTAATACAGTGCAAGAAACAATGCTCATCAAGTTTTTGTCTTAAACAAATAGATTACAATTAGTAGATTACAATTAGTACTACGAAGGAAGAAAATGCACTTAATCCAAGTTGTGGACACCCTTAGTCTAAGTTATTGTATGACAATTCAAATGAACGTGTTAAAGAGACGTGTAAATTCAGTGGAAGGCACCTTTATATTTAACGCCAACATTTACAATTCTCACAACACCAATGGAAAAGCTCTTCCAGAATGATGCCGAACACATTAAGTTCAACTCTGAGAATGAATTCAAAGTTTAAGTTTCTTTCTTCCAAAAGCATTAAGTTCTTTTTTGAAGTGTATACTTTCAATTGGCAATTATACACCTAGCAATGAAGAACAAAATATGAAAAAGACATATTTACTATGGAAAGAAGAATTTTTCACATGGGTTCAAGGCAAAGAAGACGTAGGAGTTGATGCCGAACGTGGCATGGGAATGTAGATGACGCTAAAACCATTTGCAATTTACAAGTTCACAGATTTTCCTCCCCTAATTAGATGTTTTATGAACTTTGCGACGTAGGGCAACTATACAATGGGTATTTTTTGAGCAGCAAAATAGCGCAAGTCAAGCTCAAAAAAGAGTCCACACCTTATTGCCTTCTCAATCCAAAGACTTTCATTTTTCAGAAAAAAAAGCAACACATAAATACACATGCATGATGCATCAGGTTACAAAATGGAACATTTTTGTTTCATCGTTGTCATTTTCATCATTCAGAGAATGAACAGAATCTGAGGGCATTGGTTTAATAGGGGAAAAATTATTGGCCCAAGTGTTTTTTTTTTTCTCCCAGTGCGCAGTAGTGGGAAAATAATCATTCCAGAAAACAATGGGAGGAAAATGAGAACACGGCAAGTTGAATGCAGTCATATACAATCATATACTTGGATCGGTGAAACCTGTGGAGGAAACCCAAATCGCGAAAAACACTTTCGAAATCGCATGTAGAGTCATTCCGTGCATAGATAGAGAGAGAGAGAGAGAGAGAGAGAGAGAGAGAGAGAGAGACGTACCACTTAGAGTATCACAGTCGATCGCCGGAGGCTCTGAAAGAGACTGAGTCTCTACTAGGGATTTAGGGTTCTTGGGGGATCGATTGAGATTAAGAGAGAGAGAGAGAGAGAGAGAGAGAGGGGGGGGGGGGGGGGGGGGGGGGGGGGGTGGTGATCGATTAGGGTTATTGGGGGAGGGGTGGGTCGGGGAAATGGGGGAGGAGAGGACCGGTGGCCGGTGGGCGTGGGAGTTGGGGGCAGTGGCGGAGGCCAGATTTTGTTTTTATTTATTTTTTGGTAAATTGGTTCATAAATTATTTTTTATTTGATCATTTTATTTTAGTTTGCATAATACTGGTACATATCTTTTCATTCGTAATTTTTTTTTTTCTAATATTACAACAATTCCATTATATGGTCGAAATGAACTCTCTAACGCAAAAATAGCCACCACTTATCATTTAGAACTCTCTATATTTTATGCTTTATCAATTATTCAAAGTTAAAGGTGACTAAGTTACGAGCTCTATGTTCTATGTTTTGTCAATTATTCGTAGTTTTAACTTTTGTCTTGTTTTTTGGGGTGGGTTTTGGTTCATCCATTTTGGGTAAGATCTTTCCACTTCGGTCGTAGTTTGTTGGATAGGTTAGTTGTGAGATCTTTTGAATCTCTTTGTAAACCTTGGTGATAGTAGTAGAAATTTCTCTCTCCCATGGCCGAACCTCGTAAATTAATTGCTCTCTTTGTGCCTTGTTTATGCATGTTAATTTTTCCGATTAAGCTTCCGTTTGTGGGTGGTACTTCTTTACAAACAATTTCAAAAAAAAAATTCAGCTCAACCCTTTAAGGATATGCATGTTGCAGAGGAGGATAACAAATGTGAATTATTAGCGTCTATCTCGTATTTTTATCTTCTCTTCTTATAGAAAAAAAAAATGAACTGTTTAAATAACTATCAATGTACAATTATGCTACTTTTTTGCAACGACGTACTTTTTGCAAGACTTTCTATCTAAACAGTTCCGATCACAGTTATGAGCCCAATGATCTAAAACTGAACTCAAGGGGAGGAACACAACAAGATTAAAGCAGCTAACCCTCATTAAATCACCGTTGTGAACCAATGATCTAAAACTGAACTAAAGGGGAGGAAGTGAGGAACAACAAGATTAAAGCAGCTAACCCTCATTAAATGATCTTGTCTTTGCTTAACAAGACTCGACGACTCTTGACATTTTCAGTGAAACAAAACATTAACCAACTGAGCTAACTCCAATCGGTTAAAATAAAATGCTACCATCTGATAAGAATGAATTCCTAATATTACTCCAAAAGTTGTTTCAGTTTTTCTACGAACTCCAGGTGCTTGTATCATATGAGCAAATTGTCACAAGTCACAACAGCCTGAAATCACAACATGAGATAAAAATACATTTATCTTCAGCTTTTATTAAAAAAAATCCAAGGGTTCTTGACCCTAGCCGTAACAAAGAGAATCAGGCAAACATAATTATCAGTGATTGCCAAACAGGTCCTCTTCTGGGAACAAGAGCGATAAAAAAAATCGAGTATGACATCGACTTGCAACATAAGAGTACCCTACTTCACAAGGATAAAAACACATTTAAGCTAGAAAAAACATGAAGGGTAAAAAATTACAAGGAAAAAAAAAATCCTCTAATATTTGCCTCGCAAAAAATCAACTCGTTCCTTGTAGCAAACCTCTACGCTGGGGGGATCACTGATGATATTGCAGCTATCGGCTGCTTCAACTTCATACAGCTTATCAAAATTGAACTGAATGCTAGTAACTATTGCGTAAACTAGCTATGATGCCACCTTTGTCTTGACAATTCTCTTTCTCCGAGCCTTGGGAAGCGCTCCTTCCCCATCAGCAGCAGGGTCGCCTTGCCCAGAAACAAAGCCATTCTTCGGTTGGAACCAATTTGAAGGACCGTAAGGCTCGGATGGTCTACTATAAGCCTTTGAGTGATGGTTTGAATAAGCGAGTGGATCGGCTTCTATCCCAAGCCAACCCAGCCTCAATGTCTCTCCTATCTGAACATTCAAAAGCCTGCACGTGTTTCAAAACACAGTTACATCAAATGCAGGTGCAGGGACGAAAACACAATTTGAACAGGCAGGGAGGGAGTTTTAAGGAGGAAGGAAATGGCCAAAGTAACAGCCGAAGGACAAGCAACATGACACGGAAATGAAGATTTTTAGAAAAAAGCAGGACATAACAGGCGAAATGAAATTTAAACATGCACTTTCGTCCCTTGTTAGTCTTCTATTGTATTCTGGATGTCCCACCAAAATTAGACCTCCTAAAAGTATAACCAAAAAAAAAGATTCAAAATTTTCAAATCTAACCCTCATTAAATGATTATAGCAATAGATATACTTAAAAGTGGATTAAGGGGAAATGTTGGGAATCTAATCCAACTTTCGAGGAGACATTAAATACATGTCCCAGTCTCCTAAAAACATTGCAAGGCCCAAATGAACAAACAACAAGGGATGGAGGGAGAATAATAACATGTACCAATGAGTAATGAAAAAAAGGAAACAGAACCCTAATTGACACAAAAAAAAACCCACATGTTTAACAACTTAACAAAAATATGTATCACGAATTCTAACCAAACCCAAAACAACTAAAACACACATAATTTAAGATAAAACATTTTCAAACGCCATTGATCACACCCACCATCTGACAGAACCTTTCTAAAATTCATAAGGCCAAATGAAGAGGATCAATTGGGCAAGGGGTGTTGTGTCATGATACATACCCTTTCAGAATTGTGTGCTTCTTAGGATTATGAGATTATCCCAAGTCCCAAAGACTACAAGGATATCACAGTATATACCATAATCACGATAAACTTAAAACAACTGCTACTTGTCAGAGGGAAAGGAACATACCTCAAAGCTGTACTGAAAAAGAGGGCCAATCTTGTGGCATCAAAATAGTTCATCATTGTTCTATCAACTCCACATAACAGCTGATAACGGAGGTTTGCATTTACAGCAAGGAAAGCCCCATAACCAAGTGAATTAGTTGTCACAGCAGGAATTGTAACCGACAACCTGCCAGATAACCAAAGGATTGCCAAAATTAAATTCCAGGAAAGTGGTTTCAGCCAAAAAGGCAACTGAGAAGGGAGATTGAAAAACCAAAATCAATCTTGTTGAAACCTAAAAGCATAACAGACGAAACAAATAAGAAGATTAAAACAGAACATCTTCAGAGAGTGTTGTCTACCTATCTTTTTTACTAGCACACAGATGTGACAAAGCACTCTGCGCTGCACCAGCAGCTGCCCCGACCATACATAACTCTACAGCCTTGTAAATAAAAGATTGGATTCTCTTTTGCAAGTCAAATTCTCTAAGTGGGTAGCTCTTCTCAAATATATTGTTTGGAAGCTGCAAGGTACTTTGCAAATCGGTGTTTCCATAGGAACGGCAAGGAGCAAGCGACCACACAACAATGGCATTGCATGCAGTGGTGGTGAGAACATTAATCAATGCCAAATCCCATTCCTCCTTAATCCTATCATCACATCAATTATCAAAGAAACAAATTATTGAGTCGCTGTATTCAAATAAGCAGATCATCCTTTTGTATCCATTTCAACTAGGTAATCACCTTTCTTTGCGATTTTTTCAACTCCCACCAAACAGAGCAGCCAATTGTGGCAGCCTGCTCCAGAAGAAGCCTATATAAAAATGCCGGATCTGCAAGCATCCTGCCAAACAAAGATGAATAACAAACAAAATTAACTCAACTGCTAACAGAATATTTTCTAAGCACTAAACCATTCAAAAGTTTGAAAAACTACGAAGACCCTCTTCTCATTCTCTTCAATTTTCTATGCAAAGAATTTTTACAACTTTCAAATCCCAAAGATTAAGCTATTTACCACTGATTCCCTAATTACAAGCAATCATACAAGTCAAAGATCCTACAGGCCACAACTGATTTGCTGGTCATAAGCAATCATCTATTTTGGTATGAAAATCAGCTCTAGAAAGTCAGCTTTAACACAAAAAACAATGATCGCATATGGTTGTCGGCTTGTCGCTACATGATGGAACAAAATTAAGGACTGTACGTCATTTCTAGTTATGGTACTAGAGCAAGAAAAGAATGCGAAGACACTCCTTGGTATCTCATCATTAGTTGCAAGAAACTTTTGTTCGAGCAGACAAATCCGCCTCAGAACCTAGCTCCCGTGCTCCCGTCAGGAAAGGAGCATGTTTCCAACTAGGTTAGAACCTTTCAAGCGTATGAATCCCAAAAGAAATAATAGAAGAGCTACCAAGCAAGACAAAATGTGAAATAACTACAAAATACCAAAAAAACATTTATTCCATATCAACAAGAAACTATGAATAGATTTATTCATATTTACCCAAAAATAGTATAACTGTATAAGCATAAGATTTAGTTATAGTTTGGAAAAACCGAAAAAGCATTTGCGTTTGGCTCCAACTCTTAGTTGCAGGGATCGTCTAAACGAGGAGCTTCTATCCTTGGGAAATGATCAATCGGATGGGTTTTGCTGACCTTGGGCCCTATGTAATGCTAAGTTAACTGCTTCCTAAGTTTATATACTCTTCAAAAAGGTTCCCTAGTGACCCCAAACAAGAAGCTTCTATAATCCTCCTCTCCCGCCCCCATTTTTTGCTACTAAAAATATACAACACTTGGGTGACGGGTCTAACCGAATAATACTCGTACTGATATCTCCCAGTGAGTTAACACTCCGCCTCCTAAAGCAGAGAACTGAATGTAGCATATTCACTTCCAAAAATTTAAACAAGCGGCACCAATAGGATTTGTGATGTTTGTGGTCTACATCTTCCTAAATTGCTAACGATCCTGAGAAGTTTACTTCCAAACAGTTTACAATAGCAATGTAGTTCCATTTTAACTACAAATGTGGGAACTAAATCGCATATTACATGAGTAAAGATGCGGCAAAAATATGTTCATAGAATTTAATGCCTTGTTCTCTTTGGAACTTAAAAAGAATTTTTCAAAAAATTCTCCCTAGATTCCCTCTACTTCTAACATTTCTCTCTCTATCTCTCTCCACTCATTACCCCTACTATTTTTCAAAAAACTTTTCAAATTCCAATCCAAACAGGACATAAATTATCTAGTACTACCTTAAATCTTCTCATAGAGCCATAAAATTACAGAGGACTTGAATACAATATCCTAACCTTTAAGTTTCATGAATCTTATTTATCGGCATAATTACAATTTACAAGTAAAAATAGCATGCTTATCAGCGCTGCCTCACAGCAGGCCCAAAGTTTCAGAAACTTCCAATGAAGAAGAAAATGAGCCTATTTTATATTCTCCTCTATCACGTGAAATCTGTACAGATTAAGGTTTGATCTCAGTTGCAGTTGCACCGCAAGGCTCCCCTATCTCATGGTCCTCATCTGAGAAAAGCTGTTCCAACAATGACACCCCTACCTGGTACAAACAAGGTACCACATAACTTAAACAAAACTGGTCAGTTTCCTTTCTTTAGTATCGTTTTCGCTCAACATGTTTTCTCAATTCACAAGCTTCTTTTTAACTTGTAAGGTGGTACATGCATAGCACAGATAGAATCATAGGACTAGGGTGGTGCCTTGCCCGTCAACATGGACATACACCTCACACACTCTTAGGAACATCTCTAATCTATCTTAAGTATATCTTAACTAACAATTGAAACAAAAGACTTTACGACCACATGATCCATGTGGTGAACCTCTTGATAAAAACAATGCCCCTTCTTCACAACTCAACTCAAGAAATCAAAAGCACTAACACACTGAATGCATCATATGCAAGGCCATGGATCTTGAACGTTACCTGCCAATGAATGCCCTGGACATTGCTTGAGGGAGTTTCCGAGAAATGAACCTCGCAGTGGTTGGCCTGGCATTTATTGCAAGAAATTTTGCCATTAGGGCTGAGCTGACCAAACCCTGGAAGCACAAGCGCATATTAGAACTCAGCATAAACTTTAATGCACACTTAAACAATAGAAAAACACTGCACCGTTTGACAGGCTTGTTGCAGTCCTTGAGGCAAATCCTTCAATGTCCTCTGCCACTCATATAGAACTGCATCAACAAACTTGCGACCAAAAAGCTGGAAACATTACACTAATCATTATCCGTGTAAGAGTAATCAAACAACATCGAAATTAAACATCATAAGAATCAACATTTGTGTCTTGAATGCATCCTAACCTCTTGAAATACAAGCCGTCTTCGAAAAAATCCACCCTCGTCTCCCTCATCTCCGTCGTCAAAGTCGTCAAAGTAATCATCATCACCATCATCATCGCCTCCATCACCACCACCATGATAGATCTTCTTTCCAATATCCCCACCATCGCCTCCAGTTTCAGGCTATAAATATTCAATGAAAATACCATGATAGTTATTAGTTCACAGCAAGCTTTTCTCTTAGGGGCATTCATTTTGTTATCTGATAAACTTTTTGTCTTTTAAAAGTTGGATGCTTGCTACTTGCTAGTATTGTCTTTTTGTTGACTAGGGCAACAGTAGTTAAACAGTTTGGCTACAAACACATCCTGATGTGTCTGACAACTATGTCAACTCTTACAAAATTCCTATTAAAGATAATTAGAGAGTCAGTTTTAGGTCAAGAACCCCTAGCATAGCAGAATCTCAGTTATCTGTCTCTCGGTTGCAGGATCCTCCTATGGGGGGTCACAAATCAGCCCGAAACGTTGCTCCCTCGATCTAGATCAGAGTCCTGTGAAAACCTCACTCCCATATGGTAGGAATCTCGTTCCCAGCCGGGCCAAAACCTCTCCCACGAAAAATAGAAGAAGAGCTATGAATATAGGAAAATTTGCACCAACCAGAAGATACTAGAAAAAGAATAAACTAAAATTTACTATAACGCATAATATAATTGACTTACATTTACTATAATTAACTTGCAACTGGAATGCATTCATCAATCTTGTAGTTTGAGACATTGTAATACCAAACATATCCTATATCTAGAATATGTATTTTCATACAACAGATGTGCATTACTAAAGACGTTTCCAATCTTATGATCTTCTATATGCTCTTGCTCTCCCGTCCCTGCTCCATCTCCTGACTCCGCACCCACTTCTTGCAACTAAGATCTATCTTCCCAGTTCCCATTTTAGTTTATTACTCATCTATTCTATCTCGGACCTTTTTCCTTGACATCAACTATCGATGACACAGTTCCTTGAAGACTTATATCAGCATGTGCAGCAGCTGCAGCAACAAGGTTGTAGGTGTCACCTATTTGCTGACCGCTAAACAATCTTAGAATTTAAGTGGTTAGCATTCGCAAAAGCAATTGGAACAATTTTCTCAAAGGATAATAACGAGATACAGTAAGATTTTTTTTTTTTTTTTTTGATAAGGGATACAGTAAGATTTTAAAATAAAACGACATGACTCTCCACAATTCAGTATCAGAAATTCGGTGGTCATAGAGAGCAACTTAATATATATGCTAATAATAAGGGTTTCAAATGAATGATTATGCGCGAAAGCAGAGGGTCCTGCTGAATAATTATATTAGTAATAATAATAAGGGTTTCAACTGAATGAATAGCGTTCATCTAGTACAGAAAACATCACCATTCTCGATAAACTAACACAACAATACCTCAGGAGGCGATGCTTTCTCCTCCTGCTTTGGCTTCTTTTCCACCTTCGGTTTCTCCAAAGTCCCAATCGAACCGGACTTTCCTCCCCCCTTCTTCGCACACGTCACCACCGACGGCCCCGATTCTACTCTGAAACACCTCTCCAGCACCGCTGCGCCGTCCGCTGCCGCGGCCGAACACTTGGCGACCAGAACCTTGCGTTTATCGCCACCGGAAACGACCAGGACCCTACGGAACTTAGCGGAGACAGGGAGTCGCCGGTGAAGTGGGATTAGGGGTTTAAGAGATAAGGTCTTGGTGGTTGGGATGGTTTGGGCGTTGGTGATTGGCATGAGTTGGGCGGTACGGAAAGCGGAGTGATACATTTGGTTTTCCTTGTGACGGGTTTTTGTTTGTTTGGATAGTGGGAAAATTGGTTCAGAGTCTCATGGAGAGAGAGAGGGGAGGGATGGATACGATGAGGTGAGGGTTTTGTTTTCTTCTTCCTCTCTCTCTCTGTCTCTCTCTCTCCTGTTGTGATCGTAGGGAAGGGGAGAGAGAAAGAGAGATGATGGGTAAGGCCCGAGTAGGCGACAAACCCGAATCGTGAAGTGGGTCGAAATCGGTGACAAGTACGCTTTCGCTAAACTAAATAAATATAATACGGATTAATAAAATGGTTAATTTGTTTTATGCGAAAATAATCTTTAAATTGAATTATGTTAGTAGGATGATCTACTAAATCGGTGACTGCTAAACTAAATAGAATATGGATTAATGAAATGGTCAAGTTGTTTTTTGCAAAATATTATTTTAATTAAATTATGTGAGTAGAATGAGCTATTAAATATGTTAAAACATGAAATTTAGTACATTTACCTTAGCCAAAAACGCATCCTAAATGCAGCTAGTTAGTTTTCCGCATCATCATTTCTCATGGGGCGCTAAAACTGTCAAATAAGACGGTAAACTATATTTTTAGTTTAATTCTTGATATGACGGAATTGTCAATACTTCTACAATCATGTCCATTTTATACTCTCACACACAATCATGTGTGGAACTCACACATACTATCTTACTAGAACTCCTGAGACTTCTACGACCATGCCCACATTTGGTGTGTGTGGGTCCACACATGATTATCGGTAGTGTGTAAAATGGGCTTGGGGGATGTTTTCTCATGATTGTGAGTGAGTATGCAAAATGGGTGTGGTTATAGTATTTTTCTCTAAAACTACATATGACTTCCTTAAAAGGGAACGGAGGAGATGACCAGCCTTTGGAAGTGGCCATAGAACCTCCGAACCCGCCACAAATTCTTGGGAGGACATCAAAACCCAAAAGTGAACACTGTCCAATATCGATCCATAGGGAGAGTAAGAGGTAAGGGTCATCATCAAGTCGGGTCGGACCAGCCCGCCAAGTCACTATCCATGCTCACCCACGGGTCGGGCCGACCTAGCTTTTCCCTTTTTTCAGGCAGAGCTACCTACCATAAATTGAAGCCCAACCCACGGGCTAGAGGGCCATAGGGGCGGGCTAATGACTGAGCCAAAAGCCGGGCGGGTTTAAATTTCCTTGGGTAAGGGAAAAGGATTTTGTGGGATTTTGGGCTAATGGGTAGGCCCGTGGGCGGGTACCACGGGCGGGCCGAGAAAAAATTCATAGACTCGAACCCGCCTATTACAAACTACAGGCCAGGTAAAAGCCCGATGGACTAGACGGGCAGCAGGCCTTTCGGACTAAATGATAACCCTCAGTAAGAGGGGTCCGAAACCCGAGCCATGAGGCCACCGCTCCAAGATTCAAAGAGGCATCATCGATAGCACACCTTGAACCAGCAATCTCTAATCCATCGAAAACCCGTGGTCCACCAAGCCCACCACCGGAGAGATTGAACTTCGATCTCGAAGTTGGGCCGGACCGGAAATGGGCACAGTAAGGACTGCTGTGTCTTGGGCCATAACAGGGCCCTGCTTCCCCAATATAGAAGGCCCAAAGGTAGTAGCCCATCTAAGCCGATGGCCCACGATCTCTAGTGATTAGATCTGAAAGTAGATTTTTGCACCGAGGCGCCGGTCCGTACGAACGGTCGAAAATTCAAAAATGTTCAAAAAACCAGCGGGTTTATTTTCAGCCTTTTCCCAGTTCCAAGCAGTAGAAAAATCACCACTCACTTTCTCTCTCATGGTTTTGTTTTGAAATTTGAAAAGCCTTCATTCAACCCGGTTCTTTTATAGAGCGCGCCCTTCCTACTTTCACTCTCTCTTCCATACATAAAATAAGGAGAGAGAGAGAGAGAGAGAGAGAGAGAGAGAGAGAGAGAACTGTGAAGCAAAAAAGAAGAAGCTCTAAATCTCTCTCCGTCTCTTGGCCATTTCTCAGCAATTGCATAACAAATCTTCATCGTAAGCTCTTTTGCCCAGATTGCATTTGTTACAAGCGGATGCTTGCACACTCTTGTATTTTTGCTCCATTTTTTCTTTCAAACGTGTGATATAATTCGTATGCCCAATTTCGGTTGCTCCTAAATCTATTCAATACATGGGTTTTTCCTATGCCGCTTTGCCGCCTATTCGAGAATAGGTACTGCTTAGTTTTTGTGACCCTTTTCTCTCTCATCTGGGTTTCTCTGAATTGTATAGTAGTGTGGGTTTGTCTCAGCTTTAAGGCCTCGGAAGTTCGTTCATACCTGTTGTTTTGCAGTTATTGACAAATGGGTATTTTTCTAGAACGCTGAATTAGTCATTAAGCACATTCTAGCACAAACCCAAGTGGTTACAATTAGTTGTACTTGGTGGCTCTACCCATTTTCATCGCTTATTTGGTCTATTGCAACGTGGTTCACATAAATCTGCTCACTACCATTTGCTAAGTTTGCACATTTCAGTTATTTGTTTGCTACAAAGAATCAGTTTTCAAAGGGTGCACGATTGTAATGTTGCGTCTGAGTTTAAATACCACGTAGAAATTCTATGGCTCGTTTGATATTTTGATCTTTCTCTGTGTATCGGTGATTGACTGCAATTTGTTCGACACTTATCCTCAGAGAATGGACTCACTGCCTGATGCAATCGTCCAGTACATTTTGTCAAACATGGGCAATGCCAAGGATGTGGCATCGTGCACTTGCGTTTCCAAGCGATGGAAAGACTCGATGCCTTATCTTAAGGCCCTCTACTTCCCTCGCAACCTTAACGATAACCTAACCGGCAACCACACTTCTGAAAGCATCGTGAGGCAAATGGTGTCCTCAGTTTTCCGACTAGAAGAGCTGGTGGTTTATTGCCCTTTCACTAGCTCTGGCCTTTCTTCATGGCTGTCTCTCCAAGGAGTATCCCTCAAGTACCTTGAGCTCCGAATGGACAATCTTTTCGAACAGCAGATTTGTAATGACAACAATTCAAAACTGGACTGTATTGGAGCTGCTTGGAATTTGGAGTCACTGAAACTTTGGGGTGTCCTTATGATCCACTCCCCAAAATGGAAAACTTTTCAGAAGCTTAGGAATCTTGAAATAGTTGGTGCGCGGTTGGAGGACCCCGCTTTGTGTAATGTACTGAAAGCTTGCCCTAATTTGACCCATTTATCCTTGCTTGCATGTGAGGGGTTGAGGTCTGTTTCAATTGAGCTGCCTCAGCTAGAGCAGTGCAAGCTGGATTTTTATGGTTTGGGTAACTGTTCGCTTTCTGTTGTCTCTTCAAAGCTTGAATTGCTTGAAGTGCAAGGGTGCAGTTGGATTAGAGTTCCTGAGACCAAATGCTTGAGGAACCTTTCCATTGCCAATAATTCTGGTACCCATAGCTACATAAATTTTTCTTTAAACCCGTTTGTTTTATTGTTATTGGCTTACTGATTTTCTTCTCTCTCATTACTTTCAGGGAGAGTTTACATGGTGGATTTTGGGAAACTTGTGGCTCTTGAATTCTTGTCCATCAGAGGTGTCCAGTGGTGTTGGGATGCAATAAGCAAAGTGCTTCAACTGGCAAGTGAGGTGAAGCATCTCTATATGAAGGTGGAATTCACTGGGGATTTTGAAGTCCTGCTGCCATTTCCAGAGATTGATTTTGTAGACTTCTTTAACACCCATCCCAAGCTGCGAAAATTCGATATGCATGGTGCCATGTTTGCTGCTCTTTGCCAGAAAAACAGCTTGAAAAATGTAATCATCTAAATCCATTACATTGTTTCCTTTTTGTCAGAAGAATGGTTGCCAAGAATTATTGTCTAAAACAAAGATACTATTTTCCTTTTGCAGGTGGACTCGAGATTTGTGATTCCATGCCTTGAGGAGACAGTGATCACAGTGAGATCGCCATTAAATGCTGAGCAGAAGATGAATACTCTTGAATCAATGGTGAAGTATGGCAAGAATTTGAAGAAGATGACTGTAAGGATACTTGATATGAAGAGCAGCCATAGCAGTGCAGATGATTTCTTCCAGGAGATTTGCAGGTTTAGATGCTTGAACCGCAAGATTGTTTCGATAGAATAAAGGCTCAGGGGAGTGAGCACTTTCCCCTTGACCTAATTTCACCCAAATCATTCTTGTTTCTTGTATTCCGTTGAGTCAGTGACTGCCTAAAATTCTGATGTTCTTGACAAATGTTGGACCATTCTTTAACTGTTTAACAATCAACCTCATGAATATTTTTGCTCTTTCTATTTAGCCCCTCATTTGGGTTAAGCTGTTGCTGTGTTTGGGAAGTGATAATAATATGATTTTGAGCTGACTATGGGTTGAGAAACTTGGTGCTAAAATTCAGTCATATACACATTGAATTCTGAGTTTAACTACCTCGAGAATGATTTATTGTGGGTGAACAATACACTTGATGCGATTTGTTGAAAAAAAATAGGTTGCCCTTGTGGTTAGTGTAGTTGTTGAACTATCAGAGAGTTTTTTGAGAACAGAAACGATATGGGTACAGATTTGGGAGTTCGATAAAATCAGTGGAAGTACCACAAATATGAGCAAGGCACAGCCACAACTTGAGTAAACTAGTTAATTCCATAACTGGTCACAAGTCTCAACACATTTTGCATAAATCTGGAAATACTTTCCCTGTGGAACTTGAAGGCACAGCCACAACTTGAGTAAATACTCATACCTCGTGAACTTAACAAACTGGGATCTGTGAAATGGATCTGTTTCTTGTTGATTCTATTTGAAGTCATATTGACAATCTGTAAGTACTAAATTCGAAGGGTATGATTACTAGAATAAGAAAATGCAGAGTCTTGACGGGTAATGACATTCCATACAATGAGGTGAAAATTCACTCTTTTCTCACTAACTGTTGATTTCCCATCATTCGAAGCTAGAGCTATGAAAAAGTTGCATACCATGTGAAATGGTGTCAAAAAATTTCAGCATAATTCAAAAAACAAGAAAAAGAAACAATGTGCTCCTAGAACCTCATCTGCTCTCATATAACAGTAGTAAATCAGTGAATCTATATCAGCTTCTTCTTTAGGAAATATCTCTTCAAGTACCACAACTGTGTAATGGAGACCGCAATGCAGATCCCCAAGGACAAAATACTGAACCATGCCACTCTTGTGTTAGTTGTTTCGCTCACCGTCCTCATTTCTGCTTCTCTGCGACATTACAACCCCAAACCAAAGAAGTTGGGGGAAAGAAAGTTAGAGTAAAGAAAGGGAAACATAAAATCAAAGCAACACAATTAGATGCATCCAAGTATGATAACAATTTACCTGCTCTTGAGATACAACAAATTTTCATGGATAGCCTCCACTGCTCCTTCAAGCTTTTTCAGCTCAAGCTCAACACCCTGTGCAATTAGAATCAGGGCATGAAAACATAGTAACTCAATTTCCAGGAACGTGGGAAAAAACTCTAGGCTGCTGTTTCATAGTTGTTACAGAAATTCTACCCATAAAGCATTCTTCAAAATTAAAAAAGAAAAGAAAAAGAAAAAGAAAGTTACCACTAGCAACATCCTGTTGCTCGTGTTTAGAATCTTAGGACTACTGGCCAATGCCAGAGTGGTTGTATTTCGAGTACGACTAGAAAATCCTGATCAAAAGAACAAAGTAAAAAAGAATACTTAACAGTACTCACATCAATTTTTTCCTTTCTCGCAACTGAATCCCAATCCTTAGCTGCAATTCCAGTTTTCCAGTCGAGATTCACACTCACATCTCCATTTCCTTGATAATGCCCATCCACCGTAAAACATGCCAGATAGTTGCCAGCCTCGTGTGTCGTAAATGCAAATTGACCATGTGTCGCATTCTCCTGGTGATGAATATTGTTGCCATAGGGCGATGTTACCTACAGGAAGAACACAAGAAACTATTCAAACTAGTTTGCAAGAAACAATTTTTAAGTGCCACGATATGTTTAATAAAATAAATTAGACTCACACTTCTGATGAGCTTGGCTAGCTGTTCAAACTTCTTTTTTCAGGTAGGTTTGTATCAATCAAGAAATGAAAAGAGAACAACCACCCAAAAGACTTGGCAACAACAAAAATTAAACCAATACATGGCAATATTCAAGTAGGAAAATACACGCAATTGAAGGGCAATAAAACAACTGACAACGTCCCTCCTCTGTGAGAATTTTAGCCTACATGAAATCCTTAGAACCACCTGCCAAGGACCAACAAGATAAAGTCACCAGTCTGATTCTCTAGTCTTGAAAATCTACTGAGCTGGATTTCTTACACGTGCTTTTTAGCTTGACGTGGCAACAAAAAGGAGGACGTGCAGAGAATAATGTTTTTGACTGAGGGAGGGCATGCTGTTGTCTAATGTCCACCACTTAGGTTGTTAACTTGACCTGAATTTGTAGCATACTCAAAGAGACAGGTTATCTACGTTCATTCAAAACTGCAACCGTTAAACCATATAGTTCTGTGACATGAGTATCCTATCATTCAAGAGCAAATATCAGGTTAAGAAAGTACTGCAAACAGCTTATGCCTTCTTGTTGCTTTCTTGGTCTGTTTCAAAAACTGAAAAAAATTCATTAACTCTAGCAAAGAGAATAGCCGAACCAACATGAACAAAAGCAAGGAATATGATGGCAAATAACGCATCAGAAACACTCTTACAAGAGATATGGCCTAGGAGAAAGAAATTACAAGAGATTATTTCTTACCTTCTGAAGGATGACAAGAAAATAAACTTCATTTAGCAGTAGTATTTAATGGCAATAAGAAATCTAGAGAGGGTGCTGGATGTGTAACAGCATCTCGCACTTTGATCGTAACGACCACACAATTTATGAACATGTTACAATTTACTGCTTACTTGACTGGGAGTCTGGGACCCACAAGAAAATGATACAATAGCTTACATGGTATAGTTTGCATAGTCCTATAAGTGGTTTGGAAAATGATATTCAAACTCTACTTAAGCTGCTCACACTCCCCGTGTGATATGTTAAAAGGCAAAACTGAGGTGTGAGAGACTCCAAATGGATTGTAAATATAAAATCGCCCCTTTCTCATGGCAGATGATAATTTATGCACTGAGAGGGAATATTTTAGCAAGAGCCAATAAATAATAAAATAAAATAAAAAATAATATAAATAAATACAGAATTAAATAATAATAAGACGTAGTTTACTGAAAAGACTCGACAATGTTGAAGAATTCATTGAAGGACGGATCATAGGTTATTCCACCCTATTGAAAGTCCTCGGGTTGCGCTCTCCAAAATAATCCCCACCCACGCAAGACACCATACCAAGCCTTTTTCCTTATCTCTCCACCTGTAGGCTGTAGCCCCCTTCCAGACTGGATAAAATCTATCACATTCCCAGTGATCATGCACACAAAGCCAAGCATACTTAGAAACAAGGAGAAAAAGCTTCTAGACCACACACACAAAAGAAAAAGGAGATGATGTGATTAGCTGATGTCCCTGTCTTACGTGTCCAAGGCAAGTTACAAATTGTACGAATCGTGTAATCCATCGCAGATCTCTCTCTCTCTCTCTCTCTCTCTCTCTCTCTCTCTCCCCCTATATGAGGAGTAGCATAAGAATTCCAATAATGGCCACCAACTGCTCAACCTCCCAATCATTTACTTTCTATGGGAGGCAAAATCTGAGAAACTCAGAAGACCGTCTTTTGTGGAAAGATATGCTCTTAAACTCTCCTGTCATGAAAATACAAGTGAAGCAGTGCAAGACCTCCAACTTCCCCTGCGCGCATTAAAGATGATTCTGAATGCAAACCTTCACAACCACCCTAACAACCAAGAGCAGGGCTCAGCAAACCATTCCACCATGCTTGGATACCTTGGGAATCCCTGAATCATGTGACACTAACAACTTCAATCGAAGACAACTCCCACACCCTTTCTAATATCTATTCCACTCGCAAGCATAACTTGAAACTTTCACAGACATTTCATTGAACAAGCTTGATTGATACTTTCAAGCTCCTGAAACCCCAAATGGCCTCTCTATGAATGATACAATCAGTACCTGTATCACAAAATCCACAAATGATATGTAACTCATCTCATATCCCATTCCAAAGAAAGTCTCTTTGCACCACTTAAAACCATAGTAAATTAAGACCTGAAGTGGGGAACAAACTTGATGAAGTGTTTTTACTCAAAGTAAGCCTGCTGCCAACCCAATTTAGACAAACATTCTCTCTTTCGCTGCATAACGTCTTTGAAATCCAACATAGCTTGCCTTACACGAAAAGCCTAGGGGTAAGCATCAATATGGCAAGAATTCCTAAAGACAACCAAAATGGAAGCCAAAACTCCACACCAGGAAGTAGGCACATCATTGACTGGAATAAAGGTCGATTCCCTATGTTCACATTCAACCCTGACACAACCTCAAAGCAGTTACACGACTGTATCTTGCACATTTGTTCATAAGAACTCACAAGATCATGTCATGGAGCAAACACTAAATCGAAAACAAAGAACTAACTTTTGAACCTTAGAACCTCTGAAGGAAAAAAACCTCTTTGCGCTGCCCATCAATTAATCCATTTAACACCTCCACAAGAGATGAAAAGCCAAGGTTACAAGGTGTCCTTGATGCAATCCTCAACATGAGCATATGCCTTATTAATATCCAACATGCAAATAAATCACAAAGCCCTAATACTCAATCTAGAGCCCTGTCCCATCAGCCACAACTACCAATCCAATTTATCAACCTCTCACTTCCTTCAAGTGCAAATCTAGCACTTTCTCCAACTTGTTCACCCCTCCATGCTGATAGGCTAGAAGTCTCTAATAGTCTAATATCTTCCAAACTGCCCCTTGTTCTTAGTAGTCAAGGCCACCAACGAATCATTCAAACCTCTTCTAAAATCATTGCTCTGAAATAATGTAGGAACATCCACCTAACCTCCTTCCTAAGCATTTCCCACAGCTAAGATGAATGAGATGGGATGATACATACCGGCTGAAGATAAGAAGCTAACTATATTGCATTTGAAACTAGAGATGCAGTAAAGGTACCTGCAGATGAAGTAGTTACCATAACACAATAGGTCAAAATGGAACAGCAAGGACAGATGCTTGTACAACATTTACTCATTCTTATAACTGCAAAAGGCCATTTGTTGTCTTTCAAGGAAAGAGTAATGTTTAGTAGGAACCCTTTCAAGCGATTGATGCTATTAAGACACGAAAGCACCAGTGTCTAAAAGCAACCAACTACCCATAATACAACAATCAATGCTTAATCGGACACACACAACATGAAGGAAACTCTGCCTAAAAGACCCACTAGTTGAGAAACTTATAGGTTAACTTTTCGTTACATTCAAACAATGCCAAAAGTCATGGTTGCGTTCACAACCTGTTAATTTGGTAAATCATGGGAAATCAATGAGAAACATAGTATTGTGTGGCTCTTGTTCAGTACTTGCTGAAAAAATGTACATTTTTCCATGGGGGTTTGCCGCATACCATGCAGTCACTTTTTTTCCCTAACAGAGGGTCGTAGGAATGCACAAATACACTTATCTATTGAGCATCCTTGTTATGGGAAGCTCCCCTTTTGGAGGCAGAAGGTGATACCATTTAAGGTAACATCTGCGGGTATAACATTGTCAAGTTAAGCCTTCAATCAAAGCCATCACAACTACAAAAACTGATCCATATAACTATATAAGACACGAGTGAAACCCAAAAATCCTACGGATAAATGAACCAATCATTTTAGCATGTACAATAGTGTATGAGCTGAATTCAGGCAGAGATTGAGAGACAGGAAAGAAAGTAAGTCATTTGGCGTTCCAACAAAAAGGAAAAGCAGTGAAAAAACTAGTCAATTGTGCATCCATGTCATCACAACTTGCAACCAGTAAAGAAATTAGTAACTACACACAAATAAATGTAGATGAAGGGAAGACCAGTGAAATTTAAATGATCAAACCATATACATGATTCGTGAAGTAAGATACACACACACATATCTATTACCATTATCAAGGTAACACACCCCTCTTGGTGTGAACTGCGGTTATGAAGCCAGCCCACACTTTTAATTTCCTAGACTACCCCTTAAACCACCCAAAGAAACTTCCAAGAAGAGAAAAAAAACCTGCAACCCTAATTTTCTTCTCCCCTCTTTTCTACTTTCACATTTCAAATTTCATCGCGAATTTATCTCCTTTGAAGATTTTTTTACTTCTCCTTTCTTACATAATCTTATTAGCACAAGCATCGCATCTGCCTATACGTCCAATACATACATATATCTAGACAATGAAAATTAAAAGCAGAAACCCTAATGCACACCGATAAGGATAAATGAGAGAAATTTAAATGATCAAATCATTTACATGATTTGTGAAGTCTACACACACGCGCACGCGCGCGGACACACACACACACATACATACATACATACATATATATATATATATATATATTGCCATTATCAAGGGAACACCTCTCTTGGTCCGGCCCGGCTCACACTTTCAATTTCCTAACTACCCTTTTAACCGAGTCCGGCTCCTCTCCAATCCATAAGGAATTGGAGGATCCTCCAATTCCAATCCGATGGTCAAGATTACCCTAATAACTCAAGCCCCAAAGTTCATATGGTATTCTTCAGGCACCCAATTACTCCCCAAATATTTTTCAAGTACATAAGCGTCTTCTCTCCCCATTTTTTTTGAAAGGCGAAAAAAATTCATTAATCTTCGAAATTTATAAAAAATTCATTAAATTTTTTTGAATGGCGTCATCTTCCCGTTAAACCTGCCTTTGAAAAACTTTTTATATAACTCATAAGGATTTTTTCGACTGATATCATATAGTTCATGAGGATTTTTTTTACTAATATTATATCAATAATTTTTTTTTTATTTCAGCATGGTTTTTGTTTTTGATATTATCTTGTTATGTAGCTTATGAGATTTTTTTTACTGATACTAATGTATTTTCATTTGTGCTTCGCACTGTGTTGTGTGCTCATTGATGTAGTTGTTCTTGTATGTAAAGAAAGTTGAAATTAAATTCAGTTATGGAAATTAGAAAGAAATCGCAAGAGTAAGTAATTGAACGCAATATAATTTTTATAGAAAAAATATTTTAGAAGAAATGCAAAAGAAGTCTTTGATTAACTCTGTGAATTTGATAGTTCTTTGAACTTGCACCAATTATTAAAGTTACGAAATGAAATTTTACTAATGTTTGGAATTTGGTAAATTGGTGCATGAAATATAATAATTGGGGAATATTTGGGAGTAATTGTATGCCCATAGAATACCATATGAATTTTGGGCCGGATATACTAGAGAAATGCTGACCATTGCATAGGAATTGGAGGATCCTCCAATTTCCTATGGATTGGAGAGGAGCCGGACTCCCTTTAACCACCCAAAGAAAGTAAGAAACTGCTAAGAAGAGAAAATAAACCAGCCACCCTAATTCTCTTCTCTCCTCTTCTCTACTTTCACATTTCAAATTTCATTACAGATTTATCTCATTTGAAGATTTTTTTACTTCTCCATTCTTACATAATCCTATTTGCACCCGCATCACGTCTTCCCGGGCGTCTAGTGTGTGTGTGTGTACATATGTATTAAATGAAGAAACCCTAACGCACGCTGACAGGGACAAATGAGACAAAATCTGATCAAACGGGGAAAAAAAGAACGAGGGTTTTGGATTTCGATCGAACCTTGACGGTGAGTGTGGGTAAGGTGTGGGTGTGATCCTCGGAGATGACGACGTAATCGCCCAAAACGACGACGTTGTTCTGGATTTCCTCCGACACGCACTTGGTCCTCGACGCCCCCGGCAGGTTCAACCATATGGCCTCCCCCACCTGCATCCAATCGCTCGCCAAACACAGAACCGTCACCGCCCAAAACAACCCCCTGCTCAATTCAGCACCCTTCCCCATCCCCTCTCTCTCTCTCTCTAGATATATAGATATAGATGTGTGTATGTATGTATCGTCAATCTGGCACTCTGTGAACTGGACTTTTGATCTTCGTGGGGTCGAAGAAACGTACTCGAAGACGAGAAAACCCTCGGATCGATCGAAATCTCCTCCTTGCTTCCGGGTGGGGTTTTTCTGCGAAATTTTTCCTGGTACAAGGAGAAGGGAGGGGATATTGCCAATGCAAGTTTTGCTGGTGTCAGTATTAAAACCAAGAGTTATTGCGTGAACTGGATGTAGAAATTTATAAGGGCACCCAGATGTGCCCGGGCCGGGGCAGTACTATTGTCTATTCCGGGTCGGGTTACTTTTGTTTTCTCGTTTGATGGATAAAGTTGGCCCAAACATTACATGGACCAAATTAGGCACGTTGGACTGGTCCAAGTCTATCGCTTTTTTTTTTTTTGTTAAATTTTTTTATAATCATAATGCTAAACGATACGCACAGAGAGATTTTTGCCTTGTTCTCTTCCATTTTCAAAAAGAATTTTTTAAAAAAATTCCCCTAGATTTCTCCTACTTTCAACATTTCTCTCTCTATCTCTCTCCACTTATTACCCCTACTATTTTTCAAAAAAATTTTAAAACACAAACCAAACAAAGCATTCATCACAACATCGGGAGTTTAGATTAAGTGTGTGTGTGTGTGTGTTTAAGAGGGTTCTCATATCCCTCCTTAGTCAGCAATTGCCTAGTGAAGGTGGTAAGTGAAATTACTCCCTTACCCTTTCGTGTTAAAAAAGAAAGAAAGAAAGAAAGAAAGAAGACAAATAGTCTTGGCCCGCCACCGTGCGAGAGTTAGATCCAGGCTAGGTCTAGGCTATCCTAGTTGGATTGCGGGTAAGGCTCTTAGGCCTATAATCGGGGCTGGCTTCCACATCAAGAGTTTGAGTTGGCCTTGTTCTTCTAAAAAAGCCACTGGCTTTCCCGCAAAAAATGAGCTAAATAAACCCACATAACAACGAAAATAAGCCAATAAGCCAAATTTTTTGTCTTTATTCAAAAAAATTAGATTTTGGTCAAATTTTTTACTTTTTAGATTCTTCTTGTCATGAGAATACAATAATTTCAAAAAAATTGACAATAAGCCAAGTGATTAGGAAAAAATTTGACTAAGGATAAAAAATAAGCCAAACTGGCTTATTTAGAAGAACAGACTTATTTAGAAGAACAAGCCCTTAGTGGGTATGTTTAAGAGAGTTTTCGTACTCCTTCCTTAATAAGCAATTGCCAAAGCAGCTTTGAAAACAAAAGCCTCTTTATGATGAAAAATTCAAAGAATTCGGCTACATGGTGGTTGACAAACGGAATTCTTGTGGCCCACTCAACAACAATCCAGATTCCCCAACTATGAATGAGATAAGCTTATCCCCTCCCCATTTGCAAGAAATGGTTCCTTTTATTGGAAATAAGAATAATGAGTAGAGGTTGATAGGAGAAAAATGAGAATAATAATTTGAGAAAGAAATAAAAGTAATGATTAAAAATATGAATAATGAGTGTTTTTGAGTTGAAACTTCTTTTTTTAAAACTTTGTCCAAACAAGGCACTATTGAGCACTCCAATTAGACATCTAACATTGTTCAACTTTCTGCTGGTAAAAAAAGACACATTGTTCAACTTTGTTGCTGATTAAAAGATGCCAAGACACATTAGTACAACTAACTTTGTTGCTGATTAAAAGATGCCAAGACACATTTGTACAACTTTATTGCTGATCAAAAGATGCCAACCCCAGGATCCCAAATGACATCAATTTGGATTAGCTAAATTTATACATGGGAATCTAAATAGTTCCGCATAAACCTAGACTACCTTGATTGATTGCATCTCAACTAATCTTGTAGCTCAATTTATACATTGGATTAGCTCAATTTATACATGGGAATCTAAATAGTTCCACATAAACCTAGACTACCTTGATTGATTGCATCTCAACTAATCTTGTAGGTCAATCTCACCTTCCAGTAACAAAGGCTCATTGCTGGGTGGGAATCGTTGGATTTAGGAATCCTGTAGGGCGGACTGCCTTATAGGATTTGTACAATGCATCCGGACCGTCCATCTTGAGAATCATATCTATACCATTGATTCTCAAGATGAATAGGCCGGATGCGACGTACAGGGTACCCTACAAGAAGTCGCACGACAGGATCGCACCCTACAGGTCACGTAGGCAGCTCATCCCACAGGATCTTTGGATCCGGGAATCATTATTGCACAAATTTTCTGTTCTAAAGCAAAATGGAATGGAACCAGTCCAAACCGACCGTTGCCAACTCTACTGAGTGGCCATAGCCAAACCTTTTCATATTCTCCACCTTAAAATAACCATCCACTACACAAAGGACCCCCTCTTTATATCATTCTCACCTCCACTCCCCCTCCTTTCCCCATCTATACCACCAACGCAAAACCCACCAAAGGAGAAGAAGAAAAATGGAAGAACTCATGTCCCAATTCACCTTCCTCTCCGACCAGTCACTCCAAGACAAGAACTTCGATCCGTCCGCGATCGAGGATCTCATGAAACTCTTCGACGTCGAGGCTTACAAGTCGTGGGTCGCAATGGAACTCGACCAGCAAAAAGAAGAACAAGAAGCAGAGGACTCCGTGAAGGAAGCAGAGGAGTGGTTGGACTCCGCCATGGAAAGCGCCATGGCAGAGTTCCGGCGGTTCGAAGAGGAAATGGACCGAGAGGCCGAGGAAGAGCTGCGGGGTTTGGTTCAAGTGGGTGACTCTGCTTGGAAGGTGGGAAAGTTGATGGAAAATGCAGCCACCGTTGCTTCCAAGAGGTACATCGAGGCTGCGATGAATTCGGCCGGCGCTTCGATGCGATCGGCTTGGAAGGGGATTTCTTCGAATTCCAAAAAGGTTCATCCTTCTTGAAGGGTTTTATTGATCTTGTTTTCGCTGTGTTTATGGTGTATGCAATTGTATTGTTACTGAATGAACCAATTGATGGAGTAAACGGTAGATCCACCAATTGGGTTTTTCAGGGGGGAAAAAATATCAGGTAGCCTTGTACTGGAATAAGGTAATTAAGCTATATTTTGCGCAATGAAAAAAATTGAGAAAGCCATGGTATGCTGCCAAGCACCCCGTGCTTTGGCAGCGGTGCTGAGCTGTCCATCCAGCCGCTCATCTCGGTAATCGAAGGCGAGCAACGGACAGTTTTTAATGCACTCGGATTAGATCCAAGCCGTGCGAGTGGCTGGATGGACTGCTCGGCACAGCTGCCAAGCACGGGTATCTCCCGTTCCGGTACACCGGTAGGTTCAGATATTACATATTTTTTTGGTGGATGTTACACATAATTTTGATCTATATCACAATGATTATACATATTCACTTGCATCAAGTAAAATACTCCGATGAACAACAAAAATGAAAAAAAGTGAAACAATGGATATTGCACAATCATCAACATAAATGCATTTACATAAAATCGATCCGAGGCGCCAAAATATTGCTATCTTTTGCTATTTTTAAGGAGATTCAAGTCCTCGCACTTGGTAAGAGCTGATCCACTGATGTCGCAGAACTCCTCATCTAGCGTGTCTCCTCCGGGATACAACCCCCCTGACTATTCAGTCGCGTTGACTCCCGTTACCGTGCACAAGTTAGAACCAAAAGCTCCACCACTAGAACACCATTACATTTTGCTTGTTAATCTATCTCTTTAACTATAATACTGAGTATGAAGCAGTACATGAGACCCCTGATCACATTCAGTGGCGTAGTCAGAAAACTATGTAAGTGAGGGCACCTATAAACACATTTCAACTACAAAATTTCGTTTTAAGCAACGTTAAAACATTTGTGCTAAGAATTGAAAAACCTAACATAATTTTTTAATATTGTAAATTATATAGAATATAAAAACAATCGAACTACTTGAATTGTCTTAGCGGATCAAGTCTAAGAGCAATTCACTGCACAATATTTAGCATTATTGCTCCCATTGTTAATAATTGCTAAAGTATAAAACATATAAACCATGGTTTAGGCATTTTTGAATTTTGGACATTATGCATTAAAGAGTTTCAAATAGTAAGTGGTGGCTATTATTCACATTAGACATCTCATTTCGCTAGTACAATGACAATATTCAAATATGTGGAAAAGAAATTGAGAATGAAATGATATTCGACTAGAGAAAATACAATTATGATATACAATTAACTAGAGAAAATACAAAATATAAATTTCAAAATCTTAAATTTAAATAATAATAAAAAAATTAAGTGGGAGCGCGTGCCCCCGCTCGTCTTATTCTCCCTCCGCCACTGAATTCACACTAGAGTTCTTGATTCAAATAGTAACTAAAGTCCCAATAGAATAATTTGACATAAATCATAGACTCTGAGAGTATATGATTATCCAGGCTGAGAATATATAATCATGACCCTTGCTCGATCGGGTTATTATCAGTTTGGAGGGCTGAGAATAACCCCAGAAGTGCCATCTACTGGATGTGTAACTTAGAAAGGAGCAATTTAACCATTTACATGAGCAAGTATCAGAAATGCTAGAGGCACATCGGTGTGACACACCTCAACCACACCTCTCTCATATATAGGTGTGGCCCACTGAAATAGACCCCACATGTATATGAGAGGGTGTGGCTGAGAAGTGCCACACCTAATGCGTCCCTAGCACCTCTCAGCAAGTATTGTCCAGAACCTGTTTGTCCAAGTGGAAGGAAAAAAATGGCAGATTTCAATCAGTAAAGAATAAGAAAACGGGAAAAGAAAAAGATTGACAGATTTTTCGATGGAAGTGCATACAGAAAAAGTCAATAATCCATGTGCACTTTAGCTGTCACTTAAGGCTCCGTTTGTTTCGATATAAAATGTTTTTTTAGAAAATAAATTTTAAATTTTATTTTTCGGTGTTTGGATGGCACTTGAAAATATTTTCAAAAATCAACAAAATAATGTAAAGAGAGGGGGTTTAAACGGTGGAGAGATATGATAATATTGAAATTGAACGTGGGTCAACATTAACGATCGAAAAAATTGAGCAGTGAGCATTGCAGTAGAAGGCAACAGGTTTATTTCGGAAAAATAACTTACAGAAGATTTAACGGTAAGTCATTTTCATCCAATTGATGGAAAATATTTTATATGTCAAACACCGGAAAATATGTAAAATATTTTACCGAAAAATATTTTACCTCCAAACAAACGGAGCCGTAATGTAAAACTCATATGTTTTGAATTCAATACATCAATGAAATAGATTGTCGAATTAATTTAGACAATTCGAAATCTACTATTTGATGGGCATATCCAAGATTTTGCAGCTATTAGGCACATCACCAAGTGATAGGCCGAAACCAAAACTCGTTGTCTGTCCATCTCTTTCTTGTTTGTTCATCACACTCACACCCGTTGCTATCTCATGAGTTACCATCTCCTTCCGCCTCAAATCAAGAACGGTGAGGTCTTCGGGCGGTCTAGATTGAGCTGTCAAGTACGTGAGAGCAGGATCTTCACCAGAGAAATCTATGTTCGGTAAAGACTTTTGACTTCCCAATAACAAATTAAATGGTCATGAGGTGTATCACTAGACTCAATATTACACTCACCAGAGGAACACTGAATGTCAGACTTTTCACGGCCTTCTTTTTCCAATTGTTGTGAATCTTCAATCGAGAATATAGAGTCGTGATTCCCTTGGAGAGAATCAGAGGATGGAGCTTCTTGATATCTATCGGCCACACTGATCACCATCCCATCGCGACCCAATGATCCGTCACACGAATATCCTATCTCTGCCTCATCCTTCGAGTTATTTCCAACAGAAACCCTACCTTCCCTATCCAAGTCCACTTCCCAAAGACATGATGTTCTTAATACGCGCGTACAGAATGTTAGAGCCCTCTGTTACTCTCAACATTATAATTGCTGTTAATTTCATCAAATTTCCAGTTACATTCAATGGACGAGGAAGACATGACATGGTTAGCCATACATACTACTGGGAACAGCATCTCCGTGAACTTTCAGAGGCAATGAATGTTTACATCCTTCACGGATGGATTTTTGAAAACAATCTTCCATTGTCTTCTGCATTGCTTTAACAGATAGTTGAACTATTTTCTAATTAACAGAGTCAGAGACGTACACTAACTATCCTGCCCGATTGGGCCCAGAAACCTGAAACTAAGACCTGACTTGTCTAATATACAATCGCATACTACTACCGAAATTCCTGGCCCTTATCCTCTGGTGACCTTAGCCATAGTCGAGAGACAAACCCTCTAAAACACGGCAAAGTCTCCGAATGTGTGATGATCTTGATCTCCTCATAAGGTGAATTAGCTTTTCATCAACACCCCACACCCACTTAGAGGTGCAAGAAGAGTCTGGCTTTGTTGCAGCAGCTGGAGTGAAAGAAAATCATTAGCAAACTTTGGAAACGAAATCTTTAGCGTGCACACGAGTTAACTGGCTGCCAAATGGAACACAAATTAAAGAAAAACAATCACCAAGCGAAAAGAGGACGTATGAACCACCAAAGAGAAAGGGAAAAAATGCAGACTCGTAATGCAAAAAATGGCCATTGAAGACTTGTCATAGTTTGAAATATTATCAAGGTTATTTAAGACATTTTTATTTTTTTTGGAAAAAAGAAAAAGGGTTTGTGTAGATTACTTTGAAGGCCCTTGTGGTTTGTGAGAATATCTTGGAGGACCTTCTTAATACAAGATATTTCATTTCCCTCCTCACCCAAATTTTACACTCAATAAAAAAGATCTGAGACTCAGAAGAAAATCACACCGCATCCCATGTGGTCAGACGACATGGGATAAAGTCCAATCCGAACAGACCCATAAAGTTTTAGAGAAGAAAATATAGTGAGAACTTATTTTGAAAGAAGAGTTAGCACAATAACCTTTTGTTCGTTTGGAATTTATGAAAAGGAAAGAAGAAAAAGAAAAATAATTTTCTTTTATTTAGTTTCAAAAATACTAATTGTTAGACCACAAACCTCTGTAAAAAAGACCGTCACTCAACTCTTTTCCACAAGACGATCAACTTCTGTAAAAAAATATGTCCAAGCCTCCAATTTTGATCAAAATTATGTATCACAGGTAGAATAGTAAGTAAGTGTGTAGAATATATCTTGCTTACATCATTACTTACATCACACCTTACTTTACATCAATAATACTATACACTTACGACAACACACCTTTACCACGACTCATGAAGGTTCTCATGAGGTGGTACACATAATTGAACTTACTATTCTACCTGCGATATAGAGAGGAAAATAAGATACGAGAAATCAAGAATGGTAAATTTTCTTGTATTGTTTTGTTTGGAGTATTGTTTTGTTTGTTTGTTATTTTTTGTATTTTCGAACTGGTAGTGTTTGTTTTTATTGTACTTTAATTTTCTTATATATTACTCCCTCCGTTTCAAATTCTTTGTCCGGTCCGCAAAATGAAGTGTTAAAATAATGCAATTTTTTCAAGAAAAAAATTCAATTTTTTTTCACAAATTAAAAATACTCATTGATATCTAGTACGTTGTTGAAAAACTTTTGATTTTTTTTTGCAAAAATTGTATTATTTTTAACACTCTGTTTTGCGGACCGAACAAAGAATTTGGGACCGAGGAAGTATATTTATGCAGTTTATATTTGGTAAAAAAAAAAAAGAATGGTGAATTTTCCTTTTGCACTATCCTCGTAATTTTCAAATCCACAAGTTCCAAACGGCCCCGAAGCCAATGCGCAGTAGATTAGATTAGAGTAAAGTACATTTTAATCCCTAAACTATGAACTATTTCCCAACATATCGCCGCCGTCTCGACACAGAATAGAGCAACCCCCTAACTCTCAAGTCCTCCGTCGCGACCGAACGATCGCATTTTCTCATCGCTAATTTTTCCTCTCTCTATTCGTCTCATCGATTATCTCAAGGTAAACCCCGCTAAAGGTCACTAAGGATAATTCTTCGGATAATTTATAGTGTTAATTAGTGACAGAAGTTAATTTTATGAGTGATGTTGTTTGTGTTGCATAATCAGCTATTCATCTGTGGTGGTGAAGAAAGAGATATGGCTAGGGACACGGATTTGTCGCGATCGCCGCCGTACAGGCGGCGGTATTCGCCTTCGCCGTCGCCGTCGCCTGTGAAGCACAGCAGGTATAGCAGGAGAAGCCGGAGGGATAGAAGCCGATCTCCGTATTCTTATACCAGGTGATACCCGATTACTTTGTCTAATTTAACTGTTGGAGATTCACGTCTGTTTGTGCGGAATCTAATTGGGTTACAGATATTTTGTTGCTTAAGTTATTCATTTGCACACTTTCTATTGAACAGTGTATATCAACTTAGAATTATTCGATTACAGATTTGAGTTTTCATTTAGCTCGGTACGAAGTGAATACACACAGTCTCGCACACACTAACAACAACAACAGTATCCATATAATCCTCAGCCAATGGGGTGTGGGCAGGGATGGATTAGAGACTGACTTAACCTTTGGCATTATATGCACATGCTATGTGTGGTTGAATCAGCAAAGACATGCAAGATACAAGAGGGTAAAATGGTGTTTTTCTGTAACATAGATCATTATACATGGCTAACCGAATATAAACTTATGCGTAAAGGGTGTAGAATAAACCAAAGCTTGTACATTGATATTAGTAAATTGAATATGTCAAACACACCATCATTACAGATTTGACGAAGCACTTCTTGCACAAAATGGCATGCCTATGCTACAAAGCAATTTAGGCAGCCTCTAATCACCAAGTTCCGTCTTACTCTACATTATGTGATTTGAAACTTTGTGGCAAAGCCACATCTGAACATCATTTTCTCCACGAATGACTGCAAATTAGTCATCAATAAGTGTTAGAAGAGTGTACAAAACGACTTTGCTACAAAGTTTGAGTAGCAAAGTCGTTTTATACACTCTTCTAACACTACTCAAACTACTCAAACGACTTTGCACTGACGCTCCAAAAGGGCACCGTATCCCTTCTTTGTTCCCTGGTTAGAAGGTGAAACGTGACGCTATTTGGTACTCTCCCAAAGATGAGCACTGGAATCTCAATGTGAAAGAGGACAGGACCAGCCAGTATTAGCTCTCACATGGTAACTGTAGAAGCCCGAAAAGAACACACGTCGGGAATGTCTACATAATAAATCTGATCAAAATACTCATCAGTAGAACATTTGCTATTCGCCCATGAATTGGGTTATGAGGGATGTGCACAGGTTATAAACTTATAATCACAATCCATTTAGTTCAAGATAACCCACAAGAAGTAGGAATAACAATCCCCAATAACACATTATACAATTGCCATCTTATAAAAAAAAAACACAAATGAGCGAACCCAGTGATCAAACACTCTCTATGCATAACTCATGTATCGATTTCTATGTACAAGCTATTTGTGCAAATATGGAAAAAGAAACAATGAGGGGACTCTGTTCTTATCATGGTCATCTTGAGGGAAGATTTGAGGGGGAGTTGAGAAAGGAGGAGTGAGCCGTCAATGAGTTTTGAACGAATTACTTTGTCTAATTTTGGTTCTAACTGTGGAGATTCACGTCTGTTTCATGAGGAACATGGGAGTAGATTACTGATATTTTGTTGCTTAAGTTATGCATGCACACTTGCTTTTGAATAGTTCATTCAACTCAGAATCATTCAATTAAAAAGCTTTGAGTTTCATTTAGCTTGGTACGGAGTAAATTTTTTTTTTAATTTTGGAGCGGCTTTTTTTTTTTTGGACGGTGGTACGAAATACACACACAAAAATTGTGATAGCCACAACAATAACAAGAGTATCCATATAATCCCCATCCGATGGGGTATGGGCGGGGATGGATTAGAGGCAGACTTAACCTTTGGGCGTTATATTCACAAGCTATGGTTTCATATATATCCATGTTTAATACAACAAAGACAACAACCAGGAACCAATGCATGCCATTTTTTGTGCCATTGTAAAGTTCTTAAAAGCTTGGGACTTCACTTTGGATGAAAGAAAATTTGAACTTTATGTATATCGTTCATCCATAAGGTTTTTGACCATGAACCAAGTTAATCATACTGTTGCGAAGTTTGGTTGAATAAGCGAAGACATGCAAGATACCAGAGTGCAAAATGGTGTTTTTATGTGACACAGATCATTATACATGGCTAACGAAATTTAAACTTATGCGCAACAGTTGTAGAATGAACCAAAGCTTGTACATTGGTATAAGTAAATTAGATATGTCAAACACACCATCATGACAGATTTGACGCAACACTTCTTGCACAAAATGGCATACACATGCTACAAAGCGATTTAGGCAGCCTCTAATCACCAAGTTCCAGTCTTACTACTCCCTATATTTTGTGATTTGAAACTTTACAGCAAAGCCACGTCTGAACATCATTTTCTCCAAGAATGACTGCAAATGAGTCATGAATAAGCGTTAGAAGAGAGTACAAAAGGACTTCGCTACTTCTTTTCTCTGTTCTATTCTTCCAGTTTGTAGATACGTAGGCTAGCTGCCATGGCCAGCAACAAAAATTGCCTAGGGTGGATTTTGACAAACTAATGAATTAATAAAAACTCCGTTGCAAAAATAATGAAAAGAAAACAAAATAGATCAATCTTCAGTGTTCTTATGCGTAACAGGGGTAGAATAAACCAAAGCTTGTATGATGATTTTTGTAACTTAGACATGTCAAACACACAGCATCATCACAGATTTAACGAAACACTTCTTGCACAAAATGGCATACCCATGTTACGAAGAGCTTTAGGCAGCGTCAAATTCACCAAGTTCTGTCTTACCATTCCCCACTTTCTGTGACTTGAAACTGTGTAGCAAAGCCACATCTGAACATCATTTTCTCCAAGAATGACTGCGATGAGTCATGAATAAGTGTGAGAAGATTGTACAAAAGGAGTTTGCTTCTTCTCTTCTCTGTTCTATTCTTCCAGAAATCATATAGATTATAGACACGTAGGCTAGCTGCCATGGCCACCAACAAAAACTGCCTTGGGTGGATTTTGACCAAGCAACCAGACCAAACCAAACTGAGCCTTACGTCGCAATCAATTGGAATTGGTTACATGAATCTTTTTTTTCCTTTGAACTCTGTCAAGGGCCACTTGTTCACTCAAACCCATTAGACTCATTTCTTTGCACACAACAATATCTAATGTCAATTTAGGTCTTCCCATCCCCATAGCGTTGAAAAAAAAAAAAAAACCTCCATTGAAAAAAAAATGGAAAGAAAAGGAAATTGATCAATCTTCAGTGTTTGACTATGTTCTTTCTCCTTGGCTGCAACTTCTACATGTTACCTCTGTATCATTTCCCAAAGGCGTGCTAAGAGTTGGATTAGCCGTTTGGGTTCATTTCTCGTCCTTATATATCCAAGATCACCCATGCAAACTTTTGGACGGGATCATTACACGAAGTGTGTTATCCTCTCTCTTCACTTGCTCCATGCAAGAAAATAAGTATAGCTAACTTAGGTCCTCCCTTATCATTTTTTAGAGTGCCGTCAACTCAAAACCAATTGATAATAAGTGAAGAGGTTGACAAGGATAATATCTTTTTTAGGAGGCAATATATACCATTCCCATCTGGTATTCATCAATGGATTGACAGGGGTTCCTCACATCATAAAAGCGATGGGGTACAATTAGGACAGAGGGGTTGGTGTAATTTATCTTTTGGGCCAAGGAACATGAGCAGGGCAAGTGCTTAAAATTGCATAGACGAATGAATATTTACCCATTGGATTAGCGCTAAAGATTACTAGCTATTTTGATTTCCGAACTTCCGAAGTGATTTTGGAGTATCTCAAATTAAAATTATTGTGTTTTATTAAAGCTAATAAGATTTGAGTTTGATAATGTATGCGAGAACATTGTAACATTGTTACTCCATGGCAAAATCAACAACATTTAGGGTAGTAGACCCCAGGGACCTCAAAAACTTTTAGGGGTAGTACCATAGTAGACTGATTCTTATTTCTTTCGGGGAAAACCCCAAACAACGTTGTTTTACATTATCGATTAGAACTACTATCGACATTTTACGACTGCTGCAAAGGGAAGTATAAGCCTTGTTTAAAGAATATTCAGTTCTGATTTTGGTTTTGTTTGCAATTTTGCATAATGCGTGAAACGCCATTGTTGTGGTATACACATGCATTTTGCTATACGTACCGTGCTTGTGATATTTTGGAGAGAGAGAGAAGAAAATGTCATGATTTAATTGTGTAATATGTTGGGGAAAAAGAGAGAAAGAAATGTCACAATAAACGATTTGCTATTTACCGTTTCAGTGAGATGATTCATAATTGGATTCTCTTCCAAAATGCTGATTGGATTACCTTTAAACTAGAATGTGGAATAGATTCACTGTAATCTTCACGGATTAAATTTAGCCTTCTTGTGACTACTTTTGCTGAGATTCGAATAATCTTAGTTTGTAACGTCAACATTTAATGGTCACAATAGCCAAACAATCTTCTTAGGCAAATGACAGCTAAGAAGTTAATTATCAAGAGGTCATTTCCTAAAATATGGACGGTTTTAAATTAACCATGAGTTGACTCGTTGCATTCACACTAATATGAGAATCCAAACAACCCTTTTTGTGGATGCCACCCAATAAATGAAAGATTTGCTAAATCGGCTGAGCTAGACAAAGAACACGTCCTTCCCCTCCCTCAGAACAGTATAAAAGAGCGTACAAGCTCAATCTCTCAAGAAACATCATCTCTCTTTCTCCCTGTCAACCCCACTTCCCCCTAACCGTGTGCAGCGAATCCTTTGGGCTCCACATCATCCTCGGACCTGCAACAAGCTCTTATCCTCTATGTTGGCGTAAATCTAGGCCACTCTCTCCTCTCAATCTATCTACCATCCTTAAGGCCTCAGGGTTTTGTGGTATTGTTGGAGGTGGTGAGGAGCACCGGCTAGAGGAGGTGCGGCTTCCATTTTGTGGAGGATTTGGAAAGTCGTAAGGTTCACTTGGATGGTAATTTCTCCCATTTGATGGACGCTACGTGGCAAAGGCAATTGGCTTAAAGGAGAGGCTTCTGGATTTGGTTGTCATCTCCAAGGTTTAGAAACTCGCGTCAACTTTCAACTTTGCAGTGACCAGTCTGCCTAGTGTGATTTCGATGGCAATTGCATGCGATAACACTGGTGCGAGGTCAGACACTAATCAGCTTGGCCTTCCATTGTCATTGTTGCTTGTCTTTGATATTCCTTCAGAAGGCAATGGGTCACACTATTGTTATCGAATGCCATTGCCTTCGAAATCGTGCTACGCAGAGAGGTCACTCCAAAGTTAATGGCGGCCACAAGTTTCTAAACCTTGGACAGGAAGTTGAATCCTAAAGGCTCTTTTATGCGAGTTGTCGTTGCCATGTAGCTTCTAGCAAGAGGGACGTTCCCATCCTAGTGGACCCTGCAACTGTCCAAATCCATTGCAATATGGTGGCCGCTCCTCATGGCCTTGCTCCTCTCCTCTCCAATATTATCACGAAACTCCATCCTTAAGGAAGACTTGGAGGCAAAGGAGGAAAGTGGGTCAAGGAGAATAGTGAAGACTTGGTTTAAGCCAGTGTAGAGAGAAGTGATTAGAGATTGGGCAAAGAGGTTGGAGTGGAGATTGCAGGGATGTTATGAAGACGGACTTTTCCACTTTTGCTAGCTGGTCTAGAATCTAGATAGATTTAGGAAAGAATGTTCCTTAGTTTATAAAGATTTTGTCCTAGTTGTAAGTGGATTTCTCGAGGCATAGTATACCATGTACTCTTCTTAACTCCGTACTGTAAAGAAACGTACTTGCGAATGCATTGAGATTATATGGTGATGCAAGAGTAATCAAGGTGGGATGTTTTGCAAGTTTCTAGAGTAATACTCCCTCCATCCCAAAATGTTAAAGACCTTTTTGGGATAGCGTGCCATTTTCAATTGCATATATCTTTTAATGTGAATGTTAAAGAATATGCAATATGGATCTGTTTGATAGATTTTAATTAGTTCTATTAATCAAAGATATAAGCAATCTAAAATGGCATGGAGTACCAAAAAGGTCAAATATTTTGGGACTGAGGGAGTAAGTCCTTTTCAAGATCTCAAGTCAATCTGTTGAGAAGTATTAATCCTTTTCCCTTTCAACCATTCAAACTAGCACCAGAAAGTAGATAGAGAATGCCCTTACAATCCACGGTACAAAGCTAGAAACACAAAATTTTCTTTTTGTTACCCAAACAAATGTTTTCTCTTTCATACATCCTTGAACCATATTTCTTATTAGCATTTGGCCTCATACAAATCGTTACTGCAAATTTCCTTTATATCTATGTTGTTGCCCTACCTCTACATTTTCACCAAAAGTAGCAGCTGCTCCCTTGTTCTACGTCACATCATCGGCTCCTTAGACCTAAATTCCAATGGACAGCCATTGGAGCAAGAAAAAAAGTTTGCGCTCAAAGTTGTTCGTGTACACGTTGATTTTGTCACAAATATGAAGAGACTGATGAATAAGTAGCTTGTTAGGATTGTGTTTGAACCAGTTCATCTACTTTCTAAGCATTCTCTGTTGGATAGAATTTAGAGTTAGTCGTCATAAGTTTTCCCAATATAGCTGGTTTTGATCCTTAGACTCAGCATCTTATGTGTTTCTTTTCTTTATAGAGGAGAGTGAAACTTGAGTCTCCTCATTGGGGGAATGTGACTTAGGCCAAGTTGTCCCCTGGGAAACATAGTAATACCATTTATACATTGACATACTTGTGGAGGACGGGCTTGATTCTTATCTAGTCCAACTCTTCTGGCTCCCAATTATAGGCTAATGAGAGTAAGCATAGTCAAGACAAAACCTATTTTTTGTATGTAAAAGGCCTATGACGAAGTTAGAATCATAAGCACGTGGAGTTCTATGTCTTAAGAAGGTACCAAATGCCCTATCGTGTCTTGATAACAAGTTAAAATGATCATATAGAACAATAATGGATGAAAGCATGTCCAAACGACCTCTCCAATGCACCCTTTTCTGAGTTTATTTTCTTTATATTACTTTAAAATACCCAGGCTAAGTTATTCAGTGACTCCCCCTTCCCTTCTTTGTTCCCTGGTTAGAAGGTGGAACATGGTGCTAATTGGTACTCTCCCAAAGATGAGCATTGGAGTTTCAATGTGAAAAAAAAGGACAGGATCAGCCAGTATTAGCTCTCACATGATAACTGTAGAAGCCCCAAAAAAACACGTCGGGAAACTCTACATAGTAAATCTGATCAAAATACTCAACAGTAAAACATTGGTGTTGGCATTGCTATTCACCCATGAATTGGGTTTGAGGGACGTGCACAGGTTATACACTTATAATCTCAATCCTTAGTTCAAAATAACCCACAAGTAGGAATAACAATCCCCAATAGCACATCATTCCAGTGTCATCTTATCAAAAGAAACACAAATCCACTGTATACAAAAAAGGGAACCCAGTAATCAAACGCTCTCTATGCATAGCACGTGTCGGTTCCTATGTACAAATATATTTGTGCAGAAATTGAAAAAGATACAATGAGGGGACTGATCTCGTGGTCATCTTGAGGGAGGATTTGAGGGGGAGTTGAGAAAGGAGGAGTAAGTCATCAGAGAGTTTTGGTCAGATTTTAGGGTAGAGAAGCTTCTGGGTGCTCACGTGGTCTGTGGATAAAAATTCTGATACTGAATTGGGAGCAAAACTATATTCTCTCAGGAGTTCAGAGAAATTGTATAATGCTATTGGAAGTGAGTATGTTCTTTTTTCTAGTGTAAGAGTTATATTCTTCATCTGCATATCAAGAAAGGAAAAAAATGTTTTCACCTTTATTCACATTCTTTGTCAAATTTGAATTTACTTTTGGGAAATGAACTTGCCATAATTGAATATCATTTTCTTTATCATGCTGCTCATTTGATGGGCTTGTTTGTTTTACTTCTTATGGCAGACATATATTAATAGTCGTGCACTGACTCTTGGTATTGGTTATATAGTTGGAGCATTAAGAGTTCTCTAAAATAAATAGTTCTTTTAAAAAATGATTAAGATTTCTCACTTTCCATGACTATGCTTACGGGTGATGACCATAATTCTTCTAAAAGTAATCCCAGTTTTGGTCAATCTGATGACCGTGCCTTCAAGTTGTAAGCAAGAGTTTTTGGGAAGGTGACTTTGGGGGAGTTGTATCTGTTGCGCTAAATATGAGTAATATGCTAAAGAGAGTATTTGTAGCGTATCAAGAGTGTTGTGAGTGAACAGAGTTCATTTTCCGAGAAATATAAAAAGGTCGAGTTGCTTCCCTTCCTATGGGTAGTCAGCAGGTGACGTTTGTTGATGCGGGAAGGTTGCTCGATTTAATTCTATGGGGGTTCCATGTGATACAAGTGGGAGCGCTCAGTTTGATGTTTGAGGCCACTGTAAACGCTTACGTACTTACTGTGCTGGATCATGGTCAGCATGGTGCTGTGAAATTGGATTCCCAAAATTTTTGTTGCTGCTCAGTAACTTATATGTGTTTACACAGGCGAAGAAGTCGTTCAATTTCCCCTCGACGCCGCAGAAGTCCTTCTCCAACTCCAAGACGGCGCAAGACTCGGTCTCCAACACCAAGACGTTATAGGAGACACAGAAGTATTAGTACTTCATTATCTCCTATAACTAAATTGCGCAGTCCAAGTACTGGGTCAAAAGAGCACAAAAATGCTGGTGAAAAAGTGAGAAAAGAATATGAAGAAGAAGAGAAGAAAAGGTAGATTAGTCGCTTTATCTCCTTAGTGATTCACTTTATCTAAAAACATTTGTTTTCCTTCTCGATATCTTTAGACTACAATTTTTTGTCTTTTGGTACTGTTCTGTGCAATTTGAAAGTAAAAGGGTCACAGTTATGCTGGCATTTTTTGTGAGGTGCAGAGAAACTGCAACCTCGACGTCATTTCGGATAATGCAGAAATTTTAGGAACCTTTGATTTCCTTATTATACTAATTTTCCCCCAGTATACTGCTTTATTTCCCCAGCATATTTCTGCTCATTTTTTTATTTCCACATTCCTTTTGCCTCTGTAATTTTATCCTTTATGGAAATAATAGACGTGATATTTTGTTGCAACTTCTGTTTGTCTTCTTTCTTCATATAGGCCTTGGGTTGTATGTTTCCTTTTTTTATTTCGTGATCTTCATTACTACATTTCTTTGTTCTGCTTGAGGTCACGGTTGAGAAGTTATCATTTATTGATTTGTGTTGTTTGTGCCTGCTTTTATTCAATCCTTAGGATTTGGCTCTCTCTATTGTCCTCTCCCTTTTCTTATTTTTCTCATGTCTTGAATCCTAATTTGTCTTATGGGTTGAGAACATTAATTAGCTATCTTTTATTCTTGAGGCAGAATTGGGTCTGCTAACTCCTGCTTGCTGAGCAAAAGAAAATAATTTTGCTTTATGATCTTACTTTTCCAACAGAAAGTAAGATATACTTGTTAAAGCATCCAACTCAAAATCAATTGGTAATAAGTGGAGAGTCCGCCCAGGCTCATATACTAGTTTTTGTAGTTCATCAACCGATGTGGGTCATTTTCCAACACTCCCCCACTCTCCCTCGCATGCAACTCTCGACTCGTGGAGAGGTCAACGAAGGATCCGCAACACATGGATCACAACGAAATAAAGTGCAACTATGGCACAAACAAAGGGGAAAAGTCTCTAAAAACCTAGCTCTGATACCATGTTAAAGCATGCAACTCAAAAGCAATTGGCAATGAGTGGAGAGGCCACCCAGGCTCATATACTAGTTTTTGGCGTAGATGATTAACTGATGTGGGACAATTTCCAACAATACCAACCCTTAATAGGGCTCGCACTTATTTGGAAATCTAAGACGGACTAGTGTCAGTTTAGCATCTCTTTTTGTCTTTTTGTAATCATTTTGGTTGTCCGTATCTTTTCCTCTAGGGAACTATGAACATGACTTGTCTTATATGTCGAGGACCTAGTGAGAAACAAGATGGGAAAAGAGAAGATTGCATTGGCTGGCCTCTAGGATTTGGTCAAGTCTTTGGTTAAAAGTAGAGGGAAAGGTCTTGCCTTAACGATTCCGCCTAAAATTGGACAGGTTGGTTTTTGTGGTGCAAGATTTTTCCCTTCCCTTCCCAACCCATCTATCTCTCATCAGTCCTACCAAACAAAAGGGGATGCTTCTTTTCTTCCCCTCTTCTTTTTGTTGAAACCAACATAAATGTTTCCTGTAAATCTTTTTGCAATCCGTAGAATCACTGTTTCTTTCTCCTTCCTTTCTGACACCTAAAGTTAATCGGATGGACAATATAGGGGCATATATATAAAACAAATTAGGATTTGCTTTGATAGAATGCTAGTTTATTACGAGGATTGAAGTACTATGATGATTAGCTTTAAAACTGCCACAGGTTACTTGACATCTTTCTCCACAGGCTTATTTGAAGGAAGATACTGCTATAGTTCAACTTGTTATATTTGATGATCACTTGGATGCCTCTTTTATCTACTGTTCGCCAGTTTTGAAACTCATTTGTTTGGATCAGGAATCAGTTAGAGGTATGCCTTAAAAGTGTCGTCATGAAGGTTAGTTTGCAATTCATTATATAATGCTTAATAAGAAAGGAAGAAAGGACAGGGAATGCTGTGACAATTGTCTTTCACTTTTACTATTAACTGGCTTGAGGCATTTTTTTAGTTTTCTACTTTTGGGAAAGAAGCTTCAAAGGCAGGGTTACACTGACTTGGCCCGGCCTCAGCATTTCTCGAATTAAGGAACACTTTGTTTTCCTCCCACCATCAGTGGCTATTTCCTGCTTAACTTTTTGATGGTCCACAGGCGTCAACAAGAGGCGGAAATGAAACTGATAGAAGAAGAAACTGCAAAAAGAGTGGAGGAAGCAATACAGAAGAAAGTTGAAGAGAGCTTGGACTCTGAGGAGACTAAGCTGGAAGTACGGAGGCGATTGGAGGAAGGTAGAAATAAACTTCTTGATGAGGTTGCGGCTCAACTTGAAAAAGAGAAGGAAGCTGCTCTTATTGAGTCAAAGCAAAAAGAGGCAAGTACCTTAAAAGTGCCATTCCAACATCACATTCTTTAAAAGCAACACAGGTGTTTATCATTGGGACAAATCCACAATCACACCCTTTAGGTGCTTCAAAAGGTTTTCCATTTCCAGTTCTTTCTGTGCTGTTGGCGGCTTGGCAGTTATTTACCAAACATTTGATTGAATCTAATCTGGACAAGATTGTGTTGCCTTTTAAGGGGAAGACACGATTGTTCTAGGATAGTGCCATAACTTCCTCTAATTGATAAATAAACGGATTTATGCAAAACATGGAAAGTTAATTGGGTCAGATTCAGGTACAATAACGAGTGAAAATTCCATCCGCGTGCGCATGCCTTCAGAATTGAAGTTGCAATGCAGTTTTCTACTGCAGAGTCACATTCGGAACGGTTGGTTTTTTCTTTTTTTGCACTCAGCCCCATCTTAGCTGCACAGACTGAACCTTATCTAGTCAATTTGGGGATTCTAGAGACCAAGGGGTTGGCATAGTGCCGGGTTTGAACTATGTATTTTGTTTAGGGAGGAGCCATAATATGTGTACCAGAGCAAGATACCGGTGGGGCCATGACAAATACTACATCAACATATGTGGTTCATAATCGATGTATAACAACGGGGGCTATGTTATATAAGTAGAATAATTGGGGGCGCTCTCATGTAGTACATTGTAGGAAAACTGGAGGCAAGTAGAACTTTTCTAAGCCTAGGGCGCTGTTCTAAATTTATTCATGAAACAACTAAAAACAGAAGGGGTGCCGAGGCCACCATTATATAGCTCCGCCTGGCCTAGTGTTGCTCCCTTGGCAAGTATAGCTGCCGGATTCGAGTCTCCGATCTGTGAGTTGCAGTTTCCTTTTCCCCAACCCCGCGTACCAATGGTAGGGAAAAAAATGTGTGGACGATTTTGTGGGTTTGTGCAGGATCAAGCTCGAAAGCAGAAAGAAGAGCTGGAAAGGATGCTTGAAGAGAACAGGAGGAAGGTGGAGGAAGCTCAGAGAAGGGAAGCTTTAGAGCAGCAGCGAAGGGAGGAGGAACGTTATCGAGAACTGGAAGAACTTCAAAGACAAAAAGAAGAGGCGATGCGAAGGAAGAAGCAACAAGAGGAAGAAGAACGTGCAAACCAGCTCAAGTTGTTGGGCAAGAACAAAACCAGGCCGAAAGTGTCGTTTGCAATTGGCTTCAAATGACTAATGCACAGTGTCCTTTACGTATGTGATCAATGAACGGTGATTTATACGTACTTCTTGTTTGCTGTTCACATTTTTCTGTTGATTTTCCAAGCTCGTATATATTATCTTATGCTTTATCTTTATGAGAAAATAAGCTACTTGACTTCTCATATGCTACTTGACTTTTGGCCTGTAATTAACTTGTTTAAAGCTCGTATGAGATCAACTTGACTGATACAGAAACCAAGTTTGCACGTGCTTGGAAACCCTAGCATAGCGAATATTCAAGACAAGCTTGAACAACTTATTATTATTATTTTTTGATCCGCGAACAACTGATTATTCATCTCGACTCTTGACAGCCTTGATGATGGAAAGGGTAATTGGGCCAAGGGTTAGCTTCGTTGACAATGTAACCGATCCCTGCTCAAACCATGACCCACAATGGTTTTCCCTAGCTAGGATCCAGCAGGATGGGCTGATCCAAACACGGTACAACATTGGGCTTGAAATTGTAAATGAGATGGCATTGGTCTGCCTCGAGAATCGAAACCAAAGCTCAAACTCTTAAGGGTTTGTTTGGTTTATATTTTGGGAGAATTTTTCGGGGTAATAAGGGGAGAGAGAGTGGGTGGTTCTGGAAACCCCAAGGCCGAAAGAGAACAAAGCCTAAGTTGCGAAGGGAGCTTGAGCCACTTCTCACAATTCTGAAGGAATCAAACAAAAAGAAACTTTTAAATGGGAAGCCTCTTAAATTTCTTAAAGCCTGAAACAATAGTTGTAAAGGTGTGGCGAGTGCAGGTAAATCCCAATACTTTATTAGGGTTCTTCTCTACTCCTTTCTAATGGTGTTTTTTTTTAATTTTTTTATGGTGTTAATACTGGATTTGATTTGGTGTGGAAGGGAGTGCCAATAAGACAAACCTTCTTCCAAATGAAGAAGGTTAAGAGCATCTCCAACAAAGGATATCAACGTTAGCATGACATGTCAAGTGAAAAATTGACATATAAAACAACTACCAAGATGTCAGATGTCTATGTGTCATTTGACATTGATATCAAAGTTTATCTTTCATTAGTTTACTCTCCAAATTAAAACTTCCTAAACTAATATTATAATAAATTTGACATGATGGTTGGAGCAGCAAATATGTCAAATCGCCACATAAGTCTTCAAAAAATTGACACTCAAATTTGAAGCCAAAGTTGGAGAATCAAGATTTCGGTATCACATAGACAAAGAGTAAGGCCACATACATAGATGAAAGAGCACATATTTGTACACATTTGTGTGTGTCCAAAATTATCTGATACTCGTGAGTTCGATAAGACAGGTGTAGCATACACACGAATCAAATAACTCTTGATACATTTGTGTTCAAATCTGTACACTTCCATCCGACATTTGTTTTTGTGTACTAATTAAGAAAGATTAGTACTGTAGTTTTTCTGTTATCAAAACAAAACACATGGGTGATTACCGTGTCTAAATCTAATCAAGACAAGAGGGGAAAGACACTATTCCACCTGTACTCCCAAAAGGTAAACCTTGAAAACTGTGGACAAAAAAAGCCTGACCCAGCATCTATTGTGATCCCAAACTCCGAGAACGAGGGCCCCCCCCCCACCCCCCCTCTCTCTCTCTCTCTCTTTTTTTCACTCGATAAATGTCTCGCCTACTTTTAAGAAGCTGAGAAAGAGGTATCGCTAGGCAAAAAATGAGTAGGGGAAGCTCAAAGAGCATCAGCCACCGAACTAAACACTCGTGCTTCTAACGAGAATTGAACACTAATCTCCCACATAAGAAAGACGAGAAAATGTCATTGAACTATAAGCTCGTTTGCCTCTCTCTCTCTAAGTTGGTAGTAAATCATTCAGTCATAATTGCCTTATGATAGTGGAGCCCAGATCCAGTCAACTGGTCACATCGTCCCACGTAAAAGGTGACCCCTACTGTGACAAAAAAACAGACCCAATAACGTGGTCTTGTCCCCTCAATGCCAGGGCCCCACTTCTTTCTTCTTCGCCAACTGGTGCATAAAACCCCATACCAGCCTGAGACAGCGGCATTTACTCCGACCACGTGGTTACAGGATAGCTATTTTCCCAGCGTACTACTATCATGCATCTGGCCCGATGGTCGATCTCAACCGTCCGTTTCGCGGGATTTCAATCACTTGAAGACCCGTTCGTTTTGAATTGTGAGAAACATTTTTAGAGTAATAGGTGAAAAGAGATAAAATAGAAAATTTTTATTGAGACGGGCACAGGAGTTTTGAGGTCCAGAATGGACAAGCCCTGTTTGTTTTCGGAGGAGGACATGATCTTCTCTAGTCGGTGTAGATGAAGGGCTGTCCCAAGCATTTTGGGAGGCCGAAAATGTTACAATGAATTCAAATCGTCCATTTCTCTTTTCTGGACATTTTTACGTATCCTAACAAGTCCCTTGAGAGCCCGAGGTAAACTTTAAAGTTGGGGCTATGGAGTAGGTATTTTTACTAGCAAACAAAATGAATAATAATATATCAATCCGAGAAGGAAAAAAACATGGCATAACTTAAGATAAAGTTTCTGGGGAAAATGCAAATTAAGTCAATTGAGCTTTGGATAATAGAACGAAAGATACATTTATATCCAAAAAAAGTGAATAGATATACGACAAAAAGTACATTCATATATGTGATAGTTGTATTGAAATTCTAACTGTTTTTGTCTTCTTTTCTTTTTTTCTCCTTCTATTATCTCATACCTAATGGGCTTACTTTAGCCAAACCCAATTTCTAAAAGTAGTGATTATTACAAGATTACAAAACTACCACTTGAATATCACTTTTTTTTTTTTTTTTGTATGAATTTAATCATAAAGGTTTATTTTTTTATACCTAGTATAACACGCTATAAAATTTGTGGCCCTTTATCTTAAACAAAATTTGGGGCCCAAGGTGCTAGCCTTGCTTGCCTTGCGTCACCTTGGGGACGAGTTGGCTTAATTAGATAGTCCAATTTTGCAGTTTTCGGACTAATTTGATGATTTGATACGTTTATTTTTTTAAAGCTCGTTTATTAACCATGGCCGAAATCACGATGATCAAATACTAATTGATATGATCTTGAAGCGCATTCAAGTTGAAAAAAAGACAATATATGTTTGAATTGGAACAATTTAATCCATTTATATATGTCCAAGTGAAATGCATTTTAAAATCATATTAACCGGTGATCAACCAACTTGTTCTTTAGCATGATCAATGTCAAGAGGAGATCTAAAAAATGAATGGATCAAATTGTCAATATGCATTAAGAAAGGCCCACCACCACCCCCACCCCCAAAACTACGCCACCCAATCGACTTAGCCATGTCCTCCAAAGAAAACCCCGATTTGACTTGTAGCTCTTATCGTCCTTTTGGATGGTAAGAAAGAGTGAGATAAGAAAATTCATTTCTCACCAAAATTTATCATTTCTGGTAAGATTGGGTAAGAAATGGAAGGAGCCAATAAATTTTTTTTCTTCATATTTTTGTATTTTCTCCCTATTTTCCATCAAAATCGTCAATTTAGATGAAACATTTGGCCAGAAATCACAATCTTTTATTTTTTTTCCCTTTCAAAATCACTTCATCCAAAAGCTCTGTTAGCTGTTACTTTCTCCGTCCGATTTGTTTGTCATTTTTCACTATTTGGGACCTCTTACAAAATTTTCTATATGTTTCGGTATATATATATATATATAATGTTTTGTATATGCAAGATGAATATTATTTAATAGATCTTGATTAAGTCTATAATAATATAAAACATTATAGATTATGAGATATAGATAATTTTTTAAAAGGTACGTATATCAAAATTGAACAAACAAATTGGAACGAAGTGAGTAGCTCTACTAGTAGTATGTGCTCTTTGCCTTGGGTTAAAAAGGTCATTTTTCCGTGATCTATACCACGATGAGGGGAGCGCGTGGGTGCAGTAATAGTAATAACGAAAGGACAGGCACTGAAGTGTCGACGTCGGCGATTAATTCGGGGTTTTCCCCTCGTTTTTCGGGTTCTTTTTTTTTGTTTTCCCGGTTCCTCCGCACACGCTGACAACTACTGTTTTACCGGTAAACCGGCCTAACTCATTGCCATATTTGTAGGGCGAGCTGCCCCACGGGACGTAGGGTGGTCGATTCTGCCGTCGATTTCGATAATAGGTGGTTCAAATTTTAATTCAAGTAATGGACAACTCGGATTAATAGGAATTTCGATTAAATCCAAGTCGTTGGTGTCAAAATAGACGGCCGGATCAGTTGCTCTATAACTGTTGTAGTGCAGGCTACACTATTAGATTTCCAAATTCCATTGTTAGCTATTTTGTTTAATCACGGTAAAAAAAAAAGGGCAAAAAAGAAGAGGTCGAAAGTAAAACTATTTTCAAATTAAAGGTCCATTATTAGACTGAAATTCTTGCATCGGGGCCGCCTTCAGTCGGGTACGGGAGGATTGGTCCTCCAAAATTAATTCAGCAAAGTGTACTTAAACTGATCCGAGCACTTAAGAGTTATCAAGAAGAAATATTAGCGGCAATTTTCTCATATGAAAATGGTACCCGTTAGATTTTGTCCCTCTTTTGTTGGGCGTTTACTAGAACATGTAGCAATTTTTTTTTGGTTATATTACGTAATGTAGCTTGATTGATATATAATGAAGGAGCTTCATGGATCCGCAGTTGGTTGAAGTTGAAACCATGTATTTTGAAATTTATCTTGAACATTTTAAAGGAGCTTACACATGCATCTACAGAATTAGTTCAACAAATTTCATGTTTCATCAGGCGGTTTCATATAATTCGCCGTTAGGGAATATACTCCCCGTGAAGGATATAATTAAGGAGTTTTGTGCTTCAGTTTTAATTGGGCTCTCCACTAGTAGCTGGTGATATTGAGCGGAATCTGCTGCTGATGCTTCATAACGACTACCATAATCTTTTGTATAAGAGAAGGTCATCTTGTCTCCCAGGCCTTCCTCATGTCAGGGCTGGCAGGATGCAAAACGACTACTGTTCAAAGACGGACTGCCTTACAAAACTCCTAGCTCTTAAAAAGGTCACCCCTAATCGAGAGAGGGGCAAATACCGGAACACAGGGTCCAAAATTAATCAAAGTACGCATAAACTGGCCTGAACACGTGAGTTTAAGTTCTGCGCTCAAATTTGTGCTGTTAAGAGGCACTGTTAGAAACAAACTCCTTTGATCATTCTCTTGCACGCACAAGGGAACAAGAAACCTAGGATATGCCTCACAGTCACCCCTATCTCCAATGACATGAAGAACTAGCTAGTAGGGCTGGCACCCTCTTCAAATGCCTGAGGCTAATTAATAGACCTTTTGTTAGTTGGAGTTAATTAATACTCGCTCGTACGCTTCTTTGTCTGATCGGATATGAGTGTTGATTTTGATTATACAGTAAAGTGATCGCAGTTAAACTTCCGCAGGATATTTCCGCATGCAAAATGCTCTCTCCGTCTCAAATTCTTTGTCCGGTTTGCAAAACGGAGTGTTAAAAATAATATAATGCAAATTTTTCAAGAAAAAATTCAAATTTTTTTTACAAATTAAAAATACTCATTGATATCTAGTAAGTTGTTGGAAAACTTTTGATTTTTTCTTGCAAAAATTGTATTATTTTTAACATTTCGTTTTGCAGACCGGACAAAGAATTTGGGATGAAGAGAGTATTTTATAGGGTGTGTGGGTATTATTAGTTTCGTCTTCGATAGAATGTCCTATGAGGTTAATTATTTTACTATAAGTTCCGTCAAACAAATAGGTTTGTATGGTACAATCTCTAGTAGCTAAGTATTTCTTCTATTTATTCATGCTCTTGGTTTTTTTTTTAATTAGGGAAGTATCAATATTAATACAGTGCAATTACATACCTTTGGGCTGTAGCTAAAAATAAATTATACACGGAAAGTATTTTAAATTTTCATCGAGAAAAAATAGAACGACTTTCCTAATGGGCTAATTTCAGGACTATAGGCCAGGAATATCTTTTTTCTTTATTATTCTCTGTTATCGCGATGATTATCAAACCAAGTCATGTTATTTTTAGTCACCTTGATAACTTTTTTCTGTTGATAAAATTAGCTGTACGTTTGGGCTCGCCCCAAAGGAGTTAATTACGAGCACCAACGAGGTTTCGAACCGGAGACATTAGGTGGGATCCAGCCCCGAAGTGCCGGCCGGCCCTTGGCTACTATGTCACCTTGATCATAACATGCTATATATAGATTAAAATTACAATAGTACAACTAATTAATTCATTCCATCTTGTTTTTGTCAAGTTTAATTAAATTCCAAATCAAGTACTCCCCAGAGTCCTAGGTGAAGGCAGTTGGGAAATTTGTTTGTTGTTTTGCTGGTTGTAAGTGCAGTGTTTGGACTGTCCAGGCAAGCAGCTAGCTAGCTGGTGTTTTCAGGTGGCAGGCAGGCTGAATGGGGTGGTTGAGTTGACCTGCAATTTCTATTTATTAATTTTAACTGGTGTTGTACACCACTCAATGAATTCTATTATTATTACTCCCTCCATTCCATATTGAGAGTTCACCATGAAAAGTCGTGCCATTTTTTAAATTAAAAAATTAATTACTTTCGTGCATAATTTTTTGAATTTTTTCGCACCAAATTAAAGTACTAATCAAGATCTTTAATACGGTACAAAAAAATTTGAAAAATTATGCACAAAAGTAGTTAATTTTTTGATTTGAAAAGAGGTAAGAGAGAGAAAGTGGGACTGTCATTGTGGCACGGAGGGAGTATATATTTTGCTAAATTTTAAATTTTCCCCCCAACAACGCATGGTAAGACTTTGTTTTGTATCTCTTGAAAGCATATGAAGTGAAATTCTCTTTGAAATGAAGCACAGATCATTCTTTAATCCTTCTTAATTTTAATTTTTTGTTTAGTCAAATAAGTGGTAAGTTTTAACCATTAATGTTGGTACTTTTACTTTATAGGGACTCCTAGCTAGCCTCTTTGACCTACGGCTACACTCGTAGAGCCTTTGAATCCGGAATGGGATCTCCCAGTAGAGCGGTGCAGGGCGTCCGATTATCTCGACAATCGACGGTTCGGATCTTAACCGAGTAATGAATAATTTAAATTTGTATGTGATTTGTTTGCACTCAGATTCGGTCCGAGCCGTCAGTGCTCAGATGAACGACCAGATCAGCCGCACTGCATTCGCTCGGCATGGAGCTGCTCTGCACCATCCTGGGTCCGAATCGCTATTGTCCATGAACTGAAATAGGTCCTTAATAATGTTTAGAAACCAATGGCCTGCTCTGTATATATGTTTCGGTAGTTTGCTTCCAGGGGCTTAATTTATAAGTTCTTAATTATTGTTACAATTGAAACTTTTCCATGCAAGTTTTTTAACCTCAATTCTTTTCGTTTTGAATTTTGAAAACAAGTACGGCTATATTTAATGAAGTTCTTGCTCTTCCACCAAAAAAATTTAATTAAGTACAACTACATTATCATTTTGTTAGAGTTTTTAAAAAGTTTCAAAATATATTACTACAACAAAAACTAATACTACTCCACCAAAACAAAACTAATACTACAATTCTTTTGATGCTTCGAATCGTTCATTTTTAGAACCCCTCAAGAAAATTCGTTACGACAAAATTCATGTTGATTGGAATATATCTTGTATGTTTATGAATTACAGTAATGTTAATAAAAAAATAACTACGACACTAATCCTAACCAATTTTATCAACACAAATAAATGGCTCTGATCATAAGGAGGGTCCCTCAACATGACGGCCCAATCTCATTTTGAATGGCTTGGATCCTTTCCTTTCTTTTTTATACTCCATATATTTTTTTTAAACCACAAAAAAATTTGAAATTTTGCTGAACATCACCTTAATAACACAAATCAGCAACCCCAAGGATTTAGTGAAGTGGTTGTGAGAACGCAATAAGTGCTCCTCCATGACCTCCATGAGGTTGCAGGTTCTATTTCTACGGAAGTCAAACAATTCAAATCTTGGAGCCAATGAGAGTTATATCCAGTCGTTACCTTTAGGACTGCGGAATCAGTCGAGATGTGCGCAAGCTGACCCGGACATACGGTTGTTAAAAAAAAAAAACACAAATCATCATCCTCAACCCCAAGAGGTTGGCCAAATGGTATTTGCCATGGATTTAAGAGTTTGCTCAATCCTAAAATTTCAAGTTTGATTCTCCTTACCAGCAACTATTGAGGCCTTTAATTTACGCTTTTCAATGGAAGGATACATAAACTTGGGTTTTGTCCCAAAGGTTGTGTTCTTTTTGGACGTGAAGTCTAGGGTTCGACTCTTATGAAAGGGAGGTTGACTCTCGTAGTAATCTAACAATCTATCGTGTGGTAAAAAAAAAAAAAAAAATCCATCCTTTTGTTTTGTAGAAGCGTGGGAACACGCCCTATAGGGGTTAGGTGGGCCTAAAACAAATTCTAGCCACTTCCTCTCTCCCCTCTCTATAAAGCATACGCTGCCTAGGGTTTGGTTTCATGCCCCTCCCTCTCTCTCTTGTGAGTTTGGTGGGCTAGGGTTTCCGAGGGAGAAGATAACTTTCATTCTCTCTCTCTCTCTCTCTCTCTCTCTCTCTCTCTCCCCGGTAGAGATTTAGGGTTTGTGGGGGGTTGTAGAGAGACAAAGAAGTGGTATTGGGGTGGAATATTAAGTGGTTTGTGGGGGATGTTGGCTGGCTCGATGCACTCACAAGAGAAGATCAAATTGCATCTTCAACAGTGAAGGAATCGGACCAGGCTTCATTCCTCTCAAACCCCATATAATTGCCTCTTTCACTTTGATCCCTTTTTCCTTCTTATGAGAGAGAGAGAAAAGAGAGATGATTTCTTTTCCTAACCAATCCCTTCTTTTCTCTCTCAAAGTCTTCAGGAATTCAACCCATGGGATATGGTTGATGGTAATTCATCTCTCTCTCTCTCTCTCTCTCTCTCTCTCTATAATTGTATATGGAGTTATGTACGGCTGTGTGTATGTATATTGTTTTGCAGAAAGTACATTTGTAGGTGATTTAAATGGTATCTTTGCCAACTACTTTCTAGCAAGGGTACCCAAGATAAGAGATGATTTTGACTTGATGCCATTGACTTGTGAAAAACAAGTTTTCAAGGTTGACATTTGGATTCTTGTTTTTTCCCCCTCTTGTTGTCTCCTTCCACAAGTTTTTGTTGGTTTCCCCCTCCCCTCACCCCGGATCCTTTGAGACTTTTGAATGTTGAGGGCGAGACTTTTGAATGTCGAGGGCTGAGACTAACTATGATTGTTGGTTTTTTTTCGTTGTGAAGCCGGGTCTTTGGTTCTGTTTAATTGTTATAGCTCGTCTCAATGATTAATAAAAAAATTTCCAGAACAGATCAAAATTGAGTTGGGCTTTTCCCAGAGTGAAATCTATGATTGAAATCCTCCTCGAGAACGTCGTTCATACCAACAATAAAATTTTGGTTGGACAAAAAAATATTGATAAGTGTTGTGATTTTTAGAATATGCTCGGTTGCATTTTTGCTCCCTTTTGTCCCGGTGATATTTGTATGTGTACGTGTGTTTGGTTCGATAAAATATAACTTACCCAAAAAAGAATGCGTTGAGTTTGCGACTAATGTCCGATCAATGTCATTTTTTATCTATCAAACTGTGGATATATAGTTCTAGGTTCACTGATCTGCAAAGATAGATCTAAAACAATCAAGGCACAGGTGCAAGTTCCTCACCACACACACAAAAAACAAGCACAAAATAATCGCACATTATGCATTGCGGTACGCCAATAACCCGCCTTTGAATAGTAGATTGATGATTTATACGAGTCCATACATAAATTATTCTTGTCTTTGTATGATGTTTCATATGCACTCTCTCTCACAATGAGTAAACTGGTCCGAACATACGATTATTAAAAAAAAAAGTAAAAGTATTCCCCCAACTATTATTTGCAGTACTCATGGAAAAGTTGTTTTTTCACTATTAGATATGACACAGTTGGGGTCTAGATTTCTTAAAAGTTTTCCTTGGTCTTTTTTACTGCTTTTAGGAGTAGTCGAGTGTATAATACAGGAATCAGTTAAAGGCGGCACAGAAGATGATGAAGGGTTTACTGGGAAACCCAATGAACTTTTTTAAACTCTGTGTTTTGTGTTCAGTAATAATCTATCAATTATTTGGGTTTTGTCACAACAACATCCCTACTTATTCTAGCCTTAATTATTCTCTTCATTCACCCTCCTCGTCTTTAATTAAGCACTGATTCCCTCTTCTAGGTGCAACCCCTCTCTCTCTCTCTCTCTCTCTCTCTCTCTCTCTCTCTCTCTCTCTCCTGTTCTTGAGGTTCACAGCTGTTTTTAAGATTGAGTTGTGATGTGTGAAAAAAGTGCATACTAATAAAAAGTGAAAATGTATTGAAAAGATAAGAGAATGTATTAATGCAATGTGTGGTTTTTTTTTTTAATTATCTTTTCATTTTGTTTAGCTGCAGGGCTGTCAGTAGGATATATCCTTTAATTGAACCTGTAATTACAGCTTGATTTTCTTTAGCTTTTGAGTTTCAGAAATAATTGGGGATAATTAGGCACCGTCCCACTAAGGGAAATACTTACTTTTTGAATTAAATATATGAATTATGAGGAAATGATATGGCTCATAAAGAGAAAAATAAGTACTTAAAAAATAAAAATATTAACGGAACGGGACGGAACGCTGACCTTTTAGCAATTTTTCCTTAGATAGGACATGGGAGTATATATGCTTTCACTCCAAAGTGAGAATTCTGAATCCAAAGCAAGCCCTAGTAGATACTAGATAGGCCTCAGTTTTCTTCACCATGGTGTTAATGCGCTCTCTCTCTCTCTCTAAAAAAAAAACCGATGAACATTTAAAATCATGGGTAATCAAACTTTAATGGTTCATCTGTTTACTGGACTGTCATTTATCATTATTATCCATTTTTCACCTTAAATTCTGGCACTGAACCCATTAGTTTGGTTTTCTGCGGAATTATGTAACCGATGAATTCAATGCTCCGGCCCTTACTTTTTTCTAAAAGCATTTAAAGCTCTTGGATGACTTTCATACGGAGAAAGATTCCTTTCCTTGCATAGATATCATCCACCAGAGAGAGAGAGAGAGAGAGAGAGAGAGAGAGAGAGAGATTTTACCCATTCCAGTCGCTTGAAAAATGCATGCATAAACATATATATATGGATCCACTTACAGGCCCATAAGGTTCACTGTGATATAATTCATGGAAAAATGCTACGTCCACTATTCAATATTCACTGCTCCCCCACCGCTCTCATCTTACCATTTAAAACTGTTTTGGACGATTCGGATTTTAAAAAACTCTTTTAGAAAATAGTTAGGAAGAGTTTTTTTTTAAAATTAGACTATTGATTGATAAGACGGACAGTGAGATATTGAGCGGTAGGGGTAGTCTGGTTGTAATTTTTGTGATTGAGCTAGCATGAAACTTCTAATTTTGGGGAAAAAACTGGACAATGTTTAGAGCAAATAACTTATTTGGTAATTGGAACTTGCATTTAGATTTATTGACCCTTTCTCTTGATATGCACAGATAAATGATTATTGAGATTCTATGGTCACGCCCAAAGGGAGTTGCTACGCTGGTCACCCACTTTCACCCTTTTTGTTTATCAAAAAAAAAATGATTATTGAGATTCTTTAGATAATATTTAGATAATATTTTGCTTACATAACTTTTCAAATATAGCTTGATTTTAATTTTGGTCTCTCTTTTGGAAATGCTCTAAATTTAACTAGTGTCATCATGCGTCATGCAAAACTAGATCTATAATTATCAAATTGTAACAATCCTCTAGGTAAATTTAAAATATGCATCCTTATTTGGGTGTGTGTGGTATCACCCTCGTAAACCACTTTGAATTCATTAACACGTATAAAACTTCAAATATTGATTCTGAATTCCTAACTTTTGTGTCAAAATTATAACGTTTTCTACATATAAATTCATAACATTTTTTGCGTTAAGAGTTTTTGTCTTCATATTATGGATCTTTAAGAAATATTATGAATCATTCGACAAATGTTAATGAATTTCTATGCAAAGGTTATAGAAGTATTTTATGCATTATAATGCAAAACGTTATGAGTTCAATGAAATTCAAGAGGGTGCACACTGTAGACAGTTTGTATATGTGAATATAACAGACTGTCTTTAACAAAACACTAGAAATTGTCTAATTAGGTCCCGTTTCACTAACGTTCTTATTTTTTCAATACTTATTTTTTGCTTTACAAGACATGTCACTTATTTCTCTTAGCGGAACGGTGACTAATATTGGGGGAGAAGAGTTGATCAGCATAACCCTAGCTATTTGGTGCACGTTATGAGAATAGACTCGGCTTTAGAAAAGTCAAGTACATTTTTGTCAACTTCTTTTTTACCCGTTTTGGGTTGTAAATAGTGAGCAAATGCTGCTAAAAAAAACTTTGATGCAATCTTTGAAGACATTTTATAACCTTTTCTAAAGAAAAAACTTTTAATCATTAATTATAAAAAAAGAAGAAGCTTTAAGCAAGGTTTTTAATACCATATTGCATAGAGTATCGGTTTTTCGACGGGTACAACACAGTAAGATACCGGATATCGTTTTGAGTTTTTTGTTATTTTCCCACATCAATGAATTTTGTACAACATATACATTTCTTAAAAATAAAAATAAATTAAAAAATAGTCCGGTATTGACCGGCACAGTCTGACAGTATTGACCCATATTGACCAATAATTAATCGACTCAAAATGAAATTAAAGGCGTAAGGTATCAAATTTTGTCAATACCCAAACCTACCGGCCGGTACCATAAGATATTCAAATCTTGAGTAAGCACATGAAAACTGCTGGCATACTGGGGCAGTAATGGCGTCTTCTTGTCGCATGTAACATGCGACTAACTGTTTTCAAGTTCATGCCGTAGCTAGCTCTTAATAACATAATTGATCACATACCAACAACTCCTAGATTCCTATCATCTACAAAATTTATGGTCCATACTTGTTTCAAAAACAGTTGTTGTCAGGTTTGAGCACATATAAGCTGAAACATACACCTACCGTACTGGGTCAATAAAACCATACAAGTGTTGTGTTATTTGGTTCAGGAAGTCGGACCCGGGGTGGGGGGAGGGCTGCTGCTAGCTTCAGCCCTCAATTTCACCGTCCAAAAATCTTTTGGACAATCAGAGAAGTTTTTTTAAAAAATCCGGATCATTGATTGCTGAGACAGACAGTGAGATTGAGCATTGCTGAAACCAAAGCAAAACTAAATTTTTTTTTGACATCAATGTATTCCAAAAACAAATCAATTGACATCTGATGCGTAATTTTGCGCGTCATTAGAGTTTCAAAAATTGAACGGTTTGAATCACTAGGGTGAGCCGAGCCCATAAATCCTTGAACAGGATCCTTGATTCTATTACTTTGAAGTGCCCAACATACCTGTCATATCTGTTCAATGGGAACTTCTTTTTTCAAGAAAAACTAGAGTGGGGCTAGCTAGCAGATCAATATAAGAAAAAAAGCAAAGACAATAATCCAATTTAATTCCCAAATGGTGGATGCATCCACAGCCCATTATCTTGTAATTGTCAGACCCAGATAGGTTAAGACAGGGCTGCTAAACAGCCATTTAGGCTGCAAATGGTGAGTAACTAAGAGGGAAAAAGGAGCAGCACAAGTACGGAATAAGAATGAATCTACAATCACCAAATAATTGCGGCTTTATTTCCTTATATGAAGGGTAAACGAAAGAATTGGATACAAGTAACCCTCTATGTGCTAATTTTGCTGTACAAACTCAGAAGACGGCATATATATATATATATATATATATGTATATATACAATGCGATAACATTGCTTTATGGTGTGTGGTAAAAAGAATTACATGCGGTTCAAGCATGCTTAATTATACAAAAGACCACAGCTCTAGGACCATGACACTGTGAAAACAAAAACAATTTACCCGCCTTCAGGATTATTCCGATCAGGGAAAACCACTTTATCCAGAAAACCAATGAAACGCTTGGAATACGTCTTGGGATCGACAGAAGAGATCGACATAGGATCATGTTGCAGCGATTTGTACGCGTGCTCTATTTTCTTCTTCATGTTGTAGTTCTGCAATATATCTATTATGCCCAGATAAATAACAACGTCGTAAACCTCAAAGAGTTCCACCTCCACTGAATCGGTCTCTTCCTGCAGAAGCTTGCGATTTGCTTGTGCCGGCATGTTCACTCCTAATTGCACTCGCAACCTAAGGAGATTGGAAAAAGTTGGAAATGAAATAATGCTCTCGTAGTAAATCAGTTCAATGGATCACCTTTTAGTGCTAGAACAGAGCTAGTAGTTATATGTAAGGGAATGTTTAGGAATTTCCATCTCAGGACCTAGAAAATATTGGTGCTGGTTTGAGATTGACCATCAGAAAAGTGTCAAGAGCGTGTCCGTGTCCAACACTGTACGTTTCCGGCGAAGTGTCTGTGTTACATATGAAGTAAGCTAGTCGAATTTAGGTTTCTGACAAATATGCGATTAAAAATTGTTATGGTTTTGCAAACAAAACTACCTCTCATTATCTGTATCCCATAAAACTCTCTAGCTTTCTCCAGATCTAAGCTCGTTGGGGGAGGGGGATCCAACGCCCACCATTCTCTCGGGCAATGAGGTTCAACTTCGGCAACTTTGGAATCAGTCGCTGACGGCTTATTTTTATTTTGGAGTCACATGAATTTCTCCTTCCCCTCCCGTTGAGGAATGATTTTGTTTGGTTAACGAAGTTTAGATTTCATCTGTGCCTGAGGTGGGTTCCTTGTGTGATTCTCTATTACCACATCTTTAACTGGCTCTATATATCCCCGACCTTGTTGGTCTGCTTTCGTAGAATGTGTCATTGAGCTTTGCATATGCTTGTAGTCTAGATTTTGGTAGTTTTGGTTCATTCTTGCATCTTGTGATGAAATCTTTGTAATGCCTTCGGGCTTTTGAAATGAAACTGCCTCTTATTAAAAAGAAAGAACTGTTATGGTTATTCCAGTTTAATGAGTCCCCATTACCAATGTAAGTTAATGGCAAATATGCAACTGGAAGGTGATCACTTAATTGAGTACACTGATAAAATAAAGTACGATTCTCATCCATGTATAAGTTGTTATTTAGCATCCAATGGAACAAAAGAGAATGCCAGCTACTTTATTTTTTAGTATTCTGGCAAAAGGACAGTGAAGAACAACCACGTGACAGCAATAAGAGTGATATTGAAAAGAAAATGTCCTCCAAACCTTCGTAGATATACCAGTTCTCAAACCGATCGACATGGAATTTAACCAAAAAAGGTATACTCAGATGAAATCAATGAAATATGGTTCCAGGTTTTATGTTTAAAGTGTTAATTAGGACACTGATTAGAAGCAGTAGCAGATGCAGGAATTTCGCAAACAAAGAGGCAAGGCAAAAGTACTGAGATTTTGGAGAAACTATGGATAAAGTATTTGAATTCAGAAGGAGCTAATGTAAACTTATCATGTTATTGGAGGGGCCAAAATGATAATTACCATTTTCTAGTGCAATATCATTTATACCGTAAAATCATGTGTCCACCCCCGTTTAGAAGCGTCTGATTTATCATTAGGATTTAATTAAACGGGAGGATAATGTCCTACAAGTCATTGCAAATAGGGAATTCAACTGTCATGCTACACTAGTGAGATTCTTAGTTTGAGAAATGGTAGAACAGAAGGACGGAAAAGTGAAAACTGAGTTCCTTCACATACTCCCACAACCTAACAAATCATGGATAAGTTCTCTGGAAAAGGTAACGACAAAGAAAAAGAAGAGACATCCAAAATAAAGAGTTCCTTATAGCTTTTCTTCATACAATCTCTATTTACTATAGACGGAAAAAGTTTCTTTTTTTTCATTTTATGCATGAGGTCCATGATCCCAACTGAGCTAAGCACGGGTGCATTGGCATGTAGGGTCACTTTACCCCACCGAGTAGAAATAAATTGCTAAAGTAGCTATAGTTTTGAGTGTTCTTTTTCATATTTGATCCCATAAATATTGCCTGATCGCCCCAAAGAACTTTCGGAAACTTAAAACTTTTTGTCTTTTTTCATATCAAACTATAGATGGCTGCAAGTAATTGACCCGTTTGTCAATTAATCCTGGCTCTGCGCCTTGAGCCAAGCATAGTAAGGAATCAGTAAAAGCTAAATGGGTTGAAAATAGAGTTAAGTTGCTGATGAACTAAACAGAGCTTTAAGCTTGATCATGCATCAGCCTTTCTGTTTATATTTGTCCATGTTGATTTATATTTACACAAATACACACATTCATACGTAGATGTAAACAAATATTATAGACATGCAAAAGCAAGGAAAAGTTAAGTTACCTTGCAGTTCCAGGCAGAAGAAGATCAACTTCTTTTTCTCCAACCGAAAATGCTCTCAAAGTCTGCCCTCTACTATGAGGTCCTGGAGCAGTGTTGACAGAGCTGGGTTCATGAGTAACTAGGAGCAGAGCCTTTGGAGGAATCGAGATCTCTTGTGAGGTTGAACCTAAAAAAGGTGATATAAGCTGAAAACCATAAGTTAACTAAAAATACAGAATAAAACTGAAGTCAGGGGGTGATGATTTTCCCCCCCAAAGTAAGTATGACCTTGTTTGGACATATCAGCACGTGAACACTGAATATTCTAGGAAATTACGATATATGCAGTTCACACAAACAGTAACTGTTGCCAATAAAAAAAAAACAGTGACTGTTGGTCGACTATAAAATCCCATCGCCAATTGACTGAAAAGGAGGTGAAAACTATTTGTTCTCCTTTTGTTATCTTCCAACTATTCCCTTTCTCTGCCAGAAACCATAATCTCAAGTACCCATGAAAACAACAATAGATAACATCACGGCACAGAGGAAGAGGAAGATGGTGAGGCACACAAATGGAACTGATATACCATTGTCCAGCTAACATCCAATAGAGAGATTATATCCTCACATCTATCTAGTCTTCAAATGAGTAAAAATCAAATTCCATGCACAAAAAATCTAATTTAACATGGTCTACTCAATGACCTTATCAATCACGACTATCGCCAAAAGCAAAGTCCAAGAAAAGAAATAACTCAATGAGCCACAATTTTCAAGATATTATCCAAGCTCAAATATTGACTACACATATGTACAACCACCAATAGAAAATAGATTAGTACAACTCCCAGCAGAAGATCTACACACAGAAAGGGATATCTACCATCAATTTCATGGTAGGTTTGATGCTTGAGCAGTGCATCGGGGGGTTCCAAGAGCGTATTCAGTTGTTCAGGAGCTCTAAAATGTAATCCCAATAGAAGGCTGTAGTCAATTATCTGTTGAGATTCTAGGAACGTGCAGTCTAACTTCAGTTGTCTGCAGTAGAAGGAAACAAAAACCTATTAGACCGTGGTCGAAGTTATCCGCATGTTCAATGATATGTGGAACAGTCTAAATCATCAACTTGGAATGACTGAAGTTTGTTCATTCATTTCTTTTCACTAATTAACTCCACTATTTTGTGAAGTTTTCTTATGGCCTATCTCTTGATGTCACTTCTTCTCGAAGTATAAACGTGTAATATGCAGACATCACAAACTGCAGAAGAAAGGAACGCACTTAAAAAGTGACTCGCGGAGTAATTTGTCCATATGAAATTCATAGGGCAAATCTTGATCTTTCAAAGTGGTATTCTGGTTGATCTCATCCTGATTTGTGGTTCTTCCCACCGATGAACCCTTCAAATCGAAACGGCTATGTATTCGCAATTCAGTGCAAAACATATTCCCCATGACTACAAACCTCACCTGAAATTGAAATAGATTATAAAAACCTACACTGATCCAAAAGTACCAATTTCAGAACTGAAGAATATGAGACCAGTATGATTACAACATACCTTCCTCCCACATAGCAACGTTATTTGATGGAGGCCAAAAAATTTTGTTATCAGGGTGTTCTCATATTCTTGTACATGTTCATAATATCTAGGAAGCATCTTCAATAGAATCTGCAGAGCACTAAAGAAATCATGGTCAACCTCTTTACTTCATGTGGATTGCTAATCAGTAATCACAATATAAGTCAACTGACACATCAATATGAATGTTCCTAGGTGACCTCAAAGTCTTTCAATTGAAACACAAAAATGAGTTGAATTACCGAGTAACCTCTACGACATGGAATGGTTATGTTTGACTGTTGGGTTGATCACATTCTTAACACTCAGTAAACATCACAACACTGAAAAATTCAGGATACTAAAAGCTATAATCAAGTCGATCTAATTATCCAAAAGGATCATTCAGCTAGTAGGTAGAGCATGAAAATTGACTTAGAAGATTATCGATGGTGTGATCAATTCTGAAGAGCAGTAGTGATATTACTCTACACTAAGAATGCTAAAGGCAAGAGACTCCTTCTCTGCTTGTACTCATCAGATTTGATCTTTCCTTCATTTAGGGGGGAGAAGCAGTTTCAATATGCACAGCAAATCTTATTAAATCTTTCTCCAGGTGAAAATTCTTCTTTCGATCTAAATTTACTACTAACACTATCCTCTCTGAGTCCGTAAAAGGTGTACATTGCACTACGCAAGAGAAACGTAATTAACAGAAGAAACTACTAGATGTGATTAACTCTACCACATAAAAAGGATTACTAAAACAACCACGCAATAGGATTGTCATAGCATTTTGCAGTCTTGACAATAAAAAAAGGTGCAATGCAGTTTTTAACCGAACAGAAATTATCTAGCTGGGTTCCCATTTTGCAGAATTAGCATGAAATCTGAAGGATCAAAATATCGGGTTTGTTGTGTTGTTTCGGCAAGCATAGAAATGGAAACATTTGGCGACAATTTGGGTAATATTTCAAAAGAGAAAGGACATTGACAATACAAGCAATGTTAGAAACACGAACTAAAACCTAAGAGCATCAAAGCCTGATAAATGGTAATCAAGTATATTAATATTATACATCCCTTGAGTAACTCATTAGAAAAAAAATTGCATAAAATAAAATACCCGTTATGAAATGAAAATTGTGAAGTGTATTCAAATAATTCACATCCGTGTTGACACTACTTCGGTTTTGCTTGTTTTCCAATGCATATCTTTGTTGGAAATGCTGGAATTTCGTTATCCCATCCGTGTTTCGTTATGGTCTCCTACGTAACAGAACCATTTCAACCATTTCGATGAAAACAAATGCAAATTTTGTTCCTTGCAGAAACAAAAAAAAATTATTGGGAAAAGAAATCATATCCATAATGCAAGGAAAATGTCTTCTCATTTCCATATAACGAAGTTTCATGCAAGATTCCTTTTCTCCTTTCACATAATAAATATTAAGTGGAGATAATCTGACTACTAAATTCAAGTGCAGAAGCAATTATACTAACATGCTGGAAGAATGTATTGTACTTTCAAACCTTCAGTTCAGATCTTCGTAAAGTCTTAATGAAGAATCTATCATCATGAGAAATATAGAAAATGCTGCCACTTTTCCCTGGAGAAGAAATTCCCCTTAGACCATCGTCGCCACAGATGGACATCATGTACTCTGCAGCATCGAGCTTGAACATCTCCCTCAAGTTCCTATGAACATCCATGCATGGTTCAAGTCATTAAAAAATGACCATCATGCTCTAAGAAAAGGTACTAAAAACATAGGGCTTGGGCATTCACAACATGAGAGCATACGGAACAAGAAAGATACATCCTTTAAGTAACATATATTAATTCCAAAATACAGAGAATGGATAGGGGCTGTGGAGGAAAGTCCTTAGATGTATAACGCATGGACATATGATGGGAATACTATTAGACGAACCAGTAGGGCACGGCAAAACTAAGATGACTTTGATCTAGGGAAAAAAGAGGTTTGTTTTTCTCATCCATGTGAGATGCTAGATTTTTGGTTCATATCAAACGTGAGCTTCTAACAAAACGTTACAATACAAAGGAAACAAATGTCTAGTTTGGATTCTGGGGTCGGACGCCTAACACATACCCTTGTTATAACAGGTGGACACAGTTACAATTGTAATTGTAAGAGTTCATGTCACACTGGTCATGCTAAGACGTGTGTAGCATCACCATATCGATAAATACCTGAATACCATAGGGCAGTAGTCCTTCCAATAGAAGTCAATAGAATGATGCGAAGGTGTAAACTGGGAGCCCTTCCTTGGAAAATACATTTGTATTCTGGCTCGTTCTCCAAAATCTGAAGCTCTCACTTCACGCATTGGTACTGGGGTAATCTTTCCAACAGTGTACCTGTAAACTTCAAATCAGATGTTCCAGCAATGAAGAATAAGAAAACAATAGAACAACAAACAAATAGGAAGCACTTTCACGGATACCAGCTCAGATACTCCAAATAACAACCAAACTAATTATTAATAGTAGCACCCATGGTAATACTAGAAGGATAAAAACTTTTTCTTCAGTTTGATTACCTGATACCAAGTTGCAGATTAAGCCGTAAATAATTACTCTTATGACCTTCAAAAATGTCCACACGTGGCCTCTTTTTCACTTCTTTCGTATGATGTTTTCTCTGCTGTTTACTTTTGAATGTACTTCTTCTAATCCTCTCTTTAATCAACACTCCTTGCATGTATTCCCTATCAAATACTACAGTAGTATTATCCAGCATGTCATGCTCACCTCCATCAGAGGAATGAGATAACATGTGTGAAGTGTCACCAGATGAAAACTCTCTGATGGAATCACGATGACTCGAACCCCCATCCAGTGATGCAGTCCTGTGTGATATTCGACCAGAACCTCTTACAACACTGCTAATAGAAATCTTCTCAGAAAGACTACGCTTGACGCCAGGATTTGTAACCCTGTCCTCCAAATCCTGGGATGAACTATGAGATAGCAACTCTTTCCTCTTGCCCTTGTCTCCGTCAAAGCTACACAACCTTCTTAGTGACGGATGTTTGCTTCCAGCAGGATAGTATGTTCCTTGGCCATCCTTTAGGCCCGTAGTCCATGTCCCGAAATAATAACTACCATCTGCAAACCTGTAACATCCTGAACCGTGTCTAAACCCATTCAACCAAAACCCATCAAAACGATCTCCATTTTCCCATTTCATAACCCCTCTTCCACACATTTTCCCACCCTTCCAATTTCCAATATATGTGTTACCATTACTCCATGAATACCCACCACTGCCTTCATACACTCCCTCTTTCCATGAACCATCGTAAATATCAGAATTACAGTACTCTTTTCTACCAAGTCCGTGTTGAACATTCATCCTCCAGTCACCTCTGTAGATAGACCCGTCAGAACAGGTTAAGGTGCCAAAACCGTGAAGGTAACCCCCGGAGAAGTCACCCTCATAAGTTGCGCCTGAAGGCCAGAAAATCTGTCCTTTCCCAGTCATTTTTCCCTCTTCCCACTCACCCTCGTACACCGTTCCATCCAACCAAGTGTACTTACCTCCGCCATGGGGAAAGATTCCCTTGAAATTACCAACATAGCTGTCTCCTTCCAAGAAGAGTTTTTCGCTCCTGAAAGTACATGGTAGACTTCAACCAAATAATCAACAAAATTACCGTGGACTTTAGAACGAATATTTTTTTTGAACAGCGAAAAAGGATTTTATTAGTCTTTGAATGTGAATACAAACTGGCATTTTATCACCATAGGGAAACACAGAGGCTATAGAGTTACAAAAGAAAAACCTTTCGCTGCTCTCCATGAGTGGTGTGTAATAACTGATGTAGCAGTCCTTTTTGACTTTTATGAACTCATCTTAAACATCCTGCCCAACCTTAAGCAATGAGACAGAATCTCTTCAATGCTAGATCATGATGCTCTGAACAATGAAAATAATTTTCGTATGAAAGCTGCAAAAACACCTTTTAAACACAGTGACTATGAGAACCCTTGAAAGAATCCAATTCGACTGTACTACAAAAGAATTACTGGGTTTTTATGCTTTTTATCCTTTCAACGGAAAGGCATGGCTGAAAAATAATGGCTGCACATAGGGTACTACCTTGAAGGAAAAACAATGGCTTCCTTTGTATTATGTTCTTGTTGTGCTACGTGTGATTCATTTCGTAGAAAGATGATGAAATTACACAAAAATATACATCTCAAATTCCAAAATAAGTGAACAAGTGGGAGGCACACAATTCTTGAACAAGGATAAACGTGTATCCATGCTGTATTTTAAAAACATGAATAGCTACCTGTCTTACCAAAATCAGGCCAAAATATATGGATAATGCCAGACACATAAGATAAGCATTCATGCACATATGTAGAACGTTAGGCATTTGAAGTTCACATCAAGTTTTCATTTTACCGTACGTCTATTTGTCCAAAAGGTGGGGGAAAAGAAACAGGACATAGAGAGTGCTAATATAAACTCCCTCTGCCCAAAATCATTGTTCGGTCTTCAAACTTTTTTTTTCATAAATTCAAGGAACTCATTGATATCTAGCAACTTTCCGGATATCCAAAGTTCCAGGTTCGTTCGGAAATTTTTTTAACGAACTAGAGATGAGCTCGAGCTCAATGAAAATTTGACGAGCCGAGCTCGAGCCAAACTTGCTGATGAATCAACCACATACAACATACACAGCTCTCTCTCTCTCTCTCTCATGATTAAACATCGATTATCAGTGCTATAGAACACGGATGATTACACTAACTCAGTAACTCTACACCTATACGATCGATTCCAATAGTATATTGAATTACATATCACAATTTCTGTTCAATTCAAATACAACGGTTAAAGATTCAAACCAACTCACCTGCAACAGATTGATCGGACCATCCAGTGAATGAAACCAATCGGAACCCTAGATGTTCAACACCAACCGATTCACCAACAGAAGTCTCTCTCCAAAAATCTCTCTCTCTCTCTCTCTCTCTCTCTCTCTCTTCCCCCTCTCTTGTACTGTTGCCTGCAAATTAAGCTTCACAAACAGTACTAGTATGTTCTCCTCTTATTCCCCTGTTCCGCACACCACCTTTGAAGAAAAAAGAGAGTAAAAGGCCACAGGCAAAAGACATGTGTCGATCATACGGATAGTGGGATCCATCCCTTTTGGAACCGGCCGGTCGAGACCGCGGGCCTCTATTGGGTCGTCGTGAGGGAAGGGATGTGTCCCGGTTGTAGAGGATTCGAGTGGCGTTGGACTGTCTGCCACGGAAAGCATAAAAACAAAAGTTTTGTTTTGTTTTGGGCGGGGCGGGCGGGGGTGCGGTTCTCTGTTTCCCTTCTCGAACCTAATCTCGTGGGGTCCATCAAATACATTTTTTGCCACTATGTTTTGTTTTTTCCGAATAACTCGGTTGTGTGAACCACCTTAAGGCTAAGGTGGTGGGCCATAGCCCATGTGGTTTTCCAGAAAAGAAGAAAGAAAAAAGAGGAAAATGACTGTCAATATTAATGTGTTTTCATAATTAATACCCACACTGAGGACATTTTCAGTATTAACAAATGTTCTTATTATATCCTTGGCGGGTATTAATTATCAAAACAAGTCATGCGCCGTTATTTTCCCAAAAAAAAATTAGGCTCTGTTTGTTTGGGTGTTTGGGCGTAAAATATTTTCCAGTAAAATGTTTTATCTATTTTTTGGTGTTAGATTGTATAAAGAATGAGGAAAGCATTTTATATGTAAAATATTTTTCATTAATTGAATAAAAATGACTTAGCCTTAAATCTTTCGTGAGTTATTTTCCGAAATGAACCCGCTGCTTTCCACTCCAATTCTCACTTGCTCAGTTTCTTCGATCGTCAATCTTGACCCATTTTCAATTCCTTCTCTCTCTCTCCTGAATTGAATTCCATCGTTAAAATTTAAAGTTTATTTTCTGGAAAAAAAAAAATTACATCGAAACAAATAGCCTAATTCATTTTTTTCTTTTAGCCCAACACATTCCACCAACTCATTTTGGCTCAGTCTTATTTGTTAACAGACGTTCTTTCCTTCTCCTACATTCTTTTTCTTTTTTGTGTTCTCTCCCTCTCTACTATCATCAAGGGCTGAGTTTTTGTTTATTGTTTGGAGCTGAAAACCCAATTTAATCGACTCAAGAAACTTTAGGAAACCTGTGCTCGATGTTCTTAAATTGAACTTTAGGCGCATTAAAAACACCATTGCATTAACTCTTAAGAAATAGATATCCGATATCCTCACTCGTTACAATCTACGCTATACGAGGTCAAGGGTACGATGGTGCTACAATATGCGCAGTGCATAGAATGAATTGCATGCCTTATTTCTTGGAGATTGTCCGTATGCATATTATATACACTGTTTTGTCCACTGAATTTTTTATTGGTTTAGCCAAAGTAAAATCAATTGCTGGTTCCAGCATTGGTTGTCTAAATCAGTTTACTCAACTTACGTCCACTCCGATTGATATCGAAAGTCTATATAAATGATCTTGGTTATATAAAAAAACTATGTGAGTTGGGCTATTACTAGTACGGTAGTACCTTGGGCTTAAATATTTTGGGTCATATGGCTTGTGAATCAAAATCAAGTTATTGGGCCAGTGATCTGCTTGGGGCATTACTTTAACGACCAGGATTTTTGCCCTATTTTTTTAATAAATAAATTATTTTTAATCAAATAGTCTATAGTAATCGATTAATTATTTAAAAGTGTAATTAGATTAAACTAGAATCTAGATTAATTTTTGGTGATTAAAATTAGTTTAGCATATACATTATTAATTAGCTTGTAATTATATATGTGTGTGTCTATATATCTATAAAATAGAAATTAGTAACCATCCCACAATTTATGAGATTTGGTTATCCATCCCTTACCTATCTCTATCTTTTCACTTATCCACTCCTCTTCAAACTCTTCCTAAACTATCTCTCCCTCATATCTCTCTAACATCTCACCCTCCCCACTACTTCATCAGTTCTCCGCCTCCCTCCCATTCTCGTCCATATCATGTACCTTTGTTTATGACCTGTTCTTCCTTGTTGATGACGTTTTAAGCCCTGAGTTTATTCGCGAATGTTGTAGATCAAGGGCTTCGATTTCAACCCAAGAATCACCCAAAACAGTAAAGGATTGACAGAGTTATCGTTGTCCAAAGTCCAATGAAATTTTCGGATTTCTATTTTCAGACAACACATAGGGGTTATGAAAACCTCCACTTTTCTCCTAGTTCGAATGGTTTCCGGGCTTGGACTCCATCACAAAAGTTGTAGAGCGTTTCAAGAGCTTCGCATTAGACTCAAATAATCGCCTAAAACAATTAAGGTTTGATTGGGATAATTCAGTCTAAAGTTGCTGATGGAAAATAGACTTTTACCACCAATCGGTTAACCACCAGACTCCACAGTCGAGCTTTTTATCCGACAAAGGTAGTATAATCGCTTTCCTACTCTCTCCTAAGTATATTTTGTGTTCACATATTAGTGTTTAACATTTCGGAGTAGAAGAAATCGATTCCGACGTCGCACGACCAAATTTGGTGCTCCCCTGAAATGTTCAGCCATAAACAATGAATGTGAAAGTACGTGATGGATTTTGATTTGTTTTGATTAAATCACACTTTGGGCCATGATAATTACACTAGTGTTCTGTTCTGACCCAAATCAATATATTAAACTGCAATCGGCCCCTGAGTTTCTTAAATTTATAGTTTCCGCCTATAGCATGTTTTGTCCTTTTCTTATTGTTGTGTTTATTACCTAGAACTGATAAATAGGTTCTTATCATATTGCTTTTGTTTTAGTACCAATGTTAGTATGATGTCATGATAAATCACTACAACAAAAATTACATTTTACAGTGTTCGAAAAACGCTATTAAATGTCATAGATAGCGTTTTGGAGAACGCTGTACTAGCCGATGCTATTAAAAGTCAAGACTTTTAATAGCATTTTTTAAACGCTGTCTTAGATAAAATTTTAATCGCGTTTTTTGAACGTTGTTTTAGATAAACTTTAAATAGTATTTTTTGAACGCTGTCTTAGATAAACTTTTAAAAGCATTTTTTGCATGCTAATTTTGAGATTCTTATAATATCGTGTTTTTCATTGCAGCACTTATTTAATATTATTTTTTTATTACATTCAACACCAATTGTAAAACAATTATTAGAAAAACACAAATATAATCTAAAAAATCAATGATGCCAATGTAATTTATCAGATTCATTCAATCGGACAAGTATTCATTACACCAGCTTTCGAAACAACTCGAACACACAAATTACATGGAACGGTTGCAAGAATTATAATGGATTAATATTTAATATAGTACCCAAGTGTCCAATGTTACCAAAGGTAGCCATAAACAAGCTAACCAACATATTACTTGAAAATTTCATAGTATAATGCAAGCTTGATGAAATTGATGCAATCTCTCTCTCTCTCTTGCACTGTTGCTTGTAAATTAAGCTTCACAAACAGTACTAGTATGTTCTCTTCTTGTGTCTTCTCTTCCCCTGTTCCGCACACTACCTTTGAAGAAAAAAGAGAGGAAAAGGCCCACAGGCAAAAGACATGTGTCGATCACACAGATAGTGGGATCCATGAGATCCACCCCTTTTGGAACCGGCCGGTCGAGACCGTGGGCCTCTATTGGGTCGTCGTGAGGGAAGAGATGTGTCCCGGTTGTACAGGATTCTAGTGGCGTTGGACTGTTTGCCACGGAAAGCATAAAAAACAAAAGGCAAAAGCTAACTGGTGCCGTATTGCACCCATTAAGTGGGCCCAATTTGACGATAATTACTGACTATGACTGCCTTTTTTCCGTACTGGCTGCAACTCTGCAGCTTCCATTTATAATGACTATTCTTCCACTTTTTAACCCAAAAGCCGTGCTATGTTCACTGCCGGTGCGTGGGCTCCACTTTAAATGTCAAAAAATATACTCCGTGGAAAAATATTTATAAATTTTAAAATAGTATTTTTTTTTTATGAGGCAGATTTTTATCGTCCATATAAATATAGGTACTTTTTTGTATTTTTGTAGAATCTGAAATTAGCTCCACACGCTTTAGATTCTCTGTTTTAACCCCTCTTTTCTCTCATCAATTTATCAGGATAACTTATTTCTCCCTTCGGCATATTTATTTGTCTTTATTCAAATTAATTTTGCATTAATTTTTTTTTTTGTGAATTGTTGGTTTTTCTTGATGAAAGAAACCGAGAAAGTAAAAAATTATGATTAAAATGTAATTTTTTTGAATATAGAAAAATAAGCCAAAAAGACAAATTTCTTTGTTTATTTTGTCTCTTTTCATTTTTTTATTTTAATCATAGATTTTTACTTTTTTTATTCCCCTTATCGAAACAAATCAATGGACGATGTATCATTTGGTTAGAGCACCTATGCCCCATTCATGAGGTATGGGGTTCAAGTCCCACCCTCTACCCCCTCCCCTTACTAAGGCTGAGTTATTTTGGGTGCAAAAGGTCACTTTGTTACCCAAAATAAGTCAATTCAACACCAATATTTTGTTTCCCAAAATAAGCTCACACAAAAAAACCTTATTTTGGAAAATACTAATGCATTTTTCCCTTCACAACTCTACTCAAAAATATTTCTCTACTCAATTATTAATCTCATTTCTCTTTCTAACTTTTCAATAATTACTGTGTTATAGTTCTCGACAACCAAGGGATCCCGATGCCCTGCCGGGCACATTCCGACCACCGGACGACTGATCCGAACCATCCAAAAATTCTAAAAAAAAAAAATGAGTGGGCTTCAGAGAAAATCAACGGCATCCGATGTGTGTAGGTACTCGATCTAAACACTCCATGTTTTTGTATATATCCGGTGGCCGGAACGTGCCCGGCGGGACGTCAGGAACCATAGACTTTTCTTTCTCACTTTATCTCTCTCTACTTTTTATTTTTCTCTTTAATCATTACTTTCATTCCTCTCTCCACTTATTATTCAAAAATAATACTCATATCACAAACCAAACAAAGCGTAAGCTTTTTCTAAAGTCATTTTAATACTCGAACTTTTACCACTCTCGGAAACTCACCTTTTAACTTCCTACACTGTTGAAAAAATTGCAAAAAAAAAATAGAAAAAAAACATAATAAAAAGTTACGGAGCCAGACTGGGCAACAAAAGAAAAAGAACGGCTGAGAATACATCACGTGGGGCATGAATGTCCTGTCAGCTGTTTGAATTACTCATTAAGGGGTGCTATATAGCACCCATTAGCACGACCCAAAAAACAAAAGTTTCGTTTTGTTTTGGGCGGGCGGGGATGCGGTTCTCTGTTTCCCTTCTCGATCCTAATCTCGTGGGGTCCATCAAATACATTTTTTGCCACTATTTTTGTTTTTTCGAATAACTCGGTTGTGTGAACCACCTTAAGGGCCGGCTAAGGTGGTGGGCCGTAGCCCATGTGGTTTTCCATAAAAGAAAAAAGAGGAAAATGACCGCCAATAATGTGTTTTGATAATTAATACTCACAAACGACATTTTCAGCATTAACAAATATTCTTAGCATATTCTTGGCGGGTATTAATTATCAAAACACGTCGTGGACTGTCATTTCCCCCCAAAAAAATTAGGCTCTGTTTGTTTGGGTGTTTGGGCGTAAAATATTTTCTATTAAAATGTTTTATCTATTTTTTGGTTTTAGATTGTATAAAAAATGAGGAAACATTTTACATGTAAAATATTTTTTATTAATTAAATAAAAATGACTTACCCTTAAATCTTTCGTGAGTTATTTTTTAAAATGAACCCGCTGCCTTTCGCTTCTCACTTGCTCAATTTCTTCGATCGTCAGTCTTGACCCATTTTCAATTCCCCCCCCCCCCTATCTCTCTCTCTCCTGAATTGAATTCCACCGTTAAAGTTTAAACTTTATTTTCTGGAAAAAAAAATTACATCGAAACAAATAGCCTAATTCATTTTTTCTTTTAGCCCAACACATCCCACCAACTCATTTTGGCCCAGTCCTCTCAGCCTCTCTATTGACAGACGTTCTTTCCTTCTCCTACGTTCTTTCTTTTTTGTGTTCTCTCCCTCTCTACTACCATCAAGGGCTGAGTTTTTGTTAATTGTTCAGAGCTGAAAACCCAATTTAATCGACTCAAGGAACTTTAGGAAACCTGTGCTCGATGTTCTTAAATTGAACTTTAGGCGCATTAAAAATAGACTTTTACCGCCAATCGGTTAACCACCAGACTCCACAGTCGAGCTTTTTATCCGACAAAGGTAGTGTAATCGCTTCCCTACTCTCTCCTAAGTATATTATGTGTTTACATATTAGTGTTTAACATTTCGGAGCAGAAGAAATCGATTCTGACGTCGCATGACCGAATTCGGTGCTCTCCTGTTTTGTTCGGCCATAAACAATGAATGTGAAAGTACGTGATGGATTTTGATTAAATCACACTTTGGGCCATCATAATTACACTAGTTTTCTGTTTCGACCCAAATCAATATATTAAACTACAATCGGCCCCTGAGTTTATTAAATTTATAGTTTCCGCCTATAGCATGTTTTGTCCTTTTCTTATTGTTGTGTGTATTACCTAGAACTGATAAATAGGTTCTTATCATAATGTTTTTGTTTTAGTACCAACGTTAGTATGATGTTCATAATAAATATATAAGCTCTAATTTTTAATGAAAGAAACAATGTATATGACTACATTAAATAGTATTAGACTACCCTAAAGAAATTTAATATAACAAAGTACATAGAAGAATAAAATTTTATTTTTTTAACAAAGACCCAAATATTATTAAGAAAATTATTGGGTGGTTCATTATGATGAATTTTAACAAATAAATGACCTTAAAATAGTAACGTGAGAAATATTGAGAATGTTAATAAATGATTTGTACATATAGTAAAGACATGTACTTTAATAAGTTGAGAAAATTATTAACTTGTTCAATAAAATTTAAATATTCGAAAGGCACCGACCCAATCCAAATCCCTTATGTGTTTAATTATTTACACCTATCAATTGTTATATTGTTGTATCACTAAAATATATCATGTTTGAGCTGTTGATTGATTGTATCATGTTGTACGTGCTAGAATAGACTTAGGTTTATGGGTGGTTTCGAATAGTGAACACATAGACGTGGATAATTAAAGGATAAAAATTGTAAAGTTGTTTGAGAATGTCGGGTGTCGGTAAAGAACCCTAGTAAGGTAAAATATCTTTAGTTAAGTTGGGGAACAGTAAAGGACCTCGAGTACAGTAAAGTACTCAAAGTGTGTGGAGGACGGTAAAGGACTCCGGGTACAGGATTTGGGATATAGTAAAAAATCCTAAATGCGGTACAGTACCAAATGTGTGTGTGAAGGACGGTAAATAATTTCGGGTACAGTATTTTGGAAAACGATAAAGGATCCCTGAATACGGTACAGTACCTAGTGTGTAGGTTAGGGGTATGATAAAATACCCAGTGTGTAGAGTTGGGAGACGATAAATGATTTTGGCAATGAGATAATGCGACCCTAATGCTGAGTTGTCATGGTGAGCTATTCTTTTATTATGGTTGTAGGCGAATCCAAACTGAGTACATCATTTCATAGTATTCGCTTGGAACCCTGGTGCATGACAAATAACAGAAGAGTTATTCCATGGGACAGCCAACGTTGGTGGATGTGAGAGGAAACGACCTTGTGGAGGGGATCCTTAGATTTCATGTAAGACAATGGATAGTAAAGAAAAGGACGTTGTGCTGTTAATCTGTACCTTCTGTGATTATGAATTATTATATTGTTGATTTGCTAATTATAAGGCAAGGGGTTAGTAGAGTTAAGATTATCTACTGAGTTTCAAAACTCATTATAGTGCCGTTGGGCTGGCGTTTCATGCCAGGTAATCAAGAGACCGAAGGACAAAATCCGTTACAAGACAATCAGTACCAGAGTGAGGACCTCCCGGTTGAGGAAGGAGAGTTTGTTGAGCCTTAGTTGGCTTACCCTTAGAAGCTCTGTCGATTTAACGTATTGAATTTCCAAAAGTGTTATCACATTTGTCAAACTCTGTTTTATTTCGTAGGGTTGTAAGACAGTTAAGTAATTTTGAATTTGGTATTTGAAATTTTTGCTGCTAAACTCTGTTTAATAAAATTTCATTTCTTAAATCAGTTTTATGGATTATTAAATCAATTATAAATGATTTAATTAACGTGTCCGAAAATCGGGGCGTTACAATTACAAATGCTATCAGAGCAATTGTGTAGGATTTGGTTTGATAATTTTAGTGCTCAACCTTTCGCGCCCTCACGAGGCTACAAAGGTGGATGATCTTGGGGATATAACCGGCAACAAAAGAATCGATATTGCCTGAGACCTTCAAAGGAAACAAACTCCCAAGTCTATGTCTTGAATGCGGGGTTCATTGATCATGTGTGCTATTTTCCCTGTTCAAAACCAATCATCTGGTTTGTAATCAGCTCTTGCATGTGTTCTCTCAACTTAGATCCTTAGTTAATGCTTATGCATTGCCTTCTATGTGTTTGACATATGAAATTGTCCCAATTTGGACTGTGTTACAGGAACTGATTTTACACCATGAATGTCCATATGAAATTTCAACTGGGTATTGTCCTAGTTTGTAGAAGAAAGCCGAACAATTTTGCTCGAGTTCAACTTGCAACTTTATGTGCATGACCACCTGAACTATTGTCTGTAGAATTTGTTTTATCAAGTCTGCTAAATGGCTTAGGATACTTTTGGGTGAAATCTCATGTCGTCTATGCAATAGATTATAGATGGACAAGATTGACATACTGAAAACTCGCGTTTTTGGCACACTGGGTGTGAATGCGTGGAGCGCGGGCGTGCCAAGACTTGTAGCGCCTAACTTGTTGTGAAGATTCCCGTGAATCTTGACTTCTATCGTAAGAGCGATTGCGTACGACCCAAAGGTTAAAGATCGTAGGACGGTTCGTGGTTTGCCACACGGTTGTGGACTTTAAATTTCCTAGTCGTATAGGAAATGGAACGTGAAAAACGTAAACTTTATTACACCGGGATAATAAAGTGGTACAAGAAAAGATAAAATTCAAACTACTTGAAAAAGTGAGTTCGAATGGGGGTGAATACTGGGTATTCGATAGGCTACTTTGCTGAAAGTAGGAAAGTGTTTGTAAGCGTTAGCTTTGATTGGTGTTGGACCCATTTTTCTTCTTGTGAACTTGTATTTATAGGCACTGCAGTATGCTGATTCAGGCCTGAATCCGGATTCAGCATTGCACCACAAGCTGCCACATGTCCCATGTTCTCTCCACTTTTCATGCACACTTGATCATGGGCAGTTGCTCAGAGGTTAATGGCAGTTAAGTTCGATCATGGGGAATGAGCCTCTTGTATGTTGACACGTGTCCCATGCTTAGGTAGAAATATCTCCCAACTTCCCCCCTTTTTTGTGCTTCCCATGACACATGGCCAATTGACTTGGTCAATTGGCCTTTGAATTGAGAAAATCCCCACTGCCAGAGCACAACTAATTCCCTACAAAGGTGGACTATGTTCCTCAAACCAAACTGGCACCATATTACAAGCCTAAAACCGTGGGCCACATCCATGGGTCGAACCATCATTTCCCCCATGAGCTAACCCGTGGGCTACACTTTTTAAAGGGCCTCGGGCCATAATTAAATATGGGCTACGTGTCACTTGGGCCCAATTCTCGTGGGCTGCTCCTCTCAAAGATCTTGGGCCGCAATTCTTTACAAGGGTTGCGCTTCTTGGGCCCAAAATGGGAAAAATACCCATGGCTCATCAATTAACCACCAGTCAAATACCCAATCTCGGCCCATATTAATTAAAAAATTAATTTAAATTCCAATCATGACTGGCCCGATCCACGGTGCCAAAAACGGGTATAAACACATACTTAAACTTTGAAGATATGATTAAGGCTGTTGCCTGTACAATTAGTTTATAGGCAATTGTCTCTTCTTGTACCTCACCCAACAAAAGAAGCAAGGATTTGCTTAATGGTAGGCAATACGTCGAGAAGTTAGTGGCAACTTGCCACTGGCAAGGAAACAACATAATTCTAATTTTGAGACGATTTGGCATGTATCTTTTGTTTTGGCACGCTGTTGATCTGGTTGGTTTGTCATGTATTTTTAAAGAAATGTGGACCCTAGGAGAAAACTATCGAAAGGACTCGGGGTTGATTGCAGGGCCGGCCCCGGGGTAAGCCCCGCAAGCCCTCGGTCTTGGGCAACCCCCCGAGCTGGGGCAACCCAAAAAAAAAAAAGTTTTCGAGTTAGATTATAAATTAAAAGAGTTACCTGTTGTAGCACAACCATTCGCTTGCTGTAATGGTCGCTGCATTGTTAAAGATGCTCTGGCTCTCACGTTCGATTCCCAGGCAGTATCTTTCTTATTTTTCCTCCATTCTCTCTTTTTGTTTCCTCCAATCTGGCCACAATTTTTGTTCTACCTCTTTTTCCCCCCCTCCCAACGATAATTTATAAATGATATATTCTTACATTTGATTTAAAAAAAGTCATAGCTAAATAATTAAATAGAGTAAGTTAACACGGTTTTTATTTTTATCTTCGAACCACCATTTCGCAATGTAAGATTAAAGAGATTGGCAATGATCTCAATTGTAAATGAGACTCCACTAAGAATATTTTTGGACATTTTGGGGCATTTTTTTAACTTTTTATGCTTTTTAAGACAGGTCATTCTCTTCACATATATCAACAATAAAACCCAAAAAACAAAAGATAGCGAAACGGGCCCTGAGTTTTTGGATAAGTAAAGCATGATGATTCAATTAAAAATTTGCTTTAAAAAATGCTCGAAAAAGTTATTTTCTTTAAATCGGATCGTGCTAATCATAAAGCACTATAAACGGAATTTACATTTAATGTTGATTTTCTTGATGTAATTCAAGCTAAAAAATAATGTAACTTTTTTTTGGTACTTGAATTTTTTATTTTTATTTTGCATGACTTTATAGTAAGTGGGTAACAAAGAATGATATTGGGCTCGGACAACCCAAATGCCAGGGCGGGCACTGGTTGATTGTCTTGGAAAATGCAACTTTTGTGCGTGCAAACACAAATATCATCTTTTAGGTTTCTGCTTCTATCAAGTACCGAACATAAGCACGTAGAAGCAAGTTGACGGGTGACTAGCATGAGCAAGTGAGCTCTAATTCCTACTTGAAAACAACCATAGGTAAACCATTTACATGGTATTTCTCCGAGTTTGTTTTTCAAATTAAAACCTTCTTGAAATTCTTCATGTAAATATCCTTACCCTTCTCGTAGTCCAAATTTTTTCTGCAAATCACGGACCATCCCGTCTCGGGACTGCTCATATTACCGCAAGACAAGTGGACCCAAATTTGATATGTTGATTTTCAAAGAGTTGCCTTCTAAATGTAAAAAGATCCTTTGACAGTGGCACACCCAGATTCCCGTCTTCATCCAGTTTTTGGAAGACCAACTTATAAGCTTGCTCATTATATCCTATCTGGGTCCGGACAAGGTGTTGGAGCACTGTGCTTGAATTTGTCCCACATCGGTTAATTATCACTTCGAAAACTAGTATATGAGTTTAGACGGCCTCTCCCCTCATCGCTAATTGGTATTGTGTTAGGTGCTTTTAACATGGTATTAAAGCTAGGTTTTCAGAGGCTTTTTCCCTTTGTTTGTGCTAGTGGCGCTATGTTTATTGTGATATAGTGTGTTTTAGATTCTTTGTTGACCTATCCACTTGCGTCGGGAGTTGCATGTGCGGGGGAGTGTTGGAATATGGCCCACATCAGTTAATTATTACCTATGCTTTAACACACTGCATCCCATTCCACTGAGGCTTATGCTTTTGACATGCTCTGAGTCCAAACTTGTTTGTTATGGTAGCCGTAATGGATGGCGTGGGAAAGAAGAGGATGCAATTCGATATGGTAGTGTCAATGGTTTTGGAATGTACATTGTGTTTGCAGAAAAGGTTTTCGACACTGTGAAATTGTTTACACCCATTTTTTGCACTAAATCTTGGGCTAGCGCTAGAGAGCCATTTAATTAATTGTTAATTAAATTGGGCCGATATATATGAGTTTCTTGGACTAAAATTAATGGGCCACATTAATTTTGTAATTTAGAGCAAGGCCCAATTAATTTTAGTCCAGAAGCTTGGCCTATGTTTTATTTTGTGAGAATTGGCCAATGATTTGTGGATAAACGGTTGTGGATTGACTCTAACCATTGAGAAAAAAGAAGATTGTGGGCCGTGATGCATGGAATAATTGTTCCAAAGCCATGTGGTCAAATGACCCCCACGTTCTTAACTTCCAGGCATAAAAGAAGCAATGACTCCGGTAGTGTTTGGTTGAGAGTTTAGTTTAGTTTTGGTAGTGGGTGGAGAGAGAAATAGAGTAATGACTGAAAATGGGGTAATGATTGGAGAGAGATAGAGAGAGATGAGAAAGTAATAATTGGAAATAGGGTAATGATTAGAGGAAGAAGTAGGATAATGATTGGAAACAAAACTAAAACTAAAACTAAAAAGGGAACCGAACAAAGCCGGATCCATGTTTTCTTTTTTGCCACGTAAAAGGAGGTGTGCAAGCAATTATTTATTTTTTAAGGAAAATGCTACATACAAAGAAAAAAAAAACCTTTAAAAGACCCTTAAAGATGACATCATCTCACATGGGACCCACCCATCCACCCAACTGATTTGTTTTTTGTTCTCGGGCCAGGCCTCCCCCCTCAGAGTACTTTTTTTTTTATTCGCCAGTACTTATCCTCTCTCTCTCCCTCTGCAAAGCTTCCAAAAAAGGTGTTCCACTTTCTTTAAAAAAGAAGTTTTTGAAAAAAAAGTAATTTCAAACTCAAAAATCATGTGTTTACGTAAATAATTTTTTCATCAATATGGATCTTGTTTGATAGATTTCATTAAGATCTTTTAAACGGTGCAAAAAAAATTGAAAAATTATTTTTTATTTTTATTATATTTAAATTTAAAATTACATTCATTTTAAAAAAATACTTTTGAAAAAAGTGGAACACCACACTTAGAAAAAACGAAGGGGAAAAGGAAAAAGCCATATCCGTTCCTTGCTCCAGTTTGACTTGCGATTTGCTTCTTGCCGCCCACCTCAAGTTCGTTCGAAACCAGATACGGAGGACGTTCAAAACCAGATCCGGATAGTTTAATCTCCGTCCATTCGTCATCTTCTCCCACTCAACGAATCTCTCATTTATTCATCTCGAAACCCAGAAGATTATTGCTGGAGTGATTTTTTGGAATTGTTAGTCTAGATTGCGGAATTTAAATTTGTATAGTGCACAGTGCAAGTCAAATAGTAAATGATTTTTGATTTCAACTGTTGTTGGTATCAAGTATTAAGTCAGGACTAAGCCTTCTCAATCGGTTGAAAGATTCACAAAAGATAAATATGGAAATAAAATGGGTTTTGATCACTGGAAAAAGATGGTTCCCCTTCCCTTGAAAGCTTTGCAGAGAGAGAGAGAGAGAGATAGAGAGAGGAGAAGTACTCTGAGGGGAGGGCTTGGCCCGAGAACAAGAAACAAATGAGTTGGGTGAATGGGTGGGTCCTATGTGGGATGATGTTATCTTTAAGGGTATTTTTTCTTTGTATGTAGTATTTCCCATTTTTAAAGGCTATTTGACTTGTCAAAATGGCCCACTACCTTTGGTAACTATCCATGATCAGAGAATAACACATGAGCAATTTAGCATAACTGCTACAAACGGCCAGCTCAAGGTAGTGGGGAGTTATTTCGCACACTTGGCAACATTTAGGGCCAACATGGGACACTTGTCAACACAAGAGAAGAGCGGGAAAATCCATCTCATGCAGAACCGAAGACCCTTGACCTATAAATACTAGTTCACAAGATGAAAAAAGGGTTCACACACCAATCAAGCTTAACGCTTAAAACCAAAGTCTTCCTAGCGAAGTAATTATCTCACTTCTCTCACATTCACTCAATTACTTCTTCAAGTAATTCGGGTTTCTATCTCTCTTGTACCCCAAACTTTATTATTACGACATAACAAAGTTATTCTATCTCTCTTGTACCCCAAATTTTATTATTATGACATAATAAAATTATTCTATAATGTTCTCTACTTTTTCTCACTCCGTTGAGAAATTCTAAGTCCACGCTCGTTGTGGCCTCACCCTTCGGGTCACACGCAGTCGCACCACATACAAAATCAGATCGAGGCACTCACGCCTTTCAGACGTTGGACGTCGACAAGTCCTGGCACACCCGCGCTTATACTGCACACGCGCCATTGGATTTTCCGTTCACGCCTACCCAGCGGAAGAGTGGGGAAAAGAAGTGAACCGTTTCGGTTTTTTCTTGGTTGCGTTCAGAGAGTTATCACTTATCAGGTGTGATTTTGTGCATTGCAAGGGGCATGCAAGCCTTGCCTCCTATCCTTATTCTCTTGCCTACTTTCACTTGGAAATCTATGGCCTCTCTTTGATATTTTACAATCAGTTCGCTGTGTTCGATGAAAAGAGCAGTGGTGACTCGCAAGTGATCAAGGTTGGTAACACGAGAAGTCGATGAGGTAGACATAATTGAATTTGAAAGAAAACTTGTAGATGATATGGTTAAAGGTATTAAAGCGTGGAGGAAGAGTAGGTGGATGAGAGTGGTAAGGAAGTACACGGTGTCGGTGGTGATGGATGAACGTATGAGAAAGAGAAATCTGCAACACAATTAAATCGCGACATTTTCTTCTCTCTCTTTCTCTCCCTCACACACACACGTGGAGATGTTTAACCACAATGAGATGCAGCTACCATGCATAAATACAAGCGTGTGAATCGTCAGTAAACAAGCCCATCACAATGTGGTCCATATATCCGTCCATGATTCTTTTGGTTTTTTTGATCAAATGTGGTCCATGATTCAACAAGAAAACTAGAAAAGCATATAATTATACATTAATACTTTTGGAGACTTTAACTGAACAATCGGAGTACATTTCCCCTTTTCTCTTCTATCACATGGTGCAAGTTGCTACGTGTCAAGCAAGCATAACATAGTACGAGTGGGGACATTGCGTAGTCTTTTGCGCATCATAGTTGGCCTTTGCGTATCGTAGTTGGCCTTTGCCTAGTTCTGTGATTATGTCATGGTCGATTGGTTGGCCTTTGTCTGGTTGGCCTTTGCATGGTTCTATCATGGGTGGCCTTTGTCTGGTTGGCCGGCCTTCCTATAATGTGCTCAAACATGTGGGAAAAATCAATCTATGACGTCCCCTTAGCTTAGTTTATGACAAAGACCAACCCTCCTCCATCAGCTATATATATATGTGTCAATGTATAATCTGTTTGTGCACAACGACTACCCAAAAAGTTATTCTTCCATTTGAGAAAAATGTGCATATCACAACTTCTATTCTTCTCCTTCGTTCTGAGTGCATATGTAGCCAATGGGTACGTAGGGAATTCCTTCTCTTTTCCTAGAGCTAATTCGCTGCGTTTCTTTTTCTTTTCTTTTCTTTTTTTTCTTTTCTTTGGCATTTTGGCTGTTTCTTTGATGGTGTTTGTTTCTGAAGAGAAACGGACACAAACACGTATTCACTGTGGGTGGCAGACATGAGATGGGGGGATCATATCACAGTTGGTGAAGTTCCAATTTTTCCATCGGTGCCTTGTTCATGTTTATTTTGTAATTGGGTCAAGTATTATTTTCGTGTTTCGGCTAAATGTCATACTTGTAATGGTCTAGCTCAATTTATTTTGTTATTGTGCTTATTTGTTAGGTAAAGCCCAAGTCTATTATCTTGTTTAAGGATCTCACGTTAGATTGTCAGATTAGTTTTAGGGAGGATTGGAAAAAATGGGATTACGGATGAAGATGGAGAGGACAAGTGAAGTCGACGGGATTATAGATGGGATTATGTGAATACTGAAATTAGTTGTGCTGTGTTTGGTTAGAATGGGAAAGATAGGATAAAGACGATGAAGATTACTTTTGACGTTGGATGTGGAGGGAGATAATAAGAAGGGGGACTAAGCTAATAACACCCCTCTCCCGGATGTTAATCCCCCACATGCAGAGACGGAATTGTATATCGGCGTATGGGGGCCACGGCCCCCACATTGTTTCGGGGTTTTTTTTTTCAAATTTCAATATTAATATTAGTTTTTTTTTTGGGTTAAGAAGACCTAAATATTAGATTTTGTGTTGAATGTTATTTAGACATTTAAATGCTTTAAAAATGTGTTCGTTTTGAGTCCCGAAACTCAATTTCTCTCTTTGCACATGGTTTGCCATTAGTTTTCTTTCAATTATTAATCTCATTCTTTTTCTATCTCTCTCCATTCATTACTTAAAAAACCTCATTCAAAACCTAAGCCAAACAGACTATTAGATTTTTGAACCTTAAAAAATTTCAAAGTTTTCTTGTTCATAGTTCGGCCCCTGTATTTATGAAATTCTGGTTTCGTCCCTACCCACATGGGGTACTAAATGAACAAATAGTCTCACCTTGTCCTGTCCAATGATTAATCCCGGATGTAGCAAACACTGGATTAAGGAATAATGGGAAGCATGTAGGCCGTTGTGTTCTCCTTAATCCTAATCCCACCTTCCTAGTCCAGAATAGTATTGAATGTAAAAGAATTGCTGCTAACTAAGAGCTGCCCCCTAGCCCTATTTCCCCTGTTTTCCTCTGCTACTTTTTTGGGCAACCACTGTTTGTTCCATTTTCTTGCATCTACTCCTCTAAAATTCAATATTAGGTTAGAATAAAGCCAACATTTACTGATATTGAACGAATTTGTAACCAGCTACTCCCTCCGTCCTAATTTAATTGTCATGTTTTTGGAGTTCGTGCCACTTTTTAATTAATTATACTCTTGTCTTGTAAGTGATTTCAAAAACATTGAATTATAGAACAAATCAAGATCTATCAAATAAGATCCATATTGGATATAAAATTCATTATCACTTTAAAGATATAACTAGTTTTTTAATTCAGTTAGAATAGAACTGAGACAAGTAAATTAGGACGAAAGGAGTATTAAATAACGTGAGGGAATTTGCACCTTTTTGTTTTTTGAAGATGAAGGGTATTTGCACTTTTTTTTTAATTCAAAGTGACCACTGAAAAAATTATTCTTTCATTTGAGAAAATGTGCATACCACTACTTCTATTCTTCTCCTTCATCCTGTGTGCATATGTAGGGAATGGGTAGGTATGGAATTCCCTTTTTTCTTATTAGAGCTAATTCACTGTGTTCTTTTTCTTCTTTTTTTTTTTTTCCCCTGTTTTCTGCTTTTTGATCTGTTTCTTTGATGGTGTTTGCTTCTGAAGAGAAACGGACACGGACACAGACACAGACACGAACGCTTATTCACCACGGGTGGCAGACGCGACGGTTTTCGAGGGAGATGGGGGATCATATCACAGTTGGTCAAGTTCCAATTTCCCATTACTTGGTGAGTCTAAGGTTGGTGCTGGAATTCTTCTTCTGCATCCACATGGCTTCGCTCTGCCCCACTATGCAGATTCCAAGAAGATTGGTTATGTTCTTCAAGGTAAACTCTTCCCTAAATTCATTCACGCATATACTTCGTTTGCACCGAGAATTACTGTTCAGTTAGTCAGAATTCTTGCTCGTTACGATTAAGTTAAGGGTTCAAGTCTTGCCATACGTATGATCGCCTCGTTCTCCATCAGCCAATGCTTACCAAAAGATAAGAGAGAGATGCATATATACTTTGTAATGCTACTACACAATATGTAGAACAATTTAATCGCTTTGCTTGGCAAAATAATCATTTGAATGACTTTTCAACGTTAGGATCCGAATCGGAAGGCCCTTGTTTGACCTTAAACACTAGTTCAGTAGCCAGAATTCGGAAGGCCTGACATGTCACATGAACATTCCCCTACCGTGCACATATTCACTGTTATTCGTTAGAGCTGTTCTTTTTTTTCCCGGGTAACTTCTTTTTGTAATACGGTAATTTTACTTGAAATGGGTATGTTGAATTTAGGGAGATAGTACGAAAAAATTCTGATGGCGTTCATTGTGCGAAAGAATATTTTGCCTCCTAATCAATCAAACGTTTGCGACAAAATATGTTTCTATTTCCGTTTCAAGTCTTTCGCTTCACTCTCTACCACTTTCTCCTTCTATTATTCCTCAGGGAGTTGTACAGTTGGAACGGTATCCCCTAGCGCTTCCGAAGAAAAGGTGGTGGTGATTAAGGAAGGAGATGTGATACCAATACCTATTGGACAAGTCTCGTGGTGGTTCAATGCTGGGGACTCTGATACAGTCATCGTATTCATCGGGGAAACTTCCATATCTCAAATTTCAGGCGAAATGACCTATTTCTTCTTGACCGGGACTGTAGGTGTCTTCAGGGGTTTCTCGACAGAATTCATCTCCAAAGCTTATAACTTGAACCAAAACGAAGCAAACACGCTGGTGACGAACCAAACAGGTGAAGAAACAAATTATCCAAGACTTAGTTATTAGGTGGATGGATCACTCATTTCACATTCGAGTTTGGTTAACCTATTTCAAAGCTCGTTTGTTTGAGAAATTTTTTTTCTTTCTCGAGAAGAACATCCAATTGATGGAGACGATTTTCCGAAAAAGAAAATACAAGATGTGATAACCATGAGTGTTTTGCTTTTTACAATGATTTCTGAGAAGTTTTGCTTTTAACAAGAACGAAACAAGGCTGCCGGGCCAGCTGAATCTTTAAGCACAAGTTTGCATGAACGAAACGTATACTATGTGAGGTTTTTCTTTTTTTGTCTCAAAAACTGTTATATTCTGTGAGAATTGAGATCGATTTTCTGATAACAGGAGGCGTGGGCATCAAGCTCGGCAGAGGAATTCAAATCCCCCAGCCACAAAATTACGCCGAAAACTATGATGAATATGCTTCGACTTTAACAACAGCAGTCGAGTTTACATCAATTGAACAAGTCGGACTCAGTTTCAAGCACGTGAAGCTCGGCGGAAATGCAGTGTTCCAGCCTGTCTATGTGACGGATTCGGTTCAAGTGGCTTACGTTATCAAAGGCAGCGGAAGGGTCCAGTTTGCCGGTGCCAACGGTGAGAAATTGCTGGACGCGAAGGTGAAGGCCGGTGAATTGTTTGTGGTTCCGCGGTTTGTTGTGGCAATAGAAATTGCAGATGCGCAAGGAATGGAGTATCTATCAGTCGTAACGTCGTCAAAGTAAGCATTCGCGGAACTAGAAATTCGTATCAACCTTCTAAAAGCTAATAAAAGAAAATATGTTCTTTACCGACGCTAATTATCCAACGAGAGTACATATAAGTTAACGCAACTTTAGAAGGTCAGGAATTCAAATCTCGCTAACGTGCATTTAGTGATGATATAATTTTTGCTCTCGTCTCTCATTTGCTTGCAGGCCTGTGATTTGGGAGTTAAGTGGCAAGACATCAATTTGGAAAGCTTTCTCTCCTGCGATTCTGCAAGTTTCTCTGTCTGTCAGTCCAGAGTTTGCCCACATTTTCTTGGCCAAGATGACAAACAACATGGTTTCCATGCCTCCAAAGATTGAACTCTAATCAGATCAGATCTTAAGCATCAGTATCACTATGAAGCATTGCGATTTACTCATTCTTGTAATGAAATGCTTTCTTGCTAAGAAATAAATTGACAGTTAAGCTCTACTTTTATTCTCGAGCATAATCGATACACAGGTTAAAAGTTTGTCCAAAACTCGAACAAAACGATGTCACTATCGGCTCACTTTTCATTTCGAAACAGAACGCAATCGATTGGTTTTTTGTTTTTTGTTTGTTTTTAGAACGGCAAATAATGCAATCGATGATCGTTATGATTTTCAAACTTGCACTGTCCATTGTCAGAGATATAATTTTGGTTAAATTTTCATATCTCTGTTACTACCATTTTAGCAACATCTCTCTGCTACCCTTAGAGCAACATTGCCAAATAATGGTATTTTTGACTTTGACAATTGCGTAAATGAGTTCGTATGAAATGATGGGTCAAAACATACGCTTATTTTTATTGTTCATGTGGGATTGGTCCCCCATCGTATGAAAATCTTGGCTCCGCTCCTGGCAGCCACGCGACCTAAGGTTGCGGTTTGTGGTACCATTTCCGTGTAACCAAAAAACAAAAAAAAAACTTCATCAATGCAAGAAAATAAAGATGTCATTTCTCTACCCTTTTTAAAATTTTTTTTTACCCGTTTCTTTTATAGTGGAGTACAAAATATGGATTTGTGGCTGTACTACTCCACATATTCGTTAAGAAACGTTGTCCACATTTTCTTGGCCAAGATGACAAACAACAGGTTTCCATGCCTTCAAAGATTGAACTCTAATCAGATTAGATCTTAATTTTCAGTATCACTGTGAAGCATTGCGATTTACTCATTCTTGTAATGATATACTTTCTTGCTAAGAAATAAAGGGAAAGTCTTCAATACACACCCCCTTAAAAGGGTATACCATATGCACCTATTTTATGGTTCATTCATAACATTTTCATTGTGATTCATAAAATTTTGGTGTATATCGTAACCTTTATACGATTCGTAACTTTTTAGCAATACGATTCGTAACATTTGCTTTATAATTCATAACATTTTAGGGGTGCATATGATACACACCCAAATAAGAGGTGTGTATTGTAGCCTTTCCCAGAAAAATAAATTGACAGTTAAGCTCTACTTTTATTCTCGAGTATGATCGATACACAGGTAAGTAAAAAGTTTGTCCAAAACTCGAACAAAACAATGTCACTATCGGCTCACTTTTCATTTCGAAACAGAACGCAATCAATTTGTTTTTTTTTTTTGGAACGGCACATAATGCAATCGATGATCGTTATGATTTTCAAACTTGCACTGTCCAAATCAATTTGGGAAGAATTTGCAGAGAAAATTGCAATGTCTCAATGCCTATATCTTTTTTTAGTATGCCATTAAGGTAGTCGAGTTTGTCTATTTCGTCCCAGAATCCAAGCCTAAATCCACCAGTGGCAGCCCACTCCAACACCTTGCCATCCTTCAACAACCTTTCCCAACACCTCCCCTCCCTCCAAATCTTTCAACAACTACTGGGGCTTGTCTCCTTACGATGAACGACGCTTAACGATGCACCACCGTGTACGTTCGGTGGCATAAAATGAAGATCACAAATTGATGTTTATGGCCTATTACGAATAAAAACAACATTAACCCCAACACAAAAAAAAAAAAAAGGAATATGGAAATATTGATACCATTAGAGGTAGCTAGAGTGGGCGGGACTTTGGGGTAGGGAGAGTAGGATTAGGCTTCTTTTTTTTAAAGAACTAAAAACAGGGGTTTGGTTTTCAGAGTCCATTCTATGGTACACCAAAATCTTTTGGTGCATGGTATCCCAAAAATGAGTTGTAGTAAGTATTCCACATGGAATGGTAATAAATTTGTGACGTCCCACTTTTTCAGTTAAAAAAATAATAATAATATTTTTGACGCAAATAATTAAATCTTATATTTTTTTTCTTTTTCAAACTTCTTGCTAAAAAAAAGAAGAAGAAGAAGAAGAATGTTGGGTTGATTGTGTAATTAGACAATATAAGTTTTAAGTTTGAACGTGGGCAGTCAGTTATTGAGATGAGGAGACCTTTGAGAGGTAGGATTATTTTATTTCATACGTAAGAGAGAGAGAGAGCCCTAGATTCTTATATACATATACGAACTAGGGTTATTTTATTCCAGGCAGTGAGATTAACGAGAGAGCTGCGGCAGTCGGGTTCTACTTGGCTTTCTGAAGTGGTAATTCTTTTCTATTAATCCCTTTTCCTTCTTATCTGTATAGGTTGATTTGGGAACCAATTTAATTAGTTGGGTTGTTGTTTGGTGGTGCCGAGTGAGCGGAGAAAAGAGAAAGAGGGGCGGCAATGGTGATCAGTTTGTGCGTGCATGTGGTGCTGGTTGTAGTGTGTGTGTGTCGTGTTATACTCCTGGAATGTTAAAGGATGGAATCGGATGGTGGACATTTATATGGTGAATTAGTTCTAGGTTTGGGCTTAGCTGTTTAGTTACGTACTAAGCTAATGCTAATGAGTGTTTTATATTACCAAATAGTTTTAGCAGTGGTCTGTTCTAATAGCTATCATGTAAATTAATTATCATTTTGTACATCTTTAATTCAGATTAGGTGGTTCATGCACTTGCGTTGCACATCGTGATATCATCGTTTTCGACCGAGGTGAGTGGTTAAGCATGTGATCCCGTTCTTTGGAATCCTTCTGAGCCAATCTATTCTTGACAGTTCGTTATTCGTTGTGATCCGATAATTGATATTCTGATGTCGTGCTCTCATATTTATTGACGATTGATGTACCCTTTGGCATACAAGGTTAATTGAGAATATTTGTGATTGATCGAGTGCCCTTACTTTTATTGTTGTCGATTCATTGACTCCATGATATTATTGTGCCTATACAACGACACGGGGAATAGTCCTGGCCGGTCAGGTGACTCCGGTTCGCTGTTGATTCTATTTGAGTTTGGGACCATGGACTATGTTTATATTTATTAAAGTCCAAGGAAAAGACCCGTGAGATATCGTGGTGACTTTGGCCACTAGGGAAAAGACTTGTGAAATACCCTGTGACTCTAGTGCTCAACGGATAGGGAAAAGACTTGTGGAATACCCTGTGACCCTATTCCGGATCGGCTTAGGGAAAAGGTCCCAGGCGCCATCCTGTGGTGACTCTAAGTACGGTGTTGGATCCAACGGGCTAAGCCCTGAGAAAATATTTGGCATTTGATAATTGGTAATTGGTAATTATGGTTCCCACTTTGGTTTGGATTTCCGTTTATCGTTGTTCATCGATCGGATATTGTTGGGCTCATTGTTTGGTATAATTAATGTGGTGATTTGATTATTGTTCATATTATTCATTAATCTGTATTCATCTTGTGGATACTCTTTGTTGAGCCATTGACTTGGTTAGTTTGTTGGTATTATTCGTTGAACCTTCGACCTTCCTTAATTTGACACAATTTCTTTGGAAACCTCATTATCCTTCGTTCATAAGTATGCCACTTTTTACTATCACCCTTAGCATGCTTAACTACTCACTGAGCGCGTCAGCTGACGGATTTATTCCACATTATTTTTCAGGTTAGTTCATGGAGCATTATAGTGGACTCTGTGGCATTGTCGGGACCTTGTGTTTGGACCTCTAGGGCGTCTGCATTTTTATTTCTTTTCTATTGTCAAACAGCTTCCGCACTTTAATTATTAGCTTTCGCACTTTTATTTATTGACAGTTCATTATGGAAGTTGGAGTTGGAGAATATGAGATATTGTGTCATTTGCTTAAGGAAAATATTGGTTTAAGTTGCGCATTTTTTTTGTAATAAAATATCCAATTTTCCTGTATTGATTGCGAGTTGATAAAATATTATTTTTAATTAGGCTTCGTGTCCCATGATTGCTTCATGGTACACGGCCGGTCATGCTCCCGGATTTGGGGCGTGACAAAAGTGGTATCAAAGCTAAAGTTTCGATTTTTATATTTGCACTTGGCATAGCATCATGTCTTAGAAGTGGTCCAGGTCCCCGGAGTCCCATAGGCTTGTGAGTCCATCTTCTGTTTGTCTAATCTCGCATTTAGCTTATTGACTGTAGTATTATGTTTTCAAGGTTAGGGAATGGTTCGTCCACGTCGTAATACTAGGTCGACAAATGAGGGTACAACAATTCGTGGCCGAGGTCGGGCCACTCCTACAATTCGCGGCCGTAGTCAGGCCACTCCTTTAGCACGTGGTCGTGGTCGTGCCAACCCAATAGGCCGTGGCCGAGGTAGTGCTGAGGCTGAAATTTTTGATGATGCAGTTGAAACAGAAAATGATGCTAATTTAGCCGACCCCGCTACGAATCCAATTGATCCAATTACAGAAATTATTGCAAATTCTGGTGCACCCACAGGTTCTGTTGACCCGGTAGCTGCTGCTCAGGCCTTTCAGACTTTTATGGGATTATTTGCAGGGCATCAGGCCCAAGTGGCACCAGCAACTGCATCAAGGTCTCTGACATTGGACAAAGGCAATACTTTTGATAGATTTCTAAAGACTAATCCACCGTCTTTTATGGGGACTGATAAGCCATCAGATGCTGAGGCTTGGCTGTTGCAAATGGAAAAGATTTTTGATGTGTTGGGTTGTTTTGAGGCCCAAAAGGTGTCTTTTGGGGCGTATAAGTTGCAGGGGGGAGCTGAGCATTGGTGGCGGTCAGCAAAGCAGTATTACAAAGATAAGCCGAATGAATTAGTATGGAGTAATTTCAAAAAGGATTTTGAGGAGAAGTACATTCCACCCGCAGTTAAAGACCAAATGCGGACTGAGTTTTTAGCTTTAAGGTAGGGAAATATGTCAGTGGCAGAGTATCAACAGAAGTTCGATGAATTGTCAAGGTATGCAGGAGTTTTGGTGGAAAAAGAAACAGATAAGGTGTGGCATTTTTCAAAGGGGGCTTCGGTTCGATATTCATGGGAGAGTTTCTTTACTTGACACTAAGACACTACCTAAACTTGTGACTAAAGCCTTGACAGCAGAGAATAATTTGAAAGAGGAGAAGATGAGTAAAGAGTACCAGTTTAAGAGATCTAGAGAATGGTGGCAATTAGGACAAAGCAATAAGGGTAGTAACTCTAACAAGAGGACTTGTACGCCAGCGCAGTCAAATGGTGATAGGAGTGAGCAGATTGAGTGGTTATGCAATCGTTGTGGGAAATCTCATTATGGTTATAGTTGTGATGGCTCGCCTAAGTTATGTTACAATTGTGGACACCCTGGACATATAGCTGCACGTTGTAAGGGAAAAGAAGATGGAGGAAATGATATTGATGCGTCTGAGGCGCAAGGTGCAATTCGTTTTATTGTATCTACTAGAAATATTATTGTTTAATTTATTAGCAGGCCGTGTTAATTTTAGTTTAGCTACTTTTTTGAATTTCGAGGACGAAATTCTTTTTAAGGGGGGAATGATGTGACGTCCCACTTTTTCAGTTAAAAAAATAATAATAATATTTTTGACGCAAATAATTAAATCTTATATTTTTTTTCTTTTTCAAACTTCTTGCTAAAAAAAAGAAGAAGAAGAAGAAGAATGTTGGGTTGATTGTGTAATTAGACAATATAAGTTTTAAGTTTGAACGTGGGCAGTCAGTTATTGAGATGAGGAGACCTTTGAGAGGTAGGATTATTTTATTTCATACGTAAGAGAGAGAGAGAGCCCTAGATTCTTATATACATATACGAACTAGGGTTATTTTATTCCAGGCAGTGAGATTAACGAGAGAGCTGCGGCAGTCGGGTTCTACTTGGCTTTCTGAAGTGGTAATTCTTTTCTATTAATCCCTTTTCCTTCTTATCTGTATAGGTTGATTTGGGAACCAATTTAATTAGTTGGGTTGTTGTTTGGTGGTGCCGAGTGAGCGGAGAAAAGAGAAAGAGGGGCGGCAATGGTGATCAGTTTGTGCGTGCATGTGGTGCTGGTTGTAGTGTGTGTGTGTCGTGTTATACTCCTGGAATGTTAAAGGATGGAATCGGATGGTGGACATTTATATGGTGAATTAGTTCTAGGTTTGGGCTTAGCTGTTTAGTTACGTACTAAGCTAATGCTAATGAGTGTTTTATATTACCAAATAGTTTTAGCAGTGGTCTGTTCTAATAGCTATCATGTAAATTAATTATCATTTTGTACATCTTTAATTCAGATTAGGTGGTTCATGCACTTGCGTTGCACATCGTGATATCATCGTTTTCGACCGAGGTGAGTGGTTAAGCATGTGATCCCGTTCTTTGGAATCCTTCTGAGCCAATCTATTCTTGACAGTTCGTTATTCGTTGTGATCCGATAATTGATATTCTGATGTCGTGCTCTCATATTTATTGACGATTGATGTACCCTTTGGCATACAAGGTTAATTGAGAATATTTGTGATTGATCGAGTGCCCTTACTTTTATTGTTGTCGATTCATTGACTCCATGATATTATTGTGCCTATACAACGACACGGGGAATAGTCCTGGCCGGTCAGGTGACTCCGGTTCGCTGTTGATTCTATTTGAGTTTGGGACCATGGACTATGTTTATATTTATTAAAGTCCAAGGAAAAGACCCGTGAGATATCGTGGTGACTTTGGCCACTAGGGAAAAGACTTGTGAAATACCCTGTGACTCTAGTGCTCAACGGATAGGGAAAAGACTTGTGGAATACCCTGTGACCCTATTCCGGATCGGCTTAGGGAAAAGGTCCCAGGCGCCATCCTGTGGTGACTCTAAGTACGGTGTTGGATCCAACGGGCTAAGCCCTGAGAAAATATTTGGCATTTGATAATTGGTAATTGGTAATTATGGTTCCCACTTTGGTTTGGATTTCCGTTTATCGTTGTTCATCGATCGGATATTGTTGGGCTCATTGTTTGGTATAATTAATGTGGTGATTTGATTATTGTTCATATTATTCATTAATCTGTATTCATCTTGTGGATACTCTTTGTTGAGCCATTGACTTGGTTAGTTTGTTGGTATTATTCGTTGAACCTTCGACCTTCCTTAATTTGACACAATTTCTTTGGAAACCTCATTATCCTTCGTTCATAAGTATGCCACTTTTTACTATCACCCTTAGCATGCTTAACTACTCACTGAGCGCGTCAGCTGACGGATTTATTCCACATTATTTTTCAGGTTAGTTCATGGAGCATTATAGTGGACTCTGTGGCATTGTCGGGACCTTGTGTTTGGACCTCTAGGGCGTCTGCATTTTTATTTCTTTTCTATTGTCAAACAGCTTCCGCACTTTAATTATTAGCTTTCGCACTTTTATTTATTGACAGTTCATTATGGAAGTTGGAGTTGGAGAATATGAGATATTGTGTCATTTGCTTAAGGAAAATATTGGTTTAAGTTGCGCATTTTTTTTGTAATAAAATATCCAATTTTCCTGTATTGATTGCGAGTTGATAAAATATTATTTTTAATTAGGCTTCGTGTCCCATGATTGCTTCATGGTACACGGCCGGTCATGCTCCCGGATTTGGGGCGTGACAAAATTCGTATTCAAAGAACATTCATCTGTCCAATCCGAGACTTAAACTTACGATTGGCAAAAACCAATCAAGACCACCCATCAAAATGAGTCTAATACTACTTAGATTAGAACAAATACAGCTCAGAAAAAAAAAAAAACTATTCCATATGCAGGAGTGGTAACAATTGCAATGCGTATGGAATTTTTACCACTCTATATGAAATACTTGTACCTGTATCTGAAATACTTACCACAAGTCACCTTCGGGATACCATACACCAAAACATATTTTTCAATCGTCACAAGGAGTGCTCTGTTGTTTTAGAAATTCCATTCAAAACTCACTGTGAAAACAAATTAAAACCAAACAAGGCACATTGCTATTATCTTTGTGAACACATTGCTAACAAAAATGGATTTGATCCAGTGCGACTGACTGAGTCTGTTTTCCTAATTTGAAATTTGTTTCGAAAAGACATTTGAGCGATATCCGATAAATATAACTTTTGGTATGATTAAAGTTCACGATGAGACCTGCAAAAGCAAACAGATTATATCATCAAAGTGGACCAACCACTAGCCCATAAATGGTTTGGATTTAGAATCAGATTTTTTTGAACTGCGAATTTATAGAATCATTTATAGAATCAGATGATCTATAGTTTTTAACATACCTAACTTCCTTGGTGATATCAATAACAAAAAGTCTAAGTACACAATAATCTGACCACAACACCATCCTTAAATCCCTCACATGTGGAGCCCACACACTAGTTTTTCTCTTGTACACAGAGAAAAACTTATCTCCGGCTCTGCTGTAAAGAAGCAATTTACAGCCAACCACTAAACGTTTGACACATGAGGCAAATTGTTCCAAGACAAGTGAGCCAAAAAAAAAGCTGTGAGTAGCACCGAATCAAACCCCTTCCATTTTAACCATGGCCAACCATTTTGTTGTCTAGCGTAAGAAATTTAGGCCGAACTATTACAAGAATAGTACAGTATTGAATGTAAAAGTTGTAATAGTACACTATTACATTCAATACCCTAAACCTAATCCCACCTTCCTGGTCCAGAATAGTACAGTATTGAATGTAAAAGAACTGCAGCTAACTAAGAGCTGCCCCCTGGCTCTCTTTCCCCTGTTTTCGTATGCTACTGTTTTGGGCCACCCTTATTTGCTCCATTTTCTTGCATCTACTCCTCTAAAATTCAAGATAAGGTTAGGGTAAAGCCAACATTTACCGATTTTGAACGAAATTGCAACCAGCTACTATTAGTGAGGGAATTTGCACCTTTTTGTTTTTTGAAGATGAGGGGTATTTGCACTTCTTTTAATTCGTAGTGACAACTGAAAAAAATTATTCTTTCACTTGAGAAAATGTGCATACCACAACTTCTATTCTTCTCCTTCATCCTGTGTGCATATGTAGGCAATGGGTACGTATGGAATTCCCTCTTTTCTTATTAGAGCTAATTCACTGTGTTCTTTTTTTTTTTTTTTCTGCTTTTTGTTCTGTTTCTTTGATGGTGTTTGCTTCTGAAGAGAAACGGACATGGACACGAACGCCTATTCACCACGGGTGGCAGACGCGACGGTTTTTGAGGGAGATGGGGGATCATATCGCAGTTGGTCAAGTTCCAATTTCCCATTACTTGGTGAGTCTAAGGTTGGTGCTGGAATTCTCCTTCTGCATCCACATGGCTTCGCTCTGCCCCACTATGCAGATTCCAAGAAGATTGGTTATGTTCTTCAAGGTAAACTCTTCCCTAACTTCATTCACGCATATACTTCGTTTGCACCGAGAATCACTGTTCAGTTAGTCAGAATTCTTGCTTGTTACGATTAAGTTAATGGTTCAAGTCTTGCCATACGTATTATCGCCTCGTTCTCCATCAGGCAATGCTTACCAAAAGATAGAGAGATCAAAGATGCATATATACTTTGTAATGCTACTACACAATATGTAGAACAATTTAATCGCTTTGCTTGGCAAAATAATCATTTGAGTGACTTTTCAACGTTAGGATCCAAATCGGAAGGCCCTTGTTTGACCGTAGTAGTTCAGTAGCCAGAATTTGGAAGGCCCAACATGTCACATGAACATTATCCTGTAATAAACTTGATAACTATAAGAGAACACTAGAAAACCATGAAAAGAGGGAGGGGAAGAAAAGAAGACAAACGAATTTTCATGTATTTGTTTAGCAAGAGATCAGTGGTAAAAAGTGCAAGAATTTCATTCCCCTACAGTGCACATATTCACTGTTATTCGTTGTTCATTAGAGCTGTTCTTTTTTGTAATATGGTAATTTTACTTGAAATGGGTATGTTGAATTTAGGGAGATAGTACGACAAAATTCTGATGGCTTTCATTGTGTGAAAGAATATTTTGCCTCCTAATCAATCAAACGTTTGCGACAAAATATGTTTCTATTTCCCTTTCAAGTCTTTCACTTCACTTTCACCATCTATTATTCCTCAGGGAGTTGTACAGTTGGAACGGTATCCCCTAGCGCTTCCATAGAAACGGTGGTGGTGATTAAGGAAGGAGATGTGATACCAGTACCTATTGGACTAGTCTCGTGGTGGTTCAATGCTGGGGACCTCGATACAATCATCGTATTCATCAGGGAAGCTTCCATATCTCAAATTTCAGGCGAAATTACCTATTTCTTCTTGACCGGGACTGTAGGTGTCTTGAGGGGTTTCTCGACGGAATTCATCTCCAAAGCTTATAACTTGAACCAAAACGAAGCAAACACGCTGGTGATGAACCAAACAGGTGAAGAAACAAATTATCCGAAACTTACTTATTAGGTGGATGGATAACTCATTTCACATTCAAGTTTGATTAACCTATTTCAAAGCTCGTTTTCGAAGAAAAACCTTTGTATTTTGGAAATCTTTGAGAAATTTTTTCTTTCTAGAGAAGAACATCCAATTGATGGAGACGATTTTCCGAAAAAGAAAATTCAAGATGTGATAACCGTGAGTGTTTTGCTTTTAACAATGATTTTTGAGAAGTTTTGCTTTTAACAAGAACGAAACAAGGCGGCTGGGCCAGCAGAATCTTTAAGCACAAGTTTGCATGAACGAAACGTATACTATGTGAGGTTTTTCTTTTTCTGTCTCAAAAACTGTTATATTCTGTGGGAATTGAGATCAATTTTCTGGTAACAGGAGGCGTGATCGTCAAGCTCAGCAAAGGAATTCAAATCCCCCAGCCACAAAATTATGCCGAAAACTATGATGAATTTGCTTCGACTTTAACAACAGCAGTCGAGTTTACATCATTTGAACAAGTCGGACTCAGTTTCAAGCACGTGAAGCTCGGCGGAAATGCAGTGTTCCAGCCTGTCTACGTGACGGATTCGGTTCAAGTGGCTTACGTTATCAAAGGCAGCGGAAGGGTCCAGTTTGCCGGTGCCAACGGTGAGAAATTGCTGGACACGACAGTGAAGGCCGGTGAATTGTTTGTGGTTCCGCGGTTTGTTGTGGCAATAGAAATTGCAGATGCGCAAGGAATGGAGTATCTATCAGTCGTAACGTCGTCAAAGTAAGCATTCGCGGAACTAGAAATTCGTATCAACTTCTAAAAGCTAATAAAAGAAAATATGTTCTTTACCGACGCTAATTATCCAACGAGAGTACATATAAGTTAACGCAACTTTAGAAGGTCAGGAATTCAAATCTCGCTAACGTGCATTTAGTGGTTATATAATTTTTGCTCTCGTCTCTCATTTTCTTGCAGGCCTGTGATTTGGGAGTTAAGTGGCAAGACATCAATTTGGAAAGCTTTCTCTCCTGCGATTCTGCAAGTTTCTCTATCTGTCAGTCCAGAGTTTGCCCACATTTTCTTGGCCAAGATGACAAACAACATGGTTCCCATGCCTCCAAAGATTGAATCCTAATGATGTAGAATATGTGGAGGCCCAATTTCATGATCAATTGGACCGGTCGAAGCCTCGGAAGTCCAAACGTTGTTTAATTGCAAATTACCCAATTTGGCAACTTTCGGACGAGCTTGGATTGGGCCTAAACTTGGTGGGCTGACTTATTTTCGCGCTACGATCAATACTCACCACCCTAGTTCATGACTGATGGTGTTTTTCGGCCTAATTCTTTCGTTTAGGCCTCCAATTGGACGTTTTTGCTATTTTAGGAAATATTTGTTTCGTTAATAACTTTTAGCGTATAATTCCATAGAAGTGGATTCTTTTTGGGAAAGTCTTGTTTTTCTTTCCTTTTTCCAATTTTATTATTTTCCCCAAATTTTGAGAATTTTCGTTTTTGAGTTAGAGTTTTTCTAGGGTTACGCCTTTTTCCTAATGTTTATGCAACTTTTTATCAATAATATTCAGACTTTGTCTTTTTCTCTTGAAGATTCAAGAACTGCTCGTAGTTACGAGTACCTATCATTCGTTTGGTTAGTACGCAACTAATCTCTTTGTTAATTCCGCTGCGTCACCTAATCAGATCAGATCTTAAGCATCAGTATCACTTGTAAAGCATCAGTATCAGATCTTAATGATATACTTTCTTGCTAAGAAATAAATTGACAGTTAAGCTCTACTTTTATTCTCGAGTATGATCGATACACAGGTAAGTAAAAAGTTCGTCCAAAACTCGAACAAAACGATGTCACTATCGGCTCACTTTTCATTTCGAAACAGAACGCAATCGATTTGTTTTTTTTTTTGGAACGGCACATAATGCAATCGATGATCATTATGATTTTCAAACTTGCACTGTCCATTGTCAGAGATATAATTTTGGTTAGATCTATTTAAAATTGCATCTTATTCTTGGCAGAATATTTGGCTAAAGCCCAAAAGAAAAAGAAAAGAAAGATAAAATAAACCTATATTTCCTCATGAGCAGGGCCAATATTCCACAAAAATGACTTTTTAGTTAAATTTTCATATCGCTGTTACTACCATTTTAGCAACATCTCTCTGCTACCATTAGAGCAACATTGACAAATAATGGTATTTTTGACTTTGACAATTGCGTAAATGAGTTCGTATGAAATGATGGGTCACAACGTACGCTTATTTTTATTGTTCCCGTGGGATTGGCCTCCCATCGTATAAAAATCTTGGCTCCGCTCCTGGCAGCCACGCGACCTAAGGTTGCGGTTTGTGGTACCATTTCCGTGTTACCAAAAAACAAAAAAAAAAAACTTCATCATTGCAAGAAAATAAAGATGTCATTTCTCTACCCTTTTTTTAATTTTTTTTTTTACCCGTTTCTTTTGTAGTGGAGTACAAAATATGGATTTGTGGCAGTACTACTCCAGATATTCGTTAAGAAACGTTGTCCTCCACGCACAATTTCTTAAAAATTCGACGCGAATGGAAGGAAAACCGGAAAAAGGATGTAAAACATATTGGTTCAAGGCAGACCCATCTGTAATCGCATCGGAAATTTTCATGCATGAAATGATGAAAGTGAACCTGACGGGCAAAAAAAACACATAAAGAAAAATTAGTGAACGAGATTAAAAGTAATGAGGCTATCAAAAAAAGATTGAAAGTAATGGCAAAGACTCATCTAATTTTTCTTTTTTTCGGTCCTTTTGGTTTTCTTTTTCTGGAAGATTAAAATGGTCAATCCTAATTGTTCATTCAATGCTTAATTGCAACAAACTAAGGGTGGATTTGGCTTTAAAAGTCAACTAGTAACCTTTTTTTTTTTTTTGTCTTTATTAAAAAAAATCACACATTTGTTAGTTTTGCGTCAAACTTTTGTGACTTATTGATTCGTCTCAATAAGAGAAATTGGAAAAATATAAATTGGGATCGAAACTCATAATTTTTTTAAAAAAGACAAAAAAATTTCAATAAAGACAAAAAAAAAATGCCTCGAACAGTTCGCGAACGACTCAATTCATTTACAACCCTTTAATTCAATTAACATGTAGGCCGTTGCGTTCCCCCTAATCCTAATCCCACCTTCCTAATCCAGAACAGTATTGAATGTAAAAGAACTGCAGCTAACTAAGAGCTGCCCCCTAGCCCTATTTCCCATTTTCCCCTGTTCCCTTGCCTCCAAAGATTGAACTCTAATCAGATAAGATCTGAAGCATCGGGATCCCAGTGAAGCATTGCGATTTACTCATTCTTCAGTGATTCTTGTAATGTTGTATTTGCTTGCTAAGAAACAAATTGACAGTTAAGCTCTACTTTTATTCTCGAGTATGATCGATACACAGGTAAGTAAAAAGTTTGTCCAAAACTTGAAAAAAACGATGTCACTATCGGCTCACTTTTCATTTCGAAATAGAGAGCAATCGAATTTTTTTTTTGGAACGGCACATAATGCAATCGACGATAGTTATGATTTTCAAACTTGCACTGTCCAAATCTATTTGGGAAGAATTTGCAGAGAAAATTGCAATGTCTCAATGCCTATATATTTTTTTAGTACGCCATTAAGTTAGTCGAGTTTGTCTATTTCGTCCCAGAATCCAAGCCTAAATCCACCAGTGGCAACCCACTCCAACACCTTGCCATCCTTCAACAACCTTTCCCAACACCTCCCGTCCCTCCAAATCTTTCAAGAACTACTGGGGCCTGTCTCCCTCCGATAAACGACGCTTAACGATATACCACCGTGTACGTGGCATAAAATGAAGATCACAAATTGATGTTTATGGCCTATTACCAATAAAAACAACAGGGTTAACATAAACCCCAACACAAACAAAAAAAGAGGAATATGGGAGTATTGATACCATTAGAGGTAGCTAGAGTGGGCTGGACTTGGGGTAGGTAGAGTAGGATCGGGCTCCTTCTGTTTTCAGAACTAGGGGTTTGGTTTTTAGAGTCCATCTATGGTACACCAATCAGTGGCTGAGCCAAAATTTTTGATAAATAAGATCGAAAATTTGAACTGTGTACTGTGTAGTTCAACTTTTCTAGCTGCTAATTGAAAAAAAAAAAACAATTAGGATTAGCAAGTTAATCAAAAAGTAGATATATATTAATAACAAAATATATTTTTGTGGGTGGAGATTCTATTTTAACTCCTTTTTTCCCTAAGTACAAAACCCTTATATGGGCAGGGGCAAAAATAAATTTCAAAGTGAGGTCAAATTAGTAAAAATTATACATATCTCTATAAAAATTTTGCAACTAGTGGGGTCGGCTGCCCACCCTTGTCTCTTTGTCCCTTTGCCTATGGGTGCGTTGTATCCCAAAAATGAATTGTGCTAAGTATTCCACACGGAGTGGTAACAATTCCAGTGCAGTGTTAAGTATTCTATATCTAAAATACTGAAGATTTACCACTGAATCTAGGGTTCATGACAACATGCGTGTTGGGCCCTTTTGGGCCATCCGTGCTAAGCAATGGACGGCTTAGATTTCATTTTGACCGAACAGATCTCAGCCGTCGACCAAGATAAAATCTAAACCGTCCATTGTCGAGCACGGACAGCCCAAATCAGTCCAACATGCATGTTGTCCCTAAGCATGCTCCCCCAATTCCTTACCACTCCATATAGAAAACTTACAACTGTATCGAAAATACTTACCACAACTCACCTTCGGATACCATACAGCAAAACATGTTTTTCAACCCATCACAATGACAATGAGTGCTTTGTTTTTAAGAATGATTTTTAGAAATGCCATTCAAAACTAACTGTGGAAACAAAAACCAAACAAGGCACGCCAGTTGAATCTTTAAGCACAAGTTTGCGCGAACTTTTATCGTTTTCAACCCTCTAATTATTAGTAGTTTCAGTGTATCAGATCCAACTAAAAAGTTTAAGCTACTCCTATTAATGATTGAATTCCTTCGCTTTGAAGATCTAGAACTAGGGGTGTGCAAAAAAACCCGACCCGACCCGAAGGGTCTCGGATGGGGTTGAATATGTGGTTCGGATGGGTGTGGGTTTACTTTATGTTAAAAATCAAATTTCGGTTCGGGATTCGGGCTGGTGGGTTTCCTTACCCGTGGGGTTAAACTCGATCCGACCGATCTGAAGTAAAGAATCGGGCTCGCGGACGGTTCTTACCACCTGCACGGTTCGATTTCCGGGCCTAAATATATTCTTCCCGATAAGGTCGGGTCTGGTTCAGGTTTTGGGTAAAAACGAACCCGCTCAACCTATGCACACCCCTATCTAGAACTATAATCATGCAAAAAATCATGTTCATTGATCACATTTTTGTATTTTTGTGAACACATATATATATTTTTTGGGTGAAATATTTATAGTTTTGTCAACACATTTTTTTTTTGATAAAAAAAAAAACCGGACAAAAATGGATTTGATCTAGTGTGACTAAGTCCGTTTTCCTTATTTAAAATTTGTTTCCAAAAGACATTGAGCGATGCCCGATGAATATGATTTTTGGTATGATTAAATTTCACGATGAGACCTACAAAAGCTAACAGATTAGATCATCAAAGCGAACCAACCACTAGCCCATAAATGGGTTGGATTTAGAATTAGATTTTTGAACTGTGGATTTATAGAATCAGATGATGTGTAGATTTTTAACATACCCAACTACCTTTGCGATATGATATCAATAACAAAAAGTCTAAGATACACAACAATCCAATTATTGCAGTTAGATTGTTGTATATGTAGTTAGAAGGGTTGGATTTAGAATTAGGATGGTGTCGATTGTGTTGGATTTAGAATTCGGATTTTGTAGATTTTTTTTACAGAAAAAAATGATTGGTACACACTACATTTATACAGATCCAACCACACTCCTCTCATATACATGTGGGCCCCACCATGTGAACTCCATATGTGGGGCCCGCTTGTATGATGTATATGATCTGGTGAGATTGGATATATGCAAATTTGGTGCGTAAGTAGGATAAAATTTTTCCACTTGTAACCCAAAACAAACCGAACGGGCGGATCCATAACAAAAATTCCTCACCGCCGACTCTACCGCTCCGATACCCGGTCCTTCAATCAGAAGCTGGAACCGCCCTCTGTGGCGGGAAAAGTTCTCCGCTCCCACATCCCTTCGTCTGCCTTCTCTCTCTCTCTCTCTCTCCATTTCTACCTATTCCGCCATTTGCCATTGACTCTCACTCCAGACCGATGTCGAAGTTCGAGTACCCTCGTCTCCGGCGTGCCAAAATCATTGGATTCCTAGCCGAATCACACATCGAAGACCGCATCGCCGAATCCGACCTCCGCAACCCCAACCCCGACTTCATCCTCAACCTCTACACCAAAATTCTAATCCACCTCGATTCTCTCACGTACCTTCACAAAACCCTAATCTCGGAGCGCCACGCGCAGTGCTCTAGGGGCATTCCCCATCACGAGGGCCACTCGGTGGTCGAGCCCGCACCTATATGTTGTGGAGAAGCCCTTGCGTGACAGTGTTCCTGGGGAATTTTCCGTCACACATCGACGTGAGGCCACTTGATGGTGGAGCCCGCACCTAGATGTGGTTGGAGAAGCCCCTTGCTGCACTATGTGGCGGTGCTCCCGGAGCAACTTATGATTTTACAATTTCTAGGGTTTGCTAGGCAGTTAATCCAACTCTGTGTTTTTTGCTATTTTCTATTTCAGGGAAGACTACGGGCAAGTTGATTTCGCTGCCTTGGAACAGCTGGAGAACCCGGACCTCCACGTGGACTCGGTTCGGACCATGAATTTGTTTAGAAAGATCAAGGAGGTTCTGGCTGCTCTGGATTGTCCTAAGAAATTTAACCTCAGGGATCTGATAAAGCCTGACGCAGACAGGACGGAGTTGTTTCTTAGTGCCCTGCTCAATTTCTGCATCCATAGGTAATTTTGCTGCTTAATTCATAGTAGTAGTTTAGGGAATTAAGTTGATATGTGGAATTTTTGTATTGTGTAACATAGAACTTTATAAGTCCAGTTTTGGTGGTTGTTTTCAGGTTCAGATTTTGCAAGAAGCGATTCTGAAACATTTCTGGGTGACATTTTTAATCTTGCTTGGGGATGAGTTTTTTGAATTAAGAAAAGTTTTCAGATTTTTGAAAACCACGTTTGCTCTGTAATTTTTTTTGCCAAGTCAGAAAGGGTGGAGGAAGAGGCGACTAGGCATTGCAACCCTCTCCTGGGTGTGACCATAGGGACTCTAGACTCGCAAAAGGGACCAAAGAGCTATCGCAACTACCGCCCCACCAAGGGCTAGTGGACCACAACCGGGCTTCACAGGATAACCAAGTTTGAGAAGGCGTCGTTAGCATGACTTGAACCCGTGACGTCCTGAACACCCAAACCCCGTGGGAGTGAGCCATGAGCCACTAGGCTACCACCCTTGGTGGTGTTTGCTCTGTAATTAGTAACATGTAATCGCTGACTGTTTTATTTTGAAAACGGTTTTCTGGAAGAAGTTATGCAAAAGTGAATCATAGCAGCTAAATAAACAAGATAGTTCTTGCTAAGCTATTCTTGGGAGAATGATGTGTACATTGGTTCTATTATGGCATGCTTGGGCATCCTCTGTGCATTTTAGTTATGCATGAATGCGGAAGCAGGATCAATTTACTTCTAAGATACAGGCATGGGCCGCGTCTCATTAGTATGATCACTTTGTGATATCTTGGTATTGCTAGAATCTTCTATCTATTCGATTTATCAACAACTAATTTGTGAGATCAAGGAAGATTGACTCCAGCATAGTGTTGGAAAACATGTTTCCAAATTCTTGAAAACCATGTTTGCATCGTTTGTTCAGCCCGAACCATTAAAGGTAATAATTTTTCATCAGTTATTGGGTTGACTGTTTTGAATACAGAAACACGTGCAATCTGCTGACACTGTCAGCGTTTAGTACTTCACTAAGTGTATTGGGTTTTTGATATTCCTTTGGGTGATGGCTGCTGTTTTCTCTCATCTTCCCAATTTTTGCAGTGATTGTTTTTATGTTCTGAATCATAAAGTCAAGGTACTTATTTAGCTTCAATTTGATGAGTGAATGTACAGCTAGGAGCCTAGGATTGCTTATTTTGAGAAATCACGTGCTAGCTTGTAGACGATAGCTGTGTCTTTAGAAAGAAAGGACATCATGAAGTTTCAACATTTCTTCCATTTTTAGTGCTGTATTTAATGTTTTCAGAGACACAAAAATGAATCTTCTGAGACCAATGGTGGAAGATCTTACCCTTCTTGATGAGAAACGGCAACAGTTGGAGAGCAGGATTTCACAGGTATCTGGGAGGATTCAAACTGCTCAGTTTAAAGTATTCACTAGATGATTGCAATTTGTATGTGATTACATATTCATCTGTTTTGCAGCTGAATGCAGAGATTGCTGAGCAGAATGAACTAAGAGAAAGGGAAATGCCACTTGTTCAGGATGTGGAAGCTAAAGTTAAAGAACTAACCCAGATCATTCCTGGTCTTAACAATCATCAAATGTCCTTGAAGGCTTCTATCAAAAAAATGAAGGAGAAGGCGAAAGAAATGGATGAGAAGGTGTGGTTTCGACCTTTCATTGCTACTGAGTTTGTTTCTTAGTTCATTAGTAAAGGGACAACACGTAAGCTTGTTCTTTTCCTTCTTTTTGAGATCATTAATAAAGGGACAACACGTAAGATTTTATGTTCTAGAAAACAAAGCCATGTTGTCTGAGGGTAATAACTAATGTCTAATAAGGTAATTCCTTGAACAAGAATTGTATAAAGCTCTTGAAAGCAGTAAGGCTTATGGCATTTTTCAAAAACGTATTCAGAACTATATTACAAGCAGAAACAGCAATTTCGATATTGCTGTTGCATTAAGTTACAGGTTTCCATGCTAAGTTTCATTGCTTCACATTCCGGCTTCCTTCCTAACCTTGTTGTACAGATTGTGTCTTTGTATTCCTTATTTCCCTAATAGCTTCCACCGGATTATGCTCAGGAGTATACCCTTATGACTTTGCTTTGTTATTGTCAGAGATTTTAGTAAAGAATAGTTAGCAAATGGTGAAACTTTTGTTTCTCTCTTGAATTATTGTTGGCGTTTAGGCTAGTGTGAAGAGGTTCAGAGTCGCTAAAATTCTGTGTCGGCATTTTGCACCAGAAGCTATTTGCTGCTTAAGAGCTTTACCTTTGGTGTCTTATTGCGTTGAGATATAACGTTTAGCTTTTGCAGTCTCCCCGTTTTCTTTTTTTGTGTGTATTCAAGTTATTGACATTCTGGAAAATTGGTAAAAGAAAGGTGGTTGTGGCAAGTTTTGGGGATGGGGTTTCTTCTCAAGATTAGACCTAGTAATAATATTGGTAAATAGAAAAATAGACGGTTATATGTGATACAGGATTTGCTGTCTCGTTGTAAAAAGTTATCTTCAAGTTTTACATTCTAGCAAAACCATATCTAGACAGACTTCCTTAGCAGTTTTAGCAATTAATCAAAATTCTATTGGTGTTTTTCTTTCCAGATTTCCAGTGCAGAGTTTGTGCTGGTGCAAAGTGTCCAAGAAAATGCCAGTTTACGCTCTAAAATTGTTCAGTCACCAGATAAGTTGCAGGTACCTTATATTGCAAATTGCATCATTAAGACATTAAGCTTCAGATACCAATATTTGTTGCAAGGTTCCTTTTTAGCGTATTTGTTGCAGTGCTATCTCTGAAGCCTCTTGGTTGAAATGAATCGGCAAGAGATAAGCGCGAAGCCCAGGCAGATTAAGCAGCGGTTGGAGAAAGGAATGCAATGCTTGTCTCACCTATGTTTTTCCAACTATCCAAGTTTGACTTAAAGACCACCTTATGACCAAAACATCTATATGGATGCAATATCCACGCAATATCCTGGCTCCTGAGGTCCCGTAAAGGGATAATATATCCTTCTTGTTCAATGTTCTGTAATAGAGAAGCCTAACTACAAACAAGCAGGACATAGGGTCAAAAGTGAGGTTTTAAAGTTAAGGATACCCACTATATCCTGTTTGTCTTTATTAAAGTTCTTTATTTACACAAATTCAATTCTTGGTCATCTACTGAATAGTGAACACTTCTGATCAGAGAATATTCTGAATTGTGACGATATCCTACAATAATTTCTCCCATCCTATTTGACCCTTCTTCCAACATATGATTTTTGCTTGCAGAGGGCTTTGGAGGAGAAGAAAGTAGTTCGAATTGATGCAAAAAATGCCGAAAGAGCAGCAATGCAGTCGTTTCAGGAGAAAAGTGCAGTTCTTGAGGTTTATATGAAGGTATTTTGAAGTTTTCATTTGAAACTCTTATTGCCATTCATTTTGTCAGCTGTTGATATGGTAAGAGTGGTTGAATAACCTGTAGTTACCACTAAGAGCATCCACAATGGTAATAATCAAACCAATAACCAAAATGTGCCACGTTAGCATTTGATTATCCATTTAGTCCATTATCGAACTTAACAACCTCTACTTCCACATTGGTTATTTTTGCATCCCTAACCAATACCAACCCCCCCCCCCCCCCCCCCCCCCACAACACACAATGCACATTTGTCCAATCGCAAACGAGTTCTAATCACGCACTCGACCACACCAAATTATTCGTTTCGATGAGATGATTCCAATGTGGGGTGTTTTTGAGTTTTTGAGTTTGGCTATTGGTCAAAGTTGTTAAGTTTGGTTATGGAATGGGTGGAATTTGGTTATTTTCTAAAAGACTTGTAACTTTGCTTATTACAATGTGGGGTGTTTTTTGAGCATTATTGTTAAATTTGCTTATCCACACTCATTTGCTTATTACAATGGAGATGCTCTAATAACCTTAAAAATGAAACAAAGGGATGGGTTAAACTAGAAAGAGGAAGAAGACAGTTCTGTGGCATTCGTTCTTTAACCTAATACAGCCTTGAACAACATGGTGATTGGTGACAAGGTAATCGATATTTTCTTTTTTGCAATATTCTAGTAAAAAATAGGTGATGGGGAATCCCACAAGGCAGTCATGGATATAAGGTGTATATATCTATCCACGACGTTCAAATAAAATATAGATTTAAAGAGCATGAATCACCATAGTTCTAGTTGAAGCAGTAGGTTGATGGTCCCTTTGTTTACTTTCAAATTCTCAGGCTTCCAAGAAATTGTCAAAGAACCTTGCTCAGATGCAGGCAATACAAGAACAGGTATGCTTACATAACATATATGATTGTGCTCCGAATTTGCGTGGTTGTGTTTTAAAGCTTTAGTCAGTTATTTTCCCCTGACCTTGCCCCTGGGAGTACATGATATGAAGTTTGTATTGAGTAACTGTTTTACATCTTAAAAGTCTCTTATACATTGTTTAGTATTCGTAGCACGAACTTCTTTCACCATATCATTGCTTTTTACTTTAAAATCCACTATACATCGAAGATGTCTTTTTAATTTTTTTGGGGTGAAATTCTTGACATGGACTAGACTGGATGGTTCCTTTTGGTCAATCAATACCTACAAAGACTGGACCGTTGCCTTTCTGCAATCAAATTTACCTACAGTCTAGAGAGGCCTTCACCAAAGTTGTGTTGATGTATATCAACCAGGCATTCAACTACTGCTGAGTGTAACTATTGATCTACAGATGCCCTTGACTTTTGACAGGTGAACTCTGCCAAATCCGTTGAAAAAGATGTGAAGGTTCTGAAGGTTAAGCAGAGTGAGGCAGGAATGCTAGATAAGTCGCTCGAGGCCAAGCTTGTTGAACGACAGGGGAAAGGTAGCTTTATTCTCTCTACTTGGAACTCGGAATTTGCAGGTTATACAAGACCCTGAAATAAAATAAAAATACCAATCGCAGTGGAATAGTTGGATGAAATGAGAAAGCAATTAGAAAAAGAAAGAGATCTCAGGTGTGAGGAAGCGACTAAGGAACTCAACAATGTGAAGTCGGAAGTGGAAGAGAAGAGGCGAGATCTTGAATCAAGGGAAACTAAGCTTCAAGCTGTAGTTGCAGAGGTATGCTCTTGGGGTTTAAATTCCTTTTTTGGACCACGTAATTTTAATCAGAAGTAGCATTATTCGAGTGTTTCATTGGGGTGTCAATTCACCAGGCTGATGCCATGTGTATGAAGTCAAATTCAGTGAAAGAATCTGGGGCGGCCAAACGGCAAGAGTTATGTCGTAAATCTGAAGAAATTGTGAGTCAGGTCAGATTCTCGAACATTTTTCTATTTTTGACTCTGTATTCATTCCTGTCATGGTATTTAAACTAGGGCTACCTTGCTTGGCTTAACCTGCTGCAAACTCCAGAAGGTTAAAAATTTTAATGGCGTTTCAAGTTCCAGTAATTTTTATGTTACCATTCTTTTAGAACTCAGTGGAAAATCATTATGGTTTGATAATAGCAGCCAATTTGGAGCAGTATGTGAATCACTTAGAGATGTATATGTTTTGATAGATGTTACTCTTATGAACTGTGCTAATTGTGAATTTGAAAACGGCTTCTGTATCTCTGGTTGTAGTTTTACGAGTATTCAAACTCCATCGGGGGTTTGTTGCCTAAGAATTGAGGCGGAGCCTTCACTTTGTGCATGGAAGAAGCAGATTCTCTCAACATTTTCAGCAAGCGCCAAGTTCAATAGCTAGTTGACTGCACTGAGACATCTCTGTTCATGTTGAATTACAGGAGCTTGAAGTTAGGAAACCTGTAAATCAAGATATGCTCATTTAGGTAATTTCAAGAAAAACAAGTGCTTCCTTTCCATGAAAATATTGCGCTGTTTTGTATATCTATTGGGGGCATGATTATGCATTATGTTCCGGTTGCTGAGTTTTGGCTAGTTCAATTTGAGAAAAAGGACCAAGATCTCAAGCAAGCCGAAGCCTTCATATCCCTTTTTATGAGGAAAATTGAAGAAAAATTATTTCTTGTATTGGATCAAGACCAATCAATTTTGGCATTCTGGGTAATGTAGCACACGCTACGCTTTTACTTTAACTGCCATTCTAGCTGGTGCATTAGAGATGCTCTTATTGTCAGGCGAACGCTCTCGCTGTCAATATTCATGAAAGCTGCATTTAACTTCTTTCTTTTTTGGGGTTTGAGAATATTAAAAACAAAATACTTGCAAGGAGTGTTTGTCTTAATACTGAAATTAGTTAGGTTAGCGAAACGTCAATATTCTACTTATCTTTTCGTACCAAATCAACACCGTCCTATCAAGATATTGCCAACGGTTGTGCGTGCATCACCTTTGAGTTAGAACTAATCACACCATTGACACGTTTAGACCCTCTCATAAAGCTGTTCAGTTTTTAGGTTTTGATGTGTTGTGTTCATAAAAGACTTAAATTGATCGGACATCGTAATCCATCTAAACGAGAACATATTTGTCTAATAAGTAACTTGGTTAGACTCGGACTGTTCATGTTTCTTTAGACAACTAAGAATTTTTATTTTTTATTTTTATCCTCTTTAGACAACTAAGATAACATCTTCATTAGTACACTGCGTGCTACAAGTAGAAGCCCCTTTTACGGTGAGGGAAAACACTAGAGCAGTGAGCTAATCTTTGAAATAATAAGACTATTCCAATTAGGATACTCAGCAGAGAAAAAATCATCATAAATGCAATAAAGTCTTTACTGATATTTTTTTTTTTTTCCAAAGTTTAGGATAGTTACTGTTCGGATGAAGTCCTTTTTGGTCATTTTTTTTTTTGCTGATTTCTTGCGGATACCCTTAAAATCACGTTTTGATTACATTGAGCAGTTCGGATCATCAAAATTTGATTGGGAACTATGAGATTGAGATTTGGGGGTCTTTTTAGAGGGTTTTTTAAGGGTCTCCGGAGCCGCCCCAGTGTATGTATGTATGTATGTATGTATATATACCGGGGACAAAAAATTGACACTCCATCTCAACCATCAAAGCCAATGACTGAAATTAAAAGTTCACAAAGAATTATTATTGGCCGCAAAGAATTACTCTTGGCCAAGAATTACTTTTGGCCGCATTGAATTGCACTTGGCTGCTACGAATTGCCATTGGCCGCGAAGAATCACTCTTGGCCGCTACGAACTGCACTTGGCCGCATTAAATTGCACTTGGCTGCGTCGAATTACTCTTGGCTATATCGAATTGCTTTCGACCGCATTGAATTACTTTATGGTCCGGCAATTTTGTGCGGCCAAGAGCAATTCTTTACGGCCAAGAGTAATTTGTAGCGGCCAGAAATAATTCTTCGCGGTCACGAGTAATTCGATGCGGCTAGGAGTAAATTCTTCACAGTCATGAGTAATTCTTCGCGACCAAAAGTAAATCTTTGCAGCCAATAGTAATTCTTCAAGTTAGATTTTTTTTTTTTTTGGTCAATCGGAAATTCTTTTTCTTTTTTAACTAATAGGTATGAGAACAAAATTGTTGTTCAATACAACTTGAGCTATTGATTTAGATGATTTAGAGTTTCATGATGTGTTTGAGATTGAAAATTGTAGGTTTTTTGTTGGAGCCTTTTGGATAGATAGAGTTTCAAACCCTACTTCTTATTTGGTTATAAGTAATCTTAGAAGTATTTTGCTTTTCTATTTTTCTAGTCAGTTAAGAAAAACAAGAACAATAAGGTGTCACTTTTGAGTGAGTGGACGTTCAAAAAATTGAATTCGAGTTGGAATCCCGTATGATTATACATTCTTAATATCTCTGATTCTATCTTTGAATGCAACTAACATAATTAAACAGATTTGGAAACATTTGTTATGTTAGACTATTTTATGAACTTGGTTAGATGAACTATGTTTGAAGCTTATTCTTAAAATGAAAATTTTCGAGAAGTAGATTTTGTTGGGAGAAGAATTTTGTTTTCTAATTCATGTTTATTTGTAATGCCTCCTCTGGCATGAAGTGAGACTATACGCATATTCAGGACTCACCTTATATGAGATGACGTTAAAAAGAACTGTTGTGTCCACAAAAAAACCTTCAGAAAAATGAGGTTTGATACTTCATTTAGATTATGTTTAGAAAGCACTGCGCTTTGCCTTTACGCACGAACAATTACTAGTATATGTATATGTATGCATGAAAAAGACAGGTATTGTGGATATATACATATAGAGTAGCTTTTTTCCCTCTTAATATTATTTGATTAATGCACCTCATTGTCATTTTTTTATCGGGTTGGGTCGGGCTTGACATTAAGAGATATTCTCAAGTCTATTACATTAACTAAACGGACTTAAAAACTCAACCCAACACAACCCGATAGGCTTAGATACATATCTTATGTTTTAAAAAAAAACGGACTGCGTTGGGCAGGCTCGACAAACTAGCGGCTGGTATGCATCCTAGAAATCACATATGAAGACCAAATTATCACATGGGAGAATCTTTAGTCACATAATTCTTCAAATTACCCTGCTCTTCCTCACCCAATTATTGTGTTCGTGATTTAATCTGCGCTCTTACAAAATTTAAAATTTTTAATAGGTTGAATTGTGTTTCAAAAATGCTTTTAAGCTCATACTCCTATCTGCGTTCCCGCTCGCTCGCGTACGTGACATCTTATGATTCTTATTCGAAGAGTGTGTTTCCCCGCCCTTCTCTGTCCAGTCCGTCCCATCTTGCCACGAGTGTTTCTCTCTCTCAAATTCTCTGAACCTGGGTATTGCACACTCTCAATGAAATGGACATCACCCTCTCCAAAAACCCTACTCTGCACCCTTCTACAACCACTCGTGGCCGCAACAAACCCACCTCAGGTTTTACCCTACGCTCCTATCTTCGAGCTCCTAACCGGCCACAAGATTCCCAACTCCCTCAACCTCGGCCGCCAAGCTCACGCCCACATGCTCCTTCGCGGTCTCCGCCCCACCGCCTTCGTCGGCGCCAAAATCGTCGCAATGTACGCCAGCTCAGGTGATTTAAACTCCGCTGCGCTCACATTTGCTCACATCACTCACCCATCATCTTTGTTATGCAATTCCATTATTCGGGCTTATACTGTTTGCGGAAATTTCGAGAAAACAATCGAGATCTACTTCAGAATGCACTTGATTGGTTTGAAAGCTGATTACTTTACGTACCCATTTGTGTTGAAGTCGTGTGCGGACTTATCGCGGGTTGGGTTTGGTAGATGCGTTCACGGGCAGGGTTTGAGAGGAGGGTGGGGTTTTGATATGTATATTGGGACTTCTTTGATCGATTTTTATGTGAAATGTGGTGAATTGAGTGATGGGAGGAGGGTGTTTGATGAAATGCCTGTGAGAGATGTTTCGTCTTGGAACGCGTTGATTGCTGGTTACATGAGAGACGGAATGATATCTTATGCAGAAGATTTGTTTGGAGGGATGGAAGAGAGGAATGTTGTGTCGTGGACCGCTATGATATCGGGGTACACTCAGAACGGGTTGGGGGGACGGGCTTTGTGTTTGTTTAATGAGATGTTGGAAGAGGGGTCGGAGGTGAAGCCCAATTGGTTGACAGTTATGAGTGTACTCCCCGCGTGTGCCCAATCGGCTGATCTTGAGCAAGGTAGACGAATTCACAAGTTTGCTAGTGGGGTTGGTTTAGACTCGAATCCTTCTGTGAAAACAGCACTAGCTGCAATGTATGCTAAATGTGGGAGCTTCTCTGATGCCCGTTTCTTATTTATGAGTATACCTGCAAACAAGAAGGGTTTGGTTGCTTGGAATACCATGATTACGGCGTATGCTTCCCATGGATATGGAATGGAAGCTGTGTCAACTTTTGAGGATATGATAAGAGCTGGGGTTCAACCTGATGAAATCTCATTTACTGGCTTGTTTTGCGGATGTAGCCATTCTGGTCTCGTTGATATTGGCCTAAAATATTTCAACTGCATGACTGCAGTGTATTCAGTAGAACCTAGGCATGAAAATTATGCTTCTGTTGTGGATCTTTTAAGCCGTGCTGGCCGATTATTGGAAGCAAAGCAGCTTATTTATCAAATGCCGATGCAAGCAGGACCAAGTATCTGGGGTGCATTGTTAGCTGGTTGTAGAAAACACAGGAACTTGGAGATAGCAGAGATAGCAGCTAGAAATCTCTTTGTATTAGAACCGGAGAACAGTGGGAATTATGTTCTGCTCTCAAATATGTACGCAGATGTTGGAATGTGGGAAGAAGTAGACAGTTTGAGATCTCTGTTGAAAGCTCGGGGTCTGAGGAAGAATCTAGGGAGCAGTTGGGTTGAGATCAATGGGAAAAAGCACTTGTTTCTTGGTGGAGATACATCTCACCCAGACTCGAACAAAATTTACTTGTTGGAGGCATTTCCGGAGAAGATTAAGGCAGCCAGTTACTAACCGGAAATAGTTTTGTGTTGCATATTAGTCAGGAAGGGAGAGAATATTAGCCACAGACTCAGTGAGAAGCTGGCGTTGCATTTGGGCTTCTTAGTTCTTAACACCAGCCCAGATGAAGTTTCATAGAGTGACGAAAAACCGTTGGATTTGTGGTGACTGATGAAATTTGTTTTGCAACTCTATATGCTGTAAATCATTGTAAGAATTGTAAATCTGTTCCATAATCTTACAGATGGGGTTTGTTCCTGTGGAAACTATTGGGGATTAAAAGGACGTGCTTTCTAAGATTTTTTTTCCTACTTAACAAAGCACTGAGCTCCTACTGTCAAGTGAACTTGTACAATTTGGTTGGATAGGGCTGCATAACCAGAGAGCTTGTTTAGGAAGTCGAGGCATATAGTAAGGCGCAGCTTGGTTTTGATAAAAATTTGATTCAATTCTTTTGGTCCTTATGGATGAGATGGAGGCCTCAGAATATGAAGGCGGCTTGGTACACTGGTCACTTGTTTTAGCCTTATCACCACTTTGAGAAGCTAGACACTGCCAACAATAATAATTCGTTTATTAATTGGTGGGAGAACCTTCAATTCTATCGTGACTGTTGTGTAGCCATGAAGGCTCATTTCGACTTTTGGATAATTGGTGGATAGGTTATGTTTTTATGTTAGTGACACATTAGCATGCTTTTTATTGATCTATTCGAATTTTGGTGATTAACAAACAACAATGTTAATAGGAATGGAGTTGATTATGAATTGCAATGTGGTGATATGTTGGTTCGACATAAGTTATTCTAAAGTCATCACAGTTTTCAAATCCATCAATTAGGGGATGTTTAGTTAGCAAGCACTCTAGAAATGATGTTGAGGCTCAAATGCTTATGATCCTATAATAGAGAAGACTCTGGCGCGACAATCTTGGGCATCATAACCACTATCGACCAGTTTTTTCTTCTACGCAATCCATCTGTTGCCCTCCCTCTCCAGTGCCTGAATCCAAAAGGTTAATTGGCAAAGGGCATCAATTTAGTTCGACCCAGTGCTAGCGATTCTGATTGGCTGTGGTGGAGAAGCTGTGCTCGAGTTCTAGGGTTCTGGTGCTGAGATGGAAAAAGATTAGAATGGAACCACAGGTATGGACTCACATGTTTGATTATTTCTATAGAGTAATCATTTATTCACAACCTCAACTGATGCAGGTGAACCCTTTACGTAAGTGTATATCTAAACATGATTAGTCAACGATAATTTAAAATATTCCATAGGCAGATCATACTGATGATTATATAGTATACTCAATACCTGTACTACTTTCAGCAACTGGCATCATACTTTAGTTACAATAGCTACACCAGTACAAACTGTTTTTTTTTTTTTTCTTCTTTTCTTTTTCTGAGTGGTTTTTCTTACAACTAGATACTACTACATTTGTTCCATGCTTTCTTTACAATCTGAGGTAAAATAGATGAGGAGAAAGTTGCTACTTGTGACAGTAAGATTTGACCACGCTTAAGTCTCTGTTTGGTTCGTATTCAATTATCCAAGCAACCCTTTTTTCTTGATGGATAGGACGGCCACAGTAAACGATACAAGAATGCCGGCGATAACCCCGAAAGCGGTCATATTGAACTGCATAGGGACACCGTCGGTGAAAAGCGATATGTCGATGTTCATCCCAAATATACCTGCAATCACAATGCCTATATTCAGAAGCATAATTGCTGTGCTTATTACAACTCCAATTTGCAGCAGCTGGTTCTGCTTCTCATCCAATATGATGTTGATGTAGTCCTCCGTATCGTCGACATATTCCCGCATCTAAAGGTACCATGAGGGCGAAAAGATAAAAAGAGAGAGAGTATTAGAACAGCAGACATTCCAGGCGAAATGAAGGGCTAAATACAGTGGGCTTCACTCGTTATGCCCTGAAACTAAAGGTACCTTAGTCCTGCCGAACTAGTCCCTGGATTATCAGGCATAACCATCAATCCCCAAAGGTACCTTAGTTCTACCGAACTAGTCCCTCAAATGAATGTTGTTAGCCCAAAGGTTTCTATAGAATATCTTATTGATTTTGATGATAACAAAATATATTGGAATTGAAATATAATTAATATTGTGATATTTGGTACTCATTTGAATTCATTTTAATTTTGTAGGATTTGGTTGAAGTACACTGGAAACATTACTACACCAAATCACTATCTTCAATAGCCAAGTTAAATTGAAAGGAGGAAAATTAAGGACAAATTTTCTCCTAACTTAATTGGCTAGAGAGTGATTCAAATGGATGGAATTATTGGTTGCATGATTTTATATTTCCAACGGCTAAGGGAACTTCTCAATTTACAAATGCTAGCATTTCGGTGGCAAAGAAATGGGAACAAGTCGAGTTGATTGGCTACCTAAATTGGTTCTAACGGCTAAATGATGGGCTCATTAAAAAATGGAAGATTGATTTCATGATTGAAGAAATCAAGAATGGTAAGGGCGGAGCCTGTTGTGTCTAACAATAAAAATTCTCCAAACAGTCATATTCTTTGAAGAATAAAAAGAGAAGCAAGAGGAAGCATTACACGGAGAACTTTCGAAGGAAATTGCTGTGAGCATCACTTGAAAATCTATCAGATATACAACTACACTTCATCTTGATATCTATACACGTGTGTGAGAGAGTTCATATTTTGATCTTCATTGTAAAAGAGATTGTACACCCTTGTTCGTACTCTTGTGAGGTTCATCTTTTTGCGTGTGATTTTGAAGAAATCACTTGAGAGTTAGGTGTTATTAGAACCAGAGTCAAAACTAGTTGGGTTAGGTGTGACTAGCACCAGAGTCAAAATTAGTCAGAGCGATTGGAGATAGATTGCTCGTTGTAAAGGTTGTCTAGCACCCGCGAAGCTAGAAGATTGTAACTATTGGAGATAGTGCAACAAATCCCAAGTTGGACACTTGGGGAGTGGACTAGGCCGTGAAGTTGCGGACCGAACCACTATAAATCCTTGCGTTTGATTCTCTCTTCCCTACTCTCTTTATTTTCAGTTTTGCATATCAATATTGCATGAGTAGAATAGTATATCATTGAAATTGGAATTGTGGTTGAATAGATTGCAATTAGTTTTTAAAATTCCGCGTTATATTTGAGATATCCAATTCACTCCCCCTCTTGGGTTGCTATTTGGACCAACAAATGTAGCCTAGAGTTTGAAGATTTGTTTTTAGGCCTATGAACATATCAGTAGATCTATTGACATGTTAGAAAATTCACCGTCTTTTGAGTTAGGAAAATTTATAGAAATGGTCCTCCTAGTTTCACCTGAGTCTCATGTTCGTCTTCCAAGTATGAATTGCAACTCTTTTGATTTTCAAGTTTGCCAAGTTGGTCCAATTGATAACATCTGTCAGTCAAACTGTATGGAAAAAATTAGATTGAGGGTAAACGTTATCAATTGGACTAACTTGGTACGAACTGCAATGTCCAAGTTGCCATCAATCTAATTTTTTTCGTCCAGTTTGGCTGACAGAAGTTATCAATTGGACCGATTTGGTACGAAAACCAAACTTGAAGGTCAAAAGCGTTATAATTGATACTTGGAGGACGAAAATGAGACTCGGATGAAACTACGAGGACCATTTATACAAATTTCCCTTTGAGTTATCAGGATGAATTATGATCTCTATAAGATAAAGAAATATTGTGCTAAACAATGTGTCCATGGCATCCCATGTTTCGTATGATTGGATTGGAGTGACAATGTATACTGGATATCTTTATCTTAATTTTCTCGTACCTAATCTTTCCCATGGAATTTAGTTATCTTAACGTTGATCAGCTATAGAACGTCATTGTAGATTCATAATATGCTTTCCCATTGTCGAATCGAGCAATCAAACGGGTGATAGAGAATTTGACAGCATACAGTGGATAGTTTGCTCAAGGCTCCTTCCAGTTGGGCAAAGTATGCTTCCAATAGCATCTCCAACTCTTCAACTTTTGGCTTCTGGCCGCTTAAGTCTGCACTGCTACTTCTACTGCTCCCTCCGTCTTCATCGCTGAAAAATAACAAGTAGAGAAAGAGACATTATTAAAGGGAAAAAAATAAAAATAAAAAGTTGCATACAAACTTGTATTCATTTTTCCTCATAGTTTTGAAGTGCGACAAAATCTGATTAGTATCTTGCCTGTCATCCTCGGCATCATCTTTTGGTTCCAGTTCTTCAGCATGTTGCTTATTATGCTTTTCGGTAAGGTACATTTCCGCCATATCCATATCATCATCCAGTAATTGTTCAAGTTCATCTCTCACCTAAGGACATGATTGTATGAGTCATTCCAGTTGCATTTTGTAAAAGCTGATCAAAAGCAATAGAAGCTCATCTCAAGTTGTGCTAATTCCAGAAACGACAAATTCTCAACTCAATCATTATACAACTCGTACCTTATTATTCTTGAAATCAAGACAGAGCTATTACCTTCTGGACGCGGGCAGACAGAGCAACAAGACGACTCTTTATAATTCGAACGTGTTGGAGATTAAGTGTGCTGACATTTACTAATAATTCATCCAAAGCTGGATATGCTTCTTGCTCTAGTGTGCTAGCCTGAATTAAACAAACCCAAACAAATGAAGCGAAAAATCGCGGTTTTTTATTTTTATTTTTTTAATGAATACGAGTATTTTCATTTAAATTCTTTTCGATACATACCTCGGATTCTAGACACTTGCAAACAAATTTCAGGCAAATTTCAAGCACTCTCAACTCAAAAGGTAGGACCTTGGAAGTACCACCATTTTTTGATTGGAAAGTTGGTGAATCCTCTGTTGACTTTTCAATCCCCTCATTATCCTTTGCACAGAAACATGATAAGTTTATCAGGCCTGGTATAGTCCGTAACACCGGATCCATAGAATTGTCCATGAAAGAAACCGAACAGTTTCATAGATCCGGATCCTATCATATTTGTTAGTTTATTTACCTTTCATTGAAAATGTGATAATCTATCTCAAGAAATCGAAGTCAAATGTAAGAACTTCTTTTACATATGATAACTGGTCAAAATTTGTTGTTCCAGCAAGATCATGAGTTTAAATTCATTCACAAAATTTCGTTTTATGCTAGAGTAATCTACAAGAATTCATGATGTATTTGGGCCGGGTTTTATTAATGTATCTGGGCTTTTTAGGCCTTTTGGGTTGTTTATGTTTTCTACTGTTTTATCTGGGCACTATAGGCCCTCAAGTTGTACCGGGCTTTTGTCCCTTTGGCTATTCGGTTTCAACTTTTGGTTGAATTCCCTTTCATTTCCTTTATAAAATGTTACTTTTGCCAATAAAAAAAACGACTCATGAAACTCATACCGGTTATCATATTTCATGCACTAATCACTCATCGCGTAATTTTGTCTTAAAAATTGGAGCTTTGTACAACGAAAAGAGGGGTTAAAAACTATCCAAAAGGAAAAAAGGAAGGAAGATAGTAAACAGTTACGTTAGAACGCATATTAGAATGATCAAGATTGCATAGCTTGTGCTCGAGATCGCTAACGAAAGGAGAAAGACTGGGATCCCTGGGATTGAGAAGCAACATTTCACTTGCAGTGACGATGGCTTTGATGTTTTCCAAGTTCACCACGATGGCGCGCTCCCTGCCTAGCACGGAAGACGGGTACGAGAGCGCCGGGTCAAGAATCCTCAGGTCACGCGCCGGAATCCCCGTCCTGCGCCTGATGTGGTGCTTCCCGGCCTCCTCGATCCGCGATTTCCCGGACACTGAAATCACGAGCCAGGACTTTGATGCGACGTTGGTGGTTCGCCTCGACGCCTGACGAGGAGGAGGAGGAGGTGCCAGAGTGAGCTCGTTTGAGCTTGAATCATCATCCTCCATGAGTGTATAGTACCTTGATCTTGGGTGTTTGAGACTTGTGAGTCAATCTCAACTTATGAGGAATCATTTATTCCCAATATTAACTGATTACGTAGGTGTAGATCCAAACATGATTAGTCAACGATAATTTAAAATATTCCATAGGCAGATCATACTGATGATTATATAGTATACTCAGTACCTGTACTACTTTCAGCAACTGGCATCATACGTTAGTTACAATAGCTACCACATCTACTAAATGTTTCTTTTTTTTTCTTTTTTTCCGAGTGGTTTTTCTTATTACAAAGTCTAGTACTACTAGATACTACTGCATTTGTTTCATGTTTTCTTTACAATCTGAGGTAAAATAGAGGAGGAGAAATTAAACTTGCTGCTCGTGACGGTAAGATTTGAACACGATGCTTAAGTCTCTGTTCGGTTCGTATTCAATTATCCAAGCAACCCTTTCTTCTTGATGGATAGGACGGCCACAGCGAACGATACAAGAATGCTGGCGATAACCCCGAAAGTGGTCATATTGAACTGCATAGGGACACCGTAATCGAAGAGTGGTATGCGGATGTTCATCCCAAGGATGCCTGCAATCACAATGCCTATATTCAGAAGCATAATTGCTGTGCTAATTACGACTCCAATTTGCAGTAGCTGGTTCTGCTTCTCATCCAATATGATGTTGATGTAGTCCTCAGTATCATCGACGTATTCGCGCATCTAAAGGGTACCACGAGGGCAAAAGGATAAAAAAGAGAAAGTATTAGAACAGCAGACATTCCAGGCGAAATGAAGGGGTAAATATGGTGGGCTTCACTCTTTATTCCCTGAACTAAATGGGAGATATAGACAACTTTCAGTCCCAGGATTATCAGACACAACCATCTATCCCCAAGGTACCTTTAGTCCTACCGAACTAGTCCCTCAAATGAATGTAGCCTAGAGTTTGAGATTTGTTTTTAGGCTTTTTTACGGATAAATAGATCTATTGACACGTTAGAAAAATCACCGTCTTTTGAGTTATCAGGATGAATTATGAGTTATATAAGATAACAAAGAAATATAGTGCTAAACAGTGTGTCCATGGCATCCCCGTGTGTTGTATGACCAGATTGGAGTGACGATGTATACTGAATATCTTTATCTTAATTGTCTCGTACCTACCCTATCTCGTCGGATGGCACTCCTTGGGCTTTAATCGCATTTTATCCCTTCGAGACAAACTAAATTGTCTCGTTGGATGGCACTCCTCGGGGTTTAATCGCATTTTAATCCCTTTGAGATAAACTAACTTGTCTCGTTGGTATATTTTATGTTGTATCTTTCGCCTCAAGAGTATGGTGTCAATTACAACCCTGTTCGCCTGTTTAATTTTTCCACCTACTGAGACAGAGCAATCGGTGGGCTCTCCTCACTCAATCAATCTATCTTGTCGATTATTTGTTTGCATGTTTTATGCCTTCTACAGCATGCATGTTTGCATTTGCCCCAAAGAACTACGCTTGTCTGATCCCTACAGAAAAGGGTACGTAGGCAGCTCGAAAGAGCATGACCTTATGACTTTAATTATCCTTAATTTGGACCTATTAATTATCCTTAATTTTTGGCCTTGAGGCTCCCCAATGATAAAACGGAATCAAAATAGGATTTGGCTAAAGCTTGGACAATGCCTCTTGGACTTTTACAAATCCAAACCATCTTTTTTCCTGACACCCTGAGGGTAAAATGGGCACACATTTAAGCGTATAAAATATCTTTGAATGAAACCAACTGGGTTAGAAAGAGGACTCAACCAGCTTTTCAACGCTGAAAAACACCCAAAACTGAAATCGGGAGTGTCCGTGGCGCCCCTTTGAAGTTTGGCAGCCACTCTTGAGCGCTCGAAACTGCATTCTTGAGCGCTCGGGAGCTCTGACAGGCCAATGGATGATGAGCTTGACCTTTGACCATGGCTTTTTCAAAATTTTCAGTCCATTCAAACTTGCAGTTCAAACCTGCACGTCTCAGAAGACCAACAAGAATATCATCATGCCATTTTTCCCCAAAAGAAAATAATTTATTATTATTATTATTTTTTTTTTTTTGGGGGGGGGGGTGGCGGGGAATGACATGATGATATTCCTGTTGGTCTTCTAAGACGGGGCAGGTTTGAATGGACTAAAAAATCTGAAAAAGTTATAGTCAAAGGTCAAGCTCATCAGCCATTGGTTTGTCAGAGCTTCCGAGCGCTCAAGAATTCAGTCCCGAGCGCTCAAGAGTATAGTCTCGAGCACTCGGGAGTGGCTGCCAAACTTCAAAGGGGCACCACAGACACTCTCAAACTCGATTTTGGGTGTTTTTTGAACCTTTGGAAAGCTGGTTGAGTCCTCTTTCTAACCCAATTGGTTTCATTCAAAGATATTTTGTACGCTGAAATGTGTGCCCATTTTACCCTCAGGGTGTTGGGAAAAAAAATGATTTTGGTTTGTAAAAGTCCAAGAGGCATCGTTCAAGCTTTAGCCAAACCCTGCTTTGATTCCGTTTCATCATTGGGGAGCCTCAAGATCACAAATTAAAGATAATTAATAAGTTCAAATTGGGGTGTCTACATACCCTTTCTCGTGAAACTTAGTTATCTTAACGCTGATCAGCTACGTAATGTCATTGCAGATTCATATTATGCTTTCCCGTTGTCGAATCGAACAATCAAACGCGTGATAGAGAACTTGACAACATACAGTGGATAGTTTGCTCAAGGATCCTTCCAGTTGGGCAAAGTATGCTTCCAATAACATCTCCAACTCTTCAACTTTTGGCTTCTGTCCACTTAAGTCTGCACTGCTACTTCTGCTGCCCCCTCCGTCTTCGTCGCTGAAAAATAACAAATAGAAAAACAGACATGATTGAACGGTAAAGAACAAAAATAAAAAGATGCATACAAAATTCGTATTCATTGTTCCTCATAGTTTTAAAGTGCGAAAGATTTGATTAGTATCTTGTCTGTCATCCTCGGTATCATCTTTTGGTTCCGGTTCTTCAGCATGCTGCTTATTATGCTTATCGGTAAGGTACATTTCCGCCATATCCATATCATCATCCAGTAAATGTTCAAGTTCATCTCTCACCTAAGGACATGATTGTATGAGTCATTCCAGTTGCATTTTGTAAAAGCTGATCAAAAGCAATAGAAGCTCATCTCAAGTTGTGCTAATTCCAGAAACGACAAATTCTCAACTCAATCATTATACAACTTGTACCTTATTATTCTTGAAATCAAGACAGAGCTATTACCTTCTGGACGCGGGCAGACAGAGCAACAAGACGACTCTTTATAATTCGAACGCGTTGGAGATTAAGCGTGCTGACCCTTACTGATAATTCATCCAAAGCTGGATATGCTTCTTGCTCTAGTGTGCTAGCCTGAATTAAACCAATCAAACAAATGAAATGAAAATTGCGAATTTTTTTTTTTATGAATGTGAATTTTTTTCATTTAATTTTTTTTTTTTTTGATACGTACCTCAGATTCTAGACACTTGCAAACAAATTTCAGGCAAATTTCAAGCACTCTGAACTCAAAAGGTAGGCCCTTGGAAGTACCACCATTTTTTGATGGGAAAGTTGGTGAATCCTCCGTTGACTTTTCAGTCCCCTCATTACCCTTTGCACAGAAACATGATTAGTTTATTAGTACTACCTTCTACTGAAAATGTGATTATCAATCTCAAGAAATCGCGGATCAAATATAAAAAAAATTCTCAAGAAATCAAAGTCAAATGTAAGAACTTCTTCTACATATGATAACTGGTCAATATTTTTTGTTCCTGCAAGATCATAAGTTCAAATTCATTCACAAAATTTCGTTTTATGCTAGAGTACTAAGGCCCCGTTCCGGAAACCTTCTTAAAAAATAAGTACTTATTTTGCCACTTCTCATTCAAAAATAAGAAGGATCATTCCACAAAATCCAAATAAAAAGTTCCTTTCACATTTTCATACTCAAAAATAATGTAAATGAAAAAAAAATTCAATTTTTTTTGCACCGTATTAAAGATCTCAATGAGATCTATCAAACAAGATCTATAGTGATAGAAAAATTATTTGCGTAAACACATGATTTTTGAACTTGAAGTTGCCTTATACAAAAAATAAGACTGTTGCTATGATAATGGGCGCCGGCGGAGGGAAATCGTACCGGCGGCCGCGCCGGGCCGTCTCTAGCCACCGGATGACTGATCTGAGCCGTCCAAAAATTCTAAAATAAAAAATTGAAGGGGCGTACGCGGGAATCAACAACATCCGAGGTGTGTAGGGTGTTTGATCCGAGCACTCCTTTTCTGTGTATATATGATCAAGCACCCTACACGGAAAAAAGGTACTCAAATCAAGCACCCTACACACCTCGGATGCCGTTGATTCTCGCGTAGGCCCTCTCGGTTTATTTTTTTTAGAATTTTTGGACGGCTCGGATCGGCCGTCCGGTGGCCGGAGACGGCCCGGCGCGGCAGCCGGTACGATTTCCCTCCCCGGCCGGTCGGTACCTATATAAATTCTTTCAAAATAAGTACCAACCTTCTTATTTTTCCGGAACAAGCCTTCTTATTACACAAAAAATAAGTTCTTATTGTGTTTCTGGAACGGGGCCTAACTCTACAAAAACTCAAATTCGTACCGGTGATCATATTTTATGCACCAATCACTCATCGCGTAGAATAGTTGTCTTAAAAATCGGAACTTTGTACAACCAAATGAATACCATCCATAACTATCCAAAATTTTCTTCAAAAGAAAAAAGGAAGGAAGATAGTGAACACTTACGTTAGAACGCGTATTAGAATTATCAAAATTGCAAAGCTTGTGCTCGAGATCGCTAACGAAAGGAGAAAGACTGGGATCCCTGGGATTGAGAAGCAACATTTCACTTGCAGTGATGATGGCTTTGATGTTTTCCAAGTTCACCACAATGGCGCGCTCCCTGCCAAGCATGGAAGACGGGTACGAAAGCGCCGGGTCAAGAATCCTCAGATCACGCCCCGGAATCCCCGTCCTGCGCCTGATGTGGTGCTTCCCGGCCTCCTCGACCCACGCCTTCCCGAACGCTGAAATCACGAGCCAGGGCTTTGTCGCGATGTTGGTGGTTCGCCTCGACGCCTGTCGAGGAGGAGGAGGTGCCAGAGTGAGCTCCATATCAGAGTTTGAATCATCCGGATGCTCCATGAGTGTATAATACCTTGATCTTGATCTTGGGTGTTTGAGAGTTTGAATTAAGGAAGCCATTTAACATAAATAATCGAATATTCGATGAATAATTTATTTTATTTTTGCTCGATTCACGAATAACTTATGATTTAGAGATGATATGTTGCTGATCATGCAATTGTTTTAAATACGAGATTTGTTGCAGGATCATTAATTAATTTTTGTGAATGTGTAACTAGCTAGGGATGGTCTTGACCTGGCCATATGGAATTTGGGACGGCTCAAGTGAGGAATGCCTTCCAAAACAAGAGAGTCAATTATTTAATCATAATCTTAGGTGCGGTTCCGCTTTCTTTTTCAATCTTTTTTTGAAAAATAAGGTAATTTCAAGCTCAAATATAATGAAAATGAAAAATAATTTTTAAATTTTTTTTACACCGTTTAAAAGATCTCAATGAGATCTATGAAACAAAATCCATATTGGAAGAAAAATTATTTGCGTAAACACATAATTTTTGAGCTTGAAATTACTTTCCTTTTCTAAAAATTCATTTTTTGAGAAAGTGGAACACCTAAACACTTAACCGGCAAGTTGGTCTATGTACAAATTGAATTTCAAAGAAGTAGGAACAAAAGGGTATATAGGATAGGATACATCAAGGCTCCGTTCACTTGTCAAGAATGTTACCCGAGAAATGAATTTCCATGCAAAGTGAAGTGAGATGAAATAAACGAGAATAGAATTTGTTTTCATGGATTTCTTCTTTTTGACAAAAAGTTTTGCAGGAAAACAAAAATTTCTCCCTTTCGTCAGAATCTAGCAACCGGCATCATACTTTAGTTAGAATAGCTACACCAGTACTAACTGTTTTTTTTCCCTCTCCCTGAGTGGTTTTTCTTATTACAAGTCTAGTACTACTAGATACTCTCTGTCCGGATTTAATAGTCACTCGTTCAATTCTAATAGGATAAAAAATAAGTTATATTTTTAAATTGGTAATAGTTCTCAAATAGTTCTATAAGACTATGTTTTCAAAATTATATAAAACATTATAAATTACAAAATATGATCGATTGAAAAATGGCACGAACTCTCAAAAAGAACTATTAAATCCGGACGGAGGGTACATTTGTTCCATGCTTTCTTCACAATCTGAGGTAAAATAGAGGAGGAGAAAGTTGCTGCCGGTGGTGACAGTAACAGTAAGATTTGAACACGACGCTTAAGTCTCTGTTTGGTTCGTATTCCAATTATCCAAGCAACCCTTTTTTCTTGATGGAGATGGATAGGACGGCCACCGCGAACGATACAAGAATGCCGGCGATAACCCCGAAAGTGGTCATATTGAACTGCATAGGGACCCCGTCGCGGAAAACCGATATGCTGATGTTAAGGGTACTAGCGAGAAATCAACAAAAAAAAATGACCGAAAAGGACTTCATCTGAACAGTTTTTTATTGAACTATTTAATAAAAAACTGTTCAGATGAAGCCCTTTTCGGTCATTTTTTTGTTAATTTCTCGCGAGTACCTTTAAAATCACGTTTTGAACACATTGAGCGGCTCGGATCATCGAAATTCGATCGGAACACTATTTAACGGAGCCTTTAACGGAATCCATTAGTAATTTGGACGGAATGGGACATTTTGATTAATGGAATATAATGTTGGGAGTAAAATTGAAATTTTTAAAAAGTTAGGAGTCTAATTGAATTTTGGTGTAAAGGTTGGGGGGTATTTTGAATTTTTCCCAATGTAGCCTATAGAGTTTGAAGATTTGTTTTTAGGCTTTTTAACGGATAAATAGATCTTTTGACACATCAGAAAAATCACCGTCTTCTGAGTTATCAGGATGAATTATGAGTTCTATGAGATAAGAAATATAGTGCAAAACAATGTGTCCATGGCATCCCATGTTTCGTACATATGACCGGATTAGAGTGACGATGTGTACTAGATATCTTTATCTTAATTTTCTTGTGCCTATCCTTTCTCGTGAAATTTAGTTATCTTAACGATGATCGGCTATATAATGTCATTGTAGATTCATATTATGCTTTTCCATTGTCGAATCGGGCAATCAGACGCGTGATAGCTAGACAATTTGACGACATACAGTGGATAGTTTGCTCAAGGATCCTTCCAGTTGGGCAAAGTACGCTTCCAATAACATCTCCAACTCTTCAACTCTTGGCTTCTGTCCACTTAAGTCTGCATTGCTACTTCTACTGCTCCCTCCGTCTTCATCGCTGAAAATTAACAAGTAGAAAAATGGACATGATGATCTAATGGAAAGAAATAGAAATAAAAAAAAGTTGCATACAAACTTGTATATATTCATTTTTCCTCGTAGTTTTAAAGTGCGACAAAATTTGATTAGTATCTTGCCTGTCATCGACGGTATCATCTTTTGGTTCCGGCTCTTCGGCATGCCCCTTATTATGCTTATCGGTAAGGTACATTTCCGCCATATTCATATCATCATCCAGTAAATGTTCAAGTTCATCTCTCACCTAAGGACATGAATATTGTATGTATCATTCCAGTTGCATTTTGTAAAAGCTGATTAAAATCGTTAGAAGCTCATCTCAAGTTGTGCTAATTAATTCCAGAAACGACAAATTCTCAGCTCGATCATTATACAATTCGTACCTTATTATTCTTTTTTTTCCCCCTAGAAAATGTACCTTACTAGTCTTGAAATCAAGACATAGCTGTTACCTTCTAGACGTGGGCATACAGAGCAACAAGACGACTTTTTATAATTCGAACGTGTTGGAGATTAATTCATTTTGAGAATATATAAATAGGGATGGTCTTGATCTGGCCATATGGAATTTGGGACGGCTCAAATGAGGAATGCCTTCCAATAGGAGTATACAAGATAAGTAATTTAATCATATCTTAAACAATGATCAGACAACATGTTTTATTATGATATCAAAAGTAGCTATCTATGCAACTTGTGAGTCAAATCTCAACATCACAAATACATAACAAGTTGAAGTCAATACTTCGGACTGTATACTCCCTTCTCTCACATAACATGCATATGGGGTGTGCATTTAAGTTGGTGGTCTATGTCCGAAATTGTGTATAACCATAATGGTTGCGATTACAAGAGTACAAATTGAATTGCAAAGAAGTAGGAACAAAAGGGTATATAGGATACATCAAGGCTCCATTTAGTTGTCGCGAATGTTGCATGAGAAATGAATTTCCAAATAAAGTGAAGTGATGTGAAATCAGTGTTCTAAATGGGGGCCTCCAGCGCCTCGGTAGCAGGTCGGTGCCATGATTTCACCCTCGGTGGCTTGTTCGGCGAATAGAGAGATTTGGCGGAGCTTGGCAGCCGTCTTGGCTAAACGTGCATGGCAGAACTTAGCGAAACTTGGCAGAGCTAGGCGGCTAAGGAGATTTGGCGGAGCTAGGCAGTCATCTTGGTGGGCTTGACAGAACTTGATTGCCTTTAAAATATTTAAAAAATACATTTTGAAAAAAAAATGCCAAATCGCTTGGTGGCAGGTTGCCGACCTGCCGACCTACTAGCACCGAACACCATTTAGACCACTGTGTGAAATAAAGGAAAATAAAATTTATTTTCATATGCGTTCTCTTGATAAGAAATTTTGCAGGAAAACGAAATTTTCTTTCTTTTGGCCGGATCTATTTTCCATGAATACATTTTTCAGTGAGAAATTTGAAATTTTGAGTCCTACAACATTATCGGTGATTAAACACACAAGAAGTTACAGGATAATTGCTTTTCTCACTCTTTTTGTACAACTGAACAAGACCCAGTGAAACATACTCCTGTCTAGATGTGTTGTTGGACCTTTTTACAAAAATAGCCATACAGATTGACTCATAGTAAGTACAAGGGAACTTGGAATAGTTTTCACTGAAAATTCTTAGGAGAGAGAAAGAGTGTAACCAAGCCAACGTTGAAAAAGGAAAATGAACACTTATGGGGTGAGAGAGGCTCGAACTCTCGACCTCAGGATAACTCAGAAGCTATGAGACCTACGCGCTAGCCAACTGCGCCACCACCCCTTCGACGTCTGTAAATTCATATGTATAATACTAATAAGAACAAAGTACAAAAATAAACAGCCATGATAATAAACACACACTCTCTCTCTCTCTCTCTTCATTTTTTTTTTCTATAGTAGGGAACATTATTGAATGTCTCTCGGTATTATCACCACATGTTGCCTCATTCCCCTTTTTCATTGCACATGTGCGCAGCGACTAAGGCAAAAGTGCATAAATCCCATAGCATAGATATAAAATCTTATTGACATAACTTTTTAGAGATTTCTTTAGCACAGTCTTTCATTGTTTTCTAATTCTTAGGGCTGTCCAAGAAAAATTGAAAACTATGAAACCGGTCCAGATTGAATCGATCTGTGCCTTTTGGATTTTGTCCATGAATTAATGGTCCAGACACGGATTCAAAAATTAAAAAATCGTGAGATACAGATTAGGATTGGATTTTCATTTCAAAACCATGGATTAACCGAACCAGACCGTGAGATATTTTACTCCCTCCGTCCCAAATTCTTCGTCCAGTCCGCAAAACTGAATGTTAAAAATAATACAATTTTTGCAAGAAAAAATCAAAAATGTTTCAACAACTTACTAGATATCAATGAGTAATTTTAATTTGTAAAAAGAATTTAAATTTTTTCTTAAAAAAATTGTATTATTCTTAACACTCCGTTTTGCGGACCGGACAAAGAATTTGGGACGGAGAGAGTAGAAAATAAAAAATGTGTGTGTAATATTTATAAATAATTATAACTTTACTAATTGTTATGATTTTTTTTTAACAATTTTACATTAATATGACAATATCTAAAATTTAAGGGGTAAATTGTTAATATTTTGTAAAAAAGAAAACGTAAATTTTAAACGGCATAGATATATACACACACAGCACTCCGAAATCCGAAAGCCAAAACCCATAAATTTTTTTGGTTCCTGCGTTGCTACGCTGGTATTTGGACTTAAACTAACTTGCTATAATAGTGTAATGTCATGCTATATAACTAATAAGTGTTTGTATTTTGCATTTTAGTTGGCAACAGCGTTATTTTATTTTTATAGAAGGAAATTCGTGAATAAAACAAAGACTGAACCGTGATACTTTTGAATTAGGATTAGATTGCATTTTCTAAAAACTGTGAGATACGGATTATGATTGAATTCATAGGAATCCAATCCAATTTGGACCGTGGACAACCCTACTAATTCTTACTATATTTAGATTAAATTTTTCATTACATTATTTGTACGGATGAGAAAAATTGGGAAAAAAATAATTGATTTTGAAAAAAAATCATATAAGATGACAAAAAAAAATCTAAAAAGAATATCTTTTCTATGTAGATTGTCTATTTTAGGTCTTTTTCATCATTTTATATGTACTTTTAACTTTGATTTATATTTTTATACATTTTCAATTCTTCTTGTCAAGCCATAAGACCGTGAGGTAAATACTAATACTAATAATCCAATTTAAAAAAAATATCACTCCTAATAAAACAGCTCAAAAGGGATCCAATTTTCTCTGTTCCGAAAATCTCCACAACAAGTGATTTTTCGGCCGTTAGATTACATGTTTTTGTTTTATTTTAAATTTAATAACCAAAAAATCGCTCGGCACAAATCTCCGGTAATAGCGCGCAGTAGGATAAGCTTAGAGTGCGAAATGCTTATGTTATGGTGGGAAATATGCCTTCTCCAAGCTGCCGTCACTGCTACTCCTCCACTCCTCTCTATCGCCCACTCCATCCCCCTCCACCACCACCAACGCCACCGCTACGGCCGCCGTCAAAACTCCTTTGGCCTTCATCGCCGATTCTCTCCCATCGCCGCTCCCCCAACGGTGCCTCTTGGATTCAGAATCTCTCTCACACGCCTCCATCTGCCTTGCCTTTCGACCTCTCCCCTCCCCCCATCGACCACGACCTCCTCGTAAGCACTCTCTTTATCTCTATTAGTTACCTTTATGTTTATTATGGTTTGAGAATAGCAATTCAACGAATTGATTGAACCTTGCGGGCTCGGTTGATTTTCGGGACTCATTGCGTAGCGCACTTGTAAGATCGGGTAATTAGTTTGAATGCGCGGGCAATTAGGATGAAGTAATCAATTGATGGGGGGACGGAACCAGGATTTCATAAACGGGGGCCATAACGCAATAACAAAAATTTAAGGTTCAGAGTATAAAAAAAGTTTAATGTTAAATTAATACCAAGTAGAGAGAAACATCGAGATGATTGGTGAGTTTTTCTTTTCGTGATCCGAGAGAGATGAGTGGCGGGCTTGTTTGTCCCAAAGGAGAAAGAAACGTGTGAGAAAGTGGTCCAACTTTGTTACTCCTATCTAAATTTTCTTAATTCTTTTGTATATGACACATTATGAGGCCAACATGTATGTAGAAAAATCATAGGTATTTAAAGGTTTTTTTTTTTCAAATTGGGGGTGGCCGTGGCCCTTGGTAGCCAACCTTTGGTTGTGTCTTTGAGCTTGATGCGATTTTGTCCTAATTGGTTGCAGTTCAATTGCAAGTGGTTGAAAATTGCTTTCGAACTGCTAAATGCTAATGCGTGAATGAGTTGAATAAAGAGAAGTTTATACCAGGTGGTCTAGTTTTGTGAAACCTTCTTGTGATTTTCTGCTATGTGGAAGATTTGGTTATCATTGGCTTTAAAATTCTATTCTTTTGAAGGCTATGGTTTTTCATTACTTGTTATAGGTATCATGAATGTTCCTAATTTGAAATCTCGACTTCTGAACATGTAACTTTCATGGTGTTACCAATCATGTTATTTTGGCTGTAAACCCATTTCTGCAGTATACGTGCATGCGGGTCTGTTTGTGTCTATATTACTGTGACCAGCAGTTCTTGGTAATTGGTTAAGAATTAAAATCCAAAAGTAAAACTCAAAGAAGTTTTTAGGCTATGGTCTAAGGCTTATCAATTATAGTCCACTTATCAGTATGCATCAGCTTCCTTTGTCTTTTAAATTTGACTGCTTAGTTCTGCTGGTGCTCTTACTCCTTCAGTCAGTACTTTACCCTTTTTCAATTCATTTGTTTGGTCTCTACAGGATACTGTGACTGGTTTTGGGGCAAAGCTATCAGAAGATGGGATAGTTGAAACATTCGACAATGATGATGACGCATTGGATGCAGTTGAGAATGGTGTCGTGGTGTGTGACTACTTTATCTCAACATTTTTTATATTTCTTATTAAGTGTAACTGACTGACAGATCCACTTCAGTAGTCTATGACTGTAACAGTTTAGAATCTTAAGATTGTGGCTTTCGCTTTTAAAAAATTTGATACGTGGTTTATGAATCTCTGAGCCTGTTATGCCTTTATTCCAGATATTACGTTCCATGATTGAACTTCTGACAGCTATGCATGAACCTCGTCCCTTAACAGCTTATGCATGATTGCGTGACTATTAAATTATTTGAAAGGTATCCTTGTTAAATTGGCACTTAATGTGTACCATTCCCTGAATCTCATCCCAAGTATGACTCTCTTGGATGAGATGGCATTTTTTCTTCAACGATCAATGCTTATGTTTGCCAATATGTAGTTGCCAATGTTGCTAAAGTTGGACTTTGTTAGTACCTAAAATCAGTCACGGGGACTTAGGATATCTGTAAAGTTCATGGGGAGTGAAATTATATAATAACAATCTTTGGTTACAAGATGAGAAAAGTTTTATTTTTAAGGGTCTTGAGTCTTGACCTTGTTAGGAGTCATCATAGGGTTGATTGCAATTCGCACAGAACATGAGTTGTATTCAAAACTCTTAGATCCCTTTAGTTCCATGTTTTATGGATCAGCCGTCTGTTGCAAGATAGGTATATCATGTCAATACCTCGATTAGTTTCTGTTTACCTCACATTCTCCTGTCGAAAGATTGTTTCAATCTTGTTGTATCAGGGATCTTGTTTTTGTGATTTGATTTCTGTTTATCGGTAAAGGATAAAAACTCATCTTCTTATCCAACTTGAACGTGAACTTTCTGGAACTCAACCTTAGATGCATTGGATGCATATTTTTACACTGGACAGATTTGCCATTACAGTTAGCCAGAATGATTAAAAGCTTTCCATGACATTTGGTGTTTTAGGTTGTGGACCTTTCACATTTTGGACGTATTCGAGGTAAACTTCCATCTTTCACTTCTTATCCATGATGATTGAGACTCTTTTTTCCTTTTGGTTTCCATTGTGACGTGAATTTTGTTAATGAGGAAATTTCTTTGCCATTTCTGGACTGAAAGTGAAAATTGATGCACCCATTTGAAACTGATGCAAATTGTGTGAATGCCAAGTCCCCTAAGCATTCGTTTTTATACACTTAATGTATATAGATGAATATGCTGTCACTTAATGATCTCCAACATCATTCTCTTTGGTGTGTCAGTGACCACCGTATTTAATGTAATTCTTTGTTCCACAGTATACTCCTAACACGAGTTGCCAGATTATCTGAAAATCACCATAAAGGTGTGATTTGATGGATTTAGGAGTTAAAAGGACACATTTATAAGAATGAGGAACAATAAATTGCGATTAATATTATTCCTTAGTAGCCTTGCATGAGCTTGCAGCCTTTTGAATAGGCTTCAATATTGGAAGTTAATCTGATGTTTGTCACCATTCTAATATACAAATCCACTTGATGAAAGTTTGATGGAGAACAAGGTAGGATCATGATGCTCAAATGTCAAATTACTGTAGCAGCAGGATACTTTTACCCTACAACTCTCGAATCCCAGTGTGTTGAAACTTGAAACTAACTTGGTTCTGATACCAAACCTTCGTAGGACAGCATTAGGAAGCTTGTGTTAATGCTGCATGCAATATGAATCATGGAGACTTTTAGTTGTTGAATGTTTGTCGGGTTTAAGGTTCTAAGCAGGAGACGAAGGTTTCTAGGATTTGAAGATGACTAGTTATGATACTAGGTTTAATTTTTGAAGTAGCAACTTACTGGATTTTCAAAACAAAGGCACTTTAATGGCTAAATAGTAGCGAACAGTTTACTGTTTAAATGGCTAATTTGAATGCCAGTAAGAAGGATAAGGAATCATGGTTATTTGGGCGTGATTTGATGAGGTTCAGGAGCTGAAAAGGGCACTTTTCTAGGGCTGTGAACAGAAGTTTGAATACTATCCTGTGGATTTGTGAGGGAAGAACAATTTGGGAAAAGAGTATTAGTCCTTCAATGGTGATAGAGAAGATACTATTTTACGGGTTGCATCCCCTGCTTGATTATCTACCCAAATCAAGCAAGGGAGCTGTCAGTGTCACCAATGGCTGGCCTGATTCATGAGGAAACTATTGTCAACCTCGAGGGTGCAATTCCAAGAGGAATTATGGGCTTCTTTGCTAGCTACATGCTGATCCGCTGTTTTTCTGGAAAATAGTTTGTTGTTATACATGTGCAAAAGAGAACCGGGAATCCTCTCTTTTGCAAGCTTAACAAGAATAATAACCATTGGGAATTTTGCAAGGCAATTTTCATCTTTGGCCATATTTACAGGAATTAGATGACCTATATCTACACACAACTACCAAACTGCTTAAGATGATAATTTATTGCCCGCTTGAACTTCAACTTTTATCTCAGGTATATCCAATGAGAGAACTCCTTCAGTTATAGATATTTTTACTGCTTTTCACATTTTGTGTGTGTTAAGTTGTTAACTACTAAAAAGTTGAGGTTCTTGCACTTGGCTCTCAGCAAGTAGTCTGATGTTTTTGTTTTACCTCTTTATCTGACTGTTGTTGGTTAAATTGTCATGAAGTCAGTGGAGAAGACCGTATTCAGTTTCTTCACAACCAAAGTACTGCAAATTTTGAATGTCTTCAGGAAGGACAGGTTGGTTGCTAAGAGATTGGACACTGAAAGCTCAAGATATTGCCTTTGTTTTTTTACATGAATACAATATTTGATCTTATATTTTAAGTTGGTGGTCGAACAGCCTTAACAGATAGGATTTGATTGGATATGTAGGGATGTGACACTGTTTTTGTGACACCTACAGCTCGCACTATAGATATTGGCCATGCATGGAATATGGTAATCTTCATGCCATCTTTCTTGTATAATAGAGCTTTTCTGAGTTGGCAAAGTTCTTTGATTAGTTTGCTTAATAAGAAGTTTACATGCACAGAGGAATGCAGTTACATTGGTAGTCTCACCAATGACCAGCGGAAGCATAACTCAAATGCTGAGGAAGTATGTTTATAATATTATTGTACGTCTTCTGTCAATGTCCTTGTATTCCCTGTATGATTCTGATTCACATTCTCTTCAGCTTGTCTCCTTTTCCTTGGATGATGTTTAGTTTAGCCACCAAGTTGTACACAGTCTTCTTATCATGGTACCTTTTTACTAGAACACAGCTAAAGTAGCAGCAAGATTCTTGTGGAAACTTTATGTCTATCTCAAAACCAATTGGCAATGAGTGGAGATATCCTTCATGTTATTAAGTGATCAGTCATTCCACTCTCTAGCAGTATGGGACTATATTTCCGTAATATCCCCCCTCACGTGCAGCCACGTTTGAGGTCTATCATGTGTAGCCTTTTTGCTGGTCTGTCATCGTGGAGTGTGAATTGTGAATTTTATAAAATGTGGGGTGGAACGGGCCCCACTTTGATACCATGTGGAAACTTTATGTCCATCTCAAAACCAATTTGCAATGAGTGGAGAGGTCCCTTATGTTGTTAAGTGATCACCCATTCCACTCTCAAGCAATGTGGGACTATATTTTCTTAATAATTCTCACTCTCTTCCGCCATCCACTAGTTTTTATATTTCCTTATCGTTGTGTTAATTGGCCACTATAAAAGGATCGATTTTATCCTAATTGTTTTGTAACATAAGATTTTTTTTCCGGCCCCGTTTTCTGATACCTTGTGGCATATCGCTTGTTTTGGTTAAGCCTTGATTAAACAATTTCGAATCAATTTTCCCACTACAAGACCACAGCATAAACTTAGGTTCATAGGATTTCTCATGGAATACTGATTCGCATTATGGAAAATTAGGTGTTGTGGCCTGGTTGACCATTTGACATGGTCCAAGAGTGAGTTTCCAACAAATGTGACATCAATTTGAACACTGTTTCTGAAATTGGTTTCAATTACTTGAATAATAAGGGCAATATGGAAAGTGTTTTAAGTCAAAACACATGTAATGAGGTTACCTAAACTTGTAAGTCATGTAATGGTTTAGTGTGTTTTTGTTGATGTTATATGTATTTAATGCACTTTCATGTGGATGCACTCTATTGCTTTCATTAGGAAATGACAGAATTATTATCAGTCGTCCCCATTCCACATGATAAAATCTGAATTTACTACATATGATGGAATTATGTGGGCATTCTTTTCCAATAATAAGAATGCAACAAGTCTTCTTATGTGAAAGTTTGTTCAATTTCTAGGTATGTGTTTTTTGCTGACAAGGTAGAAATTGAAGACATCTCTAAACAAACATGCTTGTTTGTATTAATGGGAGCCAGAAGCAACCAAGTATGGTGTTGTGAGTTGATATTCATTTTCTTTTGTTTGTCAATGTACACATTTTTACCCATTTGATATGGTGACATCAGTACTCATAATTCATGATTGTGAATAGGTAATGATGGATCTAAATCTTGGTGATATGGTTGGACAACCGCATGGCACACATAAACATTATACTGTAAGAATCTTCTACTTATTGATCATACACCCCTTGTGAGGAATATTATTTAGTTGTTTCTCTAAAAGTGTAGGGGGGCCATTGTTTCAGTGGTATTGTGTGAGCAGCCACTTTGTGCATATTGTCAAAAGTTAGGTCTGTCTCCAATCTTCACCCCTCCCCCCCCCCCCCCCCCCCCCCCCCCCCCCCCATACCCCCAATTATTGGGGACTACATGGTTCTGTTGTTGTTGTTGTGCTGTTGTTTTTTCTCTAAAAGCGTCTGTGTGAATGTCCAGTTTCTGGTTAACATCATGTGTTTAATTTGCTTTTATATATTAATAACTTACTTCAAGTCAATTTAACAAAGTTTATGGTGATTGGTGGGGTTTAGATGTGGAAATAGGAATAAATCATGAACACAGATGTCATGTTCTCATCTTTGCTTCCTGTTGTCATATCCAAGCGTCATTGTACCAGCTGGTTATATGTGCCTAAAGTTTCCTCCTCCTCCTTCTTCTTCTTCTTCTTCTTTTTTTTTTTTTTTAATTTTTCGTCTTTTAAAAAAATAGTTATGTCTCCAAATTGATTCGATGTGGTCATTGTTTAACTATGAAGCACGGATACTCCGAAACTAGTCACGTACAAGTATCGGATACTCCCCGGATACGGATACGCGCCCGATACGGCCCGATACGTATCGGATACGGCAAATAAGTATCCTGTAATTAAATTAAATGTTTTTATTTTCGGATACGTTTCGGATACGCGAGCGATACGGGAGGGATACGGCCGGATACGTTTCGGATACGGCGGGGTCAAAAATGAAATTTTTTAAAGATTTAAGTAGAAAAAAATAAGATTATGAGGAGAAAAGTGTAATAAAATTATAAATTAGAAGGGGGAAAGTGTAATAGAACTATAAGGGGTATAAAATACTTACGTCTATTGGCAGACATACTTGACAATCGACATCCAAGCCCTAGAACTCGATCGATTCCTTCTCTCCCTAGATCAATAGAAGGCAGGTACACACACACACTCTCTCTCTCCTGAGTCCTAATCGTACTCTCTCTCCGTTCTCTCTCTCTCTCTCTCCTGATCGTATCATACTAACCCGGTGGTCATATATATATATATATATATATATATATATATATATATATTGTTAAGGTTGGTTTTTCTTTTATTGCCACGTTAACTTTGCTTTTTATACAGAAAATACAATAGGTCAAACTAGTTACTAGTTGTAACCTGCTCTAGCAAAAGACAAAATACGGCAAACTAGTGACTTTTGGCATGTATTGGATGTTGGATGCTTCGTATTAGTTTTTTTTAGGTTCTCTTTCGTTTGGACATGTGCTTAATGCTTGGTATTGGCAATTTAACTACTTTTTGACTTCTTGTGCCTAGTATGAGACAAATAATTATAAAAATATATAATTTGCACAGCCGTATCCCCGACGTATCCGTATCCTAGTTTTTTAGATTTTGCCGTATCGCCGTATCCGTATCGTGTCGTATCCGTATCCCGTATCTGTATCCGTGCTTCATAGTTGTTTAACTTTTTATGGCCCCAAAATTTCTACATGCATATATATATATATATATATATATATATGCCTGTCTTAAAATTTTTTGGAACATTTCAAATTGAAAGTCCTCGTCATCATAGCCTTGTAAATTTTGCCTGAATTCGTACAATGCTGAGCATACATGTTATTGAAGAATCTATTTGTTGAAAGTTCATGCCGAAGTGACTTGTGAGATGTATGGTTGATTACTTACAATGGTGCCAGGACCAGTGTAGATGAGCTTGGTGAAAGCTGTGGCAACCTTTGTATAAGAAGAGAGAGAATGGTTGTAAGTGATGCTGGGTGATAGAGAATTCATGAATCTAATACAAGTGGGATCTTAAAAGAGTAGAATCACTAGCTACCCGATGGAATCCCACTAAGGGAATACGAGTCAAAGAACTATTCAGAATAACTGGAGAGCCTTTTATCTTCTGTACAGGGTTTGCTTAAAGCGTCATCTTTGAGAAGTCTTCCAAATGAATATTTCCTTTGCACAGAGTCCGTCTATAAAACCTGTACAAAAGTAATAAAAATCTGCGTTTTTGCTTTGATGGAAGTTGGAAAAAGTGGCTCACCAGGATATCTGTTCTGTTTGCAGGTGAACGGGATGCCAGTTACTGTAGCAGCAGGAAACATCATCTCTGAAGAAGGTTTTTCGCTGTTGATGTCACCTGCTGTTGCTGGATCTGTTTGGAAAACTCTTCTGAGTCAAGGTGCAATTCCGATGGGTTCCAAAGCATGGGAAACATTCAGGGTTTTTCAAGGTCGTTAAATTCTTCACTTATTGTTCTGGCTTGTTTTTCATTTGTTCAATGTTTCTTCCCATTCTTTGCATTAGTTTTGAATGTTCTCCATTTTTTAGTTTGCTGCTTCAAACCCTGTATGATTAGAGTCAGGATTATTCATCAGGTTGTGCAGAATTCTTAAAGTTCATGCCATTTGGCTGTGTTTGCATGAACATCATAATGTACATAACCATTTGTTCTCACTAATTGGATTACTTCACCAGCAAAATATCCCAAATATTTCTCTTGATTGATGAATATTTTTGGCAAATTATTCACGAAAATGTATGATTGTTTTTGTGCATACCGATGCTTTGGACTATCAATGAAGGAAGCATGATAATATGCACATAAATTGATTTGGGTCTCTAGGCTTGCCCTCTCTGATGCCATTTGGCTTTGATTTGGGGGCATGGTTCTACAACAAAACGTCCCTATAGCTCCTCAGTTCTTTGAGGTTTAGGGAGGCCACTGTTTCAATAGTATTCTGAGAGCAGCCACTTTGTGCATATATTGCCAAATGTTAGGTTTGTCTCCAATCATCCCCCGCCTATATCCCCAATGATTGGGGACTAGATGGGTTCTGTTATGTTGATGTTGTAGATGCACGATTGTTGAACAAGAACAAACCATGTGTGTAAGAGGGAAAAACAAATTTTATTCTCTTGTGCACGCTGAGCACAGAGGACGGAATGGGCAGAAAAGTAACATGTAAAGAGTATACCTTGTGTGACTATAAATTGGAGTTGCAATCTCATACTATGTTCCATAACCTTGTCCCGCGGTTTCAAGTCACTGGAACCAGCCTTCCCACAAAGAAGTGGAAGTAAGGTGATGACGCTCCTTCTGCCAAATATTCTCTCATGCACGCTGAGCATAGAGGGCAGAATGGGCAGAAAAGTAACATGTAAATAGTATACCTTGTGTGACTGGAAATGGGAGTTGCAATCTCATAATATGTTCCACAACCTTGTCCCGCGGTTTCAAGTCACTTGAACCAGCCTTCCCACGAAGAAAGTGGGAGTAACGCGATGACGCTCCTTCTGCGACATAGCCTTGAATGTAGTAAAAAGACTGGTTGGCTTGCTTTCTTCTCGCCCCTATTCTCATCTTTTTTTCCTCTTCCTGCACCCCTTCCCATTGTCCGGGTAATCAGAAGGAAGATTCTTCATTTTTCTGTGTCTGAGCCTGGTGCTTCAGCCCAGATGGTATGGGGCCGACCTATTACCTCTTCTGGAAAAACGAGGCTTGTGCTTTGGATATTGCTTTTTATGATATTTTCTTTGTTGATTTTTTCATGTATTAAGGTGGAACCACCCTGACTTATGCAGGAAGGCCAGCTCCTGGTAAAGAGCTCACTGATGAATATAATGTTCTGGAGGCTGGTTTGTGGAATTCCATTTCAATGAACAAAGGTGCTTCATTTCCTTCCTTAAAATATGTGCTCGAACGAATACTGTTGTGGTGTTTGTCTGAATCGTGAAGTTTCCTCAGGGTGTTATAAGGGACAAGAAACCATTTCTAGACTCATAACTTATGATGGTGTCAAGCAGAGGTTGTGGGGAATTCGTCTATCGTCACCAGTGGAACCAGGCACTCCCATTATAGTGGATGCAAAAAAGGTGAAGAGTTATATCATCCTCTAATTTTGATTTGACTACTGAAACATGGGCAAAGTAAGGTTTTTCTGGTCACAATGGAAAGCCTGTCAAATGGTTGGAAATAAATTGAACAATTACCACTGACAATGTAGGTTGGGAAATTGACAAGTTATGCAGCTGGAAGGAATGGATCCGAGCACTTTGGTTTGGGATACATCAAGAGGAAAGCTGCTTCTGAAGGTGATACTGTCAATGTGGGTGACAGCGCTGTTGGGACAGTGGTGGAAGTTCCTTTTCTAGCTCGCCAGTGTCCGCCGCCATCAAAAAGCTCGAATTCTTGATTTCAGTGCCGGTGCATTGATTCCCAGTGTTTTTTTGGGGAGCTTTTTTGAGGGCGGATTTCCAGTGGTTACTAAAACAGAGCTGTGTCAACTCCTTTACATGTTCCAACCCAATAAACATTAAGTCCTCATCATGATAACTATGAGGAATTTGGGAAGTCCCTCGAACTAAATCTTTTTTTTTTTAATTATTTAAAATTTTGGGATTACTCGTCCGGTCGAATAAAACAGAATGCATCTTCTTGTCATTTTAACTAGGATACAGATATGAAAATCAAGTCATATGAGAATGAAAAATCAACAGAAGAACAGAGCTCTTATCCCTTATCAAGTTTTTCCTACGTTCTAACGGAACAACTTAAATTACCATTCTATCGCGGGATTGGGTGATCACCATTTCAAGGAATTCCTATAACTTGGAATACATTGGTACATATCATTTTCACATGTCTATAGCTGACTAACAGACCGCCTAAAAAGCTACAAACACTTGTACAATTTCACCAGGCAATCAATACAAACGCCTTACAGAAAAAGAAGACGACGACAAAGAAGAACGAAACAAGATTTTGATGGTCAACAACAATCGTTCAGAATACTGACGACATCAGACAGTTGCTCATCGCTCAACTCTGAAGGGAAACCGACAAGAAATTTGAGCCGGAGATCGCCTCTCCTCCCTCCTTCCTTGGATATCGGCATGCCTTGACCCGGGATTATCTTTTCGTAGCCTGGAAATATGATGTCTTCAAATGACAGTGTCATCTTCTCACCTCCTAATAGGGGGACAGTGATAGTACAACCAGTTAAAGCCTGGACTAGAGGTACTTCAACTCCAAGCTCCAAGTCATCACCTTCTCTCTTGAAAATTGGATGCCTCTTTTCATCAATGATGAAGATGATGTCTGCTGGGAGAGTGCCTGGCCTTTCATCACCCTTTCCTTCAAATGTGATTTTGGTTCCTTTTTTCCAACCTGGCTTTATTTTTATCTTTAGGATCTCCTCTTCTTGAACAATCATCCTGCAAAAAATAAAAAATTCATTTTTGCGGTTTAATGTTATTAACAACTTAGTTTTGCAATGAATTCATATAAAATTATCTTGCAAACTTATTTTTCATACAAAAAAAAAAAAATATTTTGTCCGAAATGGTATGTCATGACCTTTTGAGTCGCGTGATTAAGACTTAAGGGTTACCAAGTCAACTGTCGCATGTCGTTGTATGAGACGAGAGCAGGATACTATAACCTTTCATGCAAAATACTCCATTAAGTTCAGGCAATTTGAGAGGTGCATAGTGTATAACATTTTCCGTAAAGGATATGTTTTCAATTTGTTCCCAAAATCTTATATAGCTATTGTCAATGAACACAGTTTCGGATACAATTGCGTTCAGATCAGTTCGATGCATTTGGGGGCTCACATATGTCGAACAGTTTTAAACGCAGTTGTGCCCGAAACTGTGTTCTAAAATCTTGTTCGTAGACATTTTTTCCAGAAAACAGAGTCACATACCCAGAATCAGAAATAGCATCTCTAGTAATCTTGATCTTCTTCCCACACCCATGGCACAACTCCTCCAACGTGCACTCCAATCTCTTCTCAATCGGCGGCGGCTTCCTCCTCGCCGCCCTCGACTGCGAGTAAATAATCGGCGTCGAGCTCCGCCGGCTCGTCACCTTCGACAACAGAGCCGGCGGAGCCCCGCCGCCGCCACCTCCCGCCGTTGGCGTCCTCGGAGTCGTCGGCGTCCTGGGCGTCATGGGCGTGCTGGTCGGGGTGGCGGCACCGCTGCTGCTGCTGGTGGACGTGGTTCTCGACAGGAAGTCGGCCGGCGTCGGCGTGGTGCTTCTCCGGCTGGCGTTTCGAGAGAGGGATTTCTTGAGGGCCGGCGTCGGCGTGTGGCTTCTCCGGCTGGATGATCGTGAGAAACGGGAGAAGAAGCTCTCGTCGACGGGTTTGGTTTGGGAAGGTGGGGTTTCCGGCGTGGTGGTTGGGTCGTCGGAGAATTTGTTGGTCTCTTCTTCTCTCTTCTTGGTACTGAGAGCCTGAAATTGGAAACGATGACTGCCCATCAAATAGTTTTAACAGAAAACGACTTACAAACAATAATATTCTTTTTGCTTCATGATCACAAGGCATGAAACCCACGAGAAAATGACATCCAAACCATTGCCTGATGGAGAGGTTCTAACTTATAAACTCACGCAATTTCACCCAAAATTTCTAATGTGGGAAGCGTTGGTATAAACGAACCGAGCAGCTTGCGAGCTCGGCTAGCTGCTCGGTTCATTAACGCTCAGCTCATTTAGTAAACAAGCCGAGATTGAGCTCGAGTTTTCGGCTCGTTTATCCACTTGGTTTGTTCAACAAAAGCTCAGCTCAATTAAAGATGTTTGTTTAGTAAATAATTAAGCTCGGCTCATTAGGGCTCGAGCAGAGCTCGAACTCAAGTTTTTGGCTCGTGTACCAAACTCAAGCTCGACAAAACTCTACTCATTTATAGCCCTAGTGGGAAGCCACCATGTCGGGAGCAAAGAGTCTCACCCACAAGTAATTATTTAGTGGTCTTGAGACATCACAACGTGGTGTCCAACCCTCTTTTTCACCACACATTTATATAAAATTATTAGTACAAAACCGCACAGAAATATATGATGAATAAGAGTGTCAGTGGCCCAAAATCACCAAATAGTAGTTTTCTCTCATGCACCCATAAGAAGGGTGGGCACTAGGATGTGTTCAAGGGAGACATCATGCGCTTTATAAACTCTCACATGTACATTTTATACTATATGTAAAGTTACAGGGGTAAATTCGTGAGGAGAGCTCAAATAACTTCATGTGTATCCCAATTATTGGCTATTCAATCATATTTAAAGTAGATATTGAAGCCCTTTGCAAGATTGCGTAATCCCATTAGACCACTCAATCCCTTGAAGTAGAAGGATTCACTTAAGAAGACCAAACCTTAACGAAGGCTACATTTATAGCCACATATGGCTCCCTAAAACCAGAATCATTTTCAAATTAAGTTTTCTTTGCCTATAGAGTCCAAAATAAATATTTAGAAAGTCTAACAAAAAATCGGCTAAGACGCGTCGTCCGCCCGGACAGGATTGATTTTCGCCCGGATGGGATTTTCAGGGAGCTCAGAGCCAGAAAACTGCCCGGGCAGGATTTAACGTACAGAGAATACATATTGAGCCGAAATCCCACAGATTTATTTTGGCTTTGGAGAGGTTTGTTGCTTGACATTCTACTTAAGCTTGAGGATTATTTCCCCTATTCTACTTGAGCTCGGTTTTGCCTCTGCCCTCAAGGTGCATGAACAAGATTTTATCCCTTTTCTCGTGGGCATAAATCACGAAAGGTTTGGATCAAGGGGAGATACATAAACTCGCCCAGTACCTAAAAAAATAGTCGGAGTTCGTCCCAATCAGAGCAGAGCCGGTTGGATGACGACGCTGATCCAATTACCTGGTACAAGAAAATTTTTTTTTTTTGTGCCAAATTTTGTCAATGTAGCATTGCTCTTCTTGAAACTAAATGAAACAACAATTTAATAGGCCAATACACGGAAAAAAAATACTTGGAAGTTTATGTTTTCTATAGCATTATGATCCAAAGAAATGTGCATGGCTTGGATGAAAAGATGTATTATGCATACAAGAGAGAGAGAGAGAGAGAGAGAGAGAGAGAGAGATATTTTACCCGGTAGGCTTCATTGATGGCTCTGAACTTGGCTTCAGCTTCATCTTTATTTGATGAATTCTTATCGGGATGCCATCTCATTACAAGGGATTTGTATGCTTTGCTAATATCTAATAGGGATGCGCTTTTCGGGATCCCGAGTACGCTGTGGAAATTCTGTGTACCTCCTGGACTACGTGCAGGATCTCCCATGATGAACAAGAACAAGAAGATAATGCCGAAGAACAGAGGGTTAATTAGAATAATCTAGACAGAGAAACAGAGATTGATTGATGCGGTTGGAGAGAGAGAGAGAGAGAGAGAGAGAGTGTGTGAGATTGAGAAACTTGTCGATGGCCAAACAGGTGTGATGAAGGGAAACCAAACAAATAAGCGTTTATTCAGGGGATCATTGTTTGGAAGATTTTTGTGTTTGTTTGTTTGTTTCGTGGGTGTTTGAGTTAATTACCGGTTTGCATGCTTGACTCATTATTCTCCGATATGTCGAGGTCGTCCTAAGCATTATGGCCTACCGAATGATGCTTCCAAAGGGTGGAGTTTTTCAGTGCGGACCGGGTATTGCCGACGTGGCACCCGCTCAGCGCATCTGAGCCGTCCGATTCACTTTTGGACGGCTCGGATTGAAACTCTCTCTCTCCTTTCACTTCAACACTTTCTCTCTTTAAATCTGAGCCGTTCGAATACACAATGACCGGCTCAGATGCGCAAGCGGGCACCACATGGTACCCCGCTCGACAATGAAAAATTTTCCCTCCAAAGGTCGGGTTATTCGGAGTACATTTTTAAAAGGAAAAACTGATTCTAAATGGCTGGAATCTAGATACTACTATTGATTCTATTTCCGGCACCTTTCTATACACAGAATTTGTCCATCAATCATGAAGTGTTTTGTATTTTTGAGCAATGCAGGTAACAGAACACGCGGACAAAAAAAAAATGGTAACAAAACACCGGACGCAGTTTTTATTGGTCGGAACCGTTTGATGCACATGAATATACATACATCGAATGGTTTCGGACACAGTTATATTTTGGGCTTCACTTTTCAAGCACAACAGAGTAACTAAAACAAGAAAAAATCATCACCACCACCAAGGTGGTAGCCTAGATGGCTAAGGTGTACATGAGGGTGAAAGTCCACTGTCACAGATTCGAATTCTGCTTGTGAGTAGTAGTCATGTGAACCATATGTTGTATGGAGGGTCTTTGGTCCGCTCTAGCACTTTGGTGGGGTTGTGGTGACGGGTTCGCCTTCTCAAGCATTAGCTACGACTTAAATCGGATATTTTATAGCGGATGGAAACCCCTATGTAACGCCCAAAAAGGATTACTATGTTGATTGCCCCTTCCCATCTTTTAACTTGGAAAAGCTTCGAACCAGTTTTTAGAATCCACATTCTTCTGTTCAGGGAAAAAAAATAGAAAGAATCTCACATTTCTATTCTACGAACCGTGTAATAATACTACACCAATTTTTTTTTATGGAGTGGCATATGATCGTCATGGGATGGGGTGCCAACATAGTTGGACTGTTATACTCGTGTTGTGATTTCTTCCTCTTGTCCCGTTTCATCATTGTAACTCTTTACATTGGATTAATAAATTTTTTTGCTGTTCAATTTTTTTTTTATTTTTTTATTTTATGGAGGCGTATAATGTAAGGCCATTAGTACTTTCTCTTACTCCCTCCGTTCCCTTTTTAAAGTCTAGTATTCTATTTTAGGTTGTTCCTTAATAAGTGTCCATTTTTATAAATTAGTGGGTAAAAGTTGGTACATTTTCATTTTGCCCCTAAAAGTAGATTCCATTTTGAAAAGCTAGTAAGTAAAAGTGTAATGATGATGTCTCCATAGAAGGTAAATAGAAAAAGTGGAGGTAAACGTTGATGTGAAATGTATAATGATAATGATGATAATTTCTTAATAAATTGAAATTATAAAGCGAAACATTTAAAAAGTGACAGGAAGGAGTAGCACATTTGCATGAGACCAACAGTTTCTTTGGCCCATAAAGCAAGCCATGCTGGGTGAAACATGACAGTAAGTAGATCCTTATTAAACGTCGTAGATTTGACTCTCACTGTCGGCAAAATACCTTCGAGATCACTAAAACTTTGTTTAATCGTTAAATTCATTGCTTCGAAATTAGTCAAGTTGTACGTAATTAACTGGTCCAAACTGTCACACCTCAAAAATGAGAAGTGACCGGCCGTGTACAACAAGACCACCCATATATGGAACATGCAGCCTAGAATAAAATAATGTCTTTGAAAAACAAATGATTTTTCATTATTGAACAAAATCGAAGCCAAATGAATCTCAACGATGAGCATGGGGCACAACCATCTCATGAACCAACCAATAAAAATTTACCACCAATAATACAAAGTGCGGAAGCGATAATTAAAATCTTATTACTGAAATGCAACATCCTATGGAGGTCAAATTAATACAAGAAATTCCCAAGATATCACTAGAGTCCTCGATTCCTCGCCTAACTCTCCAACTAGCCTGAAAAAGAAGTTGGAATAAATCCGTCAGCTGACGAGCTTAGTGAATGGCAAAACATGTCTATTAGAATAAGGTTCTGAAACTGGGATAAAAATAATTTACCATATCAATATAATTTGGCATATGCAGTGAATAACAAAATATAAACCAACAATGAACAAGTTAACCAATAAATCTTAATGGTAATCACAATACAATATCCAACCACAATGGGGAACCACGACCAATACCAAATAGTACCAAGTGCCAGTGAACAAACATCTCAAAATTAGATTTAATATCGAAACTTAAAGTCACCACGAGCAGACAGCCCATGGAACTTTTCCTTAAGAATGATCTGGTCAATAACAACCGTTGAGCATTAGAGTCACCGGCCTAATCCGGTCTCTTCCCTAATGGCCAAAGTCACCCACACACAGAAGATTAATTTCCCTAGACTTCCAAAAGATGTTCCCATCAATATCCATAATTCTCACCAAAAGATTATTCGATCAACAAATTGTTTCACAGATACCGCATGCCAATTTAATACTCCCTCCGTTCCATATTGAGAGTCCACCATGAAAAGTCGTGCCATTTTTCAAATCAAAAAAGCAACTACTTCCGTGTATAATTTTTTGAATTTTTTCGCACCAAATTAAAGTACTAATCGAGATCTTTAATACAGTGCGAAAAAATTTAAAAAATTATGCACGGAAGTAGTTAATTTTTTGATTTGAAAAGAGATAAGAGAGAGAAATGGTCTGTCGTTTTCGTACCAAAAATATAATTTATAAAACAAGGAATTAACTAATATTCCGAAGAATAGTGGTTAAGTCCAGGATCGTCCGCAGGGAGTAAAAAGCTGAGTTGCAGTAGTTTCAACTAATTTCTAATTTAATTCGGAAAGTAAAGAGAAGTTGGATTTTGATTTGGATTGATTAAATTAAAACTAAACTAGAAAGCAAATTAAATGAGTTGTAAACTGATGAGAGGAGGGACTAGGGTTTCCGATTCAGTCTCCCCTTATAACACAATTGTTTCGAAACCTAGGGTTTATATTCAACATTCTACCAGATCACCGTAGGGTAGCAATTCCTATCGATAATCCCCAAAAATATAATCAAGATTCGTACTCTGTATAGGTTATCTCAACACGGCACGGATCGTCTCACTGAATTTAACCACGGCACGATCCGTCTCACGTCGTATAATCTATCTCAAAGCCTATCTCGAAACATTCAAAAATCATTGCATGACAGTGCTTGAAACCATGGATACAAACACATTCGGATATTGGAAAAATATAAAACTTCATAAAAAGTTATGAATCGATCAAGTCATACAATCAAGTTGAATATAAAACCCTAGAAATTTAACTACGCTACTTGGAGAGACCTCCTCATTACCCTAGTCAAGGGGTTTAGCTACTCATGGAGTTAGAACAAATAAACATGTAAGAATAAAACTCCATTGGTAACTTAAAGCTTTGGAATGAAAAGCAAAGGAATAAACCCAAAGCTGCTGACTGGTTCGGTGCGATCTGATCGCAGCCCCGTTCTTCTTCTGTCGTCCGAAGATAAGCTCTGGCAGAGGCGACTCCGTTACTCTCTGTATGCGTGAGAAAAGCCCTTGATGGCAGCCCCCCTTTGATCTCTCTTATGCCGTTTCTGCGTTAGAATAAGACATCGCAGCCTCGGTCTCGGTTTTGCCGTGGATTAATTAATTATTGCAGCCCCCGTTCTCCGTCGAAAAGCCCCCTTTTTTTCTCTTTCTGCCGTGGGAATTGAATGATATCTCCGTGTCGCGGCTGCTCCCCTGTTTTATAACAGTACATGCGGACAAACCTACGTACGACGGGCCTTTGTGCAATTACTCGAGCTTCCAAGACTATAATTGGGCCCAGTGTTGCCGCTCGAACCATGCTCGTCAAAGCCATTAAATAGCCCAGTAGAGTATACTAGCATGATTAATTGCTTTCCGGAAAGGGATTAATTGGACGGCTGCAACATAGACTTTTATCAATATTTTTTTCCATTAATTTCCCAATTCAACTCGGTGTGCCATTTAATTGCTTTGCAAGCTCTGCATCGAGAAAAACAAGTATCAAACTCCAAATAATATAATAAACGGACATAACAAGAGTAAATTAAGGGGTGTAAATAGGCACATTTACGCACCTATCACATCCCCCAACTTACAATTTGCTAGTCCCTAGCAAAGAAAGGAAAAACAAATAAAAGAAAACAACTAACTAAGGGATAGATCTTTTAAACCCCCGGGTGGCCCCGGAAGGACGAGTGAAGTCTCGTGAGGGTTTTCAGCAGTGATCACCCACAAAACACCTCGGATCCTTTCACTTAGAACCCAAAAACCTGCAATGCAACTCATTGATACGCCAATGCCAAGAATATATAGCATATGCAAAAATAGTTCTAGAGGCTATCAAAACATAGAAATAAATCATGGCACCCAAGCTTAGCGTGTGTAGGCAAAGACCTTGACCACAAGTGAACCACAACCAAGTACTCTCTCCGGACTGAGTCTCGACTTCAATTCTCACTATGTCATGCACTCAACAAACAAAAACACTTGAAACAGGGTGCATGTAATTACCTCTCAACGTGTGCGGATGGAAATTATGCAATAAAGAACCAAAGTATCCCGCACACTTAGACGCGAAAAGAAAGCATTTTAAAGTGGACACAAGATCTCATGAATGGAATGCCAAGTATTAAAGACTATATCTATCCATCGATCCACAACCCATTGCCCCTAAGATCAAGTAGGACTTTCATTTGGTTATATAGTTGGGTAAGGAAAAGTGTTTCAAAGGTTAGGGTAAGACATGTTCAAATGTCCGAGAATAGGCCAAAACAACATAGGGCAAGTAATAATGTGCACCCTCTTTCAACTCTTTTCAACTCCGTCATATCTCTCATATTATTTACCCTTCACACACTTCCACAATGATATTCACATGTTTCTTTCTTCAAACAAATGCATAGGTGTCTTCCCCTTTTTCATTCAAGTTCCTTTCTTCTTTTTTCTTTTGCAATTTTCTCAATGTTTTTTTTTTTAACAATGAGTAAGACACACCACAATTCAAGCACATTGTTCTCAAATACACTCCATTCTCTCCAAAAAAATAACCTTCACATGATTAACTTGCCATTCTCAAGACACAATATGGTTGGTGAAGCTTAACAAGAAAAAGGCTCATGCAAGAGGCTCAATGTGGCTTACAAGGATAAGTATTTAAGAAAAAGAAACGAACCGGCTCAAAGCAACAAAAATGGCCTACTATCCTCTCCTAGGGGCAATACAACCATGTAACGATCCAATCCCAAAAGTTAAAATAATAGGCATGCATTAAGTCTCAATACTTGACGACAAAAATAATGAGATCGACAACGATTAAGTTATCTTTTTTTTTTTTTTTTTTTTGACAAACAAAGAGTTTATGTGACACCACTCCAAAGGAAATTAAGGCACTAAAGCTCACATGAGCATAAGTCTCCACTAATCTAGCCATTGAAAGACTCAAGTCACAATTCACAAGTAGGCAAGGTCCAAGAAATGTGCAGTGCAAAGATGCTAAGAGCCTATGCCAAGATAAATTCCTATTGCCAAGCTAGCAAAGAGAACTATCATGCAACATAAATATCCAAGTAATGCCTAACAATTCTCAACACTAGCAACCAACAAGTAAACATCGCAATCTCCAAGTCTCAAGTAGAAAGGATCCAACAAGTATTTTTTAAAACTTTTCAATTTTCAATTTTTTTTTTGGATTTATAACTCTAACAAAAAGCAAAGTGATCCATCCCCCAACATAAAACGGCACTGTCCTCAGTGACGGCTCAACCATAGAAAAGAAAAAGACAAGTTGGAGAAAGAAAAGAAATATATCACCTCGCATGGGAGAAACAAAGGCAAGTCATAAAATATGGAGGGATTCATCCCCCAACTTGAATTGAAGTACCTGCACTTCATTAGTCCCACAACACAAAATATAAAGAATAAAAGAAATTAAAACAAAAGACACAAAGTGAAGAAAAAAAAAATAATAATAATAATAACAAATACTCCCTAAAAATACTCCACCAAGACAAAAACATATACACTTTCTTCACGTGAAAGATACGGGTACTACTTTTCTCCCTTGTCAAAGACTGTGGTTCCCTATTTGTTGGAAGGACAATATGTGTAGGATTCAACGATATCTTGAGAAGTGGTGCCATCATCTAATAGGCTGTCACTCCCTCTGGGGCTTCCAGATTCCTTACCCACCACTCGGTTTATGAAGCAATCTCCACCAAGTTGGACATTAAAATCAGATGGTTCAGACAGAATTCTCGCTGCTAACTACACGCCTACCGCCAGACCCAACCTCCTAAGTACTACATACATAGCTTTGACAAGGTGGCTATACCAGACCATCACAAGCCGTTCGAGCACGGCAAACACTGGAGGTCTCTCAAACTCCATAGATTTCAAGTCTCCTAGACTCAGTGAAAGCGCTTAAAGGTTAGGGTACACTGGGTCCACCAAATTGATGGACTCAATTTCACCCTCTTCACTCAAACCATCCACATATGGCTTCAATCGTTGGCCATTAACCTTAGATACTTGGCCATCACGTGGATCCCGAATTTCAACCGCACCATGGGGGTAAACACGAGTAATAACATAAGGTCCATCCCACCTAGAATTCAACTTGCCCGGAAACAATTTCAAACGTGAGTTGAAGAGCCACACCTTTTGATTAGGCTCAAAGGACTTCCTATGGATATGCTTATCATGGAATGCTTTAGTCCTAGCCTTATAGATTTTAGAGCTCTCATATGCATCATTACGAAGTTCTTCTAATTCACTGAGTTGGAGTTTACGATTTGAACCGGCAACAACCATATCAAAATTAAATTTCTTAATGGCCCACATGGCCCTATGTTCCAACTCTACAGGCAAGTGGCACGCTTTACCGTAAACCAACCGGTAAGGAGACATGCCAATGGGAGTTTTAAAAGCTGTACGGTAGGCCCACAATGCGTCATTAAGCCTAAGTGACCAATCTTTCCGATCAGGCCTAACCGTTTTCTCAAGAATTAATTTAATCTCCCTATTTGAAACCTCTACTTGGCCACTAGTTTGAGGATGATAAGGTGTTGCCACCTTGTGAGTGATAGAATATTTCTTCACTAGTGCCGCAAAGTATTTGTTTAGAAAGTGGGTTCCCTCATCGCTTATAATCACACGTGGGTACCCAAAGCGACTAAAAATGTTACTTTGCAAGAATTCGACCACAACCTTGTGGTCATTAGTCCGCGTGGCTACTGCTTCCACCCACTTCGAGACATAGTCGACTGCCACTAAAATATACTCATTCCCAAAAGAGGTTGGGAATGGTCCCATAAAATCAATTCCCCACACGTCAAAAATTTCTACCACAAGAATATTGGACAAAGGCATCATGTCTCGGTGGGATATGTTGCCAACCTTTTGGCAACGAAGGCATGCCTTGCAAAACTCATGGGCATCCTTAAAAAGTGTGGGCCAATAGAACCCGCATTGCAAGACCTTCGCCGAGGTCCTCTTACCGCTAAAATGTCCCCCACACTCGAGAGTATGACAAAAAGTCAATATGCTCTGATGCTCACTTTCGGGGACACATCGCCGAATCACTTGATCCGAGCAATACTTGAACAACTCCGGATCCTCCCAAAAGTAATTACCAACCTGTGCAAAGAATCGGTCCTTGTCTTGCTTGGACCAATGGGAAGGTATGGCGCCAGTGGCATGGTAATTTACAATGTTCGCATACCAAGGGGGTTGACTATGTGACACCGCAAAAAGTTGCTCATCTGGAAATGAGTCTTTTAAGGGTAAAGGGTCACATGTGGAGTCAATCAAGATCCTCGAGAGGTGGTCAGCTACGGAGTTTTCGGAACCTTTCTTGTCCCGGATTTCTAAGTCAAATTCTTGTAGCAACAAGACCCACCTAATCAACCTAGGTTTCGTGTCCTTCTTCGAAAGCAAGTACCGCAACGCAGCATGGTCAGAGTACACGATAATTTTCGACCTCAGGAGGTAAGACCGAAACTTATCCAATGCAAACACTACTGCGAGCATCTCCTTCTCCGTAGTGGTATAGTTTAATTGGGCATCGGAGAGAGTCTTGCTCGCATAGTAAATGGCGTTAGGCACCTTATCCACCCGTTGGCCAAGGACTGCGCCGACTGCATAGTCGGACGCATCACACATGATCTCAAAGGGAAGAGACCAAACAGGGGATTGCATGATCGGGGCGGAAGACAACGCTGTACGAAGCTTCATGAATGCATTCATGCATGCATCATCAAAGACAAAAGGGGCATCCTTGGCAAGGAGGTCGCACAAGGGCTTTGAAATTTTGCTAAAGTCTCTAATGAAGCGGCGGTAAAACCCTGCATGCCCTAAAAATGAGCGAATTTGCTTGACAGTAGAAGGGGGAGGAAGCTTAGAGATAAGGTCAACTTTAGCTTTGTCAACTTCGATCCCCCTTTTAGACACGACATGACCTAGCCCAATCCCCTCTTGAACCATAAAATGGCTCTTCTCCCAACTTAACACCAAATTGGTCTCCAAACAGCGCTTAAGCACCCTCTCAAGATTATAGAGACAACTCTCGAAAGACTTCCCAAAAACTGAGAAGTCGTCCATGAAGACCTCAAGAAAATTCTCCACCATATCGGAGAATATTGCCATCATGCACCGTTGAAAGGTCGCAGGTGCATTGCACAAACCAAAAGGCATCCGCCGATAGGCGAAGGTGCCAAATGGACAGGTGAACGTGGTCTTTTCTTGGTCTGCGGGGTCAACAGGCACTTGATTATAGCCTGAATAGCCATCAAGGAAACAATAGTAACTCTGGCCCGCCAACCGTTCTAGGATTTGATCCACAAATGGAAGTGGAAAGTGATCCTTCCTAGTCATGGAATTCAACTTCCGGTAATCAATGCACACTCGCCACCCCGTGGTCATGCGAGTGGGGACAAACTCACCCTTATCATTTTCCACCACGGTGATGCCTGACTTCTTAGGCACCACCTGCGTGGGACTCACCCATTTACTATCAGAGATGGGATATATGATACCCGCATCTAACAATTTCACCACCTCCTTCATTACCACCTCTTTCATGTTGGGATTTAACCTCCGCTGCATCTCTTGAGATGGTTTGGCATCGGCCTCACAATTTATACGATGCATGCAAACGGAGGGGTCTATTCCCTTGAGGTCCGCTACCGACCATCCTAAGGCACCCTTGAGCCTTTTAAGCACATCAACAAGCTGACCCTCCTGCATAGCAGTAAGGTTAGACGCGATAATCGCAGGAAGAGTGTCTGCAGGCCCTAAAAAGATATACTTGAGATTGTTCGGGAGTGGCTTCAGCTCAAGCTTTGGAGGGGCCTCTATAGAAGGGAGTGCAGGCTCACGTGACAAGGGTGGTAATGGTTCAAACTTGGCTTGCCATGTTGGAGGTGCTTGATTGAGCACTGAGTTGACCTCCAAAATGGTTTGCCCTAAGTCATACTCCTCATGGCCATAATGGGCCAAACACGCCTCTAAGGGGTCCTTGGTGAGAATGTAGGGAAGGGCTTCCTCTACAACATCATCTATGACATCGACTGCGAAGCAGTCTTCATCTATGGAAGGGTACTTGGAGGAATTGTAAATATTAAGCTTAACATTCATGTTTCCAAAAGACACATCCATCACCCCGGCCTTAACACGGATATTAGCATTGGCTGTAGCCAAGAAAGGACGACCAAGTATGATGGTGGTGGATTGCATGGATGCTTGGCCAGGCTCTGTGTCAAGGATGATAAAATCTGTAGGAAAGAGAAATTGGTCAACTTTGACTAGCACATCCTCGACAATGCCCCTCGGGATTCTAACGGATCTGTCCGCCAACTGTAAAGTCACTGAGGTGGGTTTCAACTCCCCAAACCCAAACTGCTCATACACAGAGTATGGCATAAGATTAACACTAGCCCCAAGATCCAGAAGTGCCCTTTCTATAGTGTGGTCACCTATGACACATGAAATTGTGGGGGTCCCTGGATCGGGCAACTTAGGGGCCGTAAAAGTGTGGAAAACAGAAGAGACACCCTCAACTAAAAGGACCTTTTTCGAAACATTGGTTCGAGTTCTACGCTTTTGAGTGCAAAGGTCTTTAAGAAATTTAGCATATGAGGGAACTTGCCGAATGGCATCAAGAAGAGGAAGATTCATCTTGACTTGCTTGAAAGTCTCAATCATATCTTCCATCACAGCGGCTTTCTTAGTATAAGGAGATTGCGAATTAAGAGCCGCTGGAAAAGGGACACGTGGTACACCCGTTGGTACCATGGCGGAACTAATGGAAGGAGAGGTAGGTGAAGTGGTATCAGTAACAAAAGGAGGCTCATCCTCCTCTTCAAGGATCTTGTCCTTGTCCTTAGGCCTAGAAGCAGAAGATCGAGCATCTTGCTTTTTCGAAGTGTCATCCGTAGGCCTAGTCTCTACAACCCGACCCGATCGAAGGGCCACAACTGCTTTAGCTTGCTCCTGGTGATGGTTAGGAGCGTGCTGCTGGTCAACTTGGAATTGACCCCTAGGATTGGAAACTGGTTGGCTAGGTAGCTTACCCTCCTCTCTCTTGCTAAGCGCACTGGCCAGTTGGCCGATTTGGGATTCTAACCGCACTATGGATTGAGTGTTGGAATTGCATTGTTGGCTAGTACTCTCTAATCCCTGCAGTTTTTGGAGCACGGTTTGCATCCCTTGTAACATGGTCTCGTCAAAATTGGGAGACCGTTGAGGCTGGGGCGCCTGAAAAGGAGGGGGTGCTTGTTGAAAGGGCTGTGGTGCCCTTTGGGAAGCCCCTTGATTAAAAGTGCTTGGGTAATTGGGCCTTGGTTGGTTGAAACCACTTTGGTTGTGTGGTCTCTGTTGCAAAGAGGAGGGACTGCCTTGATTTTGCGTCCTCCAAGAAAAGTTTGGGTGATCTTTCCAGCCAGCATTGTATGTTGGAGAAAATGGGTCGTAGCCTGGCCTGGAGAACCCTTGTGCAGCACTAACTTGCTCTTGCACAAACTCTGGATATTGGGAGGCTGAGGGACAATCAGTGATGTAATGCATGGGACTAGCACAAATCCCACACGCCTCCTGAAAAGTGGGCGGATGATGTCCCACAGGGAGAGGATGTTGACCCGAAGTGATCAATTCTTTCAATGTTTGGGTCAAGGCAGCTACTTGATGTGTAAGGTCATTAGAGGGTTGAACCTCATAGACCCCTCTCTGTTTGGATGAACTAGACGCTGCCCCTCTCGAATGTCTGAGGGAAGATGCACGGTGTTGAGAGTTTTCACTAAGGTTTTCGAATAACTTCCATGCATCATTCACACTCTTATGCAGAAAGACCCCACCACTAGAAGAATCAACCAGTTGGCGGTGTGGTTCCGCCAGACCCTGGTAAAAAGATTGAACAAGCTGCCACTTGGGGATAGCGTGGTGAGGACACGTCCTAAGAAGGTCATTGAATCTCTCCCAAGATTCATGAAGCTGTTCTCCATCGTGTTGGGTAAATCCGGTGATCTCTTGTCTATGAAGAGTTGTCTTACCGATGGAGAAATATTTCTTTAGGAACTCTTCGCACATTTGAGTCCAAGAGGTGATAGAGTTTGCCGGTAAGGAGTTCAACCACTGTTTGGCCTTATCCTTCAACGAGAACGGGAAAAGGAGTAATTTCAATGCATCCTTATCAAAGTCACGAATGCAAATAATTCGGCTCGTTTCCATGAATTGGTCCAAGTGATCATAAGGATCCTCGTTTGGTTTCCCATAAAATGAGGGCAACATCTGTAAAGTGCCCGGCCTTATCTCGTATTGGTTGGCTCTTACCGTGGGCATAACTATGCACGAAGTGGACTCATACTCATTTGGAATAAAATACTCCACCAATGGGGAGCCCTGTTCCCCACCGGTTGCTCCATTTTGGTCGCCCATTACGTCAAAGTTTATATTACGATCAATTGGGCGTTCACGTGTTGCTTTAAGAGACTTCAGAAAAGACCGAAGGGTTTGGTCAAATTCAGGATCAGTACCAGACACTATCTCAGGTGATAGCGACCGATATCGACGCATAAATATCCCAAATACCCTAATTCCACTATTGTTTCAGCGATCTAACAATAAAGTAATTGAAAAGAGAACTCACAGTGGGTCAACGAAATCGCTTTGATCTGCCTGGCCACCAATAAATTCAACTTCGCAATCCTTGTGATGTTCCACAACCTGGCAAAGCTGAAACAGACTAGCAGAGAAAAAAAATTAAATAAAACAAAGAATTAAACTAAAAACAAATTGAAAATACGCAACCGTGTTTTAACTCCCCGGCAACGGCGCCAAAATTTGGTCTGTCGTTTTCGTACCAAAAATATAATTTATAAAACAAGGAATTAACTAATATTCCGAAGAATAGTGGTTAAGTCCAGGATCGTCCGCAGGGAGTAAAAAGCTGAGTTGCAGTAGTTTCAACTAATTTCTAATTTAATTCGGAAAGTAAAGAGAAGTTGGATTTTGATTTGGATTGATTAAATTAAAACTAAACTAGAAAGCAAATTAAATGAGTTGTAAACTGATGAGAGGAGGGACTAGGGTTTCCGATTCAGTCTCCCCTTATAACACAATTGTTTCGAAACCTAGGGTTTATATTCAACATTCTACCAGATCACCGTAGGGTAGCAATTCCTATCGATAATCCCCAAAAATATAATCAAGATTCGTACTCTGTATAGGTTATCTCAACACGGCACGGATCGTCTCACTGAATTTAACCACGGCACGATCCGTCTCACGTCGTATAATCTATCTCAAAGCCTATCTCGAAACATTCAAAAATCATTGCATGACAGTGCTTGAAACCATGGATACAAACACATTCGGATATTGGAAAAATATAAAACTTCATAAAAAGTTATGAATCGATCAAGTCATACAATCAAGTTGAATATAAAACCCTAGAAATTTAACTACGCTACTTGGAGAGACCTCCTCATTACCCTAGTCAAGGGGTTTAGCTACTCATGGAGTTAGAACAAATAAACATGTAAGAATAAAACTCCATTGGTAACTTAAAGCTTTGGAATGAAAAGCAAAGGAATAAACCCAAAGCTGCTGACTGGTTCGGTGCGATCTGATCGCAGCCCCGTTCTTCTTCTGTCGTCCAAAGATAAGCTCTGGCAGAGGCGACTCCGTTACTCTCTGTATGCGTGAGAAAAGCCCTTGATGGCAGCCCCCCTTTGATCTCTCTTATGCCGTTTCTGCGTTAGAATAAGACATCGCAGCCTCGGTCTCGGTTTTGCCGTGGATTAATTAATTATTGCAGCCCCCGTTCTCCGTCGAAAAGCCCCCTTTTTTTCTCTTTCTGCCGTGGGAATTGAATGATATCTCCGTGTCGCGGCTGCTCCCCTGTTTTATAACAGTACATGCGGACAAACCTACGTACGACGGGCCTTTGTGCAATTACTCGAGCTTCCAAGACTATAATTGGGCCCAGTGTTGCCGCTCGAACCATGCTCGTCAAAGCCATTAAATAGCCCAGTAGAGTATACTAGCATGATTAATTGCTTTCCGGAAAGGGATTAATTGGACGGCTGCAACATAGACTTTTATCAATATTTTTTTCCATTAATTTCCCAATTCAACTCGGTGTGCCATTTAATTGCTTTGCAAGCTCTGCATCGAGAAAAACAAGTATCAAACTCCAAATAATATAATAAACGGACATAACAAGAGTAAATTTAGGGGTGTAAATAGGCACATTTACGCACCTATCAAGAAAGTTGGACCGTGATTTTGGAACGGAGGGAGTATAGTATAAACAATATGTGTTTTCAATTACAATAGTAAATTTTTCAAAATAGCAATTTAAGGGACACGAGAAAGTTCGAAAGCACGCAACATGTTTAACCACTCACCTTGGTTCAAAAAGTAATATAAAACTCGAATTACGCAAAACGAGACTATCCTGTGAAAGTAAAACATTCGAATAACTAAGTAATTTAAACATATCACTAACAATACAAATTAGGAACACCCCTATTATTCAATTACCCCAACTTAACCCCTTCCTAAATTCCTAACCCACCTGTGGCCACCACAAAAATCCACCGACGAACAGCCAAGGATTTATTTTTTGTCTCTAAGAACAACCATGCCGCCACTTTATTCTTCCAAACTACGAACAATTTCGTCCACACATGAATTGAATACAAAGCACATGTTCCTACAACACAAGATCAAAGCCCAAATCAATTTGGCTCTTTCTACTACTGTTAACATCAAAATTACTTCACAAACAAACGTTCAATTCTTTGGCAATTTCCAACCGACTACGTACAAGTCCACCGCATATAAGTTTATGTATAAAAACCCTAATTACTACCCTTAGAACCGCCCACTTTCTACTACTATTCTTCCAATTTCCGACGACTTTCTGATGAAATCAAGTAACCTCCGGCTGTCCAAAATTCTGGTAGAATCAGTTGGGTGATGACCTGTCAATTATAGTTGTAGTCAAATGGGGATGGAAATATCCATCCCCTTTTCCATCTCAGCCATTTTACATCTCCGAAATTGCTATTTTACATCCCCATTTTTGGAGCAAGTTTTTTTCACATCTGGGTTGTATTATAACTATAGCACTTGGTTTACATCCCCATTGGGGATGCTCTAAGTACTACTCTTAGAACCGCTCACTACCCCCGTCACACCCTAAATTATAGCCATCTGATTAAACAAAATATCTAAAATTCTAACTAAGCTAAAAACTAAATTACTATGGTTAAAAAGCTCATACGTACCGTTCTAGTTATAATAACGACAATTGCACCCGTTGTGCACGCAAAAAAATAATTAATTGGGAGTGACTACACAACACCTAATTACTATTAAAGTGGCAATATAATTAAGTAAAAATGCTAGGGCGTAACATCACTTGAGTAGTGAATATGATACATTTTTTTTCCTGCTCGCGCGATTAGTGAATATCATACTACATGTTATTGTAAGCAGCCACCCATAGATGCGTGTGGTACATACCATGTGAGACCTTTTAACCAACATAACACTGATAACACATCTGTTTCTCATCTTGAAATGGTAAAAAAAACATCCCATTTGTCGATTGGGTAAAGTCATAAATGTTGTCCCATCAGTCACTTTTATGCTCTCTACAAGTTGATACCTATGTTGTTTTTTTTTTTTTTTTTTCGCCGCTTGCATGGTTCGTTGAGATCAGGGTGTCCGGATCAACTTACGCTTCTCTCGACCATTCTTCTCTTCGATCCGATCAAAAGTAGGCCGTCCTTCAGTTACTAACTTACTTTTTTTTTTTTTTGGTCAAACGGAAATTCAATAAAACTTAAGGAAGAGAGTACCACATTAAGAGTACAAACAAAGATTTGGGCACATGAGCATAAGAGCTCGCAACCTAGTCAAGCTAGTTACTATATCACCGTTTACGTGCCTTAAAAAACCTCAACACTATCAAATGTATTTCACCCACTCACTTCCCACCATTGGACTGGTGGTCCAATGTAACATTTCACTAAATAAGATTGGCGTGTGAAAAGAATATTTAATTAGGATTTTCCTTTTCCAAAGGTTCTTTTCTCCTCCTCGTTTTCCTTGTTGATGCATATTTTCTACTATTTCTTGAATCTCTCTCCCCCAGTGATTGAAATTGAACAATCAAAATTGTGAGGCTCCTAGCCTCCTGACGATCTCATCGACACTTTTATTTTTTTCTCTCTCTCTCTTCAAAAAAAAAAAAAAAAAAGGAGATAATCCCACTGAAACGGGAGATTCGGGATAGAGATATATATGCGCGCTGTGAGTACGTCCACCCAAATCAATTCTTTACTTTCCTGTAACATTTTTCCACCACAAGAATTAACATGACAAACCTACTAAAGAGAAGATGACCGTGCCGACAAGGTAGAGGGGTTGGAGGCTGGCTAAACAATCTCGACACTCATGCCCAGACCGAGCCGCCATGCCTGCATCCTGACTGCTCAAATCAAGTCATTCCCGGTGTTTTTGTTTGTCAATTTCTCGTGACTACCCTTAAAATCACATTCTAAACACATTGAGCGGCTCGGATCATCAAAATTCGATTGGAAAATGGGAGGTGCGGACGGGTGTTGACGGGAAGAGGTTTGGACTGGATCGTGACTGTATATATATACGCAATCTCCTGAATGGAAAGTTTCGAGTTGGGGAACAAAGTTTGTCGATATTTATAAGTTGGGTTTGGGTTTTCTAGACCGGCCTACGCATCCTCCTATTTATAAGTGTGCGCCCAATTTGAATCTAACACAATCGACCGATGCATGAGCGTGTTATCAGTGCTCTTGCAGCAATGCTCCAGAAGCTTTTCGATAGTTAGGTATGTGGGTTGCACATATTTTCGAGTGGTGTGTGTTAAGAAGATTTTTTTTTTTTTTTAAATTCGTGGAGCTCGAGAGTAGTGAATAATTAAGCTTAGCGCCAAAATATTGGACAGTACATTACGTACAACAATTATTTTGGATTAGAGAGGGGGGACCTTATCATGATGAGGAACATCAACCTTTTAATGCAGGTGCTTCCCTGCACCTCCCTTGATTCATACTTGAGAGGACCACACTACGTACCCCACCTCTCTCTCTCTCTCTCTCTCTCTCTCTCTCTCTAGATCTCTCTCACACCACACCACACCACCCCTATTATATCACCAAATACATCTCTCTCTCTCTCTCTCTCTCTCTCTCTCTCTCTCTCTCTCTCTCTGAGGTTGTGAAATGAAGAAGAAGGGTAGCCTGAAAAACCAACATGGCAAGGGGGAGAAGCCACATGAGAATGAAGATGGTAGTGCATCATCAAGACATATAAGCTTAAGATACCTGTCAAAGGTTATTCTCCCTCCATTGGGTGGTGCTTCAAATACTAATTATAACCAATACCAGGCTGAATCCAAAGGCTGGATCATCTCTCCGTTGGATTCCAGATACAGGTCAGTACTCAGACACTTTTTAGTTAGCTAGCTAGCTAGAATTGATTCGATCGTTCTTCTTTCTACTACGGAAAGAAGAACGAAACGAAACACAAGATCGAGCATTTCCAACACGCTTAAGAATTTTAACCGGCTAAAGTACAATTTTAAATAGTACTCCAACTGTACTATTCTCTATTCTAGCTATATTCATGTACGCTAACTAAAAAATAATCCAAATGGATTATTTAGCTTAAAAAAAAAACCCTAAGCAAAATAAAACAGTGCTACACGGTACACGCAAATAAAAGAATATTGTGCAAATTACAAAAGTGAATATTACATGATCCATATTCATTATGATGGTATAGTCATCGCTACAGAGGCATGAATCTGGACCGCATATTACATGGTCCACGCATATTCATTATGATGGCATAGTCGTCGCTGCAGAAGCTTGAATATGGACCGCACAACTTATTTTTACTTTTCTTCAATTTATTTCGTGTTTCGAATTTTCATATATTTTTCAACAATATTTGTATTTTGATATGTATGTATGTATGTATGTATGTATACAGGTGTTGGGAGACATATATGGTTCTTTTGGTAGCATACACAGCATGGGTATACCCAATGGAGGTTGCATTTCTACATTCTTCTCTGCCGAGGAGTTTATTCATCGCCGACAACATCGTTGACCTGTTCTTCGCAGTTGATATTGTGTTGACCTTTTTCGTTGCTTACATTAATCCAAGAACTCAGCTACTTGTTCGCGACCCCAGAAAAATCGCCACGAGGTAACGAGTTGAGCCATTTCATATAATCGACATTCAGGGTACTATACCTCAACTAATTCCAGTCCCCGGACACCGTTCACTAGCAGAAACTCCAATTAAATTTAACATTTTGTTTCACAACTCTTCGTCAGGCTATTCTGTGACTCGGATAATTACTATTGATTTGTTTGTTCAATTTTGAGAACACAACGTTTTCAAAAACGTAATTATAAATCTTCAACTTCTCAAAAGTTACTCTTTTAACTTCTATAAAATCTGTTACTTAAGTTGAAAGATACCCGATCAAAAGGGAATTCTATATTTTTTGATCTATTAATTTTTCAAATTAGACAAATATTTTGGTATAATTCAGGAGTCAAAAATAAAATAAATAAATAAATTAGGACGGATGAAGTAGTTATGACGAATCCCAAGACACCTTTGGTAGTAGAAAAAAAAAGGAACCGGATCCTCTCCGGTCCAAATTTTTTACTAGAATGGGACAACAGTCCAAATTTGGACCGTCAATTGCTGTAATTAACAGATTTGCTCTCTAGTCCAAGTTTTTATAAGAATTCGGAAAAATGACGACCAATGACGTGTTTTGATAATTAATACCCGCCAAAGACATTTTCAACATTAACAAATGTTCTCAGCATGTCATTGGCGGGTATTAATTATCAAAATACATCTTAGGCCTTCATTTTCCCTTAGAGTTTTTGAGCGAATCCAAATCATTGATTATTCTAATATATGGTCCAGATTTAGATTGTCTCGTCTAATCCACAACTCAGATCGACGAAAGAGGATCCGAACCCAAAAAGAAACTAATTAATGTGATCTAAACTTCCACTACTGTTCTAATCACATGATTAGGTGAATTATGGTATCTAATCGTTTTGGTAATGGAGGGCAGAATAACTCGTGGGCCCCTGGCTGCTTTTGGTTGGAGGGCTTTTGCTTTAACATGTGATAAGAGTATACGTTTACCCCTCTACATCTGGTCAAGACTCTAATCCATGTTGAATGAAAACATTGATCCCTTCTTCCTTTTTTGGTTAATTAGGAGTCCATTCTTTTCCCTTTAAATTGGTTGCCAGTCCTCCAAGGGTTGTAGGTTTTGGCACAAGTTTGGACTACCCACCCTACTACAAGTTACTTGATACCTTCCACACACTGGAATGAATGAGAAATTTTTGGGTGCCGGGTGGATACTACGTCATCCGGCCAACATGGTACTCGAGCAACACATCTGGGCCGTCCAAAAGTGTAATGGACAGTCCAAAAGTGTAATGGACAGTCCAAATTGAAACACTCTCTTTCCTCTCATTCTAACACTCTCTCTCTTTCTCTCTCCAAATCCGAGTCATTCAAAACCGAAATGGACGGCCAGGATGTGCCAAGCGGATACCACGTGGTATCCACTCGGCACTGAAAATCTTCTCAGAATGATGTGTCAAGCAATATTTGATTTCACCCTTTGGAGAACTTGAATAGCAATTGAATTTGACCTCCATGATTAAGGAAAGAAGAGATAGGTAGGAAAAAGAGGCTACTCTAACTAAGAAAAAGTCTAACTCCTCCGAGTTTGCAAGTTCGACTCACATCACATATCGGCAGATAACTTTGAGGTCAATAAAGGTTTGCTCAATTATTGATTTCAAGTTTTGGAAAAATAAAAAGGTCCAAGGTTTGCATTCTGGTGTGTTCTTCAAACTAAAATGTGACGAAATATGAGAGACTAATATGTCTCGTAAAACGAGAAATAAATACTTAAAAATAAAAATCTTAGCAGAAACGGACCTAACTACAAAGTTAGGGATGATCCAAACCATAATAGCAAGAATTAGACCTAACATGATTCGAGACAGGGGGCTATGGAAATATGGAGGTGGTAATTCTATCCCAAAATATCAATGTGGATTAGTGCCACACTTAATGATCAAGAATTGACAATTGGCACGTTAAACGTGAATCATTAACAAATAACTAAAGATACCACGCACGTGAACCTCAAGGGGTTGACAAAATAGGTACATGAACCTCAAGGGTTGACAAAATAGACATGAAAAAATAATAAGTTGTTGACCATGAGGTTGCATATTCGAATTTCATAAGCACCAACGATCCCAAATCTTTGGACCGCTGGAGGTTATGTCCGGTCGTTACCTTCAAGGCTCCAGAATTAATCGAGGTGCTCGCAAACTGGTCTAGATATCCGGTTATCAAAATAGATATACCACGCGCGCACATGTTTTTGTGAACTATTAATTCATTTCAAACTACACGGATAACAAGTAAGACATATATCCTGTTTAGTAGCCCTATTTGAGCCGGGATCACACTGCATATATAGCGAGTGCATTTATAATAGTAGCAATTCAGTTTGCTGGACCCTGGTTTTTCTTTTTGATCCGCCAACAATGTCTGGAAAAAGGCTTTTGCTGGACCCTGTTGAAATTGAAATTGAACTTCAACTTCAATACATGCATGTATGTGTGTATATATAGAGAGTTTGTATGAGGAGTTAGGGTGATAAACGAGCCGAATTTGGTTTGAAAACTCAACAAGCTTAAAAATATTATTAAGCTTAGCTTGTTAAACGTGCCGAGCTTCAATCAAGCCGATCTCGAGTAGCTTCAATTTTTTTATACATTACAAGCCAAACGAGCTGAGTTGGAGCTTGGTTTGAAACCTTATCTGAGCTTTGAAAAAAAATGTTCAAAGATTGATAACTTGTTTACGTAACAAACCGATCTTGAACAAGCTTTTACAAATAAACATGAACATGAAATCGAATAGCTTAGTTCGTTTCGTTTAGCAGCCATAGATCTAAGTGAATCTCCTTGAAATTCGAAATGCTATACGCGAAGCGGGCTAGTAAATTGTGTGTTGTGTCATAATTAAATGTGTCCAATGTGTACATATAAAGGTACCTGTCAACGTGGTTTGTGATGGACATGGCATCAACAATCCCATTCGAAGCGCTTGCTTACATTTTCACCGGGAAACACCAAAAGGGACTCTGTTTCTCCCTCCTCGGTTTGCTCCGCTTTTGGCGTATCCGTCGCGTCAAGCAATTTTTCACCAGGTTTTTCAATAACCCTCTTACCCACCATTACTTTCACATTACTACTACTTTTATTACCAACTTCTAATGATTTCAAAATCTGTACTCAAAATGGGTGACAACAATCTTGCAGGCTGGAAAAGGACATCAGGTTTAGCTATTTCTGGGTCAGATGTGCTAGGCTCTTGTCTGTAAGCTCTCTCTCTCTCTCTCTCTCTCTCTCTCTCTCTCTCTCTCTCTCGGTTAGTTGTTTGTTAATGAATACCAATAACACTCCGTTCGTTCACATGAGGGGATCTTAATCAGATAAACGCCCTACGTATAAATGTGGCTTTAGTTTAAGCTTTAGTAGTCATATCACATGAGAATCGGCTCTAACACACATTTGCACAAACGCCGTTGCGTTTACAAATGAATGTGTAAGTGGTTGCGGGACAAGCAAAACTAAATACGTTACCGGGTTACTTTTATCATTGCAATAGGTCTTAACTTGAGTTGTCATTCAGGAATTAAATGAGTCTTTTCACGGGTTATTTTCTCTGAGTATTAGTTGGTGTTCAAGTCAGTTTACGAAGAGGATAAAATTTAGAAATGTGCCATTGTGGATGTGGGTATTGTTGTTTTTTTTTGTAGGTGACAGTGTTCCTGGTGCACTGTGCTGGTTGCATCTACTACTTACTGGCAGACAAGTACCCCCACGGTGGTCGGACTTGGATTGGGTCAGTGATCCCGAACTTCAGGGAAACCAGCCTCAGGGTCCGCTACATCTCCGCCCTCTACTGGTCCATAACCACCATGACCACAGTCGGCTATGGCGACATGCACGCCGTCAATGCCACCGAGATGATCTTCATCATCTTCTACATGCTCTTCAACCTCGGCCTCACTGCCTACTTGATTGGCAACATGACTAATTTGGTCGTTGAAGGCACTCGCCGTACCATGGAATTCGTAAGCCCAGCTCTTTGTTTCTTTTTTTGTCTTTGTTCTTGTATTTGGGAGCAACGTCATTTATTTTATTTTCGCGCCTGCTTTAACAGAAAAATGCGGTTTAGCACAAGAATTTGTGATGAAAATAGTTGGTGTGGTGTTAATGCAGAGAAGTAGCATTGAAGCTGCATCAAACTTCGTGTCCCGGAACAGACTGCCTCCAAGGTTGAAGGAACAGATTCTGGCTTATATGTGCTTGAGGTTCAAGGCTGAGAGCTTGAACCAGCAGGAACTGATTGAGCAGCTTCCGAAAACCATATGCAAAGGCATCCGGCAGCACCTGTTTTTCCCGACGGTGGAGAAGGTCTATCTATTCAAGGGTGTCTCAAAGGAGATTCTCGTACTCCTGGTATGGGGAAAAGAAACTTATCTCAAGTGACCAATATTTTTCAAGCTGAAATTCGAGTCCGTTGACATGTTCAGCTTGGATTGGCCTCCGGGGTTGGCCCATTTTAGGGATTCCGAAACAAAGCCAAACGTATCAGCCAGTTTCAGCTGGAATTTTGGCTTTTAAGTTGCATTTTGTGTTGTATTTAGTCCGTCACAGATGAAACATTATTTAGCCCATATATGCACGAAATACTTTGTAAATTTCGCGTATGGACAATCTTGCCTAATATCATAACTGTGGAAGGGTAATGGTATGAACAAAACGATACTAACGCACAAAACTCCATGCAACGGAAATCTCAAGGCCTTTGTCATTGTGTTTTACAATTGCTAAATAAGCACACAGCATTTTTGTATGAACTTTCTATGCTGTAACTGTGTAAGAGTTTCATTTTCCATAACGTGTCAAAGAAAGAAACAGAAACCTCATAGGTAAACCAAATCGGACCCAAATCCAGGCATCATAGCATGATTATACTGGTGCAAGTCTCAACAATCTTTGAATGCTACCCGATTGTTTTTCCGGCCAGTTTTGTGTCCAGAAGGTTTTTGTCATGTTAGAGCTTGCAAGAGTCCCTTCAACATGTTTAAGTTTCAGTAAAACTCTTGCGAACCCTCTAGGTGTGCTATATGCCACGATGAATACTAATTTATATCTTACCGTCATAATTTATCAGGTTGCAGATATGAAGGCAGAGTACGTACCGCCTAGAGAGGATGTGATAATGCACAACGATGCCCCGGAGGATGTTTACATAATAGCATCCGGAGAGGTGGAAATGATCAGCTGCGAGATGGAGAAAGAGAGACTGGTTGGGAGCTTGCAGTCAGGGGACATATTTGGAGAAGTAGGTGCACTTTGTTGCAAGCCTCAGAGCTTTACTTACCGAACCAAGACCCTCTCACAGCTACTCAGGCTCAAAACCAGTGCCCTGATGGAAGCGATGCAGATCAAACAAGACGACAATGTCACCATGTTCAAGAACTTCCTTCAGGTTGGGTATTGATACTAAGATGCAAAGTTCCCATTTTGTCTATTAAGATTGTATGGTGGAACAAAAAAATGGAGTTCCAAAATATGGAATATGCTATGGTATAAGAAACACATAATGAATCGATATTGCAAATTTGAATAATAGTTCATCTTCGTATGCTTTTTGGATAGAAATGATAAAGACGCAAATTTGTCACGTCATTCTGCTTAAATTGCTAGAATGAATGCCCCACGCACTATTCTTGTAATAATCTGAAGAGTTTTTCCAAGTTGCAAGTTGACGAACCAACAATAACTCTACATGCCTGTTAAAGTTTCCTTTACTTCCAAACGGGCAACTGTATCCTTTCAAGATTTACATTGTTGGTTATATTGAATAACCCTGTTAACAGCATCACAAAAAGCTCAAGGATCTGAAAATTGGAGATATATGGCTCGAGGGTGGGGAAGAAGATGATGACCCAAACATGTCTGTCAACTTGCTCACTGTCGCCGATACTGGCAATGCCGCCTTCCTTGATGAGCTTCTTAAGGCAGGGTTGGATCCTGACATTGGAGACTCCAGAGGAAGAACCCCACTGGTATGACTTTCCATACATTATGCAATGAAAATCTCTTTCTTTGTTTCCTATGCATCTCTATGTTAATTGAAAAGACTTCATAGATAGCGATACGATCGTTTGGACCTTGTAGAGACTCTTACAGAATAAACGAGTACCCTAGAACTAGGGATGTGTGCACCAAATGGAACTTAGAATGTGTAAATGAGCGCGAAAAGCCGAAAAAGTACTTTAGCATTTGTCGCTCCGATGATCTTTGAATTGGTCTCCCTTCGACCAACTTTTCATAAATAAAACTTCATTATTTTAATTGTTCGTTTCCATCAGCTTTTAATACAATGTAAACCTTATTTGTCAATATATAATTTGTCTTAATCCAATTTAATATGAGAGCGATACGACCGTTTTAGTCGAATAATTTATTTTTCGATCAATTGAGGGTAAAATGGCCATGTATTTTGATGTACAAAATACTTTTCATCGAAACCAACTTGGTAGGAAAGTAGATTGAACAAGCTTTCTAACAGTTCAAACCACGTGCAAATTGGAGTTCGGGAGTGTCCGGGGCAAGTTCGCAAAGTTGGACTTGCCGTGCAGAGTTCAGGATGCGCCTGGGGCGCATTGCAATGCACCTGGGCGCAAAGGATTGCGCCTGAGGCGCATTAATGCTGCATAATATGTCAAATTTTGCGGACTTGCACCGGACACTTCCAAACTCCAATTTACGCGTGGTTTGAACCATTAGAAAGCTTGTCCAATTTACTTTCTATCACAAGTAGTTTGGATCAAAAATCAGTTGTAGATCAAAAGAAGTGACCATTTTACCCTCGATGGGTCAAAATAAGATTCATTCCAGTAAAATGCGTCTATGTTTCTCATTCCGGCCTGTTATCTTGGTTGTATCAGCATTGAGAGGCCAGAAAACAATCCAATGCAAGTAGTCCGCAAATACCCAGTTTTTTCCTCCTTTTCCTTTAGTAGGTAACACTGTTGTTTTTTGTAGTGATGTTTCCAATTTCATTTCTTCGTATACACCAGCACATTGCAGCATCAAAAGGGCATGAAGAGTGTGTACTGGTACTTCTCAAGCATGCTTGTAACATTCACCACAGAGGTAAAAGCACTTGAACTGTATTGATTTCTCTTTCACAAACTTTCAATCCAATTCCTTAGGACTTTTTCTTTTTCATTTCTTTCGGATAAAATTTAATTCGAATTATCATGCAACTTGTTATGGCAGATATTGATGGAAACACTGCACTATGGGATGCAATATCAGCAAAGCGCCATTCAATTCTCCGGATACTTTACCACTGGGCTGCCATATCTGACCCTCACACAGCCGGTGACCTTTTATGCACGGCCTCAAAGAGAAACAATATAATGGTGACGAAAGAAATATTAAAACACGGATTGCAAGTGGACTCAAGGGACCGCCATGGCAAAACAGCCCTCCAAATCGCCATGGCAGAAAACCACCAAGACATGGTGAAGCTCCTTGTGATGAATGGCGCAGATGTGGGTGAAACGGATCCATCCAATCTTCCTTCGGTGAACTTGAATGACATGCTGCAGAAAAGGGAGGTGGGGTACCGGGTAACCATGCCCGATGCATTGCCAAAGGGAGTGATTTCGAGGGGGGAAGAAGGAGAGGAAGAGAACAACTTGGGAAGGTTAAAGGGAATGTCTTCTCCAAGAGTTAGCATATATCGAGGACACCCAGTGGTAAGGAGAGATAGTTGCTGCACTGAAGCTGGGAGGCTCATTAGGTTGCCAAATTCACTTGTGGAGCTCAAAAGCATTGCAGGTACATTGAATCTTCCAATGCCCCTATCTTCTGGTAGTTTGTTCGCCAACACTAAACATTTTAGAAAAGTAATCAGAATGTTGCGCCGGCAGCACTACAATCATTATTGTTGGTCCAAATAGCAACCCAAGAGGGGGGGTGAATTGGGTATCTCAAATATAACCTGGAATTTTAAAAACCAAATGCAATTCAAACTGAAATAATGCACTAAATCAAGATTGAGCCAACTCAAACACACACAGCAACAGATTGAGCAATTTCAACGAAGTAGAGATTAAATTACAGAGAACTAATATGCAAATTTCTAAACTTGCATCTATGAAACTAATTAACTGATTATTCAATAAAATATCAATTTACTCATGCGATATAGATGTGCAAAACGGAAAGTAAAGAGAGTAGGGAAGAGAGAATCGAACGCAAGGATTTATAGTGGTTCGGTCCGCAACTTCACAGCCTAATCCCCTCCCAAGTGTCCAACTCGAGATTTTCTGCATTATCTCCAATTGTTACAATCCTTCTAGCTTCGCAGGTGTTAGACAACCTTTACAACGAGCAATCTATTCTCAATCGCTCCGACTAATTTTGACTCCGGTGTTAGTCACACCTAACCCAATGTTAGAGATTTTCAAAATAAAGGAGTCGTCGTTCTAGTTTTGTAAAATTTCCTTATTTCCTTAGAATGCTTGTTTTCCTCTTTGTGAGATTTGTCCCACATTGGATAGTTGAGAGAAGTTGGAGTGGTATATATTAGGAAACATTCCTAATATAAATAAACAATGATCTAGTGTGTTGTAGCCCTATGGTGCATCGCCCATACCGGCAAAGCCTGTACGCACACACGCGCGCGGCGTGGGCAGTGTGGCGTGGGCTGTGGTGCATTGTGGCATGTCGCGTGTCGCACACGTGGCAGGTGAGTCACACGGATCGGTTCTGATCGGGTGCAACTCGAGCCTACGGGTGCGTTGGTTCGTAGAGTTGCGATCTCAACCGTCGATCGCGAACGGGCACGATCCTTGTAGGCGTCATTTCTTATTGCGAGTTGGCGGTAAGGTGGGGCTGACGTGGCATGCCGCGTGTCGCACACGTGGCAGGTGAGTCACACGGAGCGGTTCCGATCGGGTGCAACTCGAGCCTACGGGTGCGTTGGTTCGTAGAGTTGCGATCTCAGCCGTCGATCGCAAACGGGCACGATCCAACGGATTGGATCAAATCCGATTGGGTGTGAGCGAAGCAGTACACCTGTTCGGTGTGACTGGTCGATCTAGACCATAGGATCTGATCCAACGGTCAGATTAGATCGGGTACGTACCCATTCTCAATGGGTGCGTAGTGGCCTATAAATAGACCACTACTTGTCAAAATCATATACTCCGAAATTCTCCCACATCTCTCTCTATATTTTCTAGCATTCATTATGCGTTCTGTTTTGCTGCAGAAAATAGAACACAGTGATTCTCGGTTCATATATTCGTTCAAGCAGGTATTCTATCTGTTTCGTTAGTGCAAACGAAAACGGAAAGAACTTCGAGTTCGGGCTTCGATTTATCTTGAAGGCAGATTTACTGTAACCCTTTGCATACCAATTGGTGGGGGCAAATACTATCTTTAGGAAAGCGACATAGTCGTGACTCGAAGCGTATTACAGGTTTTGTGGAGATTTCATCAACAGTACAAATTGCAGCAGCCAATTTTTCCAACACCCAACTAGTTTTGACTCCAGTGCTAGTAACACCTAACCACCAAGTGATTTTCTCTTCAAAACCACTCACAAAAAGTAATCACTTACAAGATTATGAATAAGGGTGTACAATCCCTTATACAATGGAGATCAAACTAAGCACTCTCACACAAGTGTATAGATATCCAAATAAAGAATTGAGTATTGAGAGATTTAATTAGTATGTGCCTTGGAGTATTTTTCGTGAAGCTCTCCTCTACATCTCTTTAATCATCCTTGGCCTTATATATATCCATGAACCAATGAACATGGAAGCACCACTTCATATTTGGAAATCAATTACACAATTCCGTCCTTTTCCACACTAGCCGTTAGGAACCCATTTAGGTAGCCATATTTCACTTGACTTGTTCCCATCATTTAGCCGTTAGAGATAATTCTTCAACAAAAATGTAGCCAATCAATTATCTGGTTTCCATTTCTTTGCCATTGAAATGCAAGCCATTTGTAACTTGGGAAGTTCCATTAGCCGTTGGAAATATAAAATCATGCATCCAATAATTCCATCCATTTGAATCAATCTCTAGCCAATTAAGTTAGGAGAAGATTTGTCCTTAATCTTCCTCCTTTCAAATTATCTTGGCTATTGAAGATAGTGATTTGGTGTAGCAATGTTTCTAGTGTACTTCAACCAAATCCTACAAAATAAATATGAATTCAAATGAGTATCAAATATCACAATATTAATTATATTTCAATTCCAATATGTTTTGTTGTCATCAAAATCAATAAGGTATTCTATAGAAACCTTTGGGCTAACAATTATAGATAGGACCGGCGCTTCAAAGTAACGAATGATGTGCTGCCGCACTGCATTCTGAACATCTTTCTGTGTTACGGTATAGTTTGCCCACCCTTCACCTCTACCAAGTGCTAGAATTTAAAATCATGTTATCTGCTCCCTAGTTTCAGCTCCATAATTTGAGACCTTAGTTAATGGAGGGAACAATGTCAGTTCAAATGAACATCGCTTCCATGTAAAGACTTTTGGCCATTCTGTCCCATTAAACTCGGTACTCACGCACATCCACTATCATATTATCACAGTTCCACTCTTCCAATGTAATATTCTCAGACTTCCACTGTAAAATTCTCACACTCCCACAGGAGCAAGCCAACAATAAGACAAAAGGACCTAAACAAGCATGGAAAAACCAAAGGTAAATAAGTCCACCATCAGGCTTAATTAGGCAACAAGAACTAATCATGCCTTAATTTCTATGACTTAATCATTTTTACAGATTGAATTGAACCATCTTAGCACTTAAGATGGTCACTCTGTATTTCAGATCAAAATCTTCATTTCTAATGGCGCAATTGTTTCTACTGTTCTCTGGCAGGTGAAAAGTTTGGATTTGATGCAAGAAATGCATTGGTTTTCAATGAACAAGGAGCAGAAATTGACTCCACTGAAGTGATCAGAGATAATGACAAGCTTTACATAGTTGAAGACTCAAATTCTCTAATGTAATCAAAGATCATCTACACAAAGAACTTACTATGATTCTCAAGCAACCCTATTTATGACTAATGACTATACACTACTTATATACACTAGCCTCAATGGCAGGGGAGTATTAGTGTCTCCTATATATCTGTAAGTTGCTAATATGGCCCATCGTTGATTGTGGACATGGACGGCTCGGATTATGCACTGCAGGGTCCCCGAGTTTGGAATTTTTATACATGTATACTTAATGATTGTGACCATAAATCTAACTTCAGAAATGAAATATTTCAATGTTTCTTATGCTAATTTCTTGTTATGAGGGAAAACAACAATCTATGCCTAGTGTCCCTTTACTGTCCTTTTCCCTGTTTTTGATCTTCAATTATATGTCTATTTTTCATAGCAATGGAAGGAGTGGTTCAACCTTAGATAGAACGCAAGCATGACGTCTAGCCATAGCTTCAGACCGCAAGATTGAAGAGGCATGGATTTCTGCACAAAGCCATCAATAAGTTTACCCTTCCAATCCTGAAAAAAATCAGTCTTAAGGATGCATCACAGTTGATCTTAAAACCACCCTTCCTAGGAGTGGTCCAACTAAATGAACTTCCAAAATCAGATTGAGGGCCGGCTTCTGGAGTCAATTAGAGGTCAAATCTAGCTGAAGCAGCTCTCTGGATGACCTGGATTGGATCCCCAGGCATTGCAAAATCCAGAGCTTCCCTAAGTATTACTCAACTAGAATCTCTTGTAAGTTTAGAAGTTAAAAGAGATGGATGGCTGGGAGATTGTAACAGGTAGGAGGATATGTTCAAGATCACAAGGAATATGGCTAGCAAGAGGATCGCAGTCTTTATGGACAATCTCTGTGAAGGCATGGACGAAAGGCATGGAAGAGGAATGGATGGAACAAATTTTCAGTAGGTATGTTGAGTAAGTTTGGTTTTGTAAGGTTTGGATTAAGAGGGAATGCCTAACAGCTATCAATGATAGAGAGCTTGGGTCAGGGTGGCTTTGGAGGAGTTGTGGCGGCACTAAAGATCGTAGTTGTAATGTGGTGGCAGTAGATTGAAATAGAGAAGATACTGTAAATCCATTTCAGTGTTCTCGTTTGGAAATATTCTCACGCCCAAATTTGAATTTGAAAATATTTAAGCCCCAATTTGGCCAAATGTCAATGATGAAACTGTTTTTCCTAAGCTTTGATGAAGTGTGGCTACTCTATGAACACTGTAAACCAATTATACGAAGGAGAAATACCTTAGAATTAGGAATTTGATTATTACCAAATGAAACGTAGAACCTGTTTTAGCCTTAGTGGCTTCGACGTTTTTTGTAGTTGTCTTGTCTTGTTTCTACCCAGTCTTCATGATCGAAATGCAAATATTTTTATGGTTGAATTCCACCAACTTTAGTACTTTAAAAACACTATTTCTTGATATATAATGAATCTTGATCCAATTTAAAATGAGAAACATACACGTGTTTTACCGGAATGAATCTGATTTTAACCCATCGAGAGTAAAATTGTCACTTCCTTTGATATACAAATAATTTTTTATCCAAACTACTGGGGCTAGAAAATAAATTTGACAAGCTTTGTAACGGTTCAAACCACACGCAAATTGGAGTTCGGGAATGTCCAGGGCAAGTCTACAAAATTTGACATATTATGCAGTATTAATGCGTCTCAGACGCAATCCTATGCGCCCAAGCGCATTTCAATGCTCCCCAGGCGCATTCTGAACTCTACACAACAAGTCCAACTTTGCGAGCATGCCCCGGACACTTCCGAACTCCAATTTGCGCGTGGTTTGAACCATTAAAAAGCTTGTTCAATCTACTTTTCTACCAAATTGGTTTCGATGAAAAGTATTTTGTACATCAAAATACATGACCATTTTACCCTCCATTGGTCTAAAAAAAAATTATTCAAGTAAAACGCTCGTATTGCTCTCATTTTAAATCGGATTTATAAAATGATAGATAAGGTTTTCACTGTAATAAAAGTTGATGGAAACAAACAATTAAATCAATGAAGTTCTATTTATGAAAAGTTGGTCGAAGGGAGACCGATTCAAAGATCATCGAAGCGACAAAGGCTAAAGTACATTTTGGCACCCATTTACACATTCTTAAGTTCCATTCAATGCACACATCCCTAGTTCTAGGGAACTCGTTCATTCTGTAAGAGTGTCCACAAGGTTCATAGGGCTCTCCGCACTTCATTAAATAATCAATAATCAATTCATCATAAGGATTCTAGCTGTAGCAGTGGATTGGATCCCCAGGCATTGCAAAATCCTGAGCTTCCCTAAGTATTACTCAACTAGAATATCTAGTAAGTTTAGAAGTTAAAAGAGATGGATGACTGGGAGCTTGTAACAGGTAGGAGGAGATGTTCAAGATCACAAGGAACTATGGCTAGAAGAGGATCGCAGTCTTTATGGACAATCTCTGTGACGGCATGGATGAGGAATGGATGGAACAAATTTTCAGTACAGATGTTGAGTATGTGGAGGTGGCAATTCCAGCGAAGAGATTATCCAGGAAACACTCTAAGTTTGGTTTTGTAAGGTTTGGATTAAGAGAGAATGTCAAACAGCTATAAATGATTTGAATGGAGTTAGCATAAGAGGTCATAAAATACATGCAAAGCTCGCAAAATTCCCTTGGAAGTTCCGGGGATGAGTGAAAATGAACTGGAAAGCAATCAGAAGAAGGTGGTTACTGAGGAGTCGAACAAAAAGAACATGGGCATGGAGACCTATTAGCAACAAAGATGAATACGGAGAAGGAGATTCATTTGCAGAAGCTAACTTGGACAACACCTCTTGAACCATCAATGATAGAGAGCTTGGCTCAGGGTGGCTTTGGAGGAGTTTTGTAGCAGAATTGAAATCACTGAATTCACTGGAAAGGTACTGAGATCCAAGTGAGGTCAATGGGTGGCAAGAGAGTGGTCTTAACTTGTCATCCATTTGTGAAATGGAAGCAGCATTTCGGTCATGGTAAGCTAAGTTGGATGAATATTTGGTTCTGCAATGTACGTAAATAGCAGCCCAATACGACCTTGCAGCAAAAAAGGATGGTTTGGCTAGATTGTTAAGGGATCCCTATTCAAGGATGGAACACTGAAACCATGTCCAAGAATGGGAAGCTCTGGGGGGAAGGCCATCACTAAGGATGAAGAGACTATGAAGGGACTTTCCTTCATCTCAGGGAAGGTTCAAATCTTAACAGAACAGATGGATGTCATTAACCAGACCATATTCCATGGAGTCGGGTTCGAGTCAAATGGAGGTTTTGGCCTATAATTCTCATGTGGCTTCTTCTGTACCTGGCCCCAGCATAGTCAATGAGATTGACATGTTAAAGAAGCTAACTCAACATGGGGCACCAGCCAAAAACTGGGTTCATGTTATGATGGTGATGACAGAGGTGATTCGCAGAATTGTGGATGCCTACAGGAGTTCGGATGAAGAAAGGATTCCCAAGGTGATTGAGATCCCAAATTGACTGGTTTGGCCTCATCCTAAGGTTTAGAAGTTGTATACAACCATCCAAAACACGTTTGGACAACTCGGACGCGCTTCCGGATACCACTTGCACAATACCCTATTTGCATCAATAAAACAATTTCCGCTTGGGGGGATTTCATTGACTTAAAAAAAATGGAGAGGCAGGGTTGTTGCAGAAGGGACAGGGGTATGAAGGACTTCAATTATTTTCAAAAACGAGATGAAAGTGGTGGATCTATCTATGCAAGGAAGGAAATTCACTTCGCCTAACTATGATATTGGTGAATGGTGGAGTAGGTTAGGCAGAGCCTTCATGCATCTTGAGTGGTTGGAGGAATTAAAATTTTAAATGAAACTTTAATACTTTTTTAGTTTTATTCGACAATACTATTGTATAGTATTACTTTCAATAGCTTCTTTCTTGATATAAAATACTAGGTTTTTTTAAGTTCCAATTTTACATGAGTGGTTAGAGGATTTCTCAAAAATTGATTTGTTTTTTGACCTGTTGAGGATAAAATCGTCATGTCCTCTAACTTATAAAAAGAAATTGATGCGAACCACTTGGGGTGCAACGTAGTCTCAACAAGCTTTTCAACAGTTCAAATCACGAGAGAATCGGAGTTCGGAAGTTTCCGTGGCGAGCCCACAAAGTTTGGCCTGTTGCTCAACTCTTTAGTGCGCCTCAGGCGCAATACCTTGCTCCTCGGGCGCACATAAATGCGTCCCTGGCGCGTCCTTCAACCCTGTTGCGCGACTTTTTAGTGCGCCTCAGGCGCAATGCCTTGCCCCTCGGGCGCACTTCAATGCGCCTCGGGCGCATCCTTGAAATTTCACCAAATTTTGCGGGCTCGCCACGGAAACTCCCGAACTCCGATTTGTACTGGTTTAAACTGTTAAAAAACTTGGTGAATCTACATCAAGAGATATGACCATTCTACTCTCAGAGGATTGAAAAATAAACTATTTCGATAAAACGACCGCAACTTGCTCATTTTAAATCGAATCAAGTTCTATTATATATCAACAAAAAGGGTTTCTCAACTATTTAAAGAAAGTAGAATCCAACCATACAAATAGCAAAATTCTGTTTATAAAAAGTGGGTTGAAAGCAGTCCACTGCAAAGATCGTCAATCACCCATTACTACCACCGTAGCATGCATCACCCCTCCACCACCATCACTGCACCACCTAGACCACTACCACCACACTTCCGCTCTACAACAACCACCATTGTCACCAGACCTCAACTCCACAACCATGCCATGAAGATTGAGAATTGCCATCTCATAATGGAAAATTTGCCTAGGAGCTGTTTGGCAAACCCACATTCCAGGTAAACTTTGGATAAAGCTCAGTAGATTTATATTCTCTAACTAGTAGTACTAATTTTGTTGAAGGTACCAATACTAGAGAAAATCATACTAGTAGCATCCACCAAGTTGGTTGATATGATATATGATATGATTGAAAGCAACCAATTACCATTTGCAGCAGCAGCACTATCTGAAGTACTGTGATGGGTGTCCCCAATTCCTTCCTTCCCCTCTCGTTCCTATAAAGGATCCCTCTGTGAATCTCAAGATTGAATTTGATGTCAAAGGATTACTTCACTTGGCATGCCATTTGATCCTTTACTTTAATAATTGTGGAGGCTAGGATTCCATCCCTGTCAAAAGATCATGTGGGGCCCAAACCTAACATAACTTTTGGGCATTGATCAATGTGGAACTTTTGCAACCCTGGATAACTTGGTAAGTAATCCTAGACTTAAAACTTCCAATAATATTATCTGGGAATTACGTTGGTGGAATTAAACCTATAATCCTCTCTTCAATATGTTTAAGTTTCGGTAAAACTCTTGCGAACCCCCCTCTAGGTGTGTTATATGCCATGATGAATACTAATTTATATCTAACCGTCAAAATTTATCAGGTTACAGATATGAAGGCAGAGTACATACCGCCTAGAGAGGATGTGATAATGCACAACGATGCCCCGGAGGATGTTTACAAAATAGCATCCGGAGAGGGGGAAATGATCAGCTGCGAGATGGAGAAAGAGAGTGGTTGGGAGCTTGCAGTCAGGGGACATATTTGGAGAAGTAGGTGCACTTTGTTGTAGGCCTCAGAGCTTTACTTACCGAACCAAGACCCTCTCACAGCTACTCAGGCTCAAAACCAGTGCCCTGATGGAAGCGATGCAGATCAAACAAGACGACAATGTCACCATGTTCAAGAACTTCCTTCAGGTTGGGTATTGATACTAAGATGCAAAGTTCCCATTTTGTCTATTAAGATCGTATGGTGGAACAAAAAAATGGAGTTCCAAAATATGGAATATGTTATGGTATAAGAAACACGTAATGAATCAATATTGCAAATTTGAAGAATAGTTCATCTTCGTATGCTTTTTGATTAGAAATGATAAAGACGCAAATTCGTCACGTCATGCTGCTTAAATTGCTAGAATGAATGCCCCGCGCAATATTCTTGTATTAATCTGAAGAGTTTTTCCAAGCTGCAAGTTGACGAAGCTAGGCAATAACTCTACATGCCTGTTAAAGTTTCCTTTACTTCCAAGTGGGCAACTGTAATCCTTTCGAGATTTACATTGTTGGTTATATTGACTAACCCTGTTGACAGCATCACAAAAAGCTCAAGGATCTGAAAATTTAAGATATATGGCTTGAGGGTGGGGAAGAAGATGATGACCCAAACATGTCTGTCAACTTGCTCACTGTCGCCGATACTGGCAATGTCGCCTTCCTTGATGAGCTTCTTAAGGAAGGCAGAGGCGGCTCCACATGGGACGTTCCATGGTCAACTGAACACCCCAACAAAAATTTTTTGCTTAGAATATATGTAAAAATTATGGGCTAGTCTTTCTTTGAACACCCAACGTAAATATCAATGAACACCCAATCCTAAGAGTCTTGAACACCTAACCCAAAAAGAATTGAACATTTAACCCAAAATTAATTGAACACTCCATCACAACCCAATTTACAATCCATCAATTCATGAACTTCATAGTTGAACACCTAACACATTACATCAATAAAGCTCATAATCATAATAAAAATCTTGTAAAAAGAAAGTGAAAAGTAGAGTCTATTGATGTAAGTATTATGCTCTAAGTTTTCTCTTCATTTTTATTGTCGGTGGTCTAAATGTGTTAATTTTGCATTCATAACAATAACTATTTTTTTGGATCTAGTTAACTTATAGTAAAATTATGGACAATGCTTTAAAAAAATTCAACTCTATTGTAAATCCCGTTAACTTGAATAGTATTCCTTCGAATTTAAGACTATGATATATAGAAAATCTCATCATGTCATCCTAAAGAACATATTTTCGAGGAGGTCAACTCCAACATACTCACAAGGGTTTTGTAGATTAATGCGCTGGTTAAACATTGACACAAAATACGAAAACTCATTTAGGCCAACTGTAAAAATTTTACCCCCTCCAATCTCGAAATAGTATCTACTACGAAATACAACTTTCATAAAAATTAAATTTTTGTTAAAAAAATAGTATATATTTTTAAGTTCTCATTTCGCCTTGTAGTTAATTTTTTTAGAATAGAAGATATTTTTTTGACCGTACTATGTACACAACTATATGAGATCGTGTACATATATTATTGGTTAATATATCAGCTAGTAGAGTTAAGGTAATTTTTGAACACCCTATCACAAATTCCTCGAGCCTCCACTGAAGGCAGGGTTGGATCCTGACATTGGAGACTACAGAGGAAGAACCCCACTGGTTTGACTTTCCATATATTATGCAATGAAAATCTTTTTCTTTGTTTCCTATGCATCTCTATGTTAATTGAAAAGACTTCACAATACGACCGCTTGGACCTTGTGGAGACTCTTACAGAATAAATGAGTACCCTAGAACTAGGGATGCGTGCACCGAATGGAACTTAGAATGTGTAAATGACCGCGAAAAACAGAAAAGTACTTTAGCATTTTGTCGCTCCGATGATCTTTGAATTGGTCTCCATTCGACCAACTTTTCATAAATAAAACTTTATTATTTTAATTGTTCATTTCCATCACCTTTTAATACAATGTAAACCTTATTTATCAATATATAATTTGTCTTAATCCGATTTAATATGAGAGCGATACAACGGTTTTACTGGAATAATTTGTTTTTCTATCAATTGAGGGTAAAATGGTCATGTATTTTGATGTACAAAATACTTTTCATTGAAACCAACTTGGTAGGAAAGCATATTGAACAAGCTTTCTAACGGTTCAAACCACACCCAAATTGGAGTTCGTGAGTGTCCGGGGCAAGTTCGCAAAGTTGGACTTGTCGTGCAGAGTTCAGGATGCGCCTGGGCGCATAGGATTGCGCCTGAGGCGCATTAATGCTGCATAACATGTCAAACTTTGAGGACTTGCACCAGACAATTCCGAGCTCCAATTTGCACGTGGTTTCAACCATTAGAAACCTTGTCCAATTTACTTTCTATTCCAAGTAGTTTGGATCAAAAATCATTTGAATATCAAAAGAAGCGACCATTTTACCCTCCGTGGGTCAAAATAAGATTCATTCCGGTAAAATGTGTCTATGGTTCTCATTCCGGCCTGTTATCTTGGTTGTATCAGCATTGAGAGGCCAGAAAACAATCCAATGCAAGTAGCCCCCGAATACCCAGTTTTTTACTCGTTTTCCTTTAGTAGGTAATACTCCACTGTTGTTTTTTGTAGTGATGTTTCCAATTTCATTTCTTCGTATACAACAGCACATTGCAGCATCAAAAGGGCATGAAGAGTGTGTACTGGTACTTCTCAAGCATGCTTGTAACATTCACCACAGAGGTAAAAGCACTTGAACTGTATTGATTTCTCTTTCACAAACTTTCTGTCCAATTCCTTAGGACTTTTTCTTTTTCATTTCTTTCGGGTAAAATTTAATTCGAATTATCATGCAACTTGTTATGGCAGATATTGATGGAAACACTGCACTATGGGAAGCAATATCAGCAAAGCACCATTCAATTTTCCGGATACTTTGCCACTGGGCTGCCATATCTGACCCTCACACAGCCGGTGACCTCTTATGCACGGCTTCAAAGAGAAACGATATAATGGTGATGAAAGAGCTATTAAAACACGGATTGCACGTGGACTCAAGGGACCACCGCAAAACAGCCCTCCGAATCGCCAAGGCAGAAAACCACCAAGACAATGTGAAGCTCCTTGTGATGAATGGCGCAGATGTGGGTGAAACGGGTCCATCCGATCTTCCTTCGGCAAATTTGAATGAAATGCGCAGAAAAGGAGGTGGGGTACCGGGTATCTGTGCCCGATGCATTGCCAAAGGGAGTGATTTGGAGGGGGGAAGAAGGAGAAGAAGAGAACAATTTGGGAAGGTTAAAGGGGATGTCTTCTCCAAGAGTTAGCATATATCGAGGACACCCTGTGGTGAGGAGGGATAGTTGTTGCACTGAAGCTGGGAGGCTCATTAGGTTGCCAAATTCACTTGTGGAGCTCAAAAGCATTGCAGGTACATTGAATTTTCCAATACCCCTCTCTTCTTGTAGTTTGTTCGCTAATACTAAACATTTTAGAAAAGTAATCAGAATGTTGTGCCGGCAGCACTACAATCATTATAGATAGGACCAGCACTTCAAAGTAATGAAATGATGTGCTGCCGCACTGCATTCTGAACATCTTTCTGTGTGACGGTATAGTTTGTCCACCCTACCAAGTGGTAGAATTTAAAATCATGTTATCCTTTCCCTGAATGTCATAGTTTCAGCTCCATGATTTGAGTCCTTAGTTAATGGAGGGAACAATGTCAGTTCAGGCTTACGTCCAGGTCCCATACTAAGAAGACCATCTGCAGATCATGTCCAAATGAACATCGCTTCCGTGTAAAAACTTTTGGCCATTTTGTCCGACAATACTCACGCACATCCACTATCATATTATCACACTTCCACTCTTCCAATGTAATATTCTCAGACTTCCACTGTAAAATTCTCACACTCCCACAGGAGCAAGCCAACAATAAGACAAAAGGACCTAAACAAGCATGGAAAAACCAAAGGTAAATAAGTCCACCATCATGCTTAATTAGGCAACAAGAACTAATCATGCCTTAATTTCTATGACTTAAATCATTTTTACAGATTGAATTGAACCATCTTAGTACTTAAGAATGTCACTCTGTATTTCAGATCAAACTCTTCATTTCTAATGGCGCAATTGTTTCTACTGTTCTCTGGCAGGTGAAAAGTTTGGATTTGATGCAAGAAATGCATTGGTTTTCGATGAACAAGGAGCAGAAATTGACTCCACTGAAGTGATCAGAGATAATGACAAGCTTTACGTAGTTGAAGACTCAAATTCCCTAATGTAATCAAAGATCATCTACACAAAGAACTTAATATGATTCTCAAGCAACCCTATGTACGACTAATGACTATATATACACTAGCCTCAATGGCAGGGGAGTATTAGTGTCTCCTATATATCTGTAAGTTGCCAATATAGCCCATCATTGAGTGTGGGCATCGACGGCTCGGATTACTCACAACACCTGTAGGTAGTGCACCTCTGCACTACAAGGTCCCCGAGTTTGGAATTTATATACATGTATACTAAATGATTGTGACCATAAATCTAACATCAGTAATGGAATATTGGAATGTTTCTTATGCTAATTTCTTGCTATATGGGAAAACAACAATCTCTGTTGAGTGTCCCTGTATTGTCCTTTTCCCTGTTTTCGCTCTTCAATTATGTCTATTTTTCACAGCAATGCAAGGAGTGGTTCAACCTTAGATAGAACACAAGCATGACGTATATCCATAGCTTCAGACCACAAGATTGAAGAGGCTGCGCAAAGCCATCAATAAGTTTACCCTTCCAATCATGGAAAAATCAGTCTTAAGGATGCATTACAGTTGATCTTAAAACCACCCTTCCTAGGAGTGGTCCAACTAAATGAACTTCCAAAATCAGATTGAGGCCGGCTTCTGGAGTCGACTAGAGGTCAAATCTAGCTGAAGCAGCTCTCTGGATGACCTGGATTGGATCCCCAGGCCTTGCAAAATCCAGAGCTTCCCTAAGAAATACTCAACTTGAATCTCTTGTAAGTTTAGAAGTCAAAAGAGATGGATGGCTGGGAGCTTGTAACAGGTAGGAGGAGATGTTCAAGATCACAAGGAATATTGCTAGCAAGAGCATCGCAGTCTTTATGGACAATCTCTGTGAAGGCATGGAAGAGGAATGGATGGAACAAATTTTCGGTAGGTATGTTGAGTAAGTTTGGTTTTGTAAGGTTTTAATTAAGAGAGAATGCCTAACAGCTATAAATGATAAAGAGCTTGGGTCGGGTGGCTTTGGAGGAGTTGCGGCGGCACTAAAGATCGTAGTTGTAATGTGGTGGCAGTAGATTGAAATATAGAAGATACTATCAATCCTTTTCAGTGTTCTCGTTTGGAAATATTCTCAATTTTCTTTGTGTTGATAGTTTTAGACACCCAAATTTGAATTTGAAAATATTTAAGCCCGGGTCTTGGCAAATGTCGATGATGAAACGGTTTTCCTAAGCTTCGATGAAGTGTGATTACTCTATGAACACTGTGAACCAATTATGCATAGAAGAAATACCTTAGAATTAGGAATTTGATTATTACCAAATGAAACGTAGAACCTGTTTTAGCCTTAGTGGCTTCAATGTTTTTTGTAGTTGTCTTGTTTCTACCCAGTTTTCATAAACGAAATGCACATATTTTTATGTTTGAATTACACCATCTTTAGTACTTCAAAAACACTATTTCTTGATATATAATGGGTCTTGATCCAATTTAAAATGAGAAACATACACGTGTTTTACCGGAATGAATCTTATTTTAACCCATCGAGAGTAAAATAGTCACTTCCTTTGATGTACAAATGATTTTTTATCCAAACTACATGGGCTAGAAAATAAATTGGACAAGCTTTCCAACGGTTCAAACCACGCACAAATTGGAGTTCGGAAGTGTCCGGTGCAAGTCCGCAAAGTTTGACATGTTATGCAACATTAATGTGCCTCAGGCGCAATCCTATGCGCCCAGGCGCATTCTGAACTCTGCACGACAAGTCCAACTTTGCGAACTTGCTCCGGACACTCCGAACTCCAATTTGCACGTGATTTGAACCGTTAGAAAGCTTGTTCAATCTAATTTTCTACCAAATTGGTTTCGATGAAAATTATTTTGTACATCAAAATATATGACCATTTTACCCTCAATTGATCGAAAAATAAATTATTCCAGTAAAACGGTCGTATCGCTCTCATATTAAATCGGATTACAACAAATTATATATTGATAAATAACATTTACATTGTACTAAAAGCTGATGGAAGCAAACAATTAAAAATAATGAAGTTTTATTTATGAAAAGTTGGTCGAAGGGAGACCAATTCAAAGATCATCGGAGCGACAAATGCTAAAGTACATTTTTGGCTTTTCGCAATCATTTACGCATTCTAAGTTCCATTCGGTGCACACATCCCTAGTTCTAGGGTACTCGTTTATTCTGTAAGAGTCTCCACAAGGTCCAAACGGTCGTATCGCTTTCTGTGAAGTCTTTTCAATTAACATAGAGATGCATAGGAAACAAAGAAAGAAATTTTCATTGCATAATATCTGGAAAGTCATACCAGTGGGGTTCTTCCTCTGGAGTCTCCAATGTCAGGATCCAACCCTACCTTAACAATATTTCTTGATATATAATGGGTCTTGATCCAATTTAAAATGAGAAACATACGCGTGTTTTACCGGAATGAATCTTATTTTAACCCATCGAGAGTAAAATGGTCACTTCCTTTGATGTACAAATGATTTTTTATCCAAACTACATGGGCTAGAAAATAAATTTGACAAGCTTTCTAACGGTTCAAACCACGCGCAAATTGGAGTTCGGTAGTGTCCGGGGCAAGTTTGCAAAATTTGACATATTATGCAGCATTAATGCGCCTCAGGCGCAATCCTATGCGCCCAGGCGCATTTAAATGCGCCCCGGGCGCATCCTGAACTCTGCACAACAAGTCTAACTTTGCGAACTTGTCCCGGACACTCCCGAACTCCAATTTGCGCGTGGTTTGAACCATTAGAAAGCTTGTCCAATCTACTTTCCTACCAAGTTGTTTCGATGAAAAGTATTTTGTACATGAAAATATATGACCATTTTACCCTCCATTGGTTGAAAAAAAATTATTCAAGTAGAACGCTCGTATAGTTCTCATTTTAAATCGGATTAAGACAAATTATAAAATGATAGATAAGGCTTTCACTGTAGTAAAAGATGATGGAAACAAACAATTAAAATAATGAAGTTCTATTTATGAAAAGTTGGTCGAAGGGAGACCGATTCAAAGATCATCGGAGCAACAAAGGCTAAAGTAAGTTTTGGCACCCATTTACACATTCTAAGTTCCATTCAACACACACATCCCTAGTTCTAGGAAACTCGTTCATTTTGTAAGAGTGTCCACAAGGTTCATAGGGCTCTCCGCATTTCGTTAAATTATCAGAAATCCTTTCATCATCAGGATTCTAGCTGAAGCAATGGATTGGATCCCCAGGCATTGCAAAATCCTTAGAGTCCCTAAGTATTACTCAACTAGAATCTCTAGTAAGTTTAGAAGTTTAAAGAGATGGACGACTGGGAGCTTGTAACAGGTAGGAGGAGATGTTCAAGATCACAAAGAACTATGGCTAGCAAGGGGATCGCATGGACAATCTCTGTGACGGCATGGATGGGGAATGGATGGAACAAATTTTCAGTAGAGATGTTGAGTATGTGGAGGTGGCAATTCCAGCGAAGAGATTATCCAGGAAAAACTCTAAGTTTTGTTTTGTAAGGTTTGGATTAAGAGAGAATGCCAAATAGCTATAAATGATTTGAATGGAGTTAGCATAACAGGTCATAAAATACATGCAAAGCTCGCAAAATTCCTTTGCAAGTTCCCGGGATGATGAAAATGGACTGGAAAGCAATCATCAGAAGGCAGTTACTGAGGAGTCGAACAAAAGGAATATGGGCATGGAGACCTATTGGCAACAATTAGCAACAAAGATGAATACGGAGAAGAAGATTCATTTGCAGAAGCTATCAAAGGCAACTTGGCCAACACCTCTTGAACCATCAATGATAGAGAGCTTGGCTCACGGTGGCTTTGGAGGAGTTTTGTAGCAGAATTGAAATCATTGAATTCACTGGAAATAGTGAGGGAGGGAGGCAATTTTCCATGAGAATTTAAAAAGGTCCTGAGATCCAAGTGAGGTCTGGCAAGAGAGTGGTCTTAACTTGCCATCCATTTGTGAAATGGAAACAACATTTCGGTCATGGTAAGCTAAGTTGGATGAATATATGGTTCTCCAATGTATGTAAATAGCAGCCCAATACGGCGTTGCAGCAAAAAAGTATGGTTTGGCTAGATTGTCAAGGGATCGCTATTCAAGGATGGAACACTGAAACCATGTCCAAGATTGGGAACCTCTGGGGGGAAGGCCATCACTAATTAAGGATGAAGAGACTGTGAAGGGACTTTCCTTCATCTCAGGGAAGGTTCAAATCTTAACAGAACAGATGGATGTCATTAACCAGACCATATTACATGGAGTCGGGTTCGAGTCGAATGGAGGTTTTGGCCTATAATTCTCATGCGGCTTCTTCTGTACCAGGCCCCAGCAGAGTCAATGAGATTGAAATGTTAATGAAGCTAACTCAACATGGGGCACAAGCCAAAAATCGGGTTCATGTTGTGATGCTGATGACAGAGGTGATTAGCAGAATTGTGGATGCCTACAGGAGTTTGGATGAAGAAAGGATTCCCAAGGTGATTGAGGTCCCAAATTGGCTGGTTTGGCCTCATCCTAAGGTTTAGAGGTTGTATACAACCGTCCAAAACACGTTTAGACGGCACAGACACGCTTCCGGGTACCACGTGCACAATACTCTATTTGCATCCGAAAATTTCCGCTTGGGGGGATTTCATTGACTTCAAAAAAAAAATGGAGGCAGGGTTGTTGCAGAAGGGACAGGGGTATGAAGGACATCAATTATTTTCAAAAACGAGATGAATGTGGTGGATCTATCTATGCAAGGAAGGAAATTTACTTCGCCTAACTATGATATTGGTGAATGGTGGAGTAGGTTAGGCAGAACCTTCATGCATCTTGAGTGGTTGGAGGAATTTAAATTTAAATGAAACTTTAATACTTTTTTAGTTTTATTCCACGATATTGATAGTATTACTTTCAATAGCCTCTTTCTTGATATAAACTACGAGTGCTAGCACGTGCCTACGGCACTATGCATCTCTGTTGGAAGGGAATGGCAGTTGTGTGATTTAAGTGAAAACCATGGGCACTTAACCGAAAGTGAGACAATGCACTACAGCCTTTGGATCAAATAAATCTAAACCATTCCAACAACTTGTCCCCACACCCTTCTGTTTTAAAATATATACTAGGTTTTAAGTTCCAAGTTTACATGAGTGGTCAGAGGATTTTTTAAAAAATGATTTGTTTTTCGACCTGTTGAGGGTAAAATCGTCATGTCCTCTAACTTCTAAAAAGAAATTGATGCAAACCACTTGGGGTGCAAATTAGGCTCAACAAGCTTTTCAATGGTTCGGATCACGAGCGAATCGGAGTTCAGGAGTTTCCGTGGCGAGCCCATGAAGTTTGGCCTGTTGCTCAACTTTTTAGTGCGCCTCAGGCGCAATACCTTGCTCCTCGGGCGCACTTAAATGCGCCCCAGGCGCATCCTTCAACCATGTTGCGAAACTTTTTAGTGCGCCTCAGGCGCAATGCCTTGCTCCTCGGGCGCACTTCAATGCGCCCCGGGCGCATTGTTGAAATTTCACCAAATTATGCAGGCTCACCACGGAAACTCCCGAACTCCGATTTGTGCGTGGTTTAAACCTTTAAAAAGCTTGGTGAATCTACATCAAGAGATATGACCATTTTACTCTCAAATGATTGAAAAATAAATTATTTCGATAAAACGACTGCAACTTGCTCATTTTAAATCAAATCAAGTTTTATTATATATCGACAAAAAGGGTTTCTCAAGTATTTAAAGAAAGTAGAATCCAACCATGCAAATAGCAAAATTCTGTCTATAAAAAGTGGGTTGAAAGCAGTCCACTGCAAAGATCGTCATTAATCACCCATTACTACCACCGTAACATGCTTCACCCCTCCCCCACCATCACTTCACCACCTAGACCACTACCACCACACTTCCTCTCTACAACAACCACCATTGTCACCAGACCTCGACTCCACAACCATGCCATGAAGATTGAGAATTGCCATCTCATAATGGAAAATTTGCCTAGGAGCTGTTTGGCAGACCCACATTCCAGGTAAACTTTGGATAAAAGCTCAGTAGATTTATGTTGTCTAGCTAGTAGTACTAATTTTGTTGAACGTACCAATACTAAAGAGAATTTGTCTTCTTCAGGAATTTTTGATGATCAGATTCAATCGTCAACTGCCCCTATTTGCATTGCAATATTGTCTACTGTTCACTTTGTCTTCCTAGCTAGACGATATCCACGTTTCACTTTTAGCCGCGATATCCTCTCATGGGAGGTTTAGAAAGACAAGAATGCGAGCTTGAATGATCAAAATTTTAGAAGATTTATTTCGAAACATGAGATTCAATCTCCACTTTTGTATCATTATATATTCTGTATCTTTTTGGTGACACAAGATCGCACAAGTAGCATCCACCAAGTTTGGTTGATGGAAATCTGGCTTATTTGTTGTCCATCAAATACCACATTGTCTGGTGCACAAATGACATAAAATTATCAAACCAATTAATTAAATTGGGGGGGATATTCTTCTAATGAACATACTTAGATTGGATTTGATATGATATATGATATGATTGAAAGCAACCAATTAGCATTTACAGCAGCAGCACTATCTGAAGTACTGTGATGGGTGTCCCCAATTCCTTCCTTCCCCTATCCTTCCTATGATCCCTCTGTCTGTGACTCTCAAGATTGAATTTGATGTCAAAGGATTACTTCACTTGGCATGCCATTCGATCCTTTACTTTAATAATTGTGGAGGCTAGGATTCCATCCCTGTCAAGAGAGATCATGTGGGGCCCAAACCTAACATAACTTTTGGAATGTGGAGCTTTTGCAACCATGCATAACTTGGTAAGTAATCCTACACTTCAAACTTCCAATAATATTATATGGGAATTACGTTGGTGGAATTAAACCTATCTATGCCCAATTTATGTGCTATTTTTTTAACTTGATGACATCATGGGGAGTTAACTCCGCCTGATTCGTACTTAGAGACTTATCTTTCTTTTTTTCCAGCCGGTCCCAAGCCAGAATAAATGAGGAGGGTTGTGCATTAGGTAGCTAACAGTCAGCACGTAAAAAGCCCGTCAGATCTTTATAACAAGAATCCAAATATGATAACGCAGTTGTGCTCAAAGATATAATTATAATGGGTTTGTGTGAACAAGTGACCCTTGACAGAGCTCAATGGAGAAAACAAATTCATGCAGCCGACTCCTAGTGATTGGGACATAAGACTCGGTTTGGTTTCGTTTGGTTTCGTTTGGTTTTATGAAATCATATGGAGTTGAGTTTGACAAACTAGGTGACTCCAGTTGGCCAGAGTCTACCATTTTCATTCAACTGAGTTTGAAAAAATATCTCATTCAGTAATTGTTTGTCAAATATATATAGAACCGGGGCTAGCTATAGGTATTATGTTAAGATTTTTCCAGAGAAAACCCGTGAATATCTCTAGTGAGTAAAAGAAATATGTGTTATACAACCCCTTTAAGGTTTAATAGGTTTTTTCTTTTTCTTTTTCTTTCTCTCTTTCTTTTATTTTTATTTTTATTTTTATTTTTATTTTTATTTTTATTTTTCCTCTTGGGTTTAGTATCTCTTCCAAGACGTTACCCAATTTATAAGTAACTAGGGTTTTGGGTGTTGTGTGTGTGTGTGTGTGTGTGTGAGAGAGAGAGAGAGAGAGAGAGAGAGAGAGAGAGAGAGAGAGAGAGAGAGAGAGCACTCTAATCAAAAGATTCAAGAGAGCACTCTAATCAAAAGATTCATTATCCTTTGAGCATATAATCTTCGTTTATCAGCATATAATCACATCAAAAACCTTAGTTAATTAAGATTGATTATCCTTTGCCTAGATGCGATTCGAATATTTTGGGAGGAAAAAAAAAAAGAAAAGAAAAGTGGGAAAACAGATTAGTCACACTCATATTTTGTAGTATCACCAACCAAAAAGAGAAAACATGTTTGATAATATCTCTAATCTTCCTCACCAATACAAGTCAATTTAGCAACTTTAATTATGCCTCTAATTAAAACATTTTACTATGCTTTATGGACCTACGGTGGGAGAATTACCAATCTGGTTATCACTAGGGTATATTTTATGGTCTAAATGAAAATTCAAAAACTTCGAATCCATGACCAAGAAAAAGTCTAACCTATTTTAATGCCTAGAAATATTATGATAGGAACACACAAACTAGAATATTTTCATGGAGGCATATGCATTTATATATAGAGATAAAATAACCCACCTCATCATTGATTTCTCTTTAGAAAATTGGGTAAATTTCACTAACACCAGCTGATGTTTGCCTTCCCTCACGCATGAAACGTAACAATGAACCCCAAATAGTTTCTATGTGCATTTCACCGACATCCTCATTTGACACTGTATGTTCAAACACTTGAAGGAATGTGTCAAAAGTGACTTATACTCCTATCTAAAATTCACCATTTCTAATAATAAAAAGAAATAAAAAAAAAACCCCATCAATTCTTATTTTGAATTAAAGTGACTTTTTTTAATCCATTGAACGAGCAGCTTTGATCAAAAGTGTAAAATTTATTAATAACAATTTAGATTTTACTGCTCGAAAAAATAATTTGTTCTTAAAGAAAGGCCAAATTTATTACTTTTGGGTCACAAAAATTAAGAATTGAGTGTTTTACTGCTCGAAAAAAATAATTTGTTCTGAGAGAGAGGCCAAATTTGTTACTTTTGGGTCACAAAAATTAAGAATTGAGTGTTTTTCATTATTTATTATTTTATTAAAAATGGCGAATTGTCAATATAAGACACTTTTAACCAACTCTATCACGTGGTTGGTCGAACAGTTATTGGTTAGATGTCGATAAATCGAACATTGAAATCACAGGGGCCTTATAGTCTTTTCTCAGACGTTATCTTGTCATTAAAGCAAACCTCAAGGAATATGAGCAAACCTCAAGAGATATCAGTGACATTTAGTAGTAATATGATACATATGTATCCATGGAAATGGTACCCCCAAAAGGTCTCAAGGGAAAAGATTTACAGACAATGGCCAAAGAATAGAAAAAAAGCAAAAGAGCACTCAGTCTAAAGGGAACAAAATCAAAATGGAAGAATGAGACGAAGGAGAATCGCGGTCAAAGTAGTCAAGCTTTTACAGCCCAGGAAACATAATCCAGCATTATGAAATAAAGAGCTGCTAAAACTTTGAAGATTTAACAGTAACCATGTTTTTTACAACCATGCATTTGGATCAACTTACACGCACCATGACTAATTCTGAGGGAACCGGGAATCCATCGTCCAATAGTGGAGGCTCCACTTAAAACCGGGGCAAATATTGCTCTGTTTCAACTCGCCCCAATTGATAGCACCTAAGACTCTATTCGGTTTGAATTTTGAGAAAAGTTTTAAAGTATAATGAGTGGAGAAAGATAGATAAAAAAAAATTTGTTGGGAACCATGCGCAAGGATTTTGAGTAGAGAATAAATTTTTTACACCGCTGATGTAAATATTTATTTCCTCCAAATCAATTATATTGCGCCACGTTGCAAAACAGTGGTCCCAATCAATAAAACATGGCGACATGACACAATATAATTCATTTGGAGGAAACAAATATTTACACCTACAGTGTAAAGAATTTAATCTCTTTTGAGTACTCCAAACGAACATACACTAAGAGATTTTGAACTTGCAAATCTTTAAGTCTCAGACCATGACTACCAGGCTAACTATCGGGCCAACCCTTGGGGTCACCTTTAATCATTAAATAACAAAAAAAAAAAAAAATCATTCTTTTAAGGCTGTAAAAGATTCTTAAACAGAACTCATGAAGTTCTCATGTACTGTACTTTTTTACATATTCCTACTTTAGGACTTGATTTGAAAATCAATTCTTGAAAAATAAAATGAGAATTGACTGATTTTACCATTTTAGCACTCCCTTTTTTTTCAATTTTTTTTCGTTACTCATAGGAAATTAATTAATTATCATTCACACATTCTTTTTTCACACCACACGAAACGGGTAATTTTGTAATTTCATATAAACAAAAACAAAAACCAAAGTACATTTAGCTAAAAACAAAGCGTGAAAATCAATTCTCGAAAAATTGAGTGAAATATCTCCTCTCTCTTCCCCCTTCTCTCTCCTCCTTTTTTCTGACCATTAAACAATGAAATGGAAGATTCCCAATCATCCCTTCCACTCCATAGGAAACACCCATAATTCCACCAACAATCCCAAATTTATTTTTTCCCATCATATTTGTACCACCTCTTAATTAGAACCCTTCACTTCTCTCCTTTCTTTTAAATACCCATCAATCTGCATCACCTTTTTTCCCTCAAAACACCACACCATCCTTTCAGCTATCTCCCATGATCATGAACCACTCTCCCTCTTCTGTCAATGGCTTCTTCACCCTCCTCACACAAGGCCTCGATGATCTTGACTCCTCTTTCCCATCTTACAACTTCATGTCAGTCCATTTCCTCCAGCATGTCCTCTCGTCGCTCCGGTCCTTCCACTCCCATCTGACCATTTTAGTCCAGAAACTCCACTTGCCCATCGGAGAGAAATGGCTCGATGAGTACATGGATGAGAGTTCGCGACTCTGGGAAGCCTGTCATGTCCTGAAAACCGGCATATCGAACATGGAGAATTTCCACTCCACCGGCGTCAATATAGCTTCCTCCATCGAGCAACATAGTGCTATGACACCACAACTTTCCCGCCAGGTCAGTAATATATCACCTCGAAAATCCTGTACCGATTTAACCTTTTTTCGTCCTTGTGATGAATGAAATCTTTCTTTGCCGTTAAAAAAAAAAAAAACGTTACCTCAAAAATCAACATAGCAGTCATGGCTTTTTATTCCCAGGGTGTGTTCAGTGCAGCTTCTGCTTACAGCTTGTAAGTACCCAAAGAAAAACTGACAGGAGTTCCTGAACCTTGCTATTCAATTATCAAATTTCAACTAGCCAAAAACTGCACAACGCGAAGGCATTGCTTAACATCCCTTATTTGGTGTTCAACAATGGGTTTGTTTTTCATAGTTATGCCTCCTTATTTTGTGCAGGTTATCCGGTTGATCACCAGCAGCCAAAGGGAAGCGGTTGGATTGGAGGAGGAAAACAGAAACCTAATGGAGACGAGAATCCAACCGCTGTCGCTAAGGTTTGATGAGAACGTATCCATCGATTCCAAGTTCAACGCGTTCAATGGCTTTCGAGGGGTACTGTACGCGATGAGGAACGTGAGCTCATTGCTCTTGATGATCCTGTTCAATGGCCTGGTCTGTTTTTGTCCCGAAACAAGATTCTGCCAAGAAGGCTATCAAGGGGACATGGTGTTTGGATCGGCTTTGATGGTGGCGATAGCAAAACTGCACCAGAGAGTGGCAGCCGAGGCGAATCAGGTCAATGGGGAGGGGGGAATTCTCCTTTATGAGTACAGAAGAGCAAGAATTTCAATGGAGGAGCTGAAGGAGGAATTGGGAAGAATTCTGGAGTATGGAACAGAATATGATTTCCAAGAAAAGGTTGAGAATTGGAAGTCTTGCTTTGGAGTGTTGAAGTGCGGGGCTGAGAATGTCATTGTGCAGCTTGATGACTTCTTTGATGAAATTGTAGAAGGGAGGAAAAAGGTTTTAGACATGTGCACACATAGGAAGTGAGAGAGAGAGAAAAGGGAGTTTTCACACTTTTTTGCAGCCATAGTAAGAGAGAGGAAACTGAAGCGTAAGAAGAAAAAAACAGCTGATATGGGTAGGTTTTTCTCTTTGTTTTTTCCCCGATAACCAGGCGTCTGGGCCAGCTTATGCGCACCTCGTCTAATCTGGAGATCTTAAACTCACCATCCACTAGCAAGCTGATATGGGTAGTTTTGAGGCTTTTGATCTCTACTTTTCCAAAAACATGTGTTTTGATTTCCTTCTCCCTCTTGGAGGCACTTTAGTTTTGAAGGAAAGAGAATGTGATTCTTTCCTTTCAAGAAAAGCAAGATTATTATGTATTATCTCTTTATATAAAGAGAAGAAACAATAAGAATACATGTAATAGACAGAGTAGCTTCAATAGAAAGCAAAATTTTCCTACCCAAAGGGATAGATTCTTGTGTTTATGTGCACATGAAAGAGAAATTTATTCTGCTTGCTCTACCCACTAGATCAGAAGGAGCAAACAAGCTGGCGCTTTGTTTAGATAGATGTGGATGTCGTCAAGCGAAATTTAATACTCAAATCACAACAAACATACAAGAGTTTTAGTTGTACGCGACATCTCAGACTAGAGTTAGGAACCTTCGCTATCTACAATCCTCAACATCAAGCGATTAGACTTACAGGAATCAAATAGTGATTCAAATCCATCACGACAAAGCTCCCAAGCTCAACATCGATTGCTGCATACGTAATCTATCAAATCTAAATCTGAGCTACTCTCCTCGACTACTAGTGAGCTAGTTGCAAATTCTTACGTTTAACTGAATGGAGCCTAAATGTCTGATATGCAAATGTATATGAGAATGGTAACAAAAAGCTAATGAAATTTGCAACTCTTAAAACACAGAAGCATGTACATTCTCCACATTACATTCACAAGTTATAATTTTTGATCATTTTTCTTTTGTTTCAGCTGGAAATTAGGGAGATAGAAACCTGGAAAATCCCAATTTCGACTTGCAAAATTCAACCATAAGTTCAGCAAATTGGACATATCAATCTCTTGTAGTTTCTTCCTCTAGGCCAAACCTTGAATACTTTTATATAGCTGATTAAAAATGAATCTACCATTTCAGCTACTAAAACACATGCTAGCGCTACTGTTTTCTTTGAGCAATTCCCGTGTCTTTATGCATGATTTGCTGAAAGATTATCAAAATGGATTTCAGATTTCGGATTTTCAAGTGAGTGCCTGCATAAGATGGTGAAATAGCAGGCACGCGCTCGGCACTAGTGACGCACTTGGCACTTGGCACTTGGCACTTGGCAACATGGCTATGGCACCATAGCCTTTCATTTTTTATTATTTAGAGTAGATATGATCTGACGGTTGATACTCACACCAACACAATCAAATGGCTACGATTGACCAGGGGGAGTTGGTGGTGGTTGGTAAGCGACTGTCAGAAATAGTTTCTGGCTGTTGGAACAGTTTCTTTTCTTTTTGTTTTATGCTAGAATCAGTTTTGAAGGGTAGTGAATCTTGTGACTTGGAGGAAGGGTCGCAAACTAGTCTACAAATAGACTAGAAACCTTCAGTTTCCAAGGCTGCACTTCATTGTATCCTGGGAGACAATTTGTCGACGACCTAGTGCATACCGGATTAGTGGGGGCAAATAACGCCTTAAAGACAGGAATCACGTGCCTTGAACCGCCCATTTGCGACACCCCAAATTTTTTCCAGATGACAGGGAGACTATTCCAAAGGCAACAGTTATTCAAGAGCAGAAAAAGCAAAGTGGGAAAAAGGCATAACCACACTTAGATTAAAATTTCATATCATTCCATATTGGTATCAAAAACAACATTACCACACAAGGTCAAGCCAAAAGCAACAAAAGTTAGATTAAGATTTGCTAAAGATGCCTCTCATATCAAGTAAAAAAAGAAGATGATTATAGCAATTAGAGGAAATTATGCTCCCTGTCCTCATGACAACCTCTCAAAGCCATATCAGATTGTGACAGAATTCTTCAAAGGAATAGGGTAAAATTAGGTTAAAGAGACCTTTTAAATTTTGTTTGTTGGCCGGTCATCGTCCCAGCCGGCAGGCAGGTTTGATTTCCTCCGCCCTACTTTTGTTGTCTAATTCACACTAATTTGTAGTACTTAATTAGGCAAAGATCTGAAGCTTGCACTGTTAAGATATTAGGTTTGTTCTAATCGGGTATTAAAGTTTCCACAAGTGTCGAGTTGTCTTGACGCGGGGACACAGCAAAATATCCGTTCATCATCATAATGATATTTACAAAAAGGGTCGCAGAGTATTTCATGCATATTACAATTATTCCGGGCATAATTCTACGACAAAATTAAAACTTTGATAGTATAATTTTTTTCCAAAAAAAAAAAAAACCATGTGACAGCAAGTATTAAGAAGCACTAACCATGAAAAATCCTCAATAACCAAGTGATTTATGGTTCAGCAACCAAAAATAGTTGAGAACTAAGGAAGTAACATGAGTAAGAACTCAAGGGGAACACCAAAGATGAAACAGTGTTCTGGTTCTTCTTTTTATGTTGAAGATAAGTAAAATTAGAGAAACATAAAGGGTAGGTGTGAGGATTGTCAAATTTCTTCTTTATGTGATTTTCCTTGTACATTGAAGGAAGAAAAAGAGGAGAAAGTGAATTGCAAGTCATTGGTGGGACAGTTTTCCCGGAGACATGTCCGGACAGCCACTGGTTCAAATTTTCTCTCGACAATGGACGACTCAAACCTAGAGGAGCCAGGATGAAATCTAAACCATTAGTTGGCGAGACACACAGCTTAGCAGGTGTGCGCTGTGAGGTCCCCGGTTACAATCCAACTATAACAAAAATCTTGTTGCAAATTTCACATGAGATTCTTTTGAGTTGTGGTAGTGTAGATGACTAATCATTCCAGTTGTGAAACAATGATGGAAAGTGGAAGGGGGGGTATAGTAGGACAACATGGGAAAAAGAAGATTCCTGGGTTTTGCTTTCTGAAACAAATCACAAAAGCAATTTTTTCTCTCTCTCTCTCTTTTCTTTTTACTCCTGTTTGGTAAGTGTATATGTCTGATTCCAATTTGTTTCAGAACTGTTGTTCTATTATGTTCTTGTCCTTGTTCTTGGTTTTTGTATTTTCATGATTATCCAAATCCCTACGTATCAACACAAGCCCTGACAATGTCTTGTGGTCTCAGAGCTGGTTCCTCAGTTGCCTCTACGGCAGAGTTTTGTCGAGCGCAAGTTCAGATCGTTTATACTAACAAAACAAGCCAAAAATTTGAGTTCGAGCTCGGCTCGACCTTAATGAGCCGAGCTTAGGCATTTACTAAATGACCCACTTTAATCGAGCCGAGCCTTTCTTAACGAGCCTAGCCTCTATATGAGCCGAAAACTGGAGCTCAGCTCATTTCCTAAATGAGCCAAGCCGAACTCGCAAACTACTCAGTTTGTTTACGGCCCAAGTTGCCTCATTTTTATTTTTGTATCACTTCCCTTCACTCTCCTCAACCGTGCAAAAACGAATCAAGTTATTCGAGTGCGATTTTGTTCTTCCATTAAAAGTTATAGTAGTAATCTTCGAAGCATGTTAATATTCTCGAACGGAGTAAACTCAGCTTTCATAAACCACTTATGTTTCCCCCGATAACAACACTCTAACTCCTTGTATACGGAAAAGAAGCCCAATAAACAAGGGATATCCAAAAAAGTAGTGTATTAGATTTACTTTCTTTGGTTCCTCATTCAGATATATTCTTTCCAAATTTTTTGACGGTTTCATAATTAGTGTTTTTTCATCTTTAGTGATTTTTTATCAAATTTTTTACTTATTTTTTACATTTTGGATGTATATAGTATACCTCTCTCAAAAAGAAAAAATTAAAATCTTAGTGACTAAAGACGAAAACATACGCGAACTATAACTTTTTTTATCTCAAAATTGACAACCAGACAAAGTCATAACACTCCAAGTAATATATATACCACTATGACGACATTTATGTCCATCAATAATTTGGAAAATGTTCTCTCTTTTCTGTTTTCCGTTCCGATTTCTTAGAAAAGAAAGGCAATTTCAAGCTCAAAAATCATGTATTTACGCAAATAATTTTCCTATCAATATGAATTTTGTTTGATAGATTCTATTGAGATCTTTTCAACGGTGCAAAAAAAATTAAAAAATTATTTTTCATTTTCATTATATTTGAGCTTGAAATTACCTTCTTTTTAAAAAGAAAGATTTAAAAAGAAAGCGGATAGACACTTGATTGACTAAAGATAATTTGGAAGATTCATGTAAACCGCACTAAGGAAAGTTGACTTGAGTTGTCAGCCAATTTCCAAATGAACGAAAGATCGAAGGAGTTTCAAGCTCCATTGTGACCTGGAGGTCACATATCCAAGTCGTGAAAACAGTCTCTCTGCTTGCAGGGGTAATACTGTGTGCATCAACCCTTTCCCAAACCCCGTAATGGCGGAAGCCTCGAGCATTGGGTTTTTCCCTTCATCAAAGGAGTTTCAAGAAAATAAATGGAGTAGCTTATTTTCCTATATTTTGCCAAGTACAAATTCAGGTCGACTAGCACTTTACCCTCCAACAGGAAGATCATTAACACAGGCATGCATTTTGTCGTTCAACACAATACTTGATGATTTTTGAACCTGAAAAAAAACAACTGGCATCCTTGAAACTACTACTCCTACTTAATTATTCTATTCCATCGGGAGGAGGATAACAGTGACTGCTCATCATCAACTAGGGAAAAAAGTGCCTGCCCAAACTACAAAGTTTCTTTTGTTTGCCCCCCTGTTTAATTTGTCACTACTATTATTCGGACTCAGGGGGGCTGCTCTCCCCCTTGGGGAAGCAGCGTGCTGCTGCTCCCGTTTTTCGGATCCGTCCCGATCTCGCTCCGATGATCCGAATCGTTCACTTTGTAGAGCTCGTCGAGTAGAACGACTATGCAAAAAATCAGCTTAATTGGATATCATTAAGTGTCTGATCGGAGCCTATATAACTCTTGGTCCATTGGGAATAATGGATTTGATCCAGTGTTTCGGATCCATTCTTTTCAAAGTAAAAAGGCTCCGATCAAGCACTTAATGATATCCAATTAAGCTGATTTTTTGCATAGTCGTTCTACTCGACGAGCTCTACAAAGTGAACGATTCGGATCATCGGAGCGAGATCGGGACGGGCCCGAAAAACGGGCGCTGCTCCCCCAAGGGGGAGAGCAGCCCCCCTGAGTCCACTATTATTCTCTCTCTCTCTCTCTCTCTCTCTCTCTCTCTCTCTCTCTCTCTCTCTCTCTCTCTCACACACACACACTCCAATGATGGAATGATTTCATTCCTCCCCCTGTTGTCAATCTTCTGGCTTTTGGTTTGGGCATCAATGAGCCACAAGGAGAAGTACCTATTGTATTCTCAGAGAGAATATATAGATACATGAATACATCTATGTATTTTTAATAACTCCGGGGCCTATAGATTCTTGAATAGATCTATGTACTACTACTTTCGAGGTCCTAAAGTTAAACGAATAGACAAACATCTAGTTGTGCTCCAACAATTTTTTTTTTGGTTGGCGACGAGATTCTGAGCAGGAGAGAATAAATCCTTAATTCCAATCGTGGGCAATACACCCAATCTACTACCCTTCCAAAAGGACCAAAACCCCTTTTAATGCAAAACTTATGTGATGCTCCCAAGTGGTATGGGAGCATCATACTCCCAATGAATTACAGCCCTTGGATTGAAAATAGATAAATCACAGCCTTTAGATCAAAATTCAAAAACTAAAAATAGGGTGGTTTTATTAAAACGAGGCGGTTTTGACCTAAAAAACGGAGGATTACTTACCACAGAATAGACAACATTTACCATTCACTAAGGTAACACTTACCATTGTATAAGGTAACACTTACCACACAAGTGTAGTAAGTTCTGCCTTAGTGAATGGTAAGTGTTGCCTTAATCAATGATAAGTGTTGTCTGTAATTCATTGGGAGTATGATGCTCTCATACCACTTGGGAGCATGATAGCATTTTCCCCTTTAATGGGGACTAAAGTGGGTGTTGCTTCAGACACAATATATGCATATTAAACTAACTACAGGAGTCAAAAACTAGGGACACATACCAAAGTGCACAAGATCCAGACACGGATGTGTTTGGAACCGTCCGACGTGTATGGAACCCACATCCGCGGCATGGGACTCACGCGTATCGGACTGTTCCACACACATCGGTGTAAGTGAATGTTCCACAAATGGTTGCTGTTTCTCATGACAAGTTATAGGCCTCCCTTTATAAACAAGGCATATAACAACTTACAGCAGGAAGAAAAAAAAAAGACATGAAACAAAAGCCAATCAAATAAGAATAAATCAAGAAAAAGATACATAGAAAATAATTTAGGAAGGGGAAAAAGATTTCAAGCTCCTGTATGAAATTCACATGTATTTAATAAGCTCGCCAACAACTATGGAGGACTATAAAAGAATTTCTGTTCACTTTAATTCCCACAAATAGCATGTCACATGACTGACATTATACCACAGGCTCCATATCACTGTAAATTTCTACCAGAACAGCATAATATACATTGTACATTCCAATGAATTGAGGACAAGTAAATAGATGTAGCAACTAGTTAGCCTATCCAAGACAATATAGAGATGCCAAACCTTGTGCAAACAGAGAAGACCGTGTGTGATTCAGCACTTGTTCCCATGTGTCGGAGGTCACACTGAAGGCATACTTGGGAAAGTATTTCTACTCGTCAAACCCTGGCATTGCAAACTGAGTTGCGAAATTCTCCACTCGTGTACGTAGTTCAACAATGTCTTTGTTATTGTGAAGGCCATTAAGGAAAGCCAACTTCCCGAGTTCTCTCTGCCCTGTGCTTGTTATCTGAGCAGCTCTAATGAGGAACTCAGCCATTGACTCAAAATCGGCCTCTACGCAACCTCTAGATGTCATCGCAGCAGTACCTGAGGGCATGAGTATAAAAGTCCAATTAGGGACACGAAAGACTCATAAACAAAACAGTTAGGGTTTAGAAACGCGACTAGATCTTCACATACCAATCCTCACACCTCCAGGCGTTATAGTGCCACTATCGTCGAATATAGCAATTTTGTTGAGAGTAATGTGACACAGCTCACAGACCTTCTCATAACTCTTACCTGTGAAAAATAGACTCGAAATACAAAAAAAAAATTTGACAGCATCAGATTACAGAAACAACTGTGGTGCATGATGGACAGTATGGTTCACTGTGTTTACAAGGAGAAAAATGAAAACAGGATTTAAGGAGCTGGATAGCCTGAGTAATCAACCTATTAAATTCTGAGCAAGAAAATGCACCAATAACTATTAAGTTCAGGCTAGCATAATCTCATTTGGAGGAGGCTGAGAACTTGTTTTCTTTTTTGGTTTGTACTTTGTAGGATAAAAAGTAAACCACGCGTTAATATGTTATTAAGGCAGCTGCTTAGAATCTATCTAGAGATGGCTCCCAATATTACATTTTCTTTCCATCCATAGATCACCTTAATTATCAAGTCACATGTCAAAGAACATAATTGATAATCCAGTAGGGATGCAAAACCAAAATTAGATACAAAACCAAGATATGGAAAACAAATTCTAACTTACAATAGTTCAAAAAAGTCCGGCACTCGAGGGTTGGATCAGGAGATGTCTAATTTTTCCAACCAACTCATGCAGAGGGTGACAGAGAAGAAGATACAATACCTGTTAGTCCAAGAGTCCTTAGATCCCAAAGTACCAAATGATTGTCGGTGCCACCAGTTACCAATCTGAAATGCCTCCTCAATAAAGCGGATGCTAGAGCCTGAGCATTTTTCTTCACTTGTTGCATGTATGCCTTGTATTCAGGAGTAGCCACTTGTTTCAGGGCTATGGCAAGGGCAGCAATGTGATTATTGTGCGGTCCGCCTTGCAGAGCTGGAAAAATAGCAGAGTTTATCTTGTCCTCGAAGTCATATCTGTCACTGCCATCACCTTGATTCAAAAGAATCCCTATCTTCTTTGGCTTTGAACCCTTCCTGTAGAAAACAATGCCTCCCCTTGGGCCTCGAAGACTTTTGTGAGTCGTTGAGGTAACTATATCACAGCAGTAAAAGGGATTCACACACTCCTTCAAGAAGAATCAACCATACAGGTTATTAGAAGAGAATGTAGCAGAATAAGTTCTCAAAAGCTACAAAACAGAACCATTTACATAAATAAACCTTCAAAGGTTAAACAAGGGCTATGGCAGGATAAAAATGAATAGCTAGTTGTCATTTTCCTTCACACTTTAGATAAGTTAACATGGAGGAGGCAAAATCCTAAAATCGTCATCAGGAAAAACTAGACCCTTGAAGGTACATGCTACATGGCTCCTCATGAACACCGCAGCGTTATCTCCACAAGGGTAACCACTACAACGGCATGTTGGATCACAACATCAAAACTGCTAAAATGGCTACATGACGTGACAAAGAGGCATGACAGACTTACCGCGGAACCTCCACATGGTCATGGTGGTACCCTGCGGTATAACTCAAAAACTCGTGCCACGAAAAGAAACTAAGTCAAAGAGGTTTGACTTAGGCCTAGGACCAGCACTGCAGAATTGAAGAGCTATCAGTGGCTTGGAGGCTAGAGAGGACTGCTCACCATTGCACACCCATGGCCAACCATGACTGAGAAAGAGGTTCAGAGCAACATTCTAAAAATTGCTAGGTGCTAGTCGGGCGGAAGAGAGCGCCTAGTGCCTAGGTTGACAAGTCAGGGCCAAGAGATTAGTCATTTTTTCTAGTTTTTTTATAAACAAAATCTCCCTACCTCCCCAAAGTTTGAGTAACAATTAAAAAGCAGTAACAACTGATTAGTCAGATACAAAGTTCGATGGTCAAAGTTCAAAATGAAATGAAACTAAGTACTTACCAGTTACCACATAAATCGCTACGAATGCACCTAACCCCCCGTATTTTTAATATTACACAATATACCCTAAAACTTCTCAAAATTATGAAATAGACCCGCCGACCTATGTCACAAAAGCGCAAGCGTGAGCGGGCGTGGGAGAGCAAAAGCATTCACACTTCATATCTAGAAGAACTGTACGACAGAGCAACTGAAAGCGTCTTCTCTATATACACAAGTAAAAATATTTCATAGCCATTTTTTAAACACTCACATAGTTGTCGTAAAATTTCATGCCCACAACAAAAACATAAAGATAAGACATATACAATTTGTCAACCTATTTAGGAGAAAGAAAAAAAAAAACAAAAATCCAATCATGAATAACTGCTCAAAATACAAAAACCTAACAAACCATAACAATAATAATTGGGCCATAATAATTGTGAAGGAAATTAATCTTGGCACTCCTTTTTCATCATTCTCTTTTCTTGATTTTATTTATGTGAATTTATTACTTTCCCTTTCGATGTGTAAAAAAATGAGCTAATGAAAAGATAACATAGTAGATTCACATCAACAAGCACAAAAGAAGAGTGTGAACAATAGAAAAGAAGTACAAATATCATTCTCCTGCTGCAAAAGAAACCGAGTTACATAGTTTAATGCAAGCCCCAACAACTTTTAAACTTTAGTGCTTTTTATGACTTTGCTCAAGACAAGCAAATGTTGATTGGAAACTAAACAGTTGAATGGACTACTTTGTATGGAAAAATTATCTACTGCTCCAAAGGCACCGCCAAGTGGTGTCCTATGTCCCTTTTCCGAGAAATTTTTCAATGTCAGGTGGGTACGACTGACGTGGTGCCCGCTCGGCGCATCCGGTAATCTATTACCGTTAATAGATTGTTTTTAATCCGGATCGTACAAAACACTTTTGGACAGCCCGGAGCACCACGTGGTACCCACTTGGCACTGAAAATTCCTCCCCTTTTCCACCACATATTGGTGTGGGTTCCAACGGTTCAAGACGAAGTGTGTAGGCCCCACACAAATCAAACCAAACCAAACCGAGCCTTATGTAAGGCACCACGTGGGGTATCCTAGGGCACTAAATAATCTTTCATCTCTTATTTTGCATGTGCACAGTGGTGTACTGGCAGGTAGGTTTCCAGAGTACAACATAAAAGCTTGGTCAATACAAATCAGTCTGATTATAAGAGAATTTAGGAACTGACAGAAGTGTATGAATTTAGTCTGAAATATGAATTCCCAATGAAGTCGTGGATGCGCAAATGAGTCTGTGGTCCATCAGCCTTAGGTCTGGGACCATGAACTAAGCTGCCAACTAGTCGCCGCCTAACTGACTAATCCCCACCTAACTCCCGACTAATGTTCAAAATGATTAATCAATGCTTAGACCCTAAAATCTAGGCGTTGGGTGGCCGCCCAGGCCAACTTCTAGAACACTGACTGCCAGAACTCCACCGTTCATCAAGATAGATAGACACAATGTCCATACCACACTTTATCACTTGGAAATTGTCCCGCATGTGTCTAGTGATGGAACAATACCCAGGCAGTTAAGCGAGGTATATATGACCTTTCGGTCCTTTCTCCTACAAGAGAGCGTGAAACACCCTGACAACTCTCCCTCGGGCAATCTAATGGTTCCCTCCCATTTGTTTCTATATCCACTGCAATTTCTATCAACTGCAAAGCACCACCTGCTACTATCTCACTTTTCACCTTCCTCCCGTGGCTGCGCCATCCTCTGAACTTGATGCTCTACAGCCGCAAGTCAAAACCCATACTAAAAAATGGTGTTGCACATGATGCAGAGCCTTGAGTAAAGCCCACAATCCTACGGAAATTTCAGGCCCACCCTACCCCCAAAATTCATCGATCGTACTCACCAACATGACTCATGACAAACCAAAACCAAATATATTTTAGTTTCCCCTTAAAAAAACAATAACATAACCGTAACAAATTGGAAAATCTGAACTAGAAAGAACACGCAAGCAGATACAATTAATTAACATAAAAACCTCAATCCAACAATAGAAAACAAAAATCACAATCCAAGTGTAGATAGTAAGCTAAGGAAGAAAGATCAACATTTAAGCAACAACAAAAGATGAGGAGCCAAATTTTCACCTTAGCCGCAACAAGACCACTTATTTGAGCCATGTCGCACATCAACACAGCTCCACACTTATCAGCAACTTGCCTCAACCTCACGTAATCCCACTCCCTCGGATACGAACTCCCGCCACAAATGAGTATCTTGGGCCTAAAATCAAGCGCCCGCTCCTCAAGCTTATCATAATCTATATACCCACTTTGCGGATTCACCTTATAAGGAAAACTCTCAAAGAAAATCGAAGCCCCCGAAACCTTCCTCCCATTCGGCGTATAATAACCATGACTAGTGTTCCCCCCACAAGGTGTATCCAACCCCATAATCCTCTCCCCAGGCAACAACAAACCCGTGAAAACAGCGAAATTCGCAGTTGTACACGAATAGGGCTGAACATTCACCCCCCAATTATCCGAATCTAATCCAAACGCGGCCAAAGCGCGATTGCAACATAGGGTTTCCATCTCATCAATGTACTGATTCCCACCGTAGTACCTCGCCCCTGGCATCCCTTCGGAGTACTTGTTCGTCAGGTGGCTCCCTAGGGCTTCTAACACCGCTCGAGAAACGAAATTCTCCGAAGCAATTAGTTCGATCCCCTTGAACTGCCTAATCTTCTCGTTCTCCATGATTGAGAAGATATCGGGGTCCGCTGTCCTCAGCGGCTGGTTTCCCCAAGAGCGAACCGCGTTCCGCCTCGACTCCAGGGTTTGCGGTTCTCGCTTCCGCTTCAGGCACATCGAGTGGCCCAGGATTCGGAACAACTTGACTTCTCTCCCCCCCTCCTCCTCCTCCTCCTCCTCGTCATTGCTTTCTCTCTCCTCGGCATCGTTCCCGGCCCTGTGGCTCTCCATCAACTGCAGCTGAATCAACGAATGAGTGACGTACCCTGGGTGGTTCATTTGTGGGGGATTTCGAAGTGAGGTAAAATGATCAGGAGTGAGGACAAGGATGGGAGCAACAGAGAGAGTGGGAATAATAATGGTGTGGTATGGAGCAGTGGAGTGATGGTGTTGGGAATGGGGAGGTTGTGGGCTGAGGTTCCATGGATGATGCCGTCTGAAACCCTTGATTTGGAATTGGACAAAGAAATCGTGTTAGATACGAATAGATGAAGAAGATGCGTGGGAAGGGGAGGGGGGGTAGGGAAAATGCGAGGGATTTGCTTCCTTTGAGAAAAGAGGGCCAGGTTCGTGGAGCAGACGAGGGGATGCACCTGGACGTGTTTCCGTCCACGTATCCGTCCAGATTCGTATGTTGACCTCTATACTCAACGCAAACAAGAGTAGGATTTTTTAACTTTCCTCAAATTGCCACGCAACATGTATATTGTAATGCAATTATGCAAACCCAACCTTTATAGATTCGGGTGCCGAGTGGGTACCACGTAGTGGTATTAATAGGCGATCCAGATCGTCCAACCAGTGATCCAACGGAGAGCCAGAAGGCAGTTCCTAGTTTTGTAAAGGAAGTATATCACTCTTGTACCCATTTTAACTTAATAGTATAAGTTAGTTATATATGTTGTTGGTGGAAAAAGAAAAAAGAAAAAAAAAAAAACCCACCTAATGGCTGTGTGGGGGCGTAGGGCTGTCCACGGATCGGATTTCGTCGGGTTTGATCCAATCGAATATTCTAGTTGAGTTTGTCAAAAGGGGACCCGAGACTGACCGAATGGGTGATCGGTTTCGATCTAAAGGGTATTTCGGGTTGGATCGGTCAAGTTCACAAATCAGAAAATACAGTCATCAACGCTGTTCATATCAAAAAACGAAAAATGGAGAGAAAGACCCACTAATCACACAAAACCCATTACACACAGTGGAGGAACAAATCCTTGCACAAAACCCATTCCACAGTCTTGGAACAAATAGTTATACAAATGACATAGACAGATCGACGGAGAGAGAGAGGAGAACCACCGTAGCCACGAGTTAAATCCTCCCATAGCCAAATCCACAGAGAGAGACCACCTAGTGCACCAAAGTCTCGCCTTGCTATAGCGGTAACTTCTTCTCTTCTTCATCTGCTTTCTGCTTTCATTCTACTCCTATAGCCAAATCAAGAGAGACAGAGAGAGTCGCCGTTTAGGGGAATTGTTGAGTTGGGAAGGAAGGGGAGATGAAACGGAATTAGGGTTTATATATAATTCAGTCGGGTCCGGATCGAAATTGATCTTACATATCCAACACCTAACTGACAATCAGAAATTTTTAGATTTTTGGACCGAACCTATCCAACATAGCTGATCAGATCCGTCCATTGTGCTTACTAATCGGTCGGGTTTGGTCAAGTCTGATTCATGGACACCCCTGGTGAGGGTCTCACCCAGTGCAGCGAAACATAAATGAAAATGAGCCAATTTGATCAAACACTTGCAATTATGTTATGGGAGGTATGGGTACGACCGATTGACCAAATTTTGCATCGATTGTCGTGAAATGCTGGCTCTGTGGTCCCTTTTTCCAAGTACTGGCCACCACCCATGCACACCCGCCGTCACTGATTCGACACCATCGTTGCCACCGTGTCCCTCTCCCCGACGGTACCACTGTGTTCCTCTTCCCCCAAAAAGGACAGTAGTGGAAGATATAGTGGGGCCATAGCAAAATTGGGATTTGTATGGATCAACTTGAAAATTATTTTAAAATCTGAGTACTTTCGAAAAGATAAATTATGCAAACCATTAGAAAAATAGGAAGATACAATCAAATCTCACTTTTTTATACTAACCACTACCACCAACGATTGACCAGATTATTCAAATTCATACCCCTGTACAAGTTGACTCAATTAAGGCTGCGTTTGGTTAAAGATTCTTATTTTTCGTTTTACGATACAGATTATTTTTTTATAATATAATCACCTTTAATTTAAAAATAAAATACTCCATTTATTAAAAAAATAATTATTTATTTAATTAGTGAACACATTCTTTAGCTAGCAAAAAAAAGGGGGAGAAAATCAAATAACATGAAGTAATTGTAAGGACATGTAGGCTCCGTTTGTTTGGGCGTAAAAGCGTAAAATATTTTCCGAATATTTTACCTATTTTTCGGTGTTTGATTGTGTTAATTGGATGAAAATGACTTACCTTAAATCTTCCGTAAGTTATTTTCTGAAATGAACCCTCTACCCTTTACTGTTATTCTCACTGCTCAATTTCCTCGATCGTCGGTCCTGATCCACGTTCAATTCCAATATTCTCAAATCTCTCCACCGTTTAAGTCCCCCCTTCTCTCTCTATACTATTTTGTCTATTTCTGAAAATATTTTCAAGTGCCAACCAAATACCGAAAAATAAAAGTATGAATTTTGTTTTCTGAAAAAACATTTTACATCGAAACAAACGGAGCCGTACTTCACTTTATTTTTTTTTCATAACCGAATGTCTGGGCCTACTTGCGCTCACCTTAACTAAATATAGAGCTCCGAAATTAACGACCAAGCAAACTTCCAGTGCCCCAAGATTTGAAATATTTGGCTTTCATAAATTCAAACTTGCGAACTTTTGTGGAACAAGCCGTTTAATTACTTCTTGAGTGCTTGTCTAAATCAAAATCAACCACTCTGTCTACTCTTAATAGTCCTCCCAAACCAACTAATTATTGTGTGGCAAATACCTAATACCTAGAGGGAAAAAAAGAAACAAAGTCAAAATTTTGTTCAAAGATATTGGGGATTTCATCATCGCAGCATCTTATGCCTTGCAAAACAAGCTACATGCAAAAAGAATTTGACTACCGATTAGTGCGCAACCGATTCACATCACATTTTGTTCACCTTCGCGAGGGTATGTTTTATTTTGCGTTTCACTGAGCAACGTATAACTAGATATTGGTAAGCGCTTTGATCGAAAAGTTTGATTATTAAGTCAAGAATTTTAAAGAAAATAAATAAATTCCTAGATTGAGCACTTATCGATATATTTGGTTCAGTTGAATTTTGTGGCGTGATATGCAGAATGAGTATACCCTCGCCGAGGATAAATAAAGTGAGGATGAACGAAATTGCTCTCGGGAGTGAGCATGCCTTGTGCGTGTAAAAGAAAACACTCGTTTTAGATCCATTGAGATCCGTTTGAATCACTTAGGGAAAAGCCCAAGTAGCCCACCCCAATCCGACCCATTCCCAACTTAAGTTTGAGTCCAAGTCTGACCCATGTCCAACTTAAGTTTATGTACCGTTCCAACAAAACCACGTCATTAACCGTCATTTTCCCTTTGAAATTTCACAAATAGTATCAGTAAATTAAATTTTTTGAACAGAAAAAAAAATACGGCCGAAAAGAGAACCAAATTATTCCAATTTGAGCTCATGTTTATTCGTCGAAATCTCATTCGAAACATTTTGAAACGTAATCAAATCACATTAAGGTACCTTTTTTTTTTTTTTTGAAACTCGTTAAGTTTTTCAAACCAAACATGAACAAGTTCATTTGTATTCGAATTCGTGTTCGCTCGTTAAAAGCTCATTCAAGATGATTTGTTACATAAACAAATCAAACTTGGTTTTTTTTTTTGTAAAGCTCGTCGAGATTTTCAAACCAAACTTGAACATGTTACTACTCGGTTCACTCAACTTGTAACATACAAAAGGTGCAAGTTACTCGAGACGACTTGTTCGCCTCGATTAAAAGTCGTCTGGGAGTGGCTCCCTTTCATTTTTGTTTTTGAGAAGATCAAAATAAATTAACGAGCTAAGAACGCCTACCAAAGGCAATTCTCAGCGCCCAAGCCTAGGTAGCGACCGCCGAGGAGACCTTAGCTTTCCCACAATGCCACAACTGAGCAATTCCACCACTGTCTCAGACAACGATGCCAAAGGTAGCTAAGCTACGGAAGGTGAAGTCCAGCCTCCGCCCCGAAAGCAAGGACGGAACCAGGATTTTATCATAGCAGTGGCGAAATGTATATTAAAAAAATAAAAAATATACATTATAATATTAATAGTCATCGGCTCCAGAAAAAAATTAAAATAACATAACAAAAACTACAGTAAATGATGTTTTTCATTTGCACATTAAATATGAAAAAAGACTTGACTTTAATTTTGGGTATCGATAATGCCACTCCAACAATAACAGCAGAATCCATGTAGTCGTCAATCATTGAGGGTATGAGTGGGGGAGGATTGGAGATAAACTTAACTTTTGACAATATGCACAAAGTGACTGCTCTCCGAATATCATTTAAATAGTAGCCCCATATACTTATTTTGCTGCAGAACCATACCCCCAAATCAAAGCCAAGTAACATAAAAAAGGGCAGACCTAGAGACTCAATTTAATTTATGTGCACATTATCATGCTTCCTTCATTGATAGTCTAGAGTATCCGTATGCATAAAGATAAAGTCACTCCCTAAATTTATAATATCACTCCCCATATCCCTATATAGATTTCTCATATGATAACCGCACTCCCTTTTGGGAATGACATTATAAATTTGGAGAGTGACATTATAATTAAATTCCCCTCATTTTTTAGGTTAAGTTATTTTAGGGTTAGAATGTGGAGTTTTTTCTTCTTCTTAATTATACATCATCATTTATATTATTTCACTTTGGCCCATTGAAATTAGATTTAGAATACTTTTTTGGGTCTCATTTATTAAAAAAAAAAAAAAACAATAGAAGATTTATGAATAGTATATAATAAAAAATAAGAAAAAAAATCTAACAGTGGCGAGACTATATACGTTGGGAATAAAAAAAATTTCACTTATAATAATTACATTTTTTTAAATTATTGTCGTGGCAGCCGCCGCCACTAAACCCCCTGATTCCATCCTTGCCCGAAAGGGACTTCAAGAGAGACAATAAGCATCATATTTCACCCCAGAAAAAACCGCATCTAGATAATCATTATAAGCCAAATTGGCTTTGGAGAGAACATTCTCAGGATTAGGATCGAATGGTCCCCTCGAACACGAATTCATTACGCCCTTTCCAAATCGCCCAACAGAGTTGAAAAAAATAAGAGCAATCACATCATTAGGAGCCTCCTTAGCTAAATTTCCACACAGAAGCTAAAACACCCATTTTATCTGCACCTGTGATTGGAAAAGTCTAAAAACAAAGACATTTTTGCACGCATACTCTTGCATGCTCGCACAGCTCGACGACCAAGGATGCTGAATTTGTCGTGGCATGCCAAGTTAATGAATTGACATTTGATACAAATCCAATCAAGATGTCAATTGTCTAGACACGTCATTTGAAAACTCTTCTCCCATGCCAAATCTTTTTTCTTTAAGCATCTTCAACCCTAACTTCAAATTTGAGGATGTCAATTTTTTTTTTTTTTTTTGAAGGCTTCAAGGTGCCCGCTCCAAACTTCACATGTCAATTCTTTCACTTGATGTAATATGTGAAGTTTGACATCCTTGGCTTTATTCTAAAAACGCTAATAACAACATAACGGATAGAAACAAGACTAAAGTGAAGAAACACCACAACAATAAAATTTGGCATATTAGTTGGATCGTGCACTTTTCGAAATGTCAAATTCAACACGTCGAATTGCCATGCAATTATTTAAAAACAAAAGAACTGACGTTCCAAAATTTGAAGCGAAAGTTGGAGTGCATTGCGCGTTCGCGGCCGCGAACGTGCTTTTCCAAATGTTATTACTGGCCAGTCCTTTTTGCCGAAATAAATTAAAATAATTACACTGATAGTGATATTCTTTCAATCGCAGTACCAAAAATTAATTAAGCATGTGACGCAACCTAACAATTGGGTCAAAATTGAATCGCGAGGCCCAAAATTTCCGCCCCGTCTTTTGGAAAATTAAATAAGGTGTGGACCATGAGCAGTAAAGTAAATACTAGTACGTCTGAAATCTGAATACGACGTTTACACCATGCTTTATACTCCCAGCATTTATTTATGAGAAAAACTTATTTGCGGTGGCAGATAAGTCACCGTAAATAAGTCCCTTTGTAGCGGGCCCAAATAAATCCCAAAACGACAGCGTTACCTGCGCAACACTTATATGTTAAAAAATATGGTAAAACATTAAGTGCTCTAATTTTGAATTTGTTTGAACCAGTATGAAGATTTTATTTTTTTTATCATTTTATCCTAAAGGGTCATAATTAATTTTTGACTTTAAGACCCTCATATGAGAACCGTAAGAGAGTTCTAGAATTAAATGAATAACAGATACTTTAGGGCTCTTATGTGACAACTCTAGAGTCTAAAATTAATTATGATTCTTTAGGATAAAATGATCATAATCAGAAAAATTAGATCTTCATATATATATATATATATATATATATAGAGAGAGAGAGAGAGAGAGAGAGATATTTATATAATATAATATAATACAAGTTTGTATAAAAAAAATTTAGAGGTATCGTGTTGAGCTAATTTTTTGCGAAAGCACTTGAAAAATATTTTAATTAATTCAATGAACTACTCAAATTATTTGTACGGGATTTGTAATGGGCCCCACATCACAATCTGTGTAGAATCTGTCTAGACAGATTTTTCGTTTGTGTTCTAGGGTTTGAATATGGTCCTGCTAAATACAATTGCGAATTTGGTATATGTAGCCAATTCATAAGGAGAAAATTTTTGAAAAAACCCCTTAAATTGACTACATGTAGCAAATTTGTAGTTGTATTTAGCAGCACACGTTTGAATATTTTAGGTGTATGGATGTCATGGATCTGTAGTTATATACGTAAACGTCAGCGTTTAAGTGGCTCTCCTCAACCCCAAGGCACCTTTCTTTTCCTGAAGTGGTGGGGTCCCGAAACGACAGCGCTTTACATGGTTGAAATTCCACCTTAGCACTCTCCCTATGGCCACGTGGTCAGACATGTCGTGCTTTTCGTGGCAACTGTAACTTTCACTCTCGGTAAAACATGATTTTCATCTCAGGGAAAAAATTGAATTGAAAGGACCGGTAAAAAGTGACATGAAACAAAAATGATAGGAACACACACAATTACGAGGTGGGGCACATGTCCTGCGAGTGCGTGCACGAGAGCGCATTGCCGCATTTATGTGTAGTTGTAACAAAGTTGTTAAAAAGTTTCGAGACTCCGAAGGCCACACCGGATATTTTCAGTATTAACAAATATTTTCAATATTTTTTTGACTAGTATTAATTATCAAAACACGTTATGGGCGTCATTTTTCCTTAATGGTTTTGGCCTTTTGGGTCATGTCAGCAGGCTAGTTTGGGGCCAGATTAGGTGGGGAAAGAAAGCCAGTAATTGAGGTTTCTGTAAGCCCGTGAGTAGGATTGGTTGGGGGACTTCGGTGAATGACGTTTCTTTCCACTGTGAAGACGCCGCTTTTCCGTGACTTATTTATGGCCGCTGATTTTGCCACTTTCTTTTTTGTTAAAGTCACTCTCCTGTAAGTGTATTTTTGATACAAAAATACACTTAGAGAGGAGTGGTGTTAATAAACAAGGGAGTAGCAAAATCATTTCCCTTATTTATTTAGCATAATCTAGAACAGGAAGGAAAAAGGATCGGACTATTTGCAACCACAAATTTTCTGAACTTAGCCTATTTATCATATGCACATTCATGTATACTATAGTATAAACAGGCTACGTTCAAGAAATTTGTTGTTGCAAATAGCGGCGCCAAGAAAAAATTGATGTGAGATTACAAATAATAATCTATTAATCCAATTCACCGACCTTGCTTCTTCTTATACTTTTTCTTCCCTTCCTTCTTCTTATCCTTTTTCTTTCTCTCTTTTCCAAGTATTTTATTTTTTGTGTCATATAGTAGAAAGGATAAAACATGATTACACATTTTGCTTAGCTGAAATCATTTATTTTTTTAAAAAAAAGGTGAAAAATGGATTTGGCAAAATTCATGTTCGAAAGCTTTTCGCCGTGAAAATAACAAGTAGTCGTCGTGGAGAAGCGTCACAGCTTTCCGTGACCATTTCTTTAACAAAAACTGGAAAGAGAAAATTTACATGATATTCCAGTAGAAATCCCTGTATACAATCCAATTCTTCGTTCTAAAAAAGAAAAGATATGATGTGACACATCTTGCTTAGTTGGAATTATTAATTTCCAAAAAGCCTGGTAATTAAATGGTGTGACGAACTCCATATTCGAATTTCGGACACGTGAATTGGAATTCGTCAAACTGGAATAGTGAAGAGTGGATGTTCAATGTATTTGAGAAACTATAGCTAAAAAAGATTAAACTGCAATAATTTGTCACTATCATTTTTGTGATGAATTCATATTTCGAATAATGAGAAATGGGCATTAAGCTTCCCTTCGAGATTAATTTAAGTTTATCATACGTCTACTTTGATGCAAGATGCCATCCCTATCATTCGATCAACAGTACGTGCTCTTATTTTATATGGTGTTTTTTGCAGGCCAATTTGTGGTGGCTTATCAATTTGGGTATTTGTTGTTTTTTATCTTTGGCTAGCACTTTATCTCTCTTTTGAGACTGCTGATCCCATGTATGAATATAGAGCGTATTGCGAGCGTCACTGTTTGCATCTGTCTCAACGTCTCGGTCGGGGTAAAAGATATCGACTATCTTGTATTTTTTTCATTTACAATAGTTAGATAATTAGTTTGCCTCTATCCAAAATATTTATAATGACCTCCGTCCGATATGTTTTCATGGATATTTTCATGAAAAATGTTCATGAACTCTCTAACATTTCTGAAAGAAATAACAACCCAACAAACTTTTAAGCAATAAGCAAGGAATCGAAATCTTGTTGCTCAAATACAATGTCGATTATACTTGAGCAACAAGTTTCAAAGTAATAAAATCAAAACAACACTCTGATATACCATCAACAGATTATCAACAAACCTTTTATCAATGAACAGGGGGTTAGAGTTCGAATCTTTCCATCTGCATGTGTGTGTTATTTATTTTGTATCAGTCGGGATTATTTTTTATTCCTTATTCAAATTTTTTTCATATCACTTGGCTTATCGTCAATATTTTTGGAATTATTGCATCCTCACGACAAGAGGAATCTAAAAAGTAAAAAATTTTGACCGAAATCCAATTTTTTTGAATAAAGATGAAAATAAACCAATGAGCCAATTATTTCGTCTTTATTCAGAAGAAATTGGATTTTGATCAAAAAAATTTACTTTTTAGATTCCTCTTGTCGTGAGGATGCAATAATTCCCAAAAAATTGATGATAAGCCAAGTGATACGAAAAAAATTTGTCTAAAGACAAAAAAATAAGCCACTTGACTTATTTAACCGAGCAGCCTAATTGTGCATCTGTGTAGGATTGTTTCTCCCCCTAGGGACAAGTAGTTGGGTTGAGCTTATAGCGATCGTACACTTGGTTTCTCCCACCGCTTGAGAACAAAAAAAAAACACACCCACAGTTAGTGGAGTTGGTTTGCTTCTACTCCTTTTTAATAAGAGAGCGTGAGTTCAGATCCTCGTGAAGAAGTTGCAAAACCCCCATTAACTATTAACCATTAAGCCCAACATCTTATCCTCAGGCCAATAATATATCTTTAGCAATCATTACCCTTTGTCTTGTTTCAATAATATAATTAAAGATTTATATGAACCATTGAAGTAAAGGAGAAAAGTAGCAAAATCATTACTCGCCGTTCGTAGTTGAATTGAGCTTATAATATTTGTAGAGTTGTTTTCAGTTTCTTTACTTATATTCTTCTACTGCTTGAAAAAATAAATAAAAAGAATATCACAGTAAATGTAGTTGGTTCGTTTCTCTTTATTTAAAGAGAGATTCTAAGTTCAAGTCCTCGTGAAATAGTAGCTCGACTCCTGTTATAATTATTAACCATTAAACCCAACATCCTATCGTGGACAAAAATTATATCTTTAGCAATCATTACCCATTATCGTGTTTCAAGAATATTTATATAATTCATGATTGACATGAAACCATTGAAGTAAAGGAGGAAAGTAGCAAAATCATTAACCTGCCATAAGCACTTTCTATTTTGACCACTTAACAAAAATCATTAATGTGATCTTGTTGCTTTTATGAAGAGATTAAAGTCGTGCACGATCTGTCCCAATTGCTTAGCGACCTATGCTAGGATTTTTAGGAATGTGAGGGGCTGTAGTGCCCCCGTCGTATTATCTTGTGTAGTATGACCCCTCCTATTCCTTAGTATAAGGGTTGAAGAGAGAGACTTATTCATCATAATGAAAATCGAGCTGAATGGTTAATAGTTATATTATAAAGAACTTCTCCAAAAAAGTTTAACTTTTCTTCAAAAAAGTTTTATTAGCATCCAGACGTTTCAAAACGTTTTTGGACAGTAGCGATAGGTTCCATAAATAATTGTTCACAGCTCTGCCGTTGAAAAGACTTTCTAAGGGTTGAATCCAATTGATACAACATACATGATAAAATAAACCCATCACATGAGAAAACAATTCAGCGCCGGGCGGGTACCACGTGCTACACGCTCAGCACATCCGAGCCGTCCATTGCTTTTTTGGACAGCTCGGATTTGGAAAGAGAAAAAAGAGAAAAAAAGTGTTGGAATAAGAGAAAAGAGAGATTTTCAATTCTAGCCGTTCAAAAATATATTGAACGGTCCAAATATACCAAACAGGTATCACGTGGGATATACTCACCCCGTCACCCGGCACCGAAAATTTTCTCCATCACATGGGTGTGTAGGAGCCTAGGAGGTTGAAATTGGGGTAGTGATTTGGAAAAGCAAAAGGGCAAAGGTTGTAGATTGACATAGACGTTTATTCTTTTCCTTTGCTTTTTTCTTTGAGAGTTTATAAATACAACTGCAAATTTACTGCATGTAACTTGTTTTTAAGTAAATAATATTCGGACAAAAATGCCCTTATAAAAATGGACAAAAATACTCCTACTTTTATTACATACAACCACAAACATATAACCACGTTAAAAACACATACACCCCAAAAACCCACCTACGTTTCCCTCCATTTTTATCCATCTCCTTCCAGGAGAAATCTTCTGGTTCTTCTGGTACCATTCCAGGCCACCACCATTGTTGAGCTCCCATCATAAACCCAATCGACATCTGCCTTCGAACTCTCGCCTCACACCTCCTAACTCTCAATGGAAACCTCCATTGCTTCCTCTCCTTCCATTGGTAAAGAAGAAGTCTTGAACCCAACATATGAAAGTAATGTGCATTTTGATTGGGGATTGAAAAGTTGTGCAATGGAAATGGAAGTTGACAAGGAAGAGGGAGCCATGGATGTTGTACTTTCAGAGCCAAAATCACAGCACGAGGTAACTCTTTACTCCTCCATTTTTAGCCTGGTTCTGTCTCGATATTGTCATATTCTAAAAATTGAAAATTTGCCACAATTTCAAACTCTAGAGTTTCAAAAATGACAACAATATCATATTCTAAAACTCGAAATCCTGCCACAATTTCAAACTCTAGAGTTCGAAACTTGTAGGCAATAATCACTCCTCCATTTTAAATCTGGTTCTGGCACGACAATGTCAGATTATAAAACTTGAAATAAGGCCAACATTTCAAACTCTAGAGTTTGAAAATTGCAGATAATATCATATTTTAAAACTCAAAATTTTTCCGAGTTTTCAAACTCTAGAGTTTGAATATTGTAGACAATAATCACTCCCCTATTTTTAAGCTAATTCTGTCCCGATGTGTTCAGATTCTAAAATGCAAAATTACGCTAAATTTGCAAACTCTAGAGTTTGAAACTTATATCATATTCTAAAACTTGAAATTATGACAACATTTCAAACTCTAGAGTTCGAAACTTGTTGATAATATCATATTCTAAAACTTGAAATGCTGCCAAAATTTTAAACTTTAGAGTTCGAATATTGTGCAGAGTGTGTTTAATTGGTTTTTCTTTTGGTGTTCTAGGGTGACACTTCAACATTAGGTGGTCATGTAAGACCCGCAACTATCCTACTCTCACTCCTACACTATGATTATACGGAGCATTTCACAACGGACAAGGTGAGTGTTTCAAATTAATCATGGAGGTTTTTTTCATGTCTAACCTTATGGCACGGGTTATGATTTTTTTATTTATTTATTTATCTTTCTACAGGTATTTTTGTCCGAGAAAGAATTGGTAGAGTGGACAAGATCTACTGGTAAACGATACGGCTTTGTCATTATCATTAAGGCCTCAGAGAAGTTTATTAAGAATCGCAAACTGAGGATGAGGTTTTCATGCGAAAGGAGCGGGAAGTATAGGAAGTTTGTGAAGAAGTTTTTGGAGGAGGAGGTGGCTGTGAAGAAAAGGGCGACGCGTTCCACGGGCACAAAGAATATGAAATGTTGCTATAACTTCATACTCTAGAGTTCAAATTTTCAAGGATTATCACATTCTAATGTATGAAGTTGATGTCATATTTCGAGTTCTATAAATTGAAAGTATGTTAGTAAAGACTTGGGTTGCGTTCAATTTCTAAAATCTGAAATGTTTGTACAATTTCATACTTTAGTGTTTGAGATTTACATGACTTTTCAATTTTTAACGTCTGAATGTTGGAAAAACAAATGTGGCAGCTGTCTATTTATTTAATTTTTTGCTAACCTGTACCCGCAAGTGTTTGTCAAATACACAAATAACCAAACATATATCAGCAACATTTTTATTATCAACCTATGATTTTCATATTTGTAAAAAACATGGCACCAAGAAATTGAACATAGTATTCGCCAATTGCCAGATCCTACCACAGCATCAGATAATACACAAAATAAATAACATCCATCGAGAACTACCATGGCCAATTAGTCCAAAATATGCCCCTCATGAACAAAATATGGTACTAATCATCTATATTTATACAGAAGTTATTTCACCATAGACCATGTGTCAAGTGAATTGGTTGCGCCGAGAGTGCCTAGTGAAAATAAAACCCGAGCTAGGGCCTGGTGTGCTAGAGTGTGCAGCGTCTTGGCCCCACAAAATCCTTTGCACTTCACGAAGGGTATTTTTCATGTCAAACGGGGAAATATGTGTTCCTCCTCCCCAGCCTCTCTAACAACCTTCTTCTGCCCCTGTCGTTGTCTTCTCCCTCCAACTTCTCCAACTTCTGAAGTTAAAGTTTGGTCAGCCTTCCTCCTCCTTGCTGAAACAGTAGGACGATTCCTCTTCATTTTTCTGTATTCACAAATTAAGAGCAATCAACCTTTAGCACATGGATTCCTCTTCATTTTCTGTCAAAAAATTCGATTTCAAACATCTAAAATGATAGAACATCTCACACAGTGCAAGCAAATAAGACTCATTTTTGGAAGAATATCATAAGAAAGAAACACAAAAAAAACTAGTACCCAAGTGGAAAAGGCCTTCATTTATTGCCCAAAAAAATTTTTGCGCATATAAATGTCATACCATGAAACCCATGAACTCTCAGCTAGTATGAAGTAGACCAGAAATCAACACGGCTATGCAAAATTCAAGTCCCAATCAAATTATCCATCTCAAGTGAGCTCTCTTAGCCAGAAATATCTCATTAGTTTTAGTATATTAATTGTTGGCTCATGATGTGGTACCCATGCCAATACAATTACCCAACCAATATATCTGAATGAGCATAAGCCTTTATCCCATTCAGCCACTGTCTAAGATAACCATGGTACAGGCTCACATTGCACTGAGTACATCAGGTAACTTTTGGAGGAGCACAATTTCAAATACTTCATGTGATAGTCAAAATCCATATTTGGGAGCTCAACATTATTCACTAGGAGACTTACTTTTACAGAAACATTAAACACCACAAAATGGAAAATCTCTCTCAAGAAAGAGCACATTACAGCCCAACTAAAATTTGAGATTCTACCTTCCCATATTAACGGTAGCATTGTAGCAAGATAACACATCATAATCAACATGAAACTCACTGACCTTTATCCTAGATGGACTCTCCATAAAACTCAGTTTGTAAGTATTGGTAAGAAAACTGTGAAATGAACAACCTTGTCCAGGTAACTGAGGCACCCCAAAATTGAAAAGAAAAACCTACTGATAACGCCAAAAAACTACCCATGCTCTTTGCAAGCAAGTAAAAACATAACATTGGTACGACATATATGCATATAAATTATCAAAGTGTCCGTAGATGTATAAAACCTCAAATACCACTGTCATGAAAGGAATTTGTTCAAAATAAAAACATATAGCATGATTTTTTTTTTGCCCCAGCAAATCAATTGGTCATGATAAGAAATGATTTCTTGGGCATGAATTTGTTTTGATTTCTAGGGCACAATTTTGTTTTGATTTCTAGGATATGGCTTCTGATTCAAATACTCAAATTTAAACCCAATAATAGAGTTTTAATATCTGATATAGTTTGTAAAAATCAAAAATTTGGATCCGAACATTACCAGTCGTGTGGCAGTAGTGGACGGAATGGTGGTGCTGCAGATGATGGATGATACCCAACGGTGGTGGTGACGGCGAAGGCTGCTTCTCTTGCTGGTTGTGGTAGTGTTGTGGTGGTGTAGGTTGCTCGTGCTGGTGGTGGTGTGGCGTGGTGGTGGTGTGTCGTGCGGTGTCGGACGAAGAGAAGGGATAAGAAGAAAACAGAAGAAGAGGAGAACGACGACGTCAGGGAAAATGGGAATGGGGAGAGTTCAAAAAGGAACCCAATAGGTTTGGGGTAATTTTGGAAGTTCCTGGTTTTTTATTAGGTTGTATGTAGTAAATTTTTATAAGATTTTGTGGTTTTGTCTAGTAAACGTTACATGCAGTAAATTTGCAGTTGCATTTATAAACTCCCTTTTCTTTCCACTTCAATTACCTACGCAAATAACTGTGCAAATTTGAAGTTTCAGTACGAGGCGGTAATCCTTGGAATTGATTTTTATACTCTATTTTTTTATTATATATATACACTCTCTTTTTTTTGTTTTTATTTGATGTGAATTTACTCTACTGCTTCTTAATATGTGAAAAAATGAAATTATGAAAGGGTAAAAAAATAAAATCACATAAATAAGGACAAAAAAGAAAGAAAGAATGCTTATGGTAAAAAAAGGGAGTGTGAAAATCAATTCCCTTTGATTTAACCTCCTAAATTCAAGTATTAAATTCACATATGAATGTAACTCATACTATACTTTGCCTTCTCCCCATCTCTTTAAACAACGCAATTACATTCAGCACCAGACGTGGTAAATTAGTAAGGAGGGGGCTTAATTAAAAATTCTATATTCGGTTTGGATTTTGATGGAGATTCTGAGAGTAATGAATGGAGAGACATCAATAAAGAAAATTTTATTAAATACCATGTCCAAAAATTTTAAGACCCTAAAACGAACAAAACCCAATTTTGAGGAAACATGATAAAAAAACATTTGATTTTGAATGGACTAAAATAAAATATGAAGATTTTGAAAGGACAACCGCTCTAAAACAAATTTGGGAACATTATGGCCGTCGTGGCACCCCTATTGCTTTCTCGCTGATACCATATACTTTTTTTATTTTATTTTAAAACTAATAGGTGACAAGCATAACTTAGTGAATAAATTAGCTTTTCTTCTTACAACAAGTATATTATGATTATGGACCACCGAATTCTAATCAAGGAACAAAAACAATGTTAATAAAAATCTAATCATATTCTTTTTTAGCACGGATTATACTCTAGTGGGCCCTGCAACATGATGTGGATTTTGTCATAGTCATCTCCCATCGAATATTACATTGCATAAACAAAAAGTTTAATAACACCAAATTTTAAAACACAACGGCGACATTGACGCAACTGCATTCGGAGCCATGAGATGTAAATGAGACAGATCTTGTGCATCGAATGTCTTTAAACACAATTTTGTCCGAAATTGTGCATTAAAATTGTGTCCATATCATTGCTCTTGCATAAAATGTTTAAAGGCCCACTCCAGCCACCCAAAAATTCTAAAAAACAAAATCGAAGGGGCTTTCGCGGGAATCAACGGCATCCTATGTGTGTAAAGTGCTCGATCCAAACACCCTATTTTTGCATATATATATGTATGTGTATATATGTGAAAATGAGGTATTTGGATCGAACACCCTACACGTATCGGATGTCGTTGATTCCTACGTGGGCCCCCTCGGTTTTTTTTTTTTATAAAATTTTTGGACGGCTATACATATATATGCGAAAAATGAGGTGTTTGGATCGGGCACCCTACACGCATCGGATGCCGTTGATTTCTGCTAAGGCCCCTCGGTTTTTTTTTTAGAATTTTTGAATGACTCGAATTGACCGTCCGATTGTCGGAATGAGCCCGGCATGACCGTCGGTTCAATTTCGGGACGGTGGTGGTCGGTACCAATATCTTTACTGCTAGGAAAGGAAGTCCCGGAGCCGTTGGGAAACCGTGATGACGTGTCTGCCTTCGTGTATAAGTTTATTGCGCATTCTCATTACGCATTTTCAAACGCGCCTTTAAGTAAAGAGAAGACAAAGAAAAAACGTAAACCGAAACCCAAAAGGACAAGAGCACCGCTCTCTCTCTCTCTCCCCTCTCTCTCTCTCCATCTGAAAACACACCACCGCTTAAACGGAAAAGAGGAGAGAGTCGACGCGACCCTTCCTTCTCTCTCTCGAATTCTCCTTCCCCACGCTTTCTCCCCCCCTATATATATAATCACTCTGTACACACGAACATCGTTACTAGAATCTAGAGTAGATACGCCTTGCGTGATTGCTCCGTACCGTGGATTTCGCATCGAGTTTTAGTCTGGTTTGGAATCTGAGGTTCGATTGTGGCGATGGAGGTGGGAGTGGACTCGCCGGGGGCCGGCAGGGTGTCCGGAGTCGCGATGGAGTTCCCCGCGACGGACGACGCCTCCTTATCGCCGCCGCGCATGCCGCGGCGGCTTCGGCGGAGGCTCTTGTCTGAGGGGAAGGCGGCGCCGTCGACTGTCGAGGAAATCGAGGCCAAGCTCAGAGACGCCGATCATCGTAGACAGGTCTCTCTGTCTCTGTCTCTCTCTCTCTCTTCTAATTTCTTTCGCAAATTGTTTAATTAGTTGGATTTATTAATTTTGTTCTTTGCTTTGTGTGCAATTTTTTTGGCCCCTTTCGTCTCGGAAGAGGCGAGAATAGTTGCGGTCGAGGCTTTTAAGTGTTTGTATATTCGTTTGCTCGAATTGGCTTCCAATTAAAGGATTGTTGACCTCGAAAAATCTGAATTTAGAAATCCGAGGATAAGATGAAGTTGTTTTAGTTAAAATATTGAATTTTTTTTGTTACGTTTGGGTTTTAATAAGGAAATAATCGAACTCAACTAAACCGAGTAGTTGTTTGTGGTAGGTTCAGTTTAGGTGAGAGAATTTATAAAATAAGAACTTTTTATGTTTTTTTTTTTCCTTCTTCCCAGTCGATTTCTCGTGGCCCAAAACTAATTGTGTGCTTCTGGTCTTTTTGAGTTACTCTCCTTTCTCAATCTCTTTGATTTTATTTTTTTTATTTGGCTTTGTGGTGAAGGTTGCCTCTCGGGTTAGGTTAGAAGTTAGGTGGTTCTTCCTGCTTGAATTTCTCTCTCTCTCGCTCTCTGATGAGTCTTCTATTCTAGCTATCCAGAATTATACTTGGGAGACTTACCGGTCCTTTGGATATAGAGAGCGGTTATGCAGCTTATGCTACGCTATTGACAGTTTAGTTTGTCAATAAAGTAAGAAGAATAAAAAATTCAATTTTCGATGCATTTTAACACTTTTCAAGAAGCTTTTAACACACAAAAAAAAAAAAAACTGTATTTTTGTCTTTTTCCTGCCTTATTGACAGGCTATTGGGCTGTTATTAGCATTTAACTACTCTTAGATGGAAAGCAAGAGAGAGACCAGCAAAAAAAGAAAAAAGAAAAAGAGAGAGAGAGAGATGAAAGAACTGGGATTTCTTATGGGATTTGACCAACAAAAAACCTTCTTTGGGAAGTGACTAAGGCCCTGTTCCAGAAACAAGTTAAAAACTTATTTTTTTGTTGAATAAGAAGGGTTATTCCGGAAAATAAGAAGGATGATAATTATTTTGGTAGAATTTATATAGGTACCAATGGGCGCCGGGAGGGAAATCGTACCGGCAGCCGTACCGGGTCGTCTCCGACTACCGGTATATACACACGGAAAAGGGGTGCTCGGATCAAGCACCCTACACACCTCGGATGCCGTTGATTCTCGCGTGGGCCCCTCAGTTTTTTTTTATAGAATTTTTGGAAGGCTCGGATCGGCCGTCCGGTGGCCAGAGACGGCCCGGCACGGCCGCCGGTACGATTTCCCTCCGCCGTCGCCCATTATCATAGCAACAGTCTTATTTTTTGTATAAGGCAACTTCAAACTCAAAAATCATGTGTTTACGCAAATAATTTTCTTATCACTATGGATCTTACTTGATAGATCTCATTGAGATCTTTAATACGGTGCTAAAAAAATTGAATTTTTTTTTTCATTTACATTAGTTTTGAGTTTGAAAATGTGAAAGGAACTTTTTATTTGGGTTTTGTGGAATGACCCTTCTTATTTTTGAATAAGAAGTTGCAAAATAAGTACTTATTTTTTAAGAAGGTTTCCGGAATGGGGCCTAAAATACTCAAAATTGGGTGAGAAAAAAATGGACCAATGAAAAACTTTGTTCTTTTTTTTTTTATCCTGCTCTTTTCCCTCTCATATCCACTTTGAGTATGGACAAAATAGTTGATTCTTTTTCTTTAGTTTTACCAATTACTCAAAGCTAAATTTAGACTCTATATTGTTTTCTCAATAAACTTCGCGTTTGTTTTCTGAATGCCATTTCCTGGATGAACTTACGGGGTCATAGGCACACAAAACAGCTGAATTTGAGTATTAAAGGAGCCCCATATTTATTTTTTTTTGGTGCATGTTTCGTCTTTTATTTTGTCCTTTTGAAGTTAAGGCCTTCTTTTTATGGTGTTCAGATGTTTTGACGGATTCGTAGTGGTCTCTTGCACAAGGAATTCCAAATTTAGGCCTTTATTCATTTTTGTAACTATGAAAACCGTAATTCTAGAGGTTTATTTTAATTTAGCATAGTTTTACTTTCACTTGGTTGAGTATGACAGATTTAGGTTCTGTGTTGTATTTGTTTGTAAGAAGCTTTTATTTTTCTTGCTTTATTCAATTAGATCCCCCCAAAATTTCAAGTTCAATCATATGCAATCCATAGTATTTATTGTTTTTTGGTCTTATTTGGCACAGAAATTCTATGAGAGCTTGTCAAGTAAGGCTCGTCCAAAACCAAGAAGCCCTTCACAATCTTCATCCCATGAGGAAGACCTTGGTCAGCGTCTCGAGGCAAAGCTCCAAGCTGCTGAGCAGAAAAGGTGTGTTTTATAGTGGTCTCCACAAAATTATCAGCCGAAAATGATGTTAAACTGCCCAAGCTCTAACTACTTGTTCCTTTAATATACTACTCTAGGTTATGGTATTGAAAACTAGTTTATGGTTTTGGTTTTGAAAGGCTGTGTCATTGTCATGGAGTGAGCCCTATCCCAAAATATCCATTTCTATTTGGTCAACTTTCTTCATTAGTATTTTGTTTCCTCCCTAACTAACATGGTTGCTAGTCATTACTTCTTTTTCAACCTTTGAACCCTAAGCATTGCCGTTTAGTTCCACAAGTGACATCATATTTGATTGCCAAAACAATATATTGCAATGTACTAACTGGACATTCATTTTCCTTGTTTGACGACCAACCCGAACTACTGAGGGATAAGGTCGTCTTGCAAATTTGCAGAAGTGGTGAAAATTACAGCAATTCAACATTTTACTTCCTTTCTTTCTCGTCTTTTCAGTTAACGTCCCCCCATCCATAGCGGGAATAAGACAGTAGACATAAGTTTGATTTCTTTAGCATGCGGGCTTAGTACTGCTCGGTATACTTATGTGTTGTTTTTTGTCTCCGACTTATGTATTGTAACTTGTAACCATACTGTAGTGTGTTTCTCCTTGTGATTGCATTTTATTCAAATTTGGAGTTCTTTGAAGGCTCTGCATGGTTCTCATACCTTCTTTTACTTCAGAATGCAATAGTTAATTTAAGATGTTCGTCCTTACCCACTTCTGCAATTGGGAAGAACTTTGGATGGAAGACCAGGATGAATTACATTTTTTTGTAGGCATTCATGACTGGTCATGCATGGAACTCTAACCTTTATTGTTTGGCAAAACAGGTTAAGCATTCTAGAAAAGGCTCAGAGGCGCCTAGCTAAATTGGATGAGTTGCGTCAAGCTGCCAAAACTGGAGTAGAAATGCGTTTTAGGAAGGAATGTGCAGAGCTAGGTACAAGAGTGGAGTCAAGGGTTCAGCAGGCAGAAGCAAATAGAATGCTTATTCTTAAGGCATACAGGCAACGGAGGGCCACTCTAAAAGAGAGGACATCTGAATCACTGTTACGAGTGATGGCTAGAGAGAATAAGTACAAGGAGCGTGTGCATGCTGCTATTCTCCAAAAGCGTGCAGCTGCTGAGAAGAAGCGCTTGGGATTGCTGGAGGAAGAGAAGAAGAGAGCACGTGCTAGGATGCTGCAAGTGCGCAAAGTTGCTAAGTCGGTATCCTACCAGCGAGAAATTGAGAGGAGAAAAATGAAAGATAAGTTAGAGGACAGACTGCAAAGGGTAAAGTACTTCACAACATCTTTAATATTTTCACCCTGTTTTTTAAAATGGTCATCATTTTATGGTGCTTGCAATGTTTCTGACTAGTGGAATTTGACGTTAACTAGGCAAAGAGACAGAGAGCGGAATATCTGAGTCACAGAGGAAGGCTGCAGAACACTGCTAATTGGAATAAGATGCCAAAGCAGGCTGAAATTCTCTCAGCAAAGTTAGCAAGGTACATGATCTATAGAAAACCATTGACCTTCAATAAAAGAAAGTTAATGTTCTGGTGTTTTACACAGTTCCTTCTGTTGTATGTTTGTGGTTTCATTGTTTCAAAGGCGTTCCTACCTGATCATAAAGCTGACTCTGGGACCTAACTTCGATAGTGTTATCGACTTGAGGGATCTTTCTACGGTTTTTTTTTAGATATTTTGTTCTTTTTGGTTTCATATAAGGCATAGTGTGTGAATTTGGGTGTGAATGACGAATAGTGGGAATCCATTATTGTTTCAACGCTTTGTCTAAAACCAATTCCACAGGGCCCATTTAATTTTCGAAGAGGAAAGTGGTTTTTTTTTATAAAAAAACAAAAAAGAAAAAAGGAAACATGTATTGGGCAGAACCTTTTTTTTTTGGTTCCAAAAACCTCACATATAGGTCTTTGGGATCTTAGTTTGTTGTTAAAACTTACAAAATTTGTTAGATTGTCGATGGGTACATGATTTTCCTTGATCATTGTTGTGCTCTGTAGGTGCTGGAGACAGTTTGTTAAGCTGAACAAGACTACCTTAAACTTGGCGACAGCTTATGATGCTTTGAATATATCTGAGAGAGCAGTGAAATCAATGCCTTTTGAGCAGCTTGCACTTTTGATTGAATCACCTGCTACCCTTGAGACTGTTAAAGCTTTACTCGAACGTCTCGAGATTCGCTACAAACTGTCAAAGCCAGTTTCTGCTTCGAATAATCCTTCCACTTGGAATGACATTGACCATCTCCTTAAGCGAGTTGCTTCCCCAAGCAGGAGGCGTACCCCCAGGAAATCTACCCCAAGCAAAGGTGTCAAGAGATCAGGGTCCATGAGAGAACTTGCCAGGTCTCCTGTCAAATTGTCGAGGTACCAAGTGAGAATTGTGCTATGTGCTTACATGATACTTGGTCAACCGGATGCAGTTTTCAGTGGTCAAGGAGAACGGGAATTCACTCTGGCCAAGGCTGCCGAAAAGTTTGTTCGTGAGTTTGAGTTGCTAATAAGGGTTATACTAGGTGGGCCCATAGAAGTTACTGAAGAAGAGTCTGATGCATACCCAAGACGCTTGAGCTTGAGGTCTCAGCTTGCATCTTTTGATGCGGCATGGTGCTCCTACTTGAATAGCTTTGTTGTGTGGAAGGTTAAGGATGCAGAGTCCTTGGAGGAGGATTTGGTGAGAGCTGCTTGTCAGATGGAACTGTCTATGATGCAGACTTGCAAGATGACTGAAGATGGAGATAATGGTGCTCTTACTCATGACATGAAAGCTGTCCAGAAACAGGTATTTTTTGTCCCCTTAACGTTTGGAATATTCTTTTCAAGGAGAATGATCATCATTCCCATCAACCTTCTCGTCCTCCAAACACAACAAACTGGGGTGCTTGAAGAGATTCTTTGATGGTTCTACCTTCTCGTTCTCCAAACACGTAACTTTGACTTAATGAAATATCATTTGTACAACTGTTTGCTTTCGTAGCCATAGTAGTTTGACTTTAAATGAATATTATGTTTTGCTTTGTGCCCTCCGAAGAGCGTTGTAGTCTAGACTCAAGTAGTGTAGTACTTTTTTATCCGTCACTTCGATTTGTTACTGGTTGGATGCTGGGAGAGGTAGACTGGATACGTGCTAACCACTAAGGGGTTGTTCGGTTGAGGATTGAGGATTTGGACTCTAAATTATTACCCTACTCCGACATCCACTCATTACCCCTATCTCCAATCATTACAAATTCAAATCCAAATCCAAAAACCTTCAACCGAGCAAGACAGTTCCTGCATAAAGTGGCTACTTTGATTTGAAGTATTCAACCCATATTGTGTCTTGGTAGCCTAAGATACTAGCATTTGCACCAACCAGGTCTCAATTTTGTTACTCCTACTGATGCAGGTTACTGATGATCAGAAACTTCTGAGGGAGAAAGTACATCATCTCAGTGGCACTGCTGGAATTGAACGCATGGAATTTGCTCTTTCTGACACAAGAATGAAATATTTTCAAGCAGTGGAGAATGGAGATTCTGTCGGGTCGCCAATGCACATTAAATCTCCAATTCCCCCTAGTTTCATAGCTAGCCCTTCTGTTTCTAATGCCGATAAAAGGGGTAAAGCAGTAGAGGGTAATCAAAGGCCAAGCTCTGTGGTTCGCACCTTGTTTAAGGACGACTCTATTTCGCCTTCCAAAGAAGTTAGTCCATCTGCTTCTAGCAGCAGATTGGACAGTCAACTCCATCATTCTGCTGAGAAATTCTCCACGGAGAATGAACTTATTGTGAACGAAGTTCTACATGAGCAACATCATACATTTGCAGATAATTTGAATGTCAGTTCTGAAGACCAAAGCCAGATGAAGGTTAGTGTGTTGCTGTGATCATTAATTTTGAATCAGCATAAGTAAATGACTGTTGCCAATACAAGCACCACTTGTTGTCCTCCAAAAATAAATAAAACTAAGCAGGCTGACATAGCTATATTGGCTTAAACATCATTGGCTTTCTTAGTTATGTATAGGTACAATAGACCTTATGTCCATACCGGAGTCAACTAAGGCTCAATGGGACATCTGTCCCACTCAAATTTGTTTACTTATCATTTATTAGTGGTTCTGTGTTTTGTTATATCCTTCATGGTCATTGTAAGAGAATAAGGGGTTTTCCCGAGCAAAAAAAGAGAATAAGGAGTTCACCTGTTCCAGCTTCCTTACCACACCCAGGAAAATAGTGCTCTCTTTTAGAGCCTTACCAAAGAAATAAAACGTCGTTGCATATGTAAGTTGTCCCTTCCCCGTTCCCCGCAAATGGCTATGCTTTTGAGTTTGATCAATAGGCAAAAAAATAAGAGTCTTGGTCGTTGAACTGGTGTTTTAAAGCCAACACAAAGTTTTAGTTTACACCTGCATCATAAGTCAACATTGCTGATCTGACTTGATTACTCATTTCTTCACGGTGCAGGCGAAGATAAAAGAGACAATGGAGAAGGCTTTCTGGGATGGAATAACAAACTCTATGGAACAGGATGAGCCTAAGTATGACCGTGTTGTTGAGCTAATGAGGGAGGTGAGGGATGAAATCTGTGAGATGGTACCCCAGAGCTGGAAAGCAGATATTTTGGAAGCTATTGATCTGGACATTCTCTCTCAGGTAGCATTCTGAATCTTTCTACTATTTCTGTCATGATTGGTTTTGATGTTTGCTGTACACAATAAAAAACAAGTTATTCTTATTCCTCCTCCTTTTTTTTTTTTTCCCCTTTCCTCAGGTGCTGAATTCAGGTCAGCTAGACATGGATTTTCTTGGAAAGATTTTGGAGTTTGCATTGGTCACTTTGCAGAAGCTTTCCGCTCCAGCTAGTGAAGATGAGCTGAAGATTGCTCACCAGAAAAAGCTGAAAGAGCTAGCTGAAATTTGTCATGGTGGAAATGGGTCAAACCATTTGCATGTTGTTGCACTGATCAAGGGTTTGCGCTTTGTCCTGGAGCAAATACAGGTGTTTGTCCCATCCTTTTTGTTGGAGTTCTTTTTACTGCATTGTCATATGTGGATATAATGCTGCAACTATTAGTGCTATATACTTCCCTAGAGGGATGTGACATGTAACTATGTAAGGCTGTGAGACACTGACGGTCTGAGGCCAAATCTTTTCATGTTGATGGGAATGTGCCCAGTCACTTATACAATGGTTGGTCGAACAACCGGAATCCCATGGGGCATTTTTACGTGGTACTCCAAATCAATAACTTAGCGAAATTTTTTGCAGGTGTGACCTAATATGACTCACTTTCATTGGGAATGGGGGGATACAAGTGTTGATGCCGGGAGTATGACTTGGGCAATGCCTGATGATACTCCAGGAGTAACTAAAAGTTTTCCCGTGTGATCCAGTGAAGGCAGTTAGGTTGCATATTTATCTACCGCCAAAAAAAAATCTTTAGCATTATGTCTTGTAGTCGTATCTCTTGTTGGACCGGTGGTGTCATCTGTCAGAGACATACTCCTGAGATCTTTTCTGGCTTTGATTAATCTTGTGCCGAACTGTAAATAACTGAGGTACCCTTAAGAGGCTTCTTTTTCCTCACACTTTTTCTTTTCCCCTAACAGGCATTGAAGCAAGAAATCAGCAAAGCACGAATAAAACTTATGGAACCACTTCTCAAGGGGCCTGCCGGTTTGGAGTACCTGAACAATGCTTTTGCCAATCGTTATGGACCTCCCTCTGATGCCTCAACTGCTCTGCCCTTGACAAAGATGTGGCTTTCATCTGTGTGGGATAGCAAAGATCAGGAATGGCTTGAACATACAAATGCTCTCTCGGTATTGACGATGAGCAATGAGAGTTTGTCTCAGAGGCTTCTTCCTTCGACCACACTCAGAGCTGGTGTAGGCAAAATGAGTGGAAGCCAAATGATTGCAGTCCCTTCTGCTAGCAAAAATGCTACACATGGAACAGGTTTAAATTTTTTACTCATTTGGGATCTGTAATCTATCTTTGGAATTGAAATATCGATTGTTGTTTGAAACAAACTGCTTGGTACAAAATGTGGGTTGCTTTAACACTATTACTTGGTTTGTGTTATAGGATCAGATAATAGACATCCAGAATGCAAGGGAGAGAAGGTTGATTTGGTGGTGAGGCTCGGCTTGTTGAAATTAGTGAGCGGGGTATGTGGTCTAACACAAGAAGCTTTGCCTGAAACTTTGAAGCTAAATTTCACCAGGCTTAGGGGTATTCAGGCTCAACTTCAGAAGATCATTGTGATTTCTACGAGGTACACAAGTAGATCTCTCTCTTTCTCCACAACCCACACAACAGACATGCTTCGACTAGAAACTTTTGGCTTGAGCGCGGGTGGGGTATTAATCATTGGGATACTTTCATCTCTCTAAATGTCAGTCCCTTTTAGTAACAAAGGAAATCTTAATGCTTTCATTTCTCATCATACATCTGATCTACCTTTTTCTTCTTTGATTACAGTTTTCAAGAGGCATTTAAACTTAGTTTTCCTCGGTGATTTCCCCACCGAGTATGTTTCTTTTCTGGCTATTTTATTGCCTCACTGATGCATTCTGGTTCAATTTACTATGCAGTGTTCTAGTTCTGCGTCAGACTCTCCTCAGTGAGCAGATGGTCCGCAATGCAACAGACATGGAAACCATCCTGTCGAACTGCATTAAGCAGCTTTCCGAACTTCTGGACTCTTCCGAGGATGTGGGTATCAACGAAATCATCGAAACACTCTGCAAATTTGCAGAAAGCGACAACTCTGCTGACGGCGATGACGTAAAAATACAGTCGCGGAAGAACATCATGGTGCGGTTTCTAACAAAAAGCTTGCAAGATGGGGACCCGGTGTTTTCCAAGGTATCCCGTGCTGTTTATTCGGCCACCAAAGGAGTGGTACTCGGTGGAAGTGGTCCGGGGGGAAGGGCATTGGCAGAAACGGCCCTCCGCCAGGTGGGGGCAGCCGCTTTACTTGATGATGTGGTGAAATCTGCCACGGTGGTGTTGGTAGCAGCTGCTGTGTCCTGCAGGGTGCATGGACCATGGTATGATGATTTGGTTGAGAAGATGTGATGGTGGGGTATTCATCTTTTTTTAGGTTACGCTTGTAAATTTTAGTGATGCTGATTTTCTTCATTGTGTATATATGGATGACAAGGCCTTCTATTTATGCTGTTTTATATTGTGACATGCATAGGTTTAGAAAGAAGATGTAAATAGTGCTTTTAACTGATTGAATGGAAATAAAGGCTTCTGTTTAAACTGATTTGACTGTAGGAAAAATCTCATTGGTGGTTGGTGTGCTTGTTTCTCTCTTACCCTAGGTCAATGTTTCTATCTCTTCCATTCTCAATTTCAAAAGAAGCATTCATATTGGCACTCTTGTTCATGGCGCTTTTCATATTGGCACTCTCAAATGCAAATACAAAAGTATGTACAAATACAAAGTAGGAAGGGAATAAGAATCGGAAGCTCACATTTTATTATTGTATTTCAAACAAGTCTGAATAGCTTCTCTTTTTATAGGCATAAGAAGCATAAGACAAAGTATAACTTCTAACTTTAGACAAGCATAACTTCTAACGTTAGGCAAGTATATCTGACAACTTTTCATGCCTGCACACTAAGTGACTTTGGTCTTACCTTTCACCAAGCCCATGGAAGGGATTACATTAATTTAGAACAAATGAATGTTCATGGCACTTTTCATATTGGTGCTCTTCTTTTTTATACTCAGGTGTTCGAGTCAGTTCACGCGCGCACTTCTAATAACCCACTGTTCATATTGACACTCTTGTTCATGCACAAAAAGTACAGAATATAACTCCAGGGACAATTGTGTCTGGAATTTTGTTTAAAAGTTGAATCCAACGGTAACGGACACAATTGTGTTGTAAAGTTGTACGTGTAGCATTGCTTGTTCATACATGTGCACTATGTGATTTCGCTATTACCTTTCACCAAGCCCATGGAAGGGATAACTTAAATTACAACAAAATGAATTGCGAACAAATGAAAGGAAGAAGCATTGTGACAAACAAAAGAATTGAGCATAAAACCTAAACCATGCCTTAACTGGGAAAAAAAGCTTCTAGCCACCAAGGCAGTGTTTAGGTAATAATACCAGCAACTTGAGAAACAAAAAAAATAAACCAGCAACTATTTACAGCAACACCTCAATAAAGAAATTCTGTACAAAGTTTACATAGACTTCCATTTCTCTCCCAATTCATCATCTATCAGGGTTAATAGTTCTCTCGGCACCGTAGCGGCAAGGAAAACTCCTATTCATAATTCGAGACAAAAGAAGACCCAAAAGAAAATACCTCCCAAGGAAAACTCCTATTCGTAATTTGAAACAAAAGAAGACCCAAAAGAAAATACCTCCCAGTGACCGATAAGGATCGCATCAGCACCAATCAATTTGAAAAAGTTTCAGATTATTGGAACGGCTCAATATTTACAAAAGGGCTCCATATTTACAAAAGGGCTCCGACGAACAACATCATCTACTTGAGAGATCACAATTGACTTCGAAATCTGGGGGAAACACGTGGCACCAGCTGTGTTGGGATATTCAAAGATGTTTCAAGGTTGGGCTATAGCCAACTGCCTCACAAGTCGAAGTCGTCGCCATCGGCGGTAGAGGCCAATCATGTAGAGGATGAGGACCACACCAATAGCAAAGTTATCAAAAAAGTTTATAGCATCCATACGCCCTGTACAACAAAAGCATCCGTTAAGTAGTGTGGCAGCCCAGCTTGGAGGGGTTTCAAACTCCAAACAAACAAAAAAATATCAGAAACAGCTCTTGAACACGCGATAGGGGATTTGCTCCAAGGATGTGATGATATAAACAAATTCAAGGTCCCACAAGTTGCAACTTGAAATTTGGTTCAACCTGTGTGCTCTTTTCTATCATATAGCAAAGATGTATGTCCTATTTATTAATATCTTTTGATTTTTTCTTAAACCCTGTGTTAGCTAGAAATGTGCTTATACAACAGTAGAGATCAAAGGTTAACCAGTCGGGAGGAAGTCGAAGTGGCAGACAGAGTAGAGGGCACCCAGCAATATCTGCAAGCAAAAGCAACAATCAAAATTTTCCTGACAAAACTAGCTGCAAGTCAATGCTGAATAGGTCTATTGGTGCATGCACAGTAGAGCAGTTTATGTCAGGCACAAGACTTAGAGATGATATGGTCACATTTAAAAGTCCATGAAGTCACACAGCAAGAAGCACTCGTGTAACAGTTCCTAACCCTGTAACCCACGTATAGCATTTTCTGCTTTGTTGAATCTCAGTTCATAGACGGAAAAGGAATGTAACTAATTTGGGCCTAGAGCTCTGTTATGATAGTTCCTAACCCACCAGTGGCATTTTATGCCATGATTGGATCTCGGTCCCTCAAGGGAAAGGGAAATGAAACCTCTTGAGTCTGTTTAGTCTACACTGCAACTCAACTAGATTGAAAAGCAAATAAAACTGAAGGCAGAAGATCACTTCTTTAATTTGTTCAACTTTGGATTTATCAAATTGCAGGACGAACTTAACTGCAAAAAGGCGCACTTTGAAAAGGTGATTATTGGCTGCATCAGGATCCATCAACTCACGAATTATTCTCTTGATGAGAAATGGCGACTCAAGCACTTTCTGTCAAGAGAAGGCAATCAGACATAAATCAACCGAGGCCAAATGCAGAAGCAGAAATACTAGCTACATTGTCAACGTAAGAAAAAGGGCAAGAAGGCGGATATCCAATACACACCAGAATGAGGCCATATGTGCCTCCAACAAAAACACGGTTATACTTCCGAACATTTTGCAGAACCTCAACATCTTGGCAGTGGTCAAATGATGCCTCTGGTATCAACCTGGTAATCGGCTGAGAGCACATTGGGCACTTGCAAGGCTTAAGGGCTGCCCCATGGTTCCAATACTGTAAAATGCAATCACCTATACAAGGAAAACACACACCTCTATAAATGATTCCCCAAGCAAAACAAATACCGAACTCTATGGTTAAACAAGAAGAAGCATGCCGTTTCCAAAATGTGGTTACAGTCCTTTGAAAGAACATGATTAAGTAAAACAAGATCATCTTCTAGTCGAGAGCAGCTCCTTTACCGAAGCCCGAGTCCGTACAAAAATCCGTAAGGCCAAGGTTAGCTTACCCCAAACAATACCAGAAAATGAATCGCCGGGTTTGTAGTAATTACTGAAAGCCAACTGTCACAAATGGATGAAATACGAGAAAAAGTGGTGACTTTGTAAACCATATGTGTTTCCTATGCTCTTGATTTTCTATTTTTTGTAGAGCAACCTTCTACGCTAAAAAAGAGCACATGGGGAGACACCTTTTGAGTATTTCAATTCAAAATTAACTTAATCGAAATATAAGGAAATGCAACAATACACACGCCCATTTGAATGTGTACACAATGCACTCTCCTGAATTGCCTTGAATTCACACAACATTTTGGCTAGAAATTCATCATATTTACATACAAATCCATAACTTGCTTAAAAACTCCCAACATTTGCTTAAAATCCTAAACCATTCGATTAAAAATACTTGCATACAAATCCATAACTTGCATAAAAACTCCTAACATTTGCTTAAAATCCTAAACCATTCGATTAAAAATACATAACTTTTGCATAATACATAACTTTTGCATAACAATTCAAAACATTTGCAAATACGAACGGTGTTCCGCCACTTTCGGGAAAATGCTACAATACACGCTCCTATTTCAGTGGTGTGGTCATGTACGGTATCCACCCCTTGAATCACCTCCAGGAACTACCTCCTACGGGATGTAAGTGTGTACTGCAGTACTGTATGAACCCATAGAATCACCTAAACTCAAAATCAACATTCAAATTTCGCCTCGTGAAAATTTCTTTTTTCTTTATTCGCCACTGAGTGGTATTCTAAGAGCAGTCATTTTGTGCATATACTCCCAATGATTGAGGACTAAAAGAGTTCTGTTATTGTTGTCGTGTTAATTCACCACTCTAGTGCAAATCGTGGCCCAGGGTCCTAAAACCCGAAAATCAGGTTGGATATGTCCCACAAGTCATTCTACAAGCCCAAACACTTTTGCACAAACACTCACATACATATGTGTGTGGGCTCCACTGATTTTAGAGGTTTCCATGTCCCAAATACAGTAGCACACAAAAAAAATCCTGAATTATGTTACTTTCTTCTCTACGGCTACAATTACCCAAAGCCCAAACAACATAGAACTATATCAAGATTCTTGAGAATGGACGAGAAATGATGAGGAATCTCACCGCAGTACCAGTGGCCGCAGGGGGCCCGGCAGGGGACAGTGAAGTTACCGAAGCAGATGGAACAGCAGTCGTCATCAGGAGGCCTGCTCTCATTCTCTCTCCTCCTCCTCTCACTAGATTCCTTCTCCGTCTTTCTCTCGCTACCAGGATCTGAACCATCCCCCTCCGTGTCGCCAGGGAATCGGTTTTGACTCTTTCGCAACCTAAACAGATTCAAGAATCTCATCTCTTTCTAGGAGTAGAACGGAAAGTTACTCAACTTCTTTCTCTCTCTATATATGTTTCTCTCTCTAGAACTACAGACGTCGAAGGACGGACCCGTCGTTGAAACGTGACTATCAAACCAGACGGGGGGAAGGTGACGGGCTGAGGCGGTGGATACGGTGGAATTACTGTACTACGGGAAATGATTGCGTGCTCACTGCTTAGTGCATCAACCAACTCATTCTTTTGTGATTCAGGGTGCCTATGGAAAATACACTTATAATTTTTTTAGAATTTAGCGAACTTTTTCTCCTCGAGAAATGGATCCTCCCCGGTCCATGTTTTCCGATGAGATGAGACAGTCCTGATTATAACCATTCATTTACTGCAATTAACGGTTTGGATATATTTTTATTCTTTTACCGATAGAAGTATTCTTACCAGCAAAAGAGAGTGAAAAAATCTAAACCATTGAATCCATCGATGAACGGTCTCGATCTAGTCCAAACCATTAGATTGAAGAGGAGCTCGACCCTTTTCTCTTGGCCAGACATCCAAATCAGTTTGTATGCACCTCGATTAATTCAGCCGGAGTCCCTAAGTTAATGGTCATACAAACCTTCCGCAGTCCCAAAATTTGAAATATTTGACCTGAATTTGAAATTATCATTCATCAATTTTTTAAAATTTTATCATGCTTCTCAACAAGAATAATAGAAAAAGAAATGCAATTGTCCTTTCAAAATTTTACTACCCCTTTTAATAGGGGGTGGAAAAAACAGAAGATCCTCAATTCAGTTTGCTATCAAGCCAAAGCTCCACTTGAATAGCATTGCTCCAGATAGAAAAATAAACCAGTAGCTCAACACATACTATTCTAGGATTAAAAAGAAAAAATTCTATTCTTGAATTATCTTCCCCATCAACTGTGAATACTGGCAGCAAGTTTAAGATACACCATCCTGTTACATACAGAACTGCTATATGTCACCGCGCTTTGATAAACATACAGTAAACCCATGTTCTCGATCATGCCCGTGGAACGAGAAACTTGTTCCCGCAGCATAAAATGTATTGGCAAGAAAGCTTCACCCTAAAAGGAAGCAAAGATGAAGCGTGAAATGCCGATGATGATAATTTAACTAGCCAAATGGAACGGGATATGCCCTCTGTTTCATGGCAGTGGCATTGACCATGAGGGTAAGACTCTTCCTCCGTTCTCGACCGGTGGATCCGAGACATTATTTTCAATGTCAAAGTTGGAACCATCGAAATCAGGATCATTCAGAGAGTCGTCATAATAGTCCGACTCACTAAAATTGACAAACTGGGGACTTATGATTGGCTTTTTCATTACTCTTTTCTTCGAACGTCCGGTGCTTTCCATGAAATTACCATCATCTTTAGAACCTCCACCCGAAACCTTAGCCCCGTCTCTTCTCCTCTTCGCTGAATCAGAACTGCCGTTACTTCCGCTGCTGTTTTTCTCTGCCCCGTAGTATTCCTTGATTGTAGCTTCAATCGTTTCCAACACCCGATCTCCATACTTGCTTAACTTCACACTAAATGAAGCATAAAACGCTGGCTAAGTATAAGCGCTTCCGTATATCCATGTTTATAAAAGTGTTATAATATGTACTTAGAACTTACTTGCCGATGCCATTAACCTCAAGAAGTTCTTCCTTAGTTCTGGGAATTCTCTTGCTGATATTGAGCAGCGTGGAGTTTCTAAGTTCAGAGACAAGAGACAGCACAGATCAACACATAATTTTGGTCATGAAATCTGTTGAAGGTCCAAGATAAAAGGGCAAGGGAACAAAAATTTCTACATGCTGAACCAAACACTAGAAAAAGCTGAATATTTCCAATAGCAAACCTAGGGGTCTGTTTGATTAGGCAGAATAGAAAAGCGTGCTAGAAAGTGCGAACGGTAGAAACTGAAGTGTAACAAAGGAAAGGGATAATACACAATTTATTTTCTCGCATGCATATGATTAGGATGCAAAATGTGCAAGGCACGAAAAAGAATTGTATTTGCCTATAGTTAACCTTACTTGTTTTAATAAAAGAAATTTGCTGAAGAACAAATTGTAATAAAAGAGGGGTGAACTTGGAATTCAAAATCTAGGTGAATTGCAAGAAACAAAAATTAAGTTTATATGCTCACTATACCAGATAGTTTAGTTTCTGGAAATTACTACCATTCTCCTTATAAACAACATATGAAAGGGTGTTTTTTATTTATTTACCGTCCACCATTCTCCTGCTAATCAAGTGGTGAACCATAGAGCAAAAATCTTTACAAAGAAACAATCGGAGGAGGAGAAGGCCGCAACCAGCGGCAATACCATCAAATGGCAGGATGAGACCTCACCCGAATATATGGTATGCATTGACCCCTTCTGTAGCTTCTTTAAGAAGAAGAGTTCGAAGCTTCCGCAGAGCAGTATACAGTATGGCTGAGAGGTTCTGTGTACATTTGACAAACGTTGATCTGAACAGCTAGAACTTGAAGAAAAAGGGAGTACAGAGAAATAGATAAATAAGGACCCAAACATACTGAGTCAACTTCGCGTAGAGGTTGGAGAGGAGTCTCCCTAAGTGGAGGACTTTGCCTTCCAGATATTAGCGAGCCTTTAGCTGGAGTTGCTCCAGATTTACTCTGTTTTGATGCATTCATGGAGGAAGGGAATCTGTGCATCAAGTCAGCCAAGATAAGACCAAATGTTCATCTATAACTGAAGCAGAAAATTTCAGTGTGAATTAAAGAACCTTCCGTAAAGTCTATGTTAAAGTTGATCGGAACGTGTAAACTAAGATTACACGGGTTGTTGAAACATAGAGGACTCCATTCCTTTTGGGGCCAAAGACAAATTTCAAAAGTCGCTTCTTTTTCAGATATTTTGACATTGTAGATGCTATCATAAAAGTTATTTTTATTGTTTTACGAAGTGTAAAAACTTGAAATGAAGTTTTTCTATTTCATACTTTTCACATAAATCATTCCAAATGAAGTTTATGTTTAATAGATTTAAACACAGAGGCATGGTGATTGTAAATCGTCCTGTGCAGCATAAAGTCCAACTGATATCAAAGTAACTACAAATGGTATCCAACAATAAGAAAACATCTTTAACCTTACGAAGAACTTCTTAAACATGACTTACCTTAATGTGATTTTCTGGCCACCAACGCAGAGATTGTAAGCCTTCGGTGCATTCACCTGAAGACCATAAATTCTAATGAAAACAGCAGTGCAGACATATACTCGCAAATCCAGAAAATTCAGAAAAAGAAACAATGATTTGCTGCTGGCAATAGCACAAAAGTTTTAATAACAAATATAACTACAGCCAAACCTTTATTACAGATGATATGGATCCATAAACATCGCTCTTCTTTACATCCTCCACAAGAAAATCCTCTACAACAAGATGGTGCAATATGCGGGAAGCTTCACCTTTGGCAAGATGTTTTCCGGCCCCATGCAGCTTCAAAGTATTATGGTTGTGTTTCTTCACCTAGGTATTGACATTAGAATGAAAAAACAAGGGGGGAAAAGAAATGAAACAACTATAATTTACAACTAACCAAACTTACAAATTGGTTTAAGGAACCCCTGTAGACTTCCAAGATATGAGATGATGAGAAATGTTGTCCTGTTGACTTCACTATTTCAACCTAAGCATTGTATAGAATGCAGCAAATTCAGGAGATATCCACAAAGCGCAAAGATGTACATAAATTAAAAGCATATTATGTATTTTTCACAGAAACTATCAATTGGGCAAAAAGAAAATGGTATAATACTATAATTCCTAACCAAATGCTTTGCAATCTCAGTGACATCCTTCTCAATAAAGCTTTTTGTCTTGGAACAATTGTCACATGTTCCTTTGCAGTTGAAAGAATCAAATTTTTCCCCAAAATGAATAAGTTGCAGGAGACGTCGGCAATCCACATCATTTTCACAGTAACTGACCTGAAAATAGTACAGTCACAGAAATTTGTTGATTGAAAAACTGACTATGACAGCAAGAACTTAACGATATTGAGAAGTACCATTCTCCGGATATTGTCAGTATTTGTTTCCAGTATCCTTCCTGGATTACCCATATTTGTGCTCTTAGAACCAGATGTCCAAGGACTTTGCTCTGCAGCTCCTTGAGTAATCATATGCTTAAGTCTGATCTGCGAATATGGAAGCAAATCTTTGAAATTTAAGTCATATAAAAAATAATAGGATGAAAGCAAAAGAAAAGGCATGTATCCCGATGTCAACCACAGCCAATGTCCAATTGCAGGGTTCCAATTTCCCAAGTTAGGTAGAATAAAGCTGGGTTAGATTAGAGTAACTTACATAATCACTATAACTGTAATACAAAATGCAAGATGAAAGCTGACCATCTCTGCCAGCCCGACCACATTCCTGTAGCAATGATTTCCCATATTAGCTATTTGTTATTAATATCATTGTATATTTTTACCAAACGAAAGTGATTTTACTATTAAGCAAAACCCAATGGCTCTCACATATATACCTGATGGTAGCCTTCTATGGATTTAGGGAGGGAGTGATGAATAACAAAGCGAACATCTGGTTTGTTGATACCTGAAATATCAATGTTAAAATATATGCATGTGATAGATTCAAAGGCATCACCAGATGTCATGACTCATCACAACATACCCATTCCAAATGCCACGGTTGCGCATATAACATTGATCTCGTCCTTGCTCCACTGTTTCTGAACAAAAGCACGTTGAGCAGGATCCATACTCCCATGGTAAAAAGCTGCTTTATGCCCGCATTCCTGAGAGTTGAATAACTTCTCATAAATGATCAAAAATATTTTTCAGGCATTTGACACTTTTTGACTAGTACATTCTAGCCTCAAGCTTTTACTAAGATCTGGAAATCAGGTGTCTCAAGTTCACTGTTGAGGTATAACAATTTAATATATGGTTGAAAAGGGGATGAACCGCCACCATCATAAAAGCTTCTCTCACTTTCATAGAAAGCCCTGCATATAAGGTTGCCAGCATGGGATTATCGACTTCCTAGTTCCTTTGGACTGTTCATTAATCATTAGAGTGCATTGTTTGCCCATACAACCAATAATTAGAGCGCAGCAGTATCAACGAAAAACCAAATTTCATTGCAGTTCGGTGAAGAAACATGTTTGATAGTCCTTGAAAGATGCCCACGACTAATCCATCAAAATCTATATCTGATTGATTTTGACAAAAGGGTCTCCAAAAACCTTCAGATCAGAACTGAAAATGTTTAACAACGGTTTTTGAGAACTGAGAAATATTGCCTGCAAAGAGGTTGTGATAGAGCAGAGGGATAGAGAGAGCAATAGAGAAGATGGAATTCTTTTCTGGTTGTGTATGAAAAATGTCCATCCATTTAAGGAAAAATAATGATTATCATACTGAAAGCCGACATGTTTTGAGGAAGCTACAGAAAAATGGGACATGTGTCCAATGCACTGCCCCACGACAAGAGTGAAACGTGTCCTATTGCCTCTTTTACTCTGTCCTTTAGTAAACCTGCTATTAGAGTCGGCCAATGATGTCCAAAGCTGTGATTGCCAAAGCCAATCTCATGGGGCATGCATGACATGGTTAACCGAAACAGCCTGTCACCTGTGGTGTGGCAGCCAAACCACAAGCATCTTAAAGTATCCTAAACATGACTGATCAAGGCGCAACATAGCATATTGTCCACATGGCGCCCTCATGGAATCTTGTCAGTTTGCCTATAGGTGTTACTAACACATACTTAAAGAGGACGATCAAGATGACGACCATCGTCTCACATGCATTGCAAAACCAAGGTCTACAGTGGTGCCAAATGAACTACTTTCATGACTGCATCGGTCATGCCAAGCTAAGAAGCACTGAAATGGCGACAAGAAGCTGAAGGAATGAAGATCCAACAGGAATATGAACAAATTGTCATCTTATCACATGTTAAGATTATCTCAAGTTTTCAACTAGACACCGACTCAAGGGCATACCAGCATAAATGACATTGATATACTGGTAAAAGCCAAGTTTAATATAATCGTTAATCAACTAGCTGCAGAAAAATTGTGGATATTGAGGAGGCTCGTGAATCTATCATCCAAGTGCAACAATCCTTCCACGTAAGATAATAAAGCTTGCATATGAAGGGACGAACCCGCAATTTTTCAGCAACTTTTTCACAGTCCATTCTTGAGAGACAATATATAATTCCGCATTCATCAAAATGCTTTTCTCTAATGAAATTGTCAATGTCTTCAACACACTTTTTTGTCTTGGGAAACACAGAATACCTGTGATATTCAGGAAGCACAGTTGTGAAATTCAAAAAGGGAGATCATTTCAACTTTCAGCAACCCGAATTTCCATTCGAGAATTACCGCAAATTTGGACGGTTGAAACTTTGCCGAAAAACAATGCAGTTAACAAGACCAAGAGCCTGCACTACATCTTCTTTGACACTAGCTGTGGCAGTTGCAGTCAAAGCCAATACTGGTGTAGTGGGAAACTTCTGTTTCAAGATACCAAGACCCTGGACAAGAAACAGCAAGTTATTAAACTTAGGATTTGAACTCTAACATAGAGATGTAGAGACTTAAAAACCCTTTGAAAAAGCCACAACCTGATAGTCTGGCCTGAAATCATGTCCCCACTGGCTTACACAATGAGCTTCATCAATAACAATCCGAGCAAGCAATTTACGAGCATGTAGGCTCTCCAAATTTCGTATCAGAACATCACTCCTGCACTTTAAAGAAAAAAACATAAGAATCTTTGGCACTTAATGCAGTTCAACCCTTACTAGCAAATCTTTAACAATAATCTGATTAGTAATATCTGGCTTTGAAGAAACTCGTCATATGTTAGAAGGCTAGTGATTCATTACAATTTTTATGTCTACGTAATTGACTATGTTTAAGGTGTTTGAGAGAGGAATGCTACCAAAATTTGTGGAAACCGTTACAAAGTGACATAACCATCACTCACCTGGCAACTTTCTCGGGTGTGACGTATAAAAGCTTGTAGTCGCTATAATCTGAGCAAAGCTCTCTGAGAATCTCCTGTTGCTCACTCCATTCCATATTCGCACTTAAATAGGCAGCACGTATATTAGCCTACAGCAAAACTCAGGGAAAAAATTGTCACGTTAGGTAAGACATCTTATGAAACCAGATGAAAACAAAGGTGTTCCCAAACTCCAAAATCTAGCATTCAGTACCTGCAATAGATGCATTATTTGATCTTGGATGAGTGACACGAGAGGTGAAATTACCAATGTTATTCCAGGATAAATAAGAGCAGGGAGCTGCAAGCAAACCATTCTCAAAACATTTCCAGACCCAATATATCCTAATTCCAAAAGAACTAAACAAAAATTGCACTAAAATTAAGCGTGTAACACCCATCAATCCATCATGTAATCTACGGAAGTAGGACAACTTCGGGAAGATAAACCTTGCTTTACTAAACACAAACTGGAACGTCAAATCAAATGCATTTGTAAGGAAGTTTAGAGCAAACCATTAGTATTTATTATTATTATTATTATTATTATTATTATTATTATTATTATTATTATTATAAAGCCACATGCAAAAAAACATTAAACAGCACACTCTAAGTTTTTGCTATTATAATTTATTAGCTTCATCTTATAAGATCCAAAATTCGTAATAGATGGCTATAAATAATCTGAGAACATATTCTTAGCATGACCATAATCAAGCACCTTCATTGGGGAACATGAGAAGATACTACAGTACCTGATATGTCAGGCTTTTTCCTCCTCCAGTTGGCATCAAAACAAAAACATCATGCCCACTCATTGAAGCATTGATCACCTCCCTCTGATTGGGGCGAAAGGAGTGATTTCCAAAATATGTCTTGTTACATTCCTGAGAGCAGAACCACCACAAACATTTTTTTCCCCTTTTGATAAGTAATACCAACGTATCATTAAAGACGCCAGAAGGGGCAACCTCGTGAAAAAATACAACCATACCAAACTTTATATATCTACAGGGACGTACAAAACCATATACACTTCCACATACATCAAAAAATGAGAAAGATAACGACTGAAAGAAGTTGACCCATCAATAGAACATAGAAACAAAAGAAAAGGGAGGTTTTGCACTGATGTGGTACACACCTCCAGTTTATTTGTCCAAGGGAAATCCCGTCTACTCCACTTTTTGTCATTTGAACCTTCTATATAATTGACATCAGAATACTTCGGAATGTACTGTTCTCGCTCCACAGGGAATGAGGAAGCACCAAACCCATCCACGGAAGAGAATGAATTCCTCCTATCATTTCCATTTGGCCCATTAGAGATGTAAGACTGGGCATCAGATCTCATGGAGTCAATCCTGAATGCAGATGTTGGAGGGGTTTCATATTGAAAAGCCCTAGGTGGGGCTGTGGATGCAGAAAACTGGGATTTTTGTCTTTCATCATTAACTGACGTATTTCGAAGATATTTCTCAAGCTGTTGAACTTGCTTATTCAGCTGCAACCTAATGGTCAGATAGAGACATAAATTAGACGAATATGTTATATTTTGTATCTTGCAAGAAGAACAGCATGAAGATGAATGGGAACAACGCATAGATTTGGCCAGTAGATCAACATCCACCGACTAGAGTATACATGTAAAGGGGGAAAGAAAATGAGAAAAAGATGAAAGAAAGGATAAGAATACTAGGCAATTAAGCTAAAAAATCCACTTTGGATAATTGGTGATGGACTGATGGGTCTGGCTTCCCAGGATTCCTATGCTTTTTCATCTCAACATGTGTTCTTCTCATATGAACTTTGGCCTTTCTGGCCTATGTGAAAAACAAAACCCAAAACAGGAGGACTGGAGGAGAGGCAGACCTATCTTGGCGAAGCTTATCTATCTGATCTGAACTCAAGTCAACATTGTCGAGAAGATCATTTGATATGGCAATTAGCATGTCCTTCATATCTTGCAAATGATTTGAGGCTTCTGGACATAGTCCTAGCTGTATTATTCTCAGGAATCAGACTTTAGCTGCTGTGAGAAAATAGAGAAGGCGTTGAAATAACTAAGATAATAAAACCACTACACATACGGACATACCCTAAAACCATGACTGCAGTTCAAGCACAATTCCGATGGCAAACATGTCTCCTCATTTCTCAAAGCATCATTTCTATCTACAGTTGGAGTAATAGGTGGAAGCTTCGAAATTGACGGTTGAGGTGTACAAGTTGATTGGTAGTGTTCCATAACTATTTGGTCCACGTCAATATTCTGAATCACAAAGTTCAATGTGAGATACACAATAGTATGCTCAGAAACTACAACTTTTACATGGCAAAAGACATGGAGTTCACCCTAATGATAACCAAGTTTCTAGTATTATATAAAAAAGGATGACAGCGAAACCAATCCCTAGGTTGATTCTATATTCAACATGGAAGTGGAAATAACTTGAGAGTCCCAACTTGAATGATTTCTTGTCAAGTTTACCTCAAATATAAGGTTCTGGTGAAAGTTTATTTTCATTTGATTTTCTCTCATGTCATCAGCTAAAGTAATGAATTACCTCAAGTATATCATCATCATCATCAGTACAGGCATGAGATAGTCCATTAGCTTGGTTTATATGCGCCATATGATTGCCGAAAGTTTCATTTGTACTTTGTGCATGGAAACTGTTCACCGTTGACCTGTACCCCTCATTTTGTCCCCTTGCAACCTTTCCAGCTTCATCCACTTCACTTGGATGAAATGAAAAAGAAGTTCCCATGCACTTTGTGGGTTCACTACTAAATTTTGCATTTGTTCCACTTGAGTCTTTGTGTGTTGGCATATGTCCAGAAAATTTGTTCTCTATGTCAGATGGGCTTTGCTGGGTAGTTCTTCTGACATTCTGTGATGATTGAATACTAACATCCTTAAGAACTGGTACAGTTTTTCCAGGTTTTACATAGTTCCTGCAAGACAATTGACCACTGGAAAGAACTTGCCAAGCCTGCCAAGAGGATAAAAACCCGAAAGTAAACACCACATGAGGAAGATGATCACAACACCAGGCACACCAACCAGAGCCATATATACTTTCTGATTGCGTATCGGTAAAAGTAAATCATAAAAAATGCATTTGAAAGAAAACTATTAGCATCCAACCAAAGCACAATGAAGGCACAGTATTTGTAATGTGATAAAAATGATAATATAGTTAGAAAATTAAATGCATGAGCAAGTGGATAGAAGAGAGGGAAATAGATACCCTCAAGCCACACACAAAATTATAACAAAAACTGTAACTATGATATCCTCATCACAAAATCTGCATACTAGTGAAACACAATAAATAATTAATAAGAAAATATCATAAATAGTGACACAGAAAGAAAGATATTCATATTAGCTTAGTTACCAACTGGTCATCAAAGTCCCAATAGTATCCTCACCTTATCAATTTGCATTCTCTGAACACTTCGAAGATTCAGAACTTGACAAGCCATCAACCTAAACAAAATGGGAAAAAATAAGATGATGAAAAAAAAGGCTGCAATTATTGGTTGATTTCAATACCATATGATTTATATGAACTTGCTTAAATCCGAGGAAACATTTTATCCCAGGGCTCTACATTTAAAAGTAAACAGAACGAGAAGGACTTGCAATTATAAACTTCACTTGTGCATTCAATATCAGAGAAACATTTTTCACTCCTGACGGCTTAGAGTCAAGATTGGAAAAATAGTTCCTTGGGCCATAATGAGATGGTAATTAGGGTGATTCGAGATGGGAAAATTATAAGTTCCGTAGACCCTAATGAGATACATTGGAGACAAGACAAGGTGAGTCTGCAAGAGAGCATCATCGAAAGTACTAACTCAGGAAATGTCCTAAATCTACTAAGAAATTATATTCTTCACCTACACCACAAGGATGCAATTGTCAAAGAAACATTGAAAGTGCGTCAAATGAATTCTCGTCTCCAATAAAGTTCCTCCATATTTCCTCATAGTATTTTGTAGCACTTCTCCGGGCTAAAAAAACTAACAAGAGGTGCAGGGGAAATGACAAAATATAAGTTTATGCACGCAAAAGAACTGAACAATGAACAAACAAGTAACGCAGGTTATAAACAACAATAGCAACATACCTTGCGCTTGCGGATTCTTCAGTAAGTGGTTTTTGTTTTGACAATGAGAAAAGAAAATTTGAACTCAATAACTCCTTTTGGTTTGAAAAGCTGTCATGTGCATTAGCATGTTGCAGCCAGTTAGCTTTCAGAGGTTTATCAACACATTTAGTACCTCCAACTGAATTGCCTCCACTGCATACCAACCACAAATAAAACTAGACCAAATAAATAAACGTGAAAAAGAAATAGAATACTTCAGAACGCAATGATTAGCTTGCCTCGTGTGCTTTTGGTTCATCATTACTTAACATCTTTGCCTAATGCAACTTATGGTTCACCACTCGAAATTGCATCCAGAAACAGCAACTTGCCAAATGTAATTCTCTTCACAGTATCATCAGGGGTACGAAATCCTAAAAACAGCAATTAAAGTCCATAAGCAACTCACAAAAACATAGGACGAGACAACATGAAAACCCAAAAACAGTAAACGGCTGAACTATGACATAAAAGAAAATGAGCAGCCATGTATTAAATACGAGGGGCATAATAATATAACACCTTATTGATTGGTCTTGCCTTGCTTAATTTCCTTTAGTCACCAGTGAAGGCATCTCATTGACCTCGTTAACTTCAATGCTGCTGCTTCATTGTACGACTGTGTCTGTGCCCCTGTAATCAAAACCTTCAATGAACCAACAAATACGAGAGCCATTAAAGCCAGATAAATCATAGGTGATCCGAAATGATAATGTGATCCCCGATTTAACATGCTCTGAATGTGGAATGCAAGTAATACATGTCCCCCTATATGCAGCTACCTTCAGATAACCCTGAATCTGGATTGAAAGTGTAATAGTGCATCTTGTTAAAAAAAATCAGTAAGATCAACTGGCAATCATCAGTCTCAGTGTATACAGAAAATCCAGCTTTCCTTTTAAAACTCAAGTGTCCGGCCCAGCTTCCGTGCACGTTTCCCAATTCTCTGCGGGCTACGAGTTACTCTCTCATTTGTTTAAGCAACTCCAATGATTAAAATCAGCTATCCAAAAGGGGGGAATTTCAAATTTGGCGAAAAAGTTCAACAAAACCTTGAAATCAACGTGCATTCGTTTTATAACAGCAATTCAACATAAATAACATTTTAAACCCTAGAAATTGAAGCTATAACCATTCAATGAACCTAAAAGACGACAATCACCATAACCACCGCTATCACCATAACTCGAGTGAACAAAACCTTGAAATCAGTGAACCAAAATTCCCCGCATTCAAATTTGGTGAAACGTTCAACAAAACCTTGAAATCAATATGCATTGGTTATATGACAGCAATACACAACATAAACAACGTATGAACCCTAGAAATTGAAGCTATAACCGGTCAATGAAAGTACGAGACCACAATCACCGTAACTACCGCTATCTCGGACCGTGTGTGATAAATTAATAATACTTCGGGAAAATCGCCAGAAGGAGAAGAACTGACCTGTGACGATGGAGATTTGAGCGTTATCGGTCTCTGGTGAGTGGAGTAGGCTTGGTGAGTGGGCTCTGGCTTCGGTGGCCGCCAATGTAGAGTGAGAAAGCGGGGGTATGAGTGAGAGAGAAAGAGAGGAGGGAAATGCTGTTTCAAATGAATACCTCGATAGCGTTGGCGGGCAAGGGATCGAAATGGAAATGGAAAATTTATCAGATTCGTTTTGCTCAAACCTTCTGGAGTAAATTACTTATCAAAAAATAAAAAATAAAAAGTGCGGCTATTCGCAGTCACGTATTTTCGCTCACGGCCCGTTAAAAATTTTCAATTAGACTCGACAGTTAGTTACCGAAATTGAGATACATTTTCAGCATCCAATTACCGAAATATGATATTTTTTTCAACAGCTATTTACCGAAAATGCATGTTTGGCAGTTGTCTACCGAAAATTGAATATATTTTCGACATGTAGTTACCGAAATATAATTTTATTTTCAACAGCTATTTACCGAAATGCTATTTATGATTTTCAACAACCACTTATCGAAATATAGTGGGTTATGGGAGAAAATACGTGGCTGCGAATAGCCGGCCCCCAAAACAAAAAAAAAAAAAAAAAAAAAAACCTTCTAGAGTAAATTACGCTACTGCCCTTGGCGTTTGTTGTTATTGCAGAGGCCTCCAGTAGTTCGTGAAATGGCAGTGGAGGGTCAAATTTTAGAAGAAATTTCACTTTAACCCCCTGTGGTTTGCCCTTGTGCACTTTACCAGCTTGACGTCACGGAATATCTCTCCGTCTCAATTTGTTTGTACAATCTTTAAGTTGGGGACAAAATGATTACTTTTGAAAAGCTTGAAATTTTCAAGAGTACCCTTTACTTTTTGGTTTTGGATGAAAGTGCACTATTCTCCGATGCATAAGATGGTGGGCATTAAGGAAATATTTTAAAGTTAATTCAAAATTTGAGCAAGCATTTTTGGACGTGAAAAATCGAAAAGGAGGCAAACAAATCAGGATGGACAAAGTAGGCACATAACTCCTTGTGCTTGTCGACCCGATCGCACAATCATTGATTCCATTCATCGTAACAATCTCATAAAAAAAAAAAAAATTCGATTGGACATCATTAACTTAGTAAACAAAATCAAAATATTTTGTTCGGTATTTCTTGTATTTTTTTTGTTGTTTATTTACTGCATATAAAATTGTGATTTGCTTACTGAACAAAATATTTTGTTGTTTATCAAGTCGATCAACTTCATTTTAACTATCAAACGCGTTAAATTTTATACAGCGAACGAGGCTCTGTTTGGAACTTGTGGAAATGAGAAGAAAGGAAAGGGAAATAAAAGAAAAGGGAAATGAAAGAAAGTGAATTCTTTTCTCTTGTTTGGTTGTAGAAAGAAAAGGAAAATTTTGGTTTTTCAAAAGTTCAAATTCTGGCGCCCTTTCCATTTTCCTCATCATCCACTCCAAGCTTTCCTTTATTTTTCTTCCTATTTTCTTTTTCTTTTCCTCGTATAAGAATCAAACAACTACTAAGGAAATTTATTTTTTTTCCTTTTTTTTCTTTTACTTTCCATAGGTTCTGAACATAGCCTTACATTTTGTCCTCGAACAAGACTTATACGGTTGGCACACAATGAGCACCTTCTCCATCTATCAATCCTTTACGGCCTGGCTAAGAGCCTGTTTCAAAAACTTTTTTAAAAAATAAGCAGATTATTTTCTATTTTCAAACTAAAAAACAATGTAAATAAAAAATAAATTTTCAAAAATTTTTACATCGTATAAAAGATCTCATTAAGATCTTTCAAATAAAATCATTTGAAATTCATATTGCATATTTTTATATTTTAATAAACTTATAATTTTTGAGTTTGAAATTGTGTTCTTAAAAGAAAAATTTTCTTTTTTTTTGGAACGAGCTCTAAGTTGATGATTTGAAAGAATTTTATTTAAATATTTTGAACAAATTGAGCAATTTTATGCTTTGTTTGGATTGGAGTTTTAATTTTTTTTTGAAAAATAGTAGGAATAATAAATGAAGAGATATAGAGGAAGAAATATTAGAACTAAAGAGAATATAGGGGGAACTTTTTAAAAAATTCTTTTTAAATTGGGAAAAGAACAAGGCATCAATTATTACGATTTAAAAGGATCTTTTCTCTTGCTCGGTCTCACAAAATGCGGCGCACAAGTGGTATACCCACCATTCTCTCTTGACCCGCCAAACAGTCACTCGTTGACTCGTTCCCTCTCGCATGGCTTACACCAGCTGCTCTCAAATCCCTCTCAGGTCCACCTCCTTCCTCAAGGTAAACTCCCCAGTCCCCACCATAATCCCGTCTCACTCCAATCTTTCTCTTTCCAACGCCAAAACTCTGATTTCTGTCTATTCTTACCAGAATTCCGTGCTATCAGGCGCAACCCAAGTCCCCTCAAAAGGGTTTTACCTATATGGGGTTTTGATCCATCCGCCTGCGAATTCCAGAGCTCCCCAAACACCCATTTCCGCCGCAATGCAAGAAGACAAGGGTTTGATTGTGGAAACCTCGGATGGTAAATCTAAGTTGAGAATCCCGCATGTTCTGAGCGTTGCTGGGTCTGATTCCGGAGCCGGGGCCGGAATTCAAGCCGATCTCAAGGCGTGCGCTGCCCGCGGAGTGTACTGTTCTACAGTGATCACTGCCGTCACCGCTCAGAACACCGTTGGAGTTCAGGTCTAATGGTTTTGAACTCAGAGTTGGAAAATTGTAGTATTTCGTGTTGAAGGTAGTTTTTGTGTTCAAAATTTGTAATTTTTTCTGCAGGGTGTGAACATTGTGCCAGAAGATTTTGTTGCTGAGCAATTAAAATCCGTATTGTCCGACATGCACGTCGATGTTGTAAGTCTGTATTAATGATTGTCAAGTGTGTTGACTCAGATATATTGTTTAGTTTTGTTTGATTTGGGTTATCGTAAGCCTTTCAGCATCTTTGCAACTTGCTTATCATACTTGTATGCACGTGTAGTTGTATTTTGTGTTTGTGTGTGTTTGTATCTATTTGCCGAACGTGGTGAGAACTTTAAGGTCTCTTGAATTTCTCACTAAAATGAAATTGAAACAGAAGCTATGTAATGCAAGTGCATTTCGCATGGCAAGTGGTTTGTAAATTTGCTCTCCCTATTTCTCGTTGGAGGAAAGCTGGAAACTGTTCCCTTGGGGAAAAAACTCATTCCTTCTCCCTATATTTCAAAAAATGTCACTGCATTTCTTGAAAAAATTGGGTTTAGTTTTGGATAAACTGTTTGTGTTTCTTTGATTTCGTCATCCATTTTTCAAAATTTTGGCTCCTTGAAATGAATCTTGTGATATTCGTTCAAAATATATCTATTGTAATGTTCTATTGGAATCGTATTTTAGGTAAAAACAGGCATGCTTCCCTCCCTCGGCATAGTCAAGGTTTTTCATCGCAGTCTTAAGCAGTTCCCAGTTCGAGGTAGGCTACAATACTATTTTCCTGGTTGCAATTGTTGTATCTTACTATCTTTTGAGTTGACTTAGTTAAACCTTTGAAGGCAGCTTTGGTCGTTGACCCTGTCATGGTATCTACAAGTGGCGATGTACTAGCTGGTCCTTCGATTCTGGCTGGATTTCGGTATGCTTTTATACTGAAGTAATTTTATTGTAATTTGCGTAATGGTTAGGTAGTTATTTTGCGTACTTTAAAAAATAAGTGCTTCGTTGTGTACCATGATGCACGGACATGGACACGGGGATTCTAAAAAAATGGAGACACAGACACGGCAGGTGACACGCGCACGTGTATATTTATTTATTCGTTTATATTTTTTTTCAATTTTTTTACAAATTTAAATGGCAAAATGTGGACAAAACGAAAAATATATAGTTCCAATACCATTCAAACAAAACAATACATCCATAAGTTCAATACAACCCTATTGAAAAATTACAGTTTGACCCCTGGAAGTTTTTAAAAAATTACAATTCAATTTTTTAAAGAATCACACTTTGACCCCAGCCCGTGTCCCCCTCAAAAATTTAAATTAAATTATGGTGGCGTGTCCCATACATGTCCCAGCGTGTCCCCATGTCCAACACTGTAATACGTCGACCTCTAGAGGTGTCGGTGCTTCATAGGTTGTGTATGTTTCTGAATATGAAAAGTAGACATGTATTCTCTCCATTGTGCGGGACACTAAATTTTTAGAATGCACAATCACCTTGACATCCAGTTTGATTAGCAGAAAGTAGTTACTGTATTCATGGAGGCATGACTACAATTGCAATGATGCACTTTCAGATATATTAGCATTGACAGAATAAAGACTTTACAAGTGACCATCTTGCTTGGAAACAGATTGATGGTTGATATATGATGGGTTTGTCTAGGTCTATCTTTTTGTAAGAGATGAACCAACGGGAAGCATAAGAAGATGGCCTTTTGAAATCCTTACTTCCCTAGTAGGATGCATTGGTGTGATATAGCTTTTGGACCCACAGCAAGATGGTGTACATATTCGGGCCACTTGTATACTAAGAAAGCGGAAACACTTGTGAGGAGATATTGTATCCACACTGAATTATCACAGTCATCGGATGCTCCTTGATGGAAGATAAGTTTTGATCACTTGGATGCATGACCAAGTGCGAAGTTTGGAAAAAAAGAAAGAACAAGGATCTAAGAATAAAAGGAAAGTGATTTAATTCTCTTCAGTCTCTGTAACTCTAGGAATTCTAAGTACCAAAACTTCAGGCGTGGGGCCTTATTCTACCAGTGGACTGTCTTCATGGGTTTTTGGAAAAAGATTTCCAAGTTCTTAGGATATTTTGGTTCACACATTTTTTCTAGAACATAGAATCTGAAAATCTGAAAACAGGATAAAGTTTAATTATATTTGTAATGTGTCAAATGAAGCAGCGTTCACTATATCTAAAGATAAATATACTTTCATTTATCGTTGATGTGTCTCATGTGACTTGTGTCCTGATATTTTTTCAAATGGACTCCTACTTGCACGATGCATGTGATTAATACCTCATGTAGGAGACAATGTGGGAAATCAAGGGTAGAGAGAGGGATAATGGAGGAGATACATAGACCCCTCTCAGTTAAGTTTGTGTTTGAGTACCGATTCGTTTGGAATTTGGATTTTAGGTGCTAGCATAACATGCAATTATAGATGGTGAAAAGTGACATGAGTAGAAATGTGCTTTTGGTGTGGTAAAATTCATTCTCCTTCTTCGTTTTTGACATTTTGTAGACCATCTAGAAAACCAACTACAAAGCAGCTTTTTATACAGGCTAGTAAGCTACTAATGCCTAAAAGAGCTCTACATTCGATCTTATGCTGTTCCTTTATCCACTCTTTGGCTGTCTTATGTTTTACGGTTATGCTTTAGTTATTTTTTCATCAGCATAATTAGCCCTCTTTTAGGTGTAGCAAAGGTACAAGTTGCAACTGCTTCATTGCACTGTTGGTCTCAAGCCATGGTCCACTTTGCTTGTTGCACGCTCCTTGCCTTGCGACGAATTACCATAGGTTTATCAGAGTTAAAATTAATGAGACCATTTCACGTTGAAGTGTCCCATCTATCCCCTGCCTGATGAATTGCTGCCTGGGTTCACCGTGACAAGAAGAAGAGCAATTTATGTATTTTTTGGTCGAGGAGCAGAATTTTGTTTCAGTAAACTCATAGGCAAAGCCCATCTTAAAAGTCCAAGCGCCTACTCTAAAGTTCGTATTGTGGTTTGTGGATAAATCTTTCATTGAACGCTAATTATGCAAACATCATATCAGCTAACCTTTCCTATAATCTGGCTGGTGACAAGGTGCCTTGCACCTTTCTGATATATTTTCTGGTTTTTATTACTTTGTGTTCTTGTGAGGAATCCTATCTCATGTTTTGCTTTTTTGCTTTCTGAATGCAGGGAGGATCTTCTGCCCGTGGCTGACATTGTTACCCCAAATTTAAAAGAAGCAGCTGCTTTACTTGGTGGTGTTCAGTTGGCAACAGTTGATGACATGCGTTCTGCTGCAAAAGCTATTTATGATATGGGTCCGCGGTTAGTGCTTGGAAAATGCATTTGAAATTGTTAAGCAGATTTTTGGAATAATTACCTATAGTTAATGCAAGTGTTTTTAAACTGAAAACTGTGGATGATTTTGTTAGAATGGAATAAATGTAACAACATCGAAAAAAGAATAGGAATGACCACATCTTCTACTGCAATGATCCAGTCAACACAATGTTTTTTTAATCAGCTAGTCAACACAATGTTATTGGTCCAGTCTACAAAACTGCTTGTCTTATCCGCTTTAAACAAAAGAAAGGGGACACACTTGTCGTTTAGTAATAATTGATGCACAAATCCGTCCAACAGAAACTTGCCTTCATCGAATAAGAACATACCGGCATTTATGGTCTCCCCCGAAGGCTTCCCAATCTCAGTAGTTGAAATTTGCACAGTGATTTGTGTTCCATAGAGTTGGCTGCTGTCTTTTTAGACATTTGGTGCCCTCTTTGTAGGCCTGCTTAGCAGCATAGCCACCTTAGGGGTAAGATCAATGGTTTTCACTCATTAAGCAATGTGGGACAAGTACATAAACTTGGTGCCTTTTTCTCATCTCATCCATCTTGACCCAAGCGCTAGGAGTCTTGAACTTGAGTCCTCGCTCTACTCCCCTGCAGGGTCAGTGGGTCACACATCCTCATTTACGCCTGCCCTACAATTTTGGGGTCTCTGATACCAAGCTGTAAGCCTTTAATGCCCAGCCCCAAACAATTGCAATATCATCTGCTTTGGGTTGGGTTGGGTGCACATGACTGTGAAACACGTTGCCAGGAAGGGATTTAACGATATTAGCGAAGTGCTTTCACTCATCAAGCAATGGGGGCTAGTCCAGCTGTCCAGGGACATAATTTCTTACCTCCACATCGTCTTATCTTGGCCCCTTTCCTTAGGAGTCTTGGTTTTTTATATGGGTCACCACAAATTGAACCTATCTCCAAGTTAATGCATTGAACTCAAAGAATGTGGGCTAGTTGACATGGCTGAAAAGAGTGCATAACTTTGCATTCCTTGGATATTTGGTAATTAGAAACATTCCCACTGGATATATACATTCCCTAGCCTGTCGTAAGTTGTATACAGTATCGGTCGTTCTGCTACTGGTTGCACTTTGTGTTGTAACTGTGTACATAAGCCTTTAAAGACCAAAAGGAGAAGCAGAATTTACAGCTTTAGTATATCTAATAGATCAGAGGATATGGTAAAAAACTCAAGATTGTAACAGGTTTACTGTTTATTTTCAGAAATGTACTCATCAAAGGAGGTGACCTTGATGCTTCATTTGATGCTGTTGATATTTTCTTTGATGGTAAGCGTGATGTATGTAGGATTCTGGATTCTAATTGTGTGGATCAATAGAGTGTGTGTTTGGTTAATGTGATTTCGTGATTTCATGTTGTAGGAGAGAATTTCTATGAGTTGCGTTCACCACGGATAACCACGCGGAATACTCATGGAACTGGCTGTACTTTCGCTTCGTGTATAGCAGCTGAGCTTGCAAAAGGTTCCTCAATGCTATCTGCTGTTAGGGTAAGCATTTATATCAGTATATCATCTTCGTGGAACCTAAACAAAACCGTTGACTGATTTGTGAAAAAAGAAGAAGCTGCAATTGAATGAAAAGGTTCATTGAGTTATGGTTCTGATATCTTGTTGCTTGTTTGGTGAATCTTTTTCCCCAGCTGAATCTCTCTGTGATGTGTCTTTATCTGATTCCTTGTAGATAGCCAAACGCTATGTTGAAACTGCCTTGGATTACAGCAAGGACATTGCCATTGGAAATGGACTTCAGGGTCCTTTCGACCATCTGCTTAAGCTTAAGAGTGATGTCCGCAACTCATGTAGACCAAGGCCTTTTGACCCAGATGATCTTTTCTTGTATGCTGTCACTGATTCAGGGATGAACAAAAAGTGGGGTCGATCGATTAGGGATGCTGTCAAAGCTGCTATAGAAGGAGGTGCCACCATTATCCAGCTGAGGTTGTTGCTCTTGAAGTGCATTTGTTATTATTTTCTGTTCTTTGAATCCGGTTGTTCTTTGCACGGCATGATTTGTAGACAGAATAAAAGATCTAAAAACACTTTAAGGTTGTGTTAGATCCTTTTAACTCTTTCATTTCCTTTTGCCTTCTCCAAATCTTTGATCCGATTGCAGCCTCTATATCTGCCAAAAATTGTGTAAAATCTTGTTACAACTTGCGCCTGAAGTTTAGATGCTCCGCCTATGTAAATTGCATCTACTATGGATTAGTTTAGTATACATGCAATGAGGTTTCACAGAGTACCTAGTGAAGAAAAAAAGCAGAGGCCTTTTATTGTGTACCGTTGCATTTGTGGTTGCCCCTTCCTTGTGAATTGTCTGAGAAACCGTTCAAAGTACATTGGTACTACATTTTTTTATATCATTGACAGTCTTCATTTTGTTGTTGAAGGGAAAAGGATGCTGAAACGCGTGATTTTCTCGAAACAGCCAAAGCGTGCGTCAAAATTTGCAGGTTCCACGGTATCCCTCTGCTGATAAATGACAGGATTGACATCGCCCTAGCATGCAACGCCGACGGTGTGCACGTGGGCCAGTCGGACATGCCTCCAAAAGTTGCTCGCGCTCTTCTTGGGCCCGAAAAGATCATCGGAGTATCATGCAAGACACTGGAACAAGCTCATCGAGCATGGATCGACGGTGCTGATTACATCGGTTGCGGCGGCGTGTTTCCGACCAATACAAAAAAGAACAACATTTCTGTTGGGTTAGGAGGGTTAAAAGACGTATGCGTGTCTTCCAGGTTACCGGTGGTTGCAATAGGTGGCATTGGAGCTTCTAATGCACGGTCTGTGATGGAAATTGGCGTACCGACTCTGAAAGGTGTCGCGGTTGTTTCCGCTCTTTTTGATAGGGAATCAGTTTTGGTCGAGACGCGTAAACTGCATGCACTGCTGAAGGAGACAGCCTTATCTGTGAAATGATAAAAATGCTTGAGATAAGAACTCAGATCATGCATGATTTTCAAACAATTTGTACGAATTGTTACTTGGTCTGGGAGAGTTGATTTTCTCTTCTTTTTTTAAGTGGAATAATATTTGACGGATTTCTGTTTTGGGTTTTCAATTACGTTGTACAATTGTTAGGATTCCTGCTTGGACGAAAGTAAGGAAAATTATACTGTGCTCAATGCTTTATTTTGCTATTTTCTTCTCTCTTATTTCTCCAAGAATCGAACAATATACCCAAGGGGGTTGTGGGAGTGGTTCATCGACTTGCCTAAGTGGGACTTAGTGCTACCACACCAATGTCGCAGAGTTGATTTTCCTCAACAGCGATTTGTCGTTAGGATCACCTTACCTCATGCAAAGCACTTGGAAAAATGTTGTTTGTTTGAAAGCACGTTTCTCAAGTCTTAATGTGCAAGGATATTATGAAAAGGGTTCTAATTTAGTTCCGGAGGTGGTGTGTGGCATTTTGTGTTCTTCTTAACCCTATTCTTTGAGGGATTTTTTTTTTCCAAGACGATAAGATGTTAATACGTTAGCTAGATTACTGCAAGGGATATCGATGCAGTTCCATCAGCTCGAATCCAAAACATTCCAGCACCTAAGTATGGGTATACGATCAACTGAACTAGAAGCCCCGATCATTCTTGGAGGTTCGTGGAGACGTTTTCATTTCTCAATATTATTTTCCTACAACACTTTCGTTTTTATATTTCTCTTATCTGCCCCTGAGGTCGTAAAACTAACCAAACTATCTAACCTCAACTACTTAATAAAAACTCAGTCGGACTTTGTTTTTATTTTTATGGTAAAAGTCAAGCTTTAATGCATTTTCGATGGTCGTTAATTTTCTGATATTCGTTGAAACTCTAGGATGTTAAGCCTTGTTTGAAATCATTAATCGATATGAATGATGAATAATAAGTCAGCAGGCTTGACTCAATCCATCTAAATTTCCAAACTAAAATTTTAATTGACTCGACTCCTCACCTACCATATTAGCTTTACACATATTCCATACCATCAATCATGATGCATGGTAGCAGTGGCGGACACGAGAGGAGGGGAGGGGTGCTACAAGATGTCCGAACCCCTGCACAACTTCAAATATGGCATGTATTAATCTATTTCTTCAAGTTAATTTATAGTTTTTTTTTTTTTTTTTGGGGGGGTGGGGGGGGGGGGGGGGGGGGGGGGGGGGGGGGGGGGGGGGGGGGGGGGGGGGGGGGGGGGGGGGGGGGGGGGGGGGGGGTGGCGGAATTGGCCTATGCAACCCATTCCTATATGTGTAGAATTTTTTTAATAAAATTTTAAGTTATGAATCATTTTTAGGTTGCGTGTATAAACTTAAACGGCGGGCGTCGATGCTTGCACACGCAATCTTGTCTCTCCCTCGAACCTCACAAGTAGTGATATATACTTAGCGAAAAATATTTGTTATCATCAATACAAAAGTACATGTGATTTGGGCTCTTGAGCATATTCCATTAAGCAAAAGGCCAAATAAGTTGGTTTTGTCCTTATTTGATTTTTTTTTTTTCCGCATTTGTTAGTATTCCGCCTAACTTTTGTGGATTATAAATTCGTTTCGACGAGATGAATCAGAAAATTATATTTTTTTTACTTTTATCCAAATATTTTGAGAAAATATCTTTTTTCAGCAAAAAAAAAAAGTCAAAAAAGTTGGCTTCCTTTTTCGACTTAAAATTGCATATTTCTAAAAATATTTTGGTAAAAGCCAAATTTTTCAGATTTTCCGATTCCTCTCATCGAGACGAATCAATAATCTACAAAAGTTTGACGTAAAACTAACAAACACGAAAAAAAAATTAAAATAAGAACAAAAAAGTATTAATAAAAGTTAAGCGGGACCTGAGCCTGCCTTACTAGTCGCAAAGAGAGGTTGATGAGTGTGAAAGAGACATGAAGCATGAGGAATCCATCTTAAATTTTGCTTGCTTGCTTGTATTTCCACTTGGTTAGGGGGGTGGTACTGGGGAGGGAGAGATCCAATGACGGTGGCCCAATTATAAAATTGCCCCTACAAATTTGCAACTCTCACATGAGGTCCAACTGCTACAGGGTCACTCAAGTCAAGTAGTGCCAATTAAACAAATGCATCATCAATTTGGTTCCCATGTGCTGCTGGTCCAAGTCAATTCAAGTTTTCTTGATCAATCCAAATCAATACTCTCTGAATGCAAATTCCAATCTCATACAAAATTAATTGATTTTTCAGATCATGGGATAAGGATATGGGGAAAAAATTTCGTGTCAAGCGGGTACCACGTGGTGCACGCTCGCGCATCCGAGCCGTTTATTGTGTGTTTGAACGGCTCAGATTTGGAGAGAAAAAAAAGAGAGAGAGAGTGTTGGGTGAGAGGAGAGAGATGGTTTCAATCGGAGCCGTCCAAAAGTGTATCGAACTGCTCGAATGCGCCAAACGAGTACCACGTAAAATATACCCGCTCGGCACTGAAAAAATCACTCAGGATATGGGCTTGGGAAAACAGTTGAAAATGTTATGGGTCTGTCAGTTTTCTCATTCCTGTTCATCCCCATGAACCGACTAAATTCATAATCCAAACAAAAAAAAAATCATAAAAAATGTGTAACACACACAACTAGGACAAGTTGCTGCTATAGGTCAACATTAGTCATCAAATCCGGACCCCACACGTGGAAAAATTAGGAGGAGGCCCGTCAAGGGTCGTCTTCATCATAATCTAAATCGTCCAATCATCATAATCTAAATCGTCCAATTTGTAAGACTCGTTGAGAGCTTCAAATAGTATGGATGATTATACGATGAATTTGATTTTTCGCCGGATAAAGGTTCTCAATGAGTGTTACAAGTGAACGGTTTAGATTATGAAAACAGACCCTGCAGGAGCCCTGTACACTGGTCAACTGCACCATGCAGTAACCCAACTGCTAAGAAGCCTTCTCCAATAATTATTAGATGGTATAGGGCACCGTGACGTGGTGCCAAATCTCCTTCTCCAACAAAAATCCATGTGGAATCGAGGACTACGTGTATAAATTGAACGTGAATTTATGATGAAGAAAGATGTTAGGGCAGAACCACTTAATAATTACTTCAACACATGGCTCCTCTGGTCCTTAATTACATGATGGTTTCATTGCCGACCAAATTACTGACAGCAATTGGATCATGTACAGGTGTTGGTTTAGTGCCACATCAAAGATTATTCTCTCTTAGGATCGTTCCTTCAAAATTAAAAGTAGGAGTACTTCCGTCATAATTTACTTGTTTCGGTTGTATTCTAATTGGATTAAAAAATTAATTATATCTTTAAATCGGTAATAAATTTTATATTTAATATAGATTTTATTTGATAGATCTCGATTGGAGTATATTTCTTTAAGAGCCAAAACTTCCTAAAAAACTCGAATCTCGTTTAGGAAGTACAGAGGCCACCTATCCTCTCAGATTCTACAAATGCTTAGAGCATCCGCAATGTAATAATCAAAAGTGAATAATCAAAACTTGCCATGTCAGTTTTTTATTATTCATATAAAGGGTTGCTAAAATTAGCAATATGAAGTCCCACATTGTTACTTTTAATTATTCAAATGCCCAAATTTAATTATTGGTTAGGAGGTTGCTAACTTTGATTATTACAATGTGAGCATTTTTTTAATTACACATTACTAACTTAAGCAATCTTTTGATTTTGATTATTACATTGTGGATGCTCTTATGGAGTTAGTCCATACGGTGCTTTAAATGGCTCTCACGAGCCGACAACAAAATTGCTCTCACAAATATTAGTCGAGGCGCGCGTAATGTGCTTGGACATCCTGAAATTTTATATAAGCAAACAGTGGATTTATGTGTGAATGTAGGGAATACTGGAAAGGAATAACTAATAGAGAAACTTTTCATTAGTGAGAGATTCTTGCAAAAGTGACCAATAAATTGGTACAGGTATAATATATATATCTTTCATTGTATTTCCAAACTGGCTCCCTCACTCCCTTATCAAAAAAGTAAAGATCTGATGCACTGTTAATGATTCTCTTGAATATTTGTAGTGCAAGACATTTTTTTACTTGGTTTTTTTTTTTTTTTTGAAGTATCAGATTGTACTACTATTATTCTCCTTTGATTACGTTCTATAGCTATTGATATAGCCATTGTTCATTCACATCTCCAATTTAAGTGACTCTCTTGCCATTCCGAGACCATACCTGGATTCTTTTTTGTCACACGGTAAGATGTTAGTTTGTTAAATTATTACTACGTACAAAACTCCCTAGGCTGCCTTTCAACGCACGCCTAACTTCAACACTAACATATTTCAGTGTAGCCAAGGACGGAGGGACATATTAGAAATGGGGTTACCCAACCCCATGAGTTAAATTTTTTCATACGATAAGCTTCATTTCTCCTGCTATTTTACATATTTGACCCCCGCATATATTGAAACTTTACCGAAAGAAAAACAACTGAGGTATACCTCTACTTAGTTTGGCCCAACTACCTACATATCCTGGCTCCGCTCCTGAGTATACTCGTCAATCTGTTTCATCAAGAATTGCAAGGGTAAACAACAATGGGGAAAAGAGAAACTGTTATTTCCAAATAGGAGAAGTTGGTGACAAAAGGCTATTACATGCATTGTCAAAAAACCAAATTGCATTGATTATAAAATTCATCTCTCAAGTAGCATTATTAAATTCATCTTTCTTTGTTTTGTTTTTTTAGAAGGGAAATGATATTGCTACTCCCTTTTTTGTTAATATCACTCCCCTGCAAATGCATTTTTCCTTTTAGAAACGGTGAAAGTGCAAATATGATATCTCATTTTGTTTGCAAAGAACCAGAACCCACAAGGAAGCTTCCCAAAAGCCAAAATATCAAGGAAAGTATATCCTCTTTAATTTGTTTATGCTGAAAACCACTTCCCCCACCTGGTCCGCCTTTACAGACGATTTTCCTCCACTTTTTAGTCCTTTCACAACTCAACCCAACACAGAGAAGACATCCAGGCTTGAATTGGTTGTGCATATATTCAAATATAATGTTGGCACATGATTGAATAGCACCAGCCAAGGCCCAAGAGGCTTTTGATCCAACGACCTCAGAGGTGCACTGCCAAAAGGTCAATAGTTTAACTCATTTTCCACGATGTTAATCTAACTATTCTAACAATATAGACTTTTGCCGATTAAAAAAAATGATTAATAGTACACCACTTCAGAAGAAAAGGTATACAAGCCAAGAACTACAAAATGTATAATTTTTAGTTATAGTACCCCACTTCATCCATACATAAGGAGAAAAACCTCCCAAACTAAAATCCACATTCTTTGCTCACATTGTAATCCAAATTCAACACAGCACACATGACATTCTCACTCAGTCAAGATCCACAAACTTTGGCTTTAAACCATTATAAATTTACATGCATATTATTAAAGCCCATATTCAAAGCAAGTGTATTGACTTTACACAACCATGGAACATGTTCAACCTAGTTGAAGCAGAGAATTCAATACTGTCAAGTGAGATGAAACTCTCCACTTGCATGTACCTCCTTAACTCTCTTATCATATTCATCTTCATCGTCGTCTTCTTCCTCGGCTTCTTCTGCCTCTTCTTCTTCCTTTCCTTCATCTTCTTCCCCTCCCCAGCCAAAACCTCCAATCGAGCGGGAGACTGGAGGAGGAGTTCTAGCCTCTTCAACAATTTTCATGATGTCCTCCACTGTTTGGAGGGAAAAGCTAGGATTTTCTCTCCTGTAATAGATGGCTTGAGCTGGTTCGGTTAGTTCCCTTGGCAAGTTCTTCAGGAACCATGGATGGCTTTTGATTTCCTTAATAGTGATCCTCTGCAAAACAAGCATGGTTCAGAAGTATGCAATAACCCACTGGAGCTGAAACACTACAAAAATGCAGAGCTGATTTACAGAGGGATGAGAGTATAAACGAGGGTCACATTTGAATTCGCAAACAATCACAGGAGCAGGATGTCATTTTGCAGGTGGAGGAAATGCTCATCCTCATCTTGTTACAAAACCCAATGAGTGAAACCACCTAGAAAGAGAAACAACTATGGACCTCGTACACTCACAGAGTCTAATTTAATGCACCAACGGTATAGTGTAAAATCTAGGTTTAGGTTGCTGCATGAAACACTGGCCCTCCAATTCAAAAAAGAAGAAGAAAAAAGAGTTGTACTAATAACTATACTTCTTCCAGTCTATTGTATTCGCTACAGTGTGGAAAACAAATTATGATATGGCCGAACTGCAAATGTGTTCAATAGACAGCACAAAATAAAGGAGCAATGCTCATCACCCCAGTCCATGGAAACAGCTTAAAGCTGCATGAAATTCATGGATGAAGGCACTGACAAGATAACCACAGGCTTGACGTCTATATTGAAAACAGTCCATCTTAGTTGGACCGCAGGTATGCAGTTGAAAGCGACATCGGGCCTAGTTATCCCTGAAGACTTATACGCACTCCAATTATAGTTCTATGCAGAAGCTAATGTGCCTAGAAAACCTTTTCTTGCCTGTACATCGCAATGCAGGTAATAGCAATGATTATGACCTATGAGGCTATTACAATACAACTAATGTCTGTGGGATACAGACACACAAAAAAGAGAGAGAGATCAAAATACACTTGCTTTTAATTGGAAAACGGAAGCTATGGAATAGACATATCAATGCAAACATGGTTGGGGCCATCCATATCTTTATAAACCAAGTTATTGATTGAGCTTAAATAAACAAACATACATACCCGGGCTGAATTAGCGACAAATATACGAGACAGGAGATGTTTACAATCTTGAGATATATGGACATAGTCGGGGATCTTGTAATTGACAGCCATTATTCTCTGGAGAGAATGACATAAAACTTATGAGATACAAAATCACCACATGACAAGGAACAACACACCAAAGGGCAGGAAACTTACTTGGATAGTCTTCCTGAAGTTCTTGGGGTCTTCTTGATCTTCAAAAGGATATGCTCCCACCAGCATTACATATAGAGTCACCCCACATGACCATACATCCGCTAACTGCACAAAAACAAAGCAAAATATTCATATCCTCTACCAAGAACACTTCTTTTCTACACCAACAAGTTACAAACGGAAATACAGAACATGGTATAAGTGTTCCTCTTAGTCCCATGCAAAGGAGGGCTACGCTATAAACATCTCCAAGGAATTTTGCCCAGATGTTTTTTATTAGAAAGCCAAAAGATTGGTTACAACACGGACAGTTCTGATAAAACATACTAAATCACCGACTGTATTTAGTCCTGATTTCTGACAAAATTACTCCAGTAGTTGCCAAATTATCCACACGGATACGGTTGAAACTAATAGAATACAGTTAATTGTCCATGGCTGGTAAGCCTCGTATGGAAAATGGTGGCTGCAGCAATCATACAAAATTACCTTGCCATCATATTCTCTCCTAGAAAGAACCTCTGGAGCGATATATGCAGGAGTGCCGACAGTTGATTTGGGTCTCGAATGCAGTAGAGATGACTACACAGAAGTATAACAACAATCAGTCGATGAAAGCAAATCAAACTGATCGTTCCCAATTTAGTAATTAACCTTGGAGTAACCAAAATCACAAATTTTCAGCCGTGGTGCAGGGCTTCCATCCAACAGCGTGTTTTCCAGCTTCAAATCTCTGTGGCATATTTGCTGCACAATGGAAAACAATCATATGCTATGTTGCCAGACAAAAAGCTACACATGCAATCCTAGTTTTAAGTGTACAACCTAAATTTCCCTTACCATGGAGTGACAGTAGCTGACTCCGGAAATAAGCTGCTGGAAGAAGTACCTAGCCTGAAATTTCAGAAAGCAAGAAACCATCAAATCACATTACCAAAAAGAAAAATTACCAATAAATTTGACCAAGGAATCTACTGGGATTCTGGATCTAGCTAAAAACCTCATCTTCGCTGAATCTTCCGGCACTGCAGATTCGTTCGAATAGCTCCCCACCCGCCGCATACTCCATGACAATAGCAAGATGGGTTGGAGTCAAAACCAACTGTGTGCACAAACCCAAATAACAAAACAGATGAATGATAATTCTATCTAGCACTGACATATGATGTAGATTATCCGAAATCTGAGAGGGAACACGAATACTAGCCTCTTTGAATCGGATTATATTAGGATGACGGAGCGATCTGTGGTTTATGATCTCCCTTGCCACGTTCTCATCAATCTGCAGCCACACACACACAAGAAAAAAAAACATAATGAAGCTCAAATGGTACAAAGCAACATGTAAGGTCATCTGCACAGCTTGCTTAATTCTTTCACAAGATTTGCCTAGTTAAAAGCTTCATTATTATGAAGCACCCCAATCCCTGCTTTATTTCTCAACAAATCTTTTTTAAATTACCCAACAAAAACCCAATTCCAATCCCTACTCCATAATTATTTTCTCCAAATTTCACAAAAAAGGTGACAAAAGCAAATTTGTTTGATTTTTATTTTAAAAACGATAACAAATTCTCCTCTGATTTGGTACAAATTTGATGTAATCAAATTCAAGTTTCATCAAAGATCCAAATCCAACAATTAAAACTCTGCAAAAATCCCTTTAAAATCTGTGATCTTTGAGTGCATGCGTGGCATGTACATAAATACAGCGAGCGACAACAAAACAAAACATAAAGAAGAAAACAAAAAACTGAAGAGTGAGATCTGTAATTACTGTGATCAAAATGCTACCCAATTAACACTGCATACGAACCTTGAGGCCCCTTTCGATGTACTTCATGGCAACAAGCTCTTTGGTCTCCTTATTCCTCATAAGCCTCGCCACTCCGAAATTCCCAGACCCTATATCCTTCACAAGCTCGTACTTCTCCATTCCTGTACCCAAACAAAATTTTAAAAAAAACCCTAACTTTACCTTCCAAGTTTACAAAATTGAGCTTCAATTCGCAGATATCAAAACAAAGCAACGATTGTACTATTCAGAATTGGGATTCTATTCACACCTTGGAGCTTCAGCCGTACCACTGGGAACAGGAACGAATACTATACCGGGCTTGACAGTGGAATCGTTAAGGGATGCGTTTGAAAGCTATGGGTTTTGTTGGGATGTACGAAAAGGGGCAGAATCTGTGGAGTTTGGAAAAAAAGTTGAGGAGGATTAGGAGGTAAATATGGAGAGATTTGTTTTGAAGGAAAGTTAAGAATGTGAGAGGAGACAAAGAAAAGGGCGTGAGAGAGACAGAGACACAGAGAGAGAGAGAGAGAGAGAATGAAATCACACGATTCACACACTGTAGTTCTGTACAGGATAAGTGAAGAGGGAGGAAAGGATTTTTATATTGTTTCTTTTTTGTAAGAAAAAAATAAAAAATAAAAGTGCAGATATGATACCCGTCACCTCTACAATAAAATAAAATAGTGTCCTGCACGTCTGTCACACAACATCATTATTTATAAGGACTCTACCGTCGAGACCGAAGCAAAAATACCTCATTATTCGTGGCGGATGTTAGGAGTAGTTTTGTCCCGACAAGGGGGTTGCGAAAACTTAAAATTGAACCTTGTACAACCAAATCCAAATTCGTTTAAACTAGGAGAAAATGACTGTTCAAGACTTATTTTGATAATTAATATCCGTTAAAGACAAACTAAAAACATTTGTTAATGCTAAAAAATGTTCTTGACAGGTATTAATTATCAAAACACGTCCTTAGCCTTCAATTTTCCCTTTAACTAACTAACCCTATATTTTATTTTCAATCCAAATCACCCCATTGATAAATGAGTTTTATATAAGCTGGGAAAAGGGGGGAGATGGAAATTAGAAAGAGGCCTGTAATTCTATGGGCCCATTTCTATTCCGGTCCGTGGGGTTAATGGATAGGCCTGACCAGGCCCAATTAGATATGTACAAAGAAAGTTTTTGATGCGTATAGTCCAAGTGAATCTGGTTCATGGAATCCAACCCAATTCTTTTATTGCATATATATACTTTGATTGGGACGGCAATTTAGGGAGAAGGGTTTAGAAAAATTAACGTGAAAGTCACAAAAAGTTTTTTTTTTTCTTCTTAAATTAACCTTGTTGACTTAAATAACAATAACAACTTTTAGTAATATTCATGTACAGCTTGTGATAAATAAGTACTAGTAACTTTTTATGCATTAGTAAATTATCTAAGATATATCGCTCTGTACATCTCCATCATTTATTTGGAGTGATGTATTTGACACTTACTTTGTGTGGTGCTTACATATGATCTCACTTTAACGACCCGAGTCATTCATGCTATGTAGTCGTAGTGCAAAAAAAAAAACCTCAATTTAGCATTGGATAAGTATTTGATCAAATAACACTGATATTGACTCTAAATTTTAGTCACAAATTTAGGACCAAGACTTGAATGATTTATCAAGAATTTACCGAAATTCAATTGAGCTAATTATTATTCTCTTCCTTTGTTAAACAAACAAGTTTTACAAACGAAGCAAATCATATCACCAAAATACAACTCCCGTAAGGATCCCACATAAGGTGAGTACCGTTTGCATATTTTTCGATGTGAATGAACGAAATAGTGCTAATTTCTTTTTCAATTCATCAAATAGGATTTAGCATATTGTATCATTGATAACCGCGCTCGAATGTTTAGACCATTAGATGGTTTGCCCCATCGTTATCTTTAGCATTTGAAATTAGTCAAATTGTTCGCAAATTGACTCAAACATCCGGGTTTTTTTTTTTTATAAAAAAGGGAAAAAAAAAAACAAAAGAACAAAAAAAAAAACCGAACCATTGATCCCACCCTCTTTTTCCTAATGAGAAAGAAATGGGCCTAAGTGTTCATATGTTTGACTCGTGGGGCAAATTTGTGATTAATATCGCAAAATCCTATCTGCGTTACAATATACCCGGCACCACAAGTCTTTATTTCTCTTCGTAAATTCTCAAACACGAACCAGTGCAGTCTCTCTCTCTCTCTCTCTCTCTCTCTCTCTCTCTAAGAAGCGAAGGCAAAAGCAGAGGTAATCAACGCACCTCTGATTTCTCTCTCTCTCTCTCTCTCTCTCTCTCTCTCTCCCCTTCTCTTCTCCACAGTTAGATCCGATGCGGCGCACCGTTGGATCCCTCCCCTTCATCGCCGTCATCGCATTTCTCATCGTCTCGCCGGCGTTTGCTTCCGAGTACGATCACAAGGTATACGTAACGCATTACGTGTTTATTAAAAAGCTAATTGATTTCAGCTGCGTTTTTTTTTGGGTAGAACGTTTAGGTTCTCAGATCTCTACATTTCAGTCTGTATTCGCATTATATAATCTACATTCAGATCTGACTGTATATGTTGATATTCAGTTGTTGTGATTGCGCTGTAAAACTGCTTTAAATTTGCTAGTGTTAAGGGCTTGGGGTTTAGATCTTGGCCCTTCTGTTTTACGGTTGCATACAAGCCAAATTAGAGTGTACCAGTGAAGTAACAGGGGCTTCTTTCAAGCATTAGTGGGATTGTGAGTGTTATTTTGTGGCCCGATTATGTAAGCATGATAGTGGGGTGGGTAATGTGGTAGTTTATTGCGTTAAGAGCAAGGTTTTGAATAATGCACTGGATAGGGGACCGATTTTCTACTAGGTACCCATACGTACCTGTGAAATACCGGTTACCATTTTGGATTTATCACTATTTATTAATGTCAATTTCCCACGTTAGAAAATTTAGGATAAAACATGTATTAAAATTGAAATTAACAATAGTCCGGTACAGACCAGTATTTGAGCCGGAACAGAATTATAGTTATAGGGTACCTGATTTGATCAGAATCCATACTTACTGTCTGGTATGGTATGGATTCAAAACCCTGGTTAAGAGTAGTGCAGCTTGCATGAGCTGTTTGTGTTGATAATATGCAAGGAAAAGGCCAGAATTTGGGTTCAAATGGGGCCAAAGTGTTATATGGAGTACTGATAATCATTGTTCAAATTTTGTTTGATGGATACGAAAATTAAAAAAGATGCCAACGACTTTTCACTCTTGAAAACAATGCCTAATTTGCGACAGAGGCACTTCACCTCAACTAGCACCTAAGTCTGCCCATAATATTCGAAGGGCTATAGAACTATTGAACCAATAGATATGTAGAACAGCAAAACATCTGCAAGAATAGTAACCACCTTTTGCTTGGCATGGTTTTAGTAATTCTAGTTATTTTGAAAATATGAAGTATAATTGCGTGACCAAAAAAAAAGAGGAAAATATGAAGTATAATTAGCACAATGAGGTTCCCATACATGGCAATTGCACCATAACGTTAACGTTCAGGTCTCACATAGTTCTATATGCTGTAGAATGTAAAGTTCACATAAACCTAGAGAATAAAAATTAGGTTAATAATGTACAACTCAGTTTTGTTGAATAGAACTGCAATGAACTATCAAGCCAAACACCAATTTTGTAGATTTAACTAAACTAATAAGTAAATGAAAGAATTGGAGTAAGAGGGACTTGAAGACCTATCCACCGGCTTGGCTTATATGTATTTGTTGCTTGTCCTTGCCATTTGGTTCTAGAATTTTCACATAGGGAGAAAGAGATGGATAGAGTTTGAAATAGAAAGAGAGAGATCTGGTATTTGAAAGGAAACATGGCCCTAAAACAATCACGTCTATACCGGTGAGGGTGATAGCTTCCTGAGAGCTTGACGGACTGCGTGAATTCTTTGCTACCTGCAAAGTACAACTGACGTTAATTTGAAAAATGCAACATATCCGACCGCGATGTCTTGATGGCAAGGCTGTTGGGTCTTATTTCACTTACGAGTTGTATTGTTGGTAGAAATTCCACTTGTTTGGGCCTTTGTTTCAGCTAGGTAATAAGTTCAAGGTGATTAGTTTTGTATATCTTGACAAAAGGGCGTTTCTCTTTGAATACGGTTACTGTTTGGACCTTTCTGTTTGTTATTCACATATCTTGTCACAAGATGCACTTGTCTGACAACATTTTTTTTCTTCCTGTAGTATCAATCAGACGACCCTGTTACCCTATGGGTAAATAAGGTTGGTCCTTATAATAACCCACAAGAGACGTACAATTATTACAGCCTTCCATTTTGTCGCCAATCCAGCAATGCGGCTCACAAATGGGGTGGTCTCGGTGAAGTTCTTGGTGGGAATGAACTCATTGATAGTCAGATTGACATAAAATTTCGAAGTATGTGCGTCTTCTGCCACACACGTTCCAAACCACTTGTCTTCCATAATCTTTTGGTTTATTGTGGTTTAACTTATAATAGTGGCTAGTTTTTACTTTGTTTGGCAGAAAATGTGGATAAGAACTCCATTTGCGATATTGAACTTGATGAAGCAAAGGTGAAACAATTTAAGGATGCTGTTGAGAGTAGTTATTGGTTCGAATTTTTCATGGGTATGTGTTCACTATAATCTACTTCTTGCTTCTGGTCTGACGATGGATTGCTGTAAAAATTTGGACCTTCGGGTTCTCAAAAGAAAATTGGAATTAAACTTTTTTTGGAAGATTCTGCATTTCCTGGCCTCGGAAGAGAATACATCATCTTTGCTGAGAATTCATAGACAGTTGCAACTTATGGATGTCATTTTAATCAAACTATTGAGTCTTGAGGACTATGTTATTACTGTAGAAACTGATTTGTATTTGTATCCTTAATATGCCACTTTGCTGTTCGGAGCAGAATAAAGTTAGTTCTTAGTTCTTACACGGAAAGTGGAAAGTGAAATGATAATCATTACCCGAACAATGCTTTTGCCATATGGCATATTTTGTCTTGCTTATCAGAATTGCATACTCCATATATTGCTACTTATAACTATAGTGATCATAGTAGGTAAGTGCTACGGCCGTAATGACCATCATTAAAAAGCAGTAATGTCCTCTTTGTTGGTATGGTTCTGTAACATAATAGCATAATAAGTGAAAATGAACGTTCATTTCGTTTATCAACCACCTGTAGCTTTGTGCATTTAGCTTAGAAACTTGATTGGAGATAAGAAATACTGAAACAATTGGAAGCTTGTTAAACGTTGGTATTACACAGGAGTATTTCGTTGAGTTCTAGCAGGCTCAAGAATATGACGTTTACATTTCGCATATTTATATGCCGTGATGCATTTTGTTATATTGTTTCTTGAAGTTCTATTCTACATTTTGTTGCCTTTTGTTTTTCTGATCTTGTTTTTCTTGGTCTCTGGTTGCTGAATACAAGTTCAGATGATCTACCTCTGTGGGGTACGTTTTGATTATCTCTTTGTCTTGTATTTAACATTTTGCTTGTAACTTTGGGTGAATTACACTTTGCAGTTTGCACCTTTAAACCCTTTCTCATGTTGGCCGCTAAACTTCAGATTTTATCATTTTGTCCTTTTAACGATGTTGTCTTTCCTTTATGATGGAAATAACAACGCCACGTTGAAAATTGGAAGTTTCACAGAATTAGGATCAATTGTTTATGGACCCAAAAAATAGTCAAGGGCCAAAATGAGAATTGCGTAATCATCGAAGGTTGCAAATTGTAACAGTCTTTTGATTTGTAGCTTGTTCAGATGGTAAAATTGTACCCACTGCTTGAATGCATCATCTTACCATTGTTGCAGGTTTTGTCGGTGAGCTGTATCCTGACAAGAGTAGTGATAACAAGAAGCATGTGCTTTACACACATAAGAGCATTATTGTTAAATACAACAAGAATCAGGTCCTGGATTCTTAGCCATTTAGAGTTTTTTTTATGGCCTCTTGATATCTGTGTTCGATTTTGATTATTTTCTTTTAAGCAGATCATTCATGTTAATCTCACCCAAGAGAGCCCTAAACCATTGGAAGTGGGGACAACGTTAGACATGACATATTCTGTCAAATGGATGGAAACTAATGTCACTTTTGCTCGTCGCTTCAACGTTTACTTGGATTACCCTTTCTTTGAGCATCAGGTAAACGTCCTGTGTGAATTCTCCCCCAGTCCCGTACAGTGGAGTGGTGTTTACTTTTGGCCTGTTGGAAAAAGGTGGAATAGTGGATGCTATTTGCCTGTTAAAATCTTGATTCTTCCATTTGTGTGTTCATTTTCAATTTTGCCAACTGCGGTGCTTTGTTGATACGAAATTGAGTTTGAATTTGGCCACGTTGTTCAGGGATTTGTGTTTTTAGTTGGTTTATGGTACTTTCGAACAGTCCATTAGAACTTCACTGTGATTCATTTGTATAATGCAGATACACTGGTTCTCCATTTTCAATTCGTTCATGATGGTTATCTTTCTCACTGGTCTGGTGTCAATGATACTAATGCGAACTCTTAGAAATGACTATGCAAAATATGCTCGGGAGGATGATGATTTGGAGACTTTGGTAATGCTCTCAAAACAAACATTTGCATTTTTTTTTCCTTAGCATATTTCTGTATATTTTTGTTCTGTTGTTTTCCCCTGGAATGGGTCTACATTTAACTGAAATAAGAGATGATAATATCTTGTGACAACCCATAATTTGTTGACAATTTTATGACCTCATATTCAGGAAAGAGATGCAAGTGAGGAGTCTGGTTGGAAGCTTGTCCATGGGGATGTTTTTCGGCCTCCTTGCAATCTAGCTTTACTCTCTGCTGTTGTTGGGACAGGTGCTCAGCTGGCGTTGCTTGTTCTCCTTGTCATCGTGGTTGCAATTGTTGGAACCCTGTACATCGGGTATGTTTAGAATTAATGAGGTAGCTTTTAGTGAACATGTTTGTCATCAAGCCATAGATTGTTATTGTTGGTTGCCTCATTGATCATCCCATCACGTTGCCTGGTATGTAAATTTGGTTCCTTGTTGTCCGAGGGTAATAATGACATTAGTTCCCTACATTGATAATTTTTGTTGTCATGTTTTTTTTAGTTGCTTGTCAGGATAGACCTATTTGCTGTTCTATTCATGTTCTTGAGAGTTTTTTTATTTATTTATATATTTATCCAAGCATTGGCTTCATATTGGTGCTTATACTTCTGCTTATCCGTTTTAGGAGAGGAGCCATAGTGACAACCTTCATACTATGCTATGCTTTGACATCATTTGTATCGGGTTATGTGAGTGGTGGAATGTATTCCCGCAAAGGAGGTATGCTCAATATCCAGCTAGTGTTTTATTTGCCTTAAATGTTAGGATTTTGCTATATAATAATATATCTCCAGTTTTTGTCAGGTAAAAACTGGATAAAATCAATGGTCCTCAGTGCATCCCTTTTCCCATTTATGTGCTTTGGGATTGGTTTCGTTTTGAATACAATTGCTATATTCTATGGATCGCTAGCTGCCATTCCTTTTGGCACGATGGTGGTTGTTTTCCTTATTTGGGCTTTTATCTCTTTTCCCCTTGCACTTCTTGGTACCGTTGTGGGAAGAAACATTAGTGGTGCCCCAGACAATCCATGCCGTGTGAAGACCATTCCTCGTCCAATCCCAGAGAAGAAATGGTACCTTACACCATCTGTAGTTTCTTTGATGGGGGGGCTACTACCCTTTGGCAGCATATTCATTGAGATGTATTTTGTTTTCACATCCTTCTGGAATTACAAGGTAAATGTGACAACTTGATTCTCATGTTTGAATGGCTTTCATACAAATGCTTGGTTGTCCTTCGCCTTGTATAAACCAAACCAAACCGAGCCTTTGCCTTGCATAAACAAATAATTAAAATGCCAGTACCCAGGAAAGTCGTCTTATGATTTACATGATTCAAATTTCTGAGTGCTGTGATTTGTTAGAATTGTGAGTTTAGTCTAGTTGTTCAGGGTTCATAAGATATTATCTTCCTTGAAGACTTTAAAACAAGGGTCTTTATGATACTCGGTCATAGAAAATCAGAACGACGTCCTTGTATGAAATAAATCTTCCAGTTCAACCTAAGGCATGTAGTGGCTGAACAGTTTGACAGCTCCTACCCTTTCTTCGATTAAGTTTGCCCTAATTTAGCTCTGTTATGTTAGAATGGTCTATAGTTTCATGTAGTTGGCTTCATGATGTTGTTTTGCGGTAAAGTGTATTTTCGATTTGTATCCATTTGTACTTTTGAAGATTACTTTTGCACGTAATGACATTTCTTTATGTTTATAATTGACAGGTCTACTATGTCTATGGATTTATGCTGCTGGTTTTTGTGATTCTCTTGATTGTTACGGTTTGCGTTACAATTGTTGGGGCGTATTTCTTGCTTAATGCTGAGAACTATCACTGGCAGTGGACTTCATTTTTCTCAGCTGCCTCAACGGCTGTATATGTGTACTTATATTCAATATATTACTACGCTGTGAAGACTAAGATGTCGGGCTTCTTCCAGACCAGCTTCTATTTTGGATACACTCTCATGTTTTGCCTTGGATTAGGAATTCTCTGCGGTGAGTTCAACAGCTTCCCTACCAAAGTTTGCCACCTTGTAATTGTTGCTACTTCTACTTCTTGTATGGAATTATTTTCTACAGTCCCGAAGCTTTTCCATTTCGCTACAAGTTTCTATGGAACACTGATATCCCTAGCATGGGTTGTGATGTTTGATTCGCTGTCAATTTGGAATCTTTCTGAAAAAAGAAAATGATTATCAATTCTTTGCTTGATATTTAGGCTCAGAATTTTGATTGGTTCACATCTGTACTTGGGCTGTCTTTTATGTTATGTAAACAAATCTTTCATATGTTTATAACTTCTGGTCAACCTTTCTTTATGTTTCAGGAGCTGTTGGTTATTTGGGCTCCAATTTGTTCGTAAGAAGGATCTACCGAAACATCAAGTGTGATTAGGGTACGGGCCTAACCTCAACAACGTGATTGTTGAGAATGAGCGAGAGGATGCCTCTGAACACTTGCGGGGAAACCACTGATGTCTACGCATGGAGGTTTGAGGAGGGCATGCAAATCTTTAGACACGGAGAAGCCCGGAGATTTGCACCCTCTTTTGTCCTGGGATATAAGTGGAAGGCCTTTTCGTTATTATTATTTTTATTACATAATTTAGATTACAGAGATCGTTTAAAACTTGACCAAGTTGGTACTAGGTACTTATCGTCGTCCTCTTCCCTATGCAATTCATGTCCCTTGTAACGGCTTCTCTCCTGTGTTCCCCTTTTGTTTAGTTTTGTTATATGTATGTTTTTGACAGAAGAAACTTGAGAAATGTAATTTGTGGTAGTGAACGTGTGCAATAAGAAAATGCTTTTACCTTTAAGTCGCATTTGGTTTGAAAATAAATCTCTCTCTCGCACGCGATTACATGGATGTCATGTGCGAGAAGGGATGTTATGTGATGTATTGGTCGAGGAAGGGCTTGGGATGCTTCAAAAGGTTGTCATTTTTAACACGGTGCAATCATAGCATACACATTTACAAAATCAAAATCATCAAAATAAAACTCCCACATGGGGGCAACCTTTATGTACTCTATATGGATTTTTGGGTGTGTGAACAAATTACCACTCCTTTCTTCCCTAATCCGTCAAGATCATAATTTCTTCTTTTCCTAATGAGAAATGGATCACAATCCCAAGATCCCAAGCTCTTAAGTTCGAATCTCAAGTTCGAAACATGCTGGTGAGCGAGGAAATAAAACCCAAAGACCAGCGGCTTTGATTTCGAATGGGGCCTCCATTGATGCTGATGGACGATGAGATTTCGAATGGAGCCTCCGTTGATGTCGATGGACGATGAGATTTTGCATGGGGCTTCCGTTGATGTGATGTTGATGGACGATGCGGTAATTGAAGTGCGTGTAAACTAAGTTGAACACTATTTGGGTCGTATGCGTCTTTAACAAAGGGAAACACAGTTACACAAGACATTATTCTCCGTTACAATATACACATCCAGCGGTCTATTTTAACCTAAATTTGCAAACACGAGCCCGTACAGTCTGTCCTCTTTGAACACTCCCGAAGGAAGAAACAAACGCCAGAGGCAAAGGTAATCAACAACACACAAGCCTCTGACCTCTCTCTCTCTCTCTCCCCGACTCTTCCTCACAGTTAGATCCGAAACGCCGGCGATCCCGATGCGTCTCACCGGCGGATCCCTCCCCTCCTTCGCCTTCATCGCTCTCCTCATCTTCTCCTTGGCGTTCGCTTCGGAGAACGATCACAAGGTATGCGTTGCGTAATACGTAATAGGATTTGAGAAAATTCACTAATTTCAGCTGCGTTTTTGTTTCTAATTTAACATTGGAGCTCTCAGATCCCAACACGGCTGATTGTATTCTCGTTATGTAATCTGTACTCAGATCTATGTGTGTTGATATTCATTTCTTTGCAATTGCTCTATAAACTGCTTTAAATTTGGAGTACATAACGGTTTATTTGTTACGGAAATGCTTCGTTTTTGGGGTTTAGATCTTGGCCCTTTCCAGACCGAGAAATTATTCGGTGCGGCCCTTTTCAACCACAAATTGGTGTGGAGCTCTGTTCTAAAAATCGGTCTGGGCGATAGGCGGGGGTTCACCGCCTAGATAAAAATTAGCCTATGCGCCGACTAGTCAGCCACCACCTAGGGAGTTAGGCGCCTCTTTCCGCCCGACTAGCCTATCGAATTTTAGAACACTGGACTGTGGAATCCGAGATAATGGGTGTAGGCCCCACTCCGATGTGTGATGGGGCTGCTCCAATGGTGGTGCCCCAGGATACGGAATAATGGGTTGCGTACAAGCGAGATTAGAGAGGAGTACTGAATTAATAGGTTGGTGAGTGTTAGGTATGGGCCTATGGTATATGCATGACAGTGGGGTAGCTAGTGTGGTAGTTTATGGCCTTTAGAGTAGTGGGGCTTGCTCGAGCTTTTTGTGTTGGCGATATGCGAGGACAGTGCTTTGATCTGGGTTTAATGGGGCCAAGATCTTACACGTAGCCGACCATATGTTTTGATGTAATAAGCAAGTAAACGACATGTTTACATACTAATAAGTACTGATCATTTAATCAGAAATTCGTTGATGAGATACGAATCCTGATGACTTCGCAGATAAAGCAATGCCTGATATGCTACAGAGGTGCTTCACCTCCCCTAATGCTTTAGCCTGTGCCAACCCTCACTTTTTAAAACACAGCCAATATTGGAAAGGAACTCCTTGATACTGACTTTCGGAATTTAGGAGGAGAAGGAAGATATAGGATTGACAGTAGTCAAAGAAGGAGAAGAGCCGCTGAATACATGAGCCTGTTTGAATAGTTAATACGAGGGGAAAGTTGACTTCATCTTAGAAAAGGGGACTTAAATCGTCATATATGGTTGGAAAGCCATGCGGCAAGCAAGGAAGCTATCTGCCTATATTAAATCATCTGTAGGAAGCAATAACATTTCGGCAATTCAATCCTTATGTCTCCGTTGAAACTCTTAGCCTGGTAATGCTTTCCTTTTCTGGTTGTCTCCAAAGGTATGAACCCTTTGGACATTAATCTCATTCGGTACAAGAAAGGGGAGATGGAAGGGAGAAGTACCTCTTCATTTTCTTCTTAAATCAGGCTTCACCCCTTCCATAATTCGCTTATTAATTACAATTTTTTCATAACAAAAGTATGAGCTCAGGATAGCATATTATGATGCTTGACAACTTAGTCAATCTATAATGTTCTGAGGGCTATAAAACTAGCGAACCAATAGACCTATAGAATGAATCTGCGAGAATAGTAGCTACCTTTTTCTCTGCATGGTTTTAATAATTCTAGTTATTATAAAAATAATTGGCACAAAAGGTTCCCATACATGGCAATTGCACCATAGCGTCGGCGTTGGCGCTGGCTTTGTATTTTTGCTTTCTTTTATTTATTTTCTTTTCTAAAAGTGGCAATTGCATCATAACCCCTTCCATAATTTGCTTGTCGGCACTATGTCTAAATACCATCTCTCTTTACTTTGTTGTTTCTTATTTTAGTTTTTGTTCGATTTGTATATGTTAGGGTTGCAAAAATGTTCTGACAGCCTGTGAACCAGGCCAAGACTGTGTCGACCTGTGCTCACTCCTAGCTGAACCCAAGCATAACCCAAACCCTAGTTAAAGGTTCATGGCTAGGTAATTGAAGTCCAGGCTGGTGGCCGGCCAATTTTACATACTAATTGATAGATTTTCATTTTATTCCTCCACATCATTCCTTGATGAGGCCTTGCCCTCGTCAGCCATGGTTTAATGGGATCGAATAGTGGTAATGCTGTGATATGATGAAAATAAACCTTCTCAACTCGATTGTATTAATGCTCAAGTTAACTTCCATATTACTTATGCTTATTGAACGTTCGAATGGACATACCGATATAAGCTTTACCACTGGACATCGCACTTGTCACCTGTGCCCAATATTGCTCAAGTTTAGAGATGGTCTAAGGCCCTAAGCTTAGTGCTATTCATTGCAATCTAGAAATAGGTCAAACTGGTTCCTTTCTGTTTGCTATTCACATATCTTGCCGCAAGATGCAGTTGTCTGACACCATTTTGTTCCTTCCTGTAGTATCAACCGGACGACCCTGTTACCCTATGGGTAAATAAGGTTGGTCCTTACAATAATCCACAAGAAACATACAACTATTATAGCCTTCCATTTTGTCATCAATCCGGCAATGCGGCTCACAAGTGGGGTGGTCTCGGTGAGGTTCTCGGTGGCAATGAACTCATTGATAGTCAAATCGACATAAAATTCCAAAGTATGTGCATCTTCTGCTACACACAACCAATACAAAGTGTCTTCCATAATCTTTTGAGTGGTTGGTTTATTGTGTTTAACTGAAAATAGTTGCAAACTTTGGCTTTGTTTGGCAGAAAATGTGGATAAGAACTCCATTTGCGATATCGAACTTGATGAAGCAAAGGTGAAGCAATTTAAGGATGCTGTTGAGAGTAGTTATTGGTTCGAATTTTTCATGGGTATGTATTCGCTATCATCTTCTTTTTGCTACTGGTCTGATGATGGATGAATGGATTGGAAAATGCATGAATGGAACGGAAAATGCAGTAAAAATTTGGACCTTGGGGTTCTCAAAAGGAAATTGGAATCAAATTTGTTTCAGAAGATTTTGAATTGCCTGGCTTGGGAAGAGAGTGCGTCATCTTTGCTGAGAATTCATAGACACTAGACAGTTGCAACTTTTCGCTGTAATCTTTTGTCACTACTCACTAGTGTAGAAACTGGGTTGTGCTTGTATCCTTGATGTGCTACTTTGTTGTTCGGGAGCAGAATAAAGTTAGTTTTTATATGGAAAATGGAAATTGTAATATTAGAAAATGGAAATTGAAATAATATTAAGCAATTTCTACCATGATCCGCAATGGCCTTAGTTCCAGCATATATTGCCTGAACAATGCTTTGGCCATACGGCATACTTTGCCTTGCTTATCAGAATTTCATCTGCATACATTTTTACTTATGATTATAGTGATTGTGGTATTAAGTGCTACTGCCGTAATAGTCATCATTAAAAAGCAGTAATATCCTTTTTGTTGGTATGTTTTCTTAACATAACAGCGTAATAAGTGAAAAATGAATATTCATTCTATTCATCAACCACCTGTAGCTTTGTCTATTTAGCTTAGAAACATGATTAGAGACAAGAAATACTTAAACAAATGGAAGCCTGTCAAGTGTCATACTGGACAGGAGTATTTCGTGGAGTTCTAGCAGGCTCGAAAATATGTCCCTTTCTTTTTGCTTTTTCAACTTTCTGATTTTTACTCTTTCCTCTTGACTTTTGCATTGGATTATTGCGATGGGGACTGACACTTGTATAATTCCAATTATGTGGCTCCATTCGAAATATGGTTTGGGGGAACATGATTATGTAGCCTTTTATTTGGTGTGGATGTTTATTTTCTGTGTTGCAATTTTTTATATAGTTTCTTTAAGTTCTATCCTAATTTTTGTTGCCTTTTTTTTCTGATCTCATTTTTCTTGGTCTCTGGTTGCTGATTACAAGTTCAGATGATCTACCTCTATGGGGTACGTGTTGTTTTACTTTTTGTTTTTGTTTTTGTTTTTGTTCTGTATTTAACCTTTGCTTGTAACTATGAAAAATTACACTTTGCACCCTTAAACCTTTTCTCATTTTGGTCACTCAACTTGAGATTTTATCATTTAGTCCTTTAACCATATTGTCTTTCCTTATAACAGAAATAACCACGCCACATTGAAAATTGGAAGTTAAGATCACAGAGTTCAGCTCAATTTTTTATGGACACAAAAAAAGAAGTGAAGTTTAAAGGCCAAAATGAGGATTGTGTAATACTTTGAGGTTGCAAAATGAAACAGTGTCTTTGATTTGTAGCTTTTTTAGATGGTAAAATGATACCTACTGCCTTAATGCATCATCTTACCATTCTTGTAGGTTTTGTCGGTGAGCTACATCCTGACAAGAATAGTGATAACAAGAAGCATGTGCTTTACACACATAAGAACATCCTTGTTAAATACAACAAGAATCAGGTTCTGGATTCTTATCCATGTGGATTTTTTATGGCCTCTTCATGTGTTCGATTTTGATTATTTTCTTTTAAGCAGATCATTCATGTTAATCTCACTCAAGAGAGCCCTAAACCGTTGGAAGTGGGGACAACGCTGCACATGACATATTCTGTCAAATGGATCGAAACTAATGTCACTTTTGCTCACCGTTTCAATGTTTACTTGGATTACCCTTTCTTTGAGCATCAGGTAAATGTCTTTGTGTTTTCCCATCCCTACTACGGTGGAATGATGGCTTCTACTGGTGTGTCTAGCAATTCACCAACTGTGGTGCTTGTTGATACAAAATTGAGATTATAATTTAGGCCAAGTTGTTAGGGGATTTGAACTTTTAGTTGGTTTATGGTACTTATGAACTGTTCACTAGAACTTAACTGTGATTCATTTGTACAATGCAGATTCACTGGTTCTCCATTTTTAATTCGTTCATGATGGTTATCTTTCTCACTGGTCTGGTGTCAATGATACTAATGCGAACGCTTAGAAATGACTACGCAAAGTATGCTCGGGAGGATGATGATTTGGAGTCTTTGGTAATGCTCTCAAACCAATGTATTTGCTTTTGTTCCCAATTGAATGTTTCTGTCTATACTTCTGCCTTCTGCTGTTTTCCCTACTGACTGTTTCCTCCCCTGGATCAGCTGTGCGTCGTCTCCTCCCCCCCCCCCCCCCCCCCCCCCCCCCCCGAGAATGGGCCTACATTTCAATTGGAATAAGAGATGTTAAAATCTTGTGACAACCCATAATTGGTTGAAATGTTATGTCCTCATTTTCAGGAAAGAGATGTAAGTGAGGAGTCTGGTTGGAAGCTCGTCCATGGGGATGTTTTTCGGCCTCCTCGCAATCTAGTTTTACTTTCTGCTGTTGTTGGGACAGGTGCTCAGTTGGCGTTGCTTGTTCTCCTTGTCATCTTGGTTGCAATTGTTGGAACCTTGTACATCGGGTATGTTGAGAATGAATTTGTTAGCCTTGAAATAACATGTTTGTCATCAAGCCATAGATCATTTCTGTTGGTTGCCTTATTGATCACCCCATTCACGTCTCCTTGTGTTCCTTGTCCCAGGGTAATGGTCATGTTTGTTCTCTACATTCATAATTTGTTTGTCATTTGATTTTGAGTTGCTTGTCAGGATAGACCTATTCCCTTTTCTATTCACGTTCTTGAGAGTTTTTTTGTTATTTATCCAAACATTGGCTTCATATTGGTACTTATACTTCTGCTTATCTTGTTAGGAGAGGAGCCATAGTGACAACCTTCATACTATGCTATGCTTTGACGTCATTTATATCGGGTTACGTAAGTGGTGGCATGTATTCACGCAATGGAGGTATGCTCAATATCCAGCTAGTGCTGTATTTGCCTTAGATGTTATGCGCATTTGATTTTCTATATAGCACCATTGAAACGCAGAGCTTCTCTTTGATGGTTTTATTACATTATTTATGTCCTCTTCTTGTCAGGTAAAAACTGGATAAAATCAATGGTCCTCAGTGCATCCCTTTTCCCATTTATGTGCTTTGGGATTGGTTTCGTTTTGAATACAATTGCTATATTCTATGGATCGCTAGCTGCCATTCCTTTTGGCACGATTGTGGTTGTTTTCCTTATTTGGGCTTTCATCTCTTTTCCCCTTGCACTTCTTGGTACCGTTGTGGGAAGAAACTGTAGTGGTGCCCCAAACAATCCATGCCGCGTGAAGACCATTCCTCGTCCAATCCCAGAGAAGAAATGGTACCTTACACCTTCTGTAGTTTCTTTGATGGGGGGGCTACTACCCTTTGGCAGCATATTCATTGAGATGTATTTTGTTTTCACATCCTTCTGGAATTACAAGGTAAATGTGACTACTTATTTTCATGTTTGAATGTTTTTCATACAAATGCTTGGTTATTCATTGCCTTGCGTAAGCAAATAATTAAAATTCCAGTACCCAGGGAAGTTGTCCTTCGATTTACATGATTCAAATTTCTGAGTGCTGTAATTTGTTAGAATTGTGACTTTAGTCTTGTTGTTTAGGGGTCGTATGAGATTATCTGGATGGAAGACTTTAGATCAGATGTCTTTATGTTACTCGGTTTTATAGAAACAAAACGACATCATTGCATCAAATAAATCTTTCAAGGTCAATGGAAGGCTCTTGGTGGCTGAACAATTTGACAGCTCCAAGTTCCAACCATTTCTTTGATTAAATTAGCACTAATTCAGCTCTGTTTGAATGGTTGATAGTTTCATGTATTCTGCTTGATGATATTGTTTTGTGTAAAATGTAGTTCCAATTTGTTTTCATTTTGCACTTTTGAAGGGATAAATAAATGAACACAACCCCGACCCCCCCCCCCCCCCCCCCCCCCCCCCAATCAAATGCCTGGTCAAAGTTCAATGACACTTTTTTATCTTACACTTGACAGGTGTACTATGTCTATGGATTTATGCTGCTGGTTTTTGTGATTCTCTTGATTGTAACGGTTTGCGTTACAATTGTTGGGACATATTTCTTGCTAAATGCTGAGAACTATCACTGGCAGTGGACTTCATTTTTCTCTGCTGCCTCCACGGCTGTCTATGTATACTTGTATTCAATATATTACTACTCTGTCAAGACTAAGATGTCAGGCTTCTTCCAGACCAGCTTCTATTTTGGATACACTCTCATGTTCTGCCTTGGGTTAGGAATTCTCTGCGGTGAGTTGTACTGCTTCCATTCCAAATTTTGCCTTCCTGCTCCGTGTTATTGTTGCTTCGTCTAATTTATGTAAAGAATATTTTCTACATCCAAAGCTTTACCATTTTGAAGCAAGTTTCTATGGAACACTGGTAACCGTATTAGGGAATGTGATACTCGATTTGAAATCCTTTCGAAAGAGAACTCCAATATGTATTCTTTGCTTGGTATTTAGTGGAGTTAGTGGACCAGAATGAGGGATCAGTTAAATCGGGTTGGAATTTTGATTGGTTCGATCTGTCTCAAGAGGCCATCTGTTTCCTCTTGAAATCTATTCTTTAATGAATTTGATTTTTAGTTTTTGTACTTTGAACGAAGTTGAGGGTTTGACTGCCTCAAGTCCAGTAGTATCTAGGGCTTACTAGGGTTTACAGGGACCTGTGCTTGAGTTATTTTCATAATGTATTTATCGCTCTTCATATGTAAATAACTTCTGGCGGACCTTTCTAAATATTTCAGGAGCTGTTGGTTATTTGGGTTCCAATTTGTTCGTAAGAAGGATCTACCGAAACATCAAGTGTGATTAGGGTACTTGGCTAAGCTTTCAATACCGTGATTGTTGAGAATGAGCGAGAGGAAGCCTCTGGACACGTGCGGGGGGAACCAATGATGTCTACGCATGGAAATCACCTAGTTTGATGGCATGTAAGTCTTAGATACAGAGCAGCCCCGAGATTTTACCCCTTGTCCGGGGCTATTAGTGGAAATCCTTTTCATTTTTTATTAACTTAGATTACACAGATTGTTCGAAACATGGCCCGGTTGGTTTATGTACTTATTGTTGTCCCCTTCTCTATGATGTCTCTTGTAGCAGCTTCTCTCCTATGTTCTCTTTTGTTTCAGTTTTGCTATATATGTAAGCTTTTGGCAGAAGAAACTTTTAGGGAACGATCCTGGGAAATGTATTTTGTGGCGGTGAACATGTGCAATGACAAAATGCTCCTACTAATGAGTTACATTTTTGCAGTTTGGGAGTCCTTAGAATCTCTCTCTCTCTCTCTCTCTCTCTCTCTTACATACACATATGCTCGGCTGCGCGACTCCACAGATATATGAGAAGTGTTATGTGAACTTCTGGCTGTGGAAGGACGGGGTGTGTGTCAAAACGATGTATGTTTGACGCTCAGCAGATACGCTCTACCGGGATCTCTTTCTTGTTTCTTAGAGAACTGACATGTTTGCAACTTAGTGGAAGCATTTTTCGTGGTGTTCGATTTTTCCACTATTCCCATTGTGGTTTTTTAGTCACGGGGTTGCAAATGGAGAGCAGTTTATTCTAATCCTGTGATGCCTTGGAGAAATACGTGGAAGTTAGTAGAACCCATCCCCTCGAATGAAAGGCTAAAATTCAAGAGAGGATTGCACGGACCACAATCGGAAGTATAACTGGTGAACCATCTGTGGTGATGATAAAATGATAGAGTGAGCCACGCCAAGCTGACACGTGGAGGATAGCATTTCCCTCTCTCCCTCAAGCCACACTATTTCCACAAGCCCCTCTCCAAAACCATACATTTATCTCTCCAACTCTCTACCTTTGAGCTTCCTCTCTCTCTCTCTCTCTCCTCTCTTTCTCGCACTTGAAAAAAAATGGCAACAATGGCTGCACTCTCCGGCACCATGGTCAGCACCTCCGCCTTCCTGCGGCGGCAGCAGCAGCCGGCGGTGACGAGCCTCCGGTCTCTGCCTAACCTGAACATGGGTCCTCTGTTGGGAGTCAAGTACTCCACCAGAGGTAGCCTGATAGCAACCATGGCTGTGTACAAGGTCACGCTCATCACTCCGGATGGGCCGCAGGAGATCGAGTGCCCGGATGACGTGTACATTCTCGACCACGCCGAGGAGGTGGGGATCGATCTCCCGTACTCGTGCCGTGCCGGCTCGTGCTCCTCTTGCGCAGGGAAAGTGGTGAAAGGGAAGGTGGACCAGTCCGATCAGAGTTTCCTTGATGATGAGCAGATAGATGCAGGGTGGGTCCTCACTTGTGTTGCTTATCCTCAGGGTGACGTTACAATTGAGACACACAAGGAAGAGGCGCTCACTGAGTAATTACTAGTAGTAGCCTTATAAAATGGTTGATGTTTTATGCATGCAGCTGTTTCTCTCTCTCTCTCTCTCTCTCTCTCTCTTGTTTTGTTGGTTGGTTTAGTGTATTTTGGAGACGTTATTGGTAATTGGTATGCTTTTATGGAGTAATTTGATTTTGCTCAAGAGAGCTGGTTTTAGTCTTCAATATGGTTTACCTTCTGTATCTCTGGTATCTCTGGTAAATGTAGTTTTGTTTTCAAGAACTCGAGGGCAAATAAACTAGTTGGTGATAACCCAAGGAGTTCTCACTTTTGATTCTTTTTGTCAACAACTTTTAGGGCTACCTCACATGTAAGCGTGTAAAACGGCTTTGAGAGGGGCCATAGAGATTAGCCTGAGGTGCGCACAAGCTGGCTCGGGACACCCTATATTACCAAAAAAAAAACTAGTTGGTGATTGAGTTTAACTTCTACAACCTGTTTCAATTGATAATATGGGCGCAAGATAAAGCAGGACTATTTTCTTCCACACAATCAAATGGATTGGATAAGGGCCCTTTTCTCCAACCCAAAAAGAAGGTGGGGGAAAGGAGCACCATGTTTTAGATAACAATTTTGGTCTTGACATCATGTTCATCTCCTATTGGTTCGAATAGTAGTCTTTTGCTGGAAACGAGACCCAAAATGAAACCCATCTCCTGGACATACGGTGGCACTCGTATCAAAATTCTCTCAACCCTAACCCGACCTGTTATCGTGTCACATTCGTGTTCTGTATTAGAAATAGCCGACCCTAACCCGCTAACTTCGTGTCGTATCGGAAATTCTTACCCCTACTCACAGTGATACCAACGAGGGTAACGTTCACCAACTTGAGCAGAATCAAAGTCTTCTCCTAGGAGTTGATATGAAAATTTATTTGAGCATATATCACACAACAAAGCATGCAAAAGTCCTATGTAAATCTATATGAAGCAGTATCCCACACACCAAAAAAGGAAAAGAGGCAATGTATATGCTCAGTATCATATGCTTCAGCTGATCTTCACAATCATTTTAAATGCCACAATAGAACGGGTGGATGAACTAAACCAAACTAAATTCCATGGTATAAATCGATATTGAGTTCATCCCGTGTTACAGGAAATCTGGAAAATACATCAATTCTGAAATCGGAGGTAGTTAATTTGTTTTTTGGAACAGCTCCATAAGAGTCATGGCTTTGCCGATTTCTCCATCATCCACATTATCTTCTGCACCATCAACGATCGGTTCTGATGAACTGTTGCTCAAAGGCTCGGATGGATTTTGTATTATCCGGAAGGAAAATTCACGCTGGTGTGGATTTGAAGGCTCAAAATAGGTTCCCAGTTCATCTGAAGGTACATTTACTTCAATGTGGTCTAGTGTGCCTGCGGAAGAACACCTTGATAAAGTACCAGATCCGACAGTGATGATTTCGTCCCTCTCATCCATTATTGACTCGAGGGAACATATAGACCTTGTAGTAACTGAATGCAAAGCGTCGCGTTTGGCCCTCTCCCTCACTCTCTTGCACCAACTGTGCAGTGATTCTCGGACACTCTCAGCAATCACAGTTTTCTTGCACCTCGATCCCATCTGAACATATAAAGACAAATAAACAAACTGAAGAACTATTCCTTTAATTTTCCATTCTCTCATATTTCCGTAGTGGCTATGTAATTCACTTGCATGAGGCCACTATACTTTTCTGTAAAATCAAATCTACCCTTTGGCCAAAAGGGTGTCAAAGTATCAGTCACTCAAATTAAATTTTAGGGAATATAACACCTCAGCCTAGGGTAAGGACTTCTCATAAGGTCTGAATAGAGAGAAACAAAAAAAGTTTCCAGACTTGAGATTATGAATATGCAGAAAGTATAGTTACTCGTAACTACTAACTAGATCGTGATTATACTGATGCCTACCACAATCCAACAGCCCACAGTATGTACTAGAGTATATGAAGTGAGCAGTATACATGTTTCGTTTATTTCACTTGACTACAGTCTACCCATTCACCCATCAACAAAATTGATATAAAGAGATGGGTAAGGCTGTTAGGTATCGTATCAGTTGTTGTGTAACGGGATTTCAGACGTCCGATAGCATTATTTAATTACATATCAGCTAATATATGGCCGTATCACCTACATTCTTACGTTTCCCGATACCGCGATTTAAAACGCTGAAGCAGATTTTTAGTACTAGTTCTCTACACTACGACTTTCATGGTTGATGTTCCCGTGACTTAAGCTCTAAATAAACTAGGTGTTTCCTGAAACCAAACTCAGCTGTTGGATAGTTGCTGAATTAATGTCAAGATCCTGGGGAAGTTTATTACAATGGTCAAAACAAAGGTTTGCTCCAGTGACTTAAGCTCTAAATAAACTAAGTGTTTCTTGAAACCAAACTCAGCTAGAACCTGGGGAAGTTTATTACAATGGTCAAAACAAAGGTATATGGAAAGATGGTAAGACGCACACTTCACCCTAACAAACTACTCTAAATGACATGCACATTTACATGATGTTGCAGCGTTGTCAAACACTGAGTAAGTCTACTGAATCGGGTAAATGATATTAGCGAAATTTCCGAAGTACCAAAAAGAAGAAGATATTAGTGTGTTTTCAGTTAGAAACAAACCTGTGTGATGAGGACATTCAGAGGTACAGTGCTGTAGCTACACCAGAACTGAACAAGAACACTGCATGTTCCAAATCAAACATGGGAGGTTAGAGGGTGTGCAGAAAATTATTAAAAAATTCCAGTTGATGTAAAAACAAGGCGATTATTAGCAGAAGTACAGCTGATTGCGCAATTTCACCTCTGATTTTTATCCTTTGTGGGTAACAAAAAACACGCAAGATAGGATAGTCCGGTGTCTTAACTCTTAACAAATTTAAAGATTACCCAAGGAGGACACGTCATGCTTTGGAAATTACATGGAACCAAGGATATCAAGTCCCAGGTACTACCATAATGCTTTTGGTACATTGGTGACAACATAGCCTTTACATGGGACTAACAAGATATAATTCTCAAAAATAAAGTGAAGGGTGAATGACAAGCAGGTCCTAACTCGGATAGAGATGGTAAGAGTAAGTGTAGTTATCCAGAGGATCAAAACTTTCACGCGGTAAGGAGCCAAGAAGCAGTCCTGCAATAGGGGAATAAGCTCCAGTAGTCGAGTTCAGATGGGTTACATTTAAAAAGACATTAAGACTACATTTAAAAAGAGTATTTTACTATTTTAGCTTCTTTGCATAGATAAATATAGGGAGATTCTGGAAAATTAGGGAGAGAAAGGCAAAGATACAGAAATATGAAAAGACATCTATGTTGACAAGATTGGAGGAGGAAATAAAGAAAAGTAACGACTCTCTTTCGAGATCAAATCAGTGATGAAAGACTTCAGGATCGAAGCATTTCTTGCTTTCCTACAAGAAATATAAATTGCATCTAAATAAATTGAGAATAAAGTAGATGATTCAATAACAACTTACCAGAAGTGACTTGTGACATGAAAATTCCAATCTTACTTCATAGTTCCATTTAGATGTTGTCATTTGAAGCTAATGTTGTCTCTTTTTGTGTATTGCAAGATTAAACTTTAAATTTTGTTCTCTATCACTTTCTATCATATTAATAAAATTGGTAAGAGAAGCATACCCTGAAATCAACCGGATGATGATCATTGAATGGTTCTTCATGAAACATGATCGCTGCTTAAATCCCCACTAAATATGGAAAAAGAAGAAACTTCAGTTATACGATTTGGAAATAATATTGCTCACGACTACTGCTTTAAGTAAATGAACTTTTTGCCAAAAATCTTCGCAGCAATATTATAAAAGTTTACTAAAATAAGCCCCTCCACTTGAAATAAATCTTACTTGGGTTTGTTAGGTAGTCTAATATCTTTATTGACTTCTATCGGTTCAGGAAACGTTTTCAGCAGAGTCGATCAATGGGTTCTTTTGTGATTAGAATCCACTTATCATTGTAACCGCCCTCTACAGGTCCTTTACTTGATAAAAGGCCACTGCATTGTATGCAAATGTATTTTCATTTTTTGGGTCAGAATTGAAATTATTTAGAGATAAATGGGTGGTTGAAATTATGTAACTTAACATTTGTCACTGATATAAAAATCTATGGGAGTATGATATGCACCAAAAGCCAATATGTCTTGAATTTACTCTGAGTATGTAACCCTTTGTAAATTGTTGCGACATGGTAAAAATATCAGGGACACGCCCTTCATTACAGACAAACTTATGTATCTGAGAAGAAAGACAAAGGGAAAGGATCTCCTCTTACCAAGGACCATATAAATGTTGCCATCTCAAAAGCATTCTGCACATGCAAGAATAATGATGATTAAAACAAACGGAAATATCCATATGAAGGGAACTAACCATTCAGTGGGTAAACCAGATAAAATATATCATTACAAAAGTATACCTGAAATGATATGAATTGTATTAACTGTAACAATATCTCTGGTTTCCCAAACCAAAAGAGATCATCACGTGGCTTTAATTGAGTTCCAACAAATTTTCCCTTTGGCTCCACAGTCTCAAGAGCTAACAATGACACAACATGCTGGAGTTTTGTTCCGACCAACATGACAAGCTACATGTGCCAAATATTGGACATTAGAAGTATTGACTAGACACTTATCTTAAGAACATACCTACAAGACTAGCGAAAACTTACAATGGCAGGGATGAAGGAAAGCCAGAAGTAAATGTTCAAACCTGTGACATGGTGCCATAAAGCTCTTTGGTTAATCAGGCCAAACTGATGTAACCATAACTTCTATCAAAAAGCACAAAATCTTAGAATTTGGGAACCCACAATTTACCATGAATATTGAAAAAGATGCATAGTATGGCATAAGCCCAGAGTGGCCAGCTGCAAAAATTATACCACCGTCAATCCCAATATTAATTTTCCTTTTTTCATCCCATTTCTGCCCTACCATCGAGATGATTAATGATCATAAACTAAGAAAAGCACAGAAAAAATACATTAAGTTTTAGTCAACTCTCTTAAGATTTAAGTAGCATGACTTAATGGGGCATTGGTGGGTAAACCAAACCAAACTAAACTAAGCTCAATTGGGCTCCACTGGATGACTCTTTTTTCTCCATCGTACTCTTCCAAGGTTCATATAACCAATTAAGCACACTAAATTCGTCTCGTTTTTACCACAACATCCCATGTCATGTTCAATGTAGATCTTTGTTTGAAGGAGCCTAAAAAAAAGGGTTTGGTGTTGGTCTATGTTATTGGCTTGAATAAGGTGCAGTTACATTCCAAAGGGTCGGATTCATATAATTTTCCCTTCTTAGGACATGGAGACTCTATGCATATTACTATATATATTTCTTCTCCTTTCAAAAGTAAGCAGTGTTTACAAGCTGACATGTATTTCAAGTTAATATGAGAGTTTGTGCAAAAAAATTTGGTAAACTGAAATAACTTGCACCCACTGAGAAGAGTCCAAGTCCATGTAACATAGATCTTGGTTATAGTTTCTGTTTGGTACTGTGTAGGAGCTGGTTTAGAAGCTCATGGTTTTCCTTTTATCGTACTCTCTACCTCTTCCTATTTTTTCATAATCGTCAAACATACTGGCAGGAGCACATTTTTCCTCCATATATCTATTCAAGCACAAACATCTACTTGAAACAAATTTGGCCCAGGTGTTGATTTTAAGCTAGAAAAATCAAAAGGATGACCTATTCCAGATTGAAAATACTCAAATCAGGATGTGTACTAACTACCGCTCTCTTTTTCTTCTTCCCCTTCCATATCCAGAGAAGTCCCTCAATGGTCAAACAGGACAATATGCGCTTATTCAGAAGAACATTTTGCATCAGCAGATTCCATGAATTAAAGATTTATACTAAATATGTTGATCAATTCAATGGATGCACACCTGATCCCCACCATTCCATAGAACTCATCTTCCATGCTCCGAACCACGTATCTGTGGAAATTATATGTATGCGGAAGTTGGTGATTCTGCAAATTACAGCACCGGAGAACAGACCACATTCAGAATTCATTACAGCAGGACAGTGATACATATTGACATCAAACCAACAATATGGATAGCAATTCAAACACCCCTGGATAACACAATAAAGCAATGGTGTGAGAGATCCCATGGTGACCTAAATGAGTAACATATGGTGAAACTGTGTGGAGAAGTTAAGCACCAATATCAAATCTGTGCGCTGAAGGTAAATTTGCCAAATGGAAGAAAGACAAGTGGCCAATAGAAGGATAAGGCTCCAAGAAGATTTGAAGAATGCATAGTCCTTGCCAACTGGGTATTAGTAACCATGTTTCTTCTACATATAGAAAAGGTAGGTTAGACGATTTATCCCACGCGGTCTAAGCTGACATATCTTCCATTTTATTGTGTAATCTCTGATACAAAACCTTTTCGGGTTCCTTTCACTCACTCATAACATGATCAAGTAAAAAACGGAGTCACTAAAATTAAGGCAGTTAAATGGGATTCTTATTCAGAGTCTCATACAACTACTTCAACGTTTCATTTGTTGTTACAGTTTCTGTGAGCTACAATTATGCGTGTTAGTCTGTGACAGCTCCTTGCCGCTACCAAGTGTGGTTCTTTTTATTTCCTCTTTTCAAGGTTATTATTCTGACACTAAAATCAGCTAGTTTCTAACAAGCATAACTTTCAATTCACAATAAAGGGCGAAATTTACCCACTTAGTCACCAAATAACACAGAATTTTCCAGCCAGCATAAGTCTAAATGCGCGGAAGGATACCAGAAAGATAGATCTACGAGGAAGCTTATCAGCGAGAAATAAGTTAAAATCATAAGAATGTCAAAAAATAAGCAAAAACGGGTGATATTGGAAGCTGTCTACCTAACAAAGTTGCAAGTAAAAATGAAGGCAAAAGGATAAATTTAGATACCCACTCTGATGAAACCCAGTCGCAATGCCAAGTAATCTGACTTCTGTATTGAACTCTTGAACTGTTGTAGAAAGCAAAGCTGCACCATTAAACCACAAAATCGTATGAGAACATAGAAAAGGGTCTCTAAGATCTGGATTTACACGAAATGAAGCTCATAAGTACAATCTTTTAGAATCTCTAAATGAAGCTTTCGTACTGGACAGCCAAATCCAAGAAGCAAGCACATTGAAACGAAATAAATAATAAGGGTCTTTAATCATCCTAAACACATTCACAATAAACATTGACTGAATCTATAAGAAGCATGATTATTTACCATCCAGATAAGAACACGACTCCGGCTCCAAGGATGTGATGCATGATGTAAAACAAAGGTGGACTGACGGTTCATTACCTTGTTCACCCTTGCTGTCAAATAAAACTGACTTATCAAAAACTGATAACAAAACAAACCACAAAGATAACAAAACATCTGCTGAGAACTTATTAACGGTCAAAGAAATTTTGAAGACAAACATGATCACCTGCACAATCTCAGATTATTAGGAGGTAGAGCAATTCCCATTTCCAATTCACACTGTTCTATAACTACATTATACATATAATTGAGCCTTTACATTTCGAGGACATTGACCACAGATAAGATTGCACAAGGCACATCATTCAGACCATGTAATGCATTTATAGAACCTTCTTTCAACGTCTAAAGATTTGAAGCTTGGCAGTAACTAGGTTCTCATACATAGACAAAACGCTGTGTGCGGTACCTAGGTAGTAAGTTTTCCAGTTTTTATCAAGACAATAATTTGTCTTCTTCAATCAATGGCTTGGTGCCACCAGCCAGCCTCTGCCCATAACCTCACTGCCACCCGGCTTCACCCATTGTAAAGCCATCCTCGTGTACAGGTGAAAGGCTTGATGTGAAGTGCCACAGCAATCCACATGTTAGAGAGGTAACACAAGGGCACTCATTGCTTAATTCTTCCCCTAGATCACCCTCAGACTTCACATGGAAAACAATCTCATGGTCCTCTAGTTATTAGACGGTATTAATTGCTTGCTCCTCTATTAGTCAATCTAGCTGAGCATAAATTGCAAGATACAAAGTTTTAAATGGACTTGAGTAATTTTAAAAAGGGGCTTCAAAGAAATCGAGGGCTATGGAAAATCTTCTCTTTTAAGTAAAGATATGATTTAAACAATTTCCAAAACTGGAGAAAAACATAAATGCTGGCTCTATTTGCCTTTGGCCATCTGCAAAATTTTAGTCTTCAATTCAAGTACACCAACAAGCGGAGGCCACCTGCAAGCTCATGCTAATGGTGCCACAACACTCAGCAGGACTCACCACGGGTTTGATAACCCAAAAATAGCACAGATCTCTGAGCTATACACAATTGCTCCTATGCCTCAGCAGTCATAGTCATTTTGGACTGTTTACTAGATTTTACGTCTGAAGCACTCATATTAATATTCAATTGATTGCTCAAGTATTCCCGATAACGATCAAGATCCCGTATAGTAACCAACAATGGTGGATGCCACATGGATAACTAAGCCGAGTATAGGGCACCACGTGGAAAAGGGGGAAGCCTGCATGCCACAATCGAATGCAGACTGTCTATCTAAACCACTCTTATCTGTTGAATACTGATTAAACCAAAACGAACAAAGAATGACATCGTGAGTTAATAGTCTTTGTGCCAACATAATCTTATTTCGTCACAAACCTTGCAAATTTGCATCTAGAGCTAGGCTTGCTTGATTTTCCCACTTCCTCCAGCTGTAAATCTGCAAGTACGTAATGCATGAGAAGTGATGTATGTATTCAGGTGAGGGCATCAGACATAGTACTAATAAGATTCTCTCTCATTTGGTCCAAGGTGGATATTGAGCTAATCTTTTCATCACATCCATCATAACATTTTCGAAAATAATGAAATTGGGCCACCTTCGTTACCATCTGGAGTGAATGAAAGATGTAAGTCCGTAGATGGAATGTGGGTAGTGTACCTTACTCATGGCCAAAGCAACTGCAGCGCAGCTATACAGCACGTGAGTGATACCAAGAACAAACAAGAAGCGGTGAAGCTGTTCTAGACCTTCATATGAAACAAAAGGTTCATGTCCCTGTAATTAGCCATTGCCATTAGTGATGCCAAGAAAAAACAAGAGGGTGTGCACACCTACATGTTGCTCTGAAAACATTAGGAAACCAAACGGAGTCGAGAGGGGTGAAGAAGGGTTAAGAGTAGAAGTAAATAACAACTACTCACTAACTGCAGCAATTGAGAGAGGTTGGCAAATCAGTAAAGAGGTATACACCATTAATTGGTGATGCGGACTAATGTAAGAATACCTAATTACATTGAAAATTGCAATGCTCAATTTAAAATAAGAAAACAGTAAAGTGGTATACTCCATTGCCATATCTCAGTACAGAAGACTTAACTAGCATAATCTCCCATAAAGTTATGACGAGCGAAGACATGTACCTCTCCACATTGGTGAGATATAGGATAGTTGAGTCCTGGAGGAATATCAGTCTCATTTAGAGATGAGTAGGACTTTGTGAACAATAATTTTTCATCATAATCCTCTTCAGAACAAAGATAGAATCGACTGCTGAAAAGAGACGAATTCACACATATTTGAGAAATCCAACTTGCCCACTGCCCCAACGACAAAGATATAAGCCCAAGTAGCATCAACTCTGTCAACAAAAAATTTTAAAAAAAATGACAAAACAACAAACAACAAACTACTGGAACTATGCCAGATAACCAGAACAAACAGCCAAAATACATGAACCAGTGGAACTTCTCTTTGAGAGATCTCTGTTCGAATCTAAAAAATGGGTCGCGAAATGGTTAATTTCATTTCTCACTTGCTCTTGAGATTGCTACTTTAGGCCCGATAATTACGTAGTATATGTGTAGCGGAAGACTACGTCTACAGGGAGTAATCGGGGTGAAGCACTGGACGCACTCGTTAAAAAAGAAGCAGCAAAGTATATGTCTACACGTACATACTGCTTCAATGCTTCAATGCTTGATGTATATCAGCTTCATACAGAGAGGGGGAGTGCCAGCAACCGGGAAGATCATGTCAAAGCCCTTATGTAGGGTTTAGGGAATGAAAGCACAATATACCATACGAAATGATGATTACATTCCAAACCTTGGGCCACTTGAGGCATGCCTGATCGTTAACTTTAGGGCCCGAAATTAGTCGATGTGCGCGCAAGCTGGCCCGAACATACGGTTAACAAAAAAAAATTATGATTCCAATTATATTGTACATTCATTCTTCCATTTTAAGTTAGCCAAGAACCAAACAGCGAAATGGGCTATGGCCATCGATTCTGACCTCCATTCCAATGAATTATTGATTTACATTTACAAGTTTGAAAAGCTTAATCACCTTCCTTGATCTTCTCCAAAGAAGCAAACAGTGCCTTCCTCCTTGTCTTCTTCAACCACTGCATACCCAAATGCAAACAACAATCACAACACCCAAAAATCAGAACATGGGAAAAAAAAAATCTTTAATTCCTCAAACAAAGAAATAAATTATTTTTCGGTTTTCTTTTCCCCACCATTCAAAAGACTCAATCTACTTAAAAACGGTGTCAAAAAGTTCGAGAAATGTTCGCTGGAGCACCTTGTTTTTAAAGAAGAGATAAAAATGACACGAGCAAACAAAATGGGGACGGACCGAGCATAAATAATCACTCGCTCCTTTCAATGAACTCGTCCGACTCACCTTGCCGAACCGGTAGATGGATCGTTCGACGAGCAAACAGACGAAAACCATGACGGTGGTGACAGACGCAACTGACCACGTCGGCGTCTCCTCCAGTGACCTCCCTTGCCTCACCACATTCTCCATTTCTATAGAGAGAGAGAAAACAGAGGAGAGAGTCTGAGAGTGGCGGATGAAGGAGACTATAATCCTCTGAGAGCTGAAGTTTGTTTTTTCATTGTTCTATCTGTAGATTGTGTTTGTGCATGAGTAATGTGAAGTAAAATACGAGTAATAATGGAGAGGGATGGATCGTCGAATATGGAATGGCACGAACTGTTTGTTTTGGGTAGATGTAGGATAAGTGTATTTTCTTTTCGTTCGATCGTATTCGGGTTAGTTTACGCACACGTTAATTGATTTTATCACGAAGGAGAAACCGTACACGCCGCCACGCCGGAACTGTGAAATTTAGAAAAAAAAAAAAAATTGTCTTTCTAATCAAATTCCGATCGTTTGTGTTGGGAAGGAAACTCACCCACCAAAGAAACAACAGTTAATGCTAATTTAATGTTTTGGGTAGACGTAAGATAAGCATATTTTCTTTTCGTTGGATCGTATTCGGGTTAGTTTACGCACACGTTAATTGATTCCATCATGATGGACAAATCGTATACGCCAGAACTATGAAATTTAGAGAGAAAACTTTGTCTTTCTAATCAAATTCCGATCGTTTGTGTTGGGAAGAAAACTCACCCACCAAGAAAACAACAGTTAATGCTAATTTAATGTTTTTTGAATGGCTGTGTTCTGTGAGTATTTTCTGAAGAGAGAAACAACCCATCTGCGCCATTTAATTGGAGTTGATGCGAGATCTGTTTTGCTTCCCCAGCTACGACCTTTACCACATGCTTCGTCCTCCATTAAAATACATTCTTCCCCACATGCTCTCTCTCCCTCTGTACCACATACACCGGCGGGTTGACCAGACCAGTCGTCCTTATTTTTGTCAAAAGTTTGAAATATTTTCCACAATCCATGACGTTGGCATTATGTACATGGGGTGTATGTAGATATAATAGAAGATGTTCGTGCATGAAGGCACGTCTTGAAACATTCGATATCCAATACGAATTTGACTTCCCTTAGCAAGATGTGAACAAATGATTGTGCGTAAAAAGGCACGGACCCACATAGTTTTATCACCATGAAGAACTAATTTCTCATTATTTTTATTGACTACATTGATTAATCTAACATCGAACAACTCCATCAATAGTTAGTCACACTTGAAGGAAACAAAATAAACTATAGAAAAAACTCATCTTTATCCAAAAATAATGTGATTGTGTGACTAATCATAAAATAACAGCCATTGCAAAACCATACTAATGGATCCAAAAAAAATCGATCCAATGCAATTCGAACTTCAATTAATCATAAAACCATCATACATCAAAGTTCTCCGTTAGATTTTCACCCCTTCTCCATTAAATTTTCATTTGTCCTCAATTGAACGCAACACATTAAAAATGCACAGGGGATAGAAAATGACAATTAAGGAAAGTAAGAAAGATAACTAATTTCCATATTTTTTGCCACAGAAAAATGGAAGATTCCATAAGCCATTGGATCAAATTGGATGAATTGAATCTCAGTTGTTAAATCCTTTGCTACCCTTAATAGGCCCGTGAAATGGAATTAATGATTCAATCTCAACCCTTAATTGTGCCATTGAGGACACTTGTGAGTGAGACATTTTGCAAAACCGTTGTGTAATATAATATAGATAGATAGATATAGATATAGATTCTCAACTCGTGTATGAGAAATGACTCTTCCTATGGTTTGCATTAGTATTTCAATGACCCCTTGGCTGGCTGACCTTCAAAAGTTAACTAATAACTTCTTTTTTTTAGCTAATAAATATAACCTTAATAACATTTTGTTGTTGTTCAAAACCTACTCATATCAGAAAAATAATACTGATAATGGATGATTTAGTTATTCGTGTATCAAAAGTTATTTTTCTTGCAACATTTAATTTGTATTAGCTTACTCTAAGAGACTTGTTTCGTCGATATTGAGTTTTTTTTAGAGTGAGGTAGAGAAAGTGTGAATCATCGAAAGAAAGGAAATAAAGTGTTCATCATTTAGGAATCCAAAAAATACTACAAGTTAGAGAAATGCGTTATGCAACGAAGTCATTGTCTCTCTTCTAATGGTAATTTATATTTAGAGAAATTCTGATTTGAAATACTGAAGTGATGAACTTAAAGAAAATTACTTTTCTTGAAATTGGAAATTTTGGAGAGTTTGTGATTAATTCTTATGAATTTTTGGGCTTCCAACCAAATAATTGTATAAATTTATTGATAATTTTCAATTTAAGACATTATTTAATGGAGAGCCATACATATCTTATTTGATGTAAACATAGATGGAGCCTAGGGCAAGTATCGGCGGTTTCTATCACAATGATTCCCCCAAAAAAATCTAATAATATACTAAAAAAATTATCCTCAAATTATATAGACCCCACCGGCACTACTAGGTTTTTTTATACTCATTTGTTACTCCATATAGGAATTTTTTTTACCTCTTCTTAAAAGCGGGCCAAAAAAATATAGTTCAAAATCAAATTCAATGGGTCAAGTGAAATATTATGTCTAAATTAAGAAAAACCAAACTTCATGCTGGAAGTGGATCCTCTCCGATAGAAGTGTTGGACTTAAATGAACAGTCAAAATATTGGGCATCTAATACTGCAATGTTTCGATATGCTCAAAAACTATTTGCATGATGAATTAAATTCTTCTCGCAAAGAGTTTGCGAGCAAATTTAGGGGAAAATGACCGCACGAGACATATTTTGATAATTAATATCCGCAAAGGATATTTTCAGTATTAATAAATGTTCTTAGTACATTTTTTACGGATATTAATTATTGAAACACGTCATTGACTATTACTTTTCCCAAATTTAAACCAGTCATTGACTATTACTTTTCCCAAATTTAAACCATTGATTTTCACAATGTGCGGTTCAAATTAGGAGTGTTTTCTTCTATCCAAAACTTGGCCGGGAGAGGATCCGAACCCTTTAGAATTTACTCCACTACTTGTGGCCTCCGTATCGTGTGCTCGCTGCTGAGTTGAGTAATTTGTTATCTAAAACCCCCTCTAAAACCCTACTACTCCAGTAACTCCACCACTATCTCCCTCTCTCTAGAATCCACCATCGTCACAGCATCGCCGCCCATGGCCCTCTCCTCGCTCCGTCTCCGCCGAGCCCTCTCACTCTCCTCTCACCTAACCAAACCCTACACACTCTCCGCTCCATTTCCAGCGATCTCCGCCCCGCCCCTTCTCTCCTCCGCCACCACCATCGCCCCACAAAACCCTAGCCTCAACAATCGCCTTCCGTTTCAGTCCAGGCTCTTCCGATCGTCCACGGCGCTGCTCTCGTCATCCAAATTTAGACCAAACAATAACAAGTACGACGACGATATCGGGCCAGACACGGTCCTGTTCGAGGGGTGCGATTACAATCACTGGCTCATCACTATGGATTTCCCCAAGGATCCGGCGCCGACTCGTGAAGAAATGATTGAAACATATCTGCAAACCCTAGCCAAAGTCGTCGGAAGGCCAGTTTCCCCTCTTCCCTCCGCTGCTCATTCATTACTATATAATAATTTTTAGGGGTGTAAAGTGTAAACAAGCCGAGCCGAACTTTGATGTGTTTGAGGGGCTCTTTCAAAAGTAGTCGAGCTTTACCAAACAATGGCAGTTCGAGCTCGGTTCGTTTAATACACACACGTTTTTTCAATCAAGCCAAACTTTTCTAATTAACTTGAGGTCGTTTTGTAAACTAATCGAGCTTAATTAACTCGTTTATTAACGAGCCAAGCTCAGGCGCGAGCTGCTCGTGAACATCTCGGTAATGAACCGTAAATGTTTTGCCGCCCTACCTCGGCATGTGACAAGTATTATGTATGTTTATGTGTTTGGCTACGTAAAGCCGTTTGCCCACCCCTTTTAACTTGTATTCGATTAGAAGTTTTATTTGGTCCAAAGATATCCAATAGGCAAAGTAAGATTTTAGTATGAATTTGACCGAAAACTTCGTCACTAGTGGATTCGTAAATCTGGTAACTTATTGATACAAGCCCCAAGGGGCAAACATAGATGACGAGCCATATAAAACAAGAAAACACCATAGTAGCCTAGCACGAAAGACAGAGCCAATTCTACAATGCCGCAAACTTATTTAAGGATTTATGTAAGGTAGGCTGTCTAAAGCCCTTTACTTAAATTCCAGTGGAGGTTTTATTTGAGATGAAGAGCTCAATCAGCAAAGAAATATTTTAGTATAGATTTGAGCAAAAGCTTCGCCAAAAGCGGATTTGTTAATTTGGAAGCTGCTAGTATCTGTGGTCCTGTGGAGATTCAAAAAGTCACCCTCGTTTGAGTAAAGAAACAAGTAAATTTCATGTGATTTGAATTGGAGAATATAGTTGGGGGATGCTTTTAGTCTATGATTTTCGCATTCATGTATTGGAAGGGGTATTTATGTCAAGATATCGAGTCTCATATCATGTGGTTTCGACCCTTTTACTGTTTAGTTTGGTTGCTGGACGTGTCATTGTGTGTGTGGATCTGTTCCATGACTGAAGTGGAGAACCATGTTAATATTGAGTGAAGTGTCGAATTCTGTCAGTACAATGTGGTTTTATTCCCTTGAAATGAGCAGTCAGAATTTTTTTTTTTTTTAATTTACGGTCAGTTTGGGGTAACAGGTGAGAAAGAAATGACTTTGGTCTCTCCCGTCCCATGGGTGAGAAAAAGAAATGAAAGTGTGAGAATAAGGATACAAGTGACAGTTCCTCTTTGTTTGTATTGTGATGCTGGCCAATACACGGCGAATCAACCTAATCCAACCATTTAATTTTTTTTTTTTATGACGTAGGAACCAAGGGCCACATTGGACCCACCCATGCCATGTGAACCATTTTTGTGTGAAACAAAGCTGGGTAAAGAAGAGTCCGTCTATCTCCTTTCTCACCCACCCTTTCAATTTCTCCTCTCATTTGCTATTCAAGCACAAGAGAGAATTGTTGTCCTCATAATTTGTTAGCATCTCTTGTGATATCACTTACAGAAAGTTGGTTGCTACTGATTATAAAATGCTTCATTTGTTGCTTGTTTAGATAGTTGGAACTGTGTTCATAATGGTGATCATAAGGGGTTGAGCGCAGCGGTAGTTTGCAATAAGGGTCTTCTTCATTTTGTTGACTATTTCAAGCTTTGTTGCTGTAAGTAATTAAGGTTTCTTTAATGGTTGCAGTTACGAAGAGGCAAAGAAGAAGATGTATGCCTTCAGTACGACAACTTATCAAGGCTTTCAGTGTCTGGTGACGGAGGAAATGTCTGAGAAATTTAGAGGTAAGCTGCCTATCATTCACACTGAAGCCTCATATTAGTTGCCGATATTATCCTTGTGTACTAATTTCTTGCTGGAATCAGGTTTGCCTGGAGTCGTGTTTATTTTGCCAGATTCTTATATTGATCCAGTGAACAAAGAGTATGGAGGTAGAAAACTTAATTTATTACTGCTGATTAGTTCAACGTTAAGTTTGGAGGTAGAAAAAAAAAAACTTAGTTTATTACTGCTTATTATTACTGCTAATTAGGTAGGAAACTTATTTATTCAACATTAAGTTTGTTTCTGGTTGTGGCTATTAGGATTCTTTTAATCAGTTTTTTTATTAAATTAGTTCAAATAACTCTTTTAATCAGTTTCCTGATAAGTGAGCCCTAATGGAAAAAATACTTCCTTTGCTATAAATGTCAGGAGACAAGTATGAGAATGGAGTTATCACACCTAGACCACCTCCGGTTCAGTATGGGAGGCCAAGACCAAGATATGACAATAGACCTAGAGAATTTAATCCAAACCAGCCAAGGCAACCGATGCCAAACCAGCCAAGGCAACAGGTGCCAAACCAACAACATGGTCCATCCTTTGGAGACCAGCGTCCAATGTATGGGGATGCAAGGAATTTCGAACGACCACGAAATTCTCCAATGCAACCTAGATATGGACCACCTGGCACAGGAGATAGCAGAGATCCTATGCCACCAAATGACGCTCCTAGGGGACGAGATCCAATGCCTTCAAATCAGGCCACTTACAACCAAAATGAGCAAGGATATTATAACCCCCAAGGCGGAAGATTTCAACCAGAGCAAAGGGATTCCAGAGTAGAGAACAAAAATTATGCACCTCCACAAGGTCCAACCTACGGGCATGGATCGGGTGGGAGTTATGGTCAAATGGCTGGTGGTAATTATGGACAGGGTGGAGGAAATTATGGACAAGGAGCAGGGTTTGATTACGGCCAAGGAGGAGGAGCAAATTATAGACAAGCAGCACAGGGAAATTATGGACACGGTGCAGGCGGGAATTATGGACAAGGTGCAGGCGGGAATTATGGACAAGGTGCAGGGTTTGATAACGGCCAAGGAGGAGGAACAAATTATAGACAAGCAGCACAGGGAAATTATGGACAAGGTGCAGGCGGGAATTATGGACAAGGTGCAGGCGGGAATTATGGCCAAGCTGCAGGCGGGAATCACGGACAGGGAGTTGGTGCAAATCACATGCAAGAAACGGGTCATGGTTACGGGGGAAATAGAGAAGAGCATAGGTTCGAGCACATGCAAGGAGAGCAAGGGACCTATGCACCGATGTCACATACTGGGCAAACCAAGTAAGAACTCCCCTTGTTATTAAGAAATCATGATGTTCCTTTATCTCTTATTGTGTGTCAAAATTTCAGAGGCATCATGTAATAGTTGAATACATGTTTACTGGTGATCCCTGCTAGAAATCTTCATCCCAGGCTAGCCTTGGGCGGTTGGGCCCTTGAGGGCCTGTAGGTCAATACTAAGCACTATAAAAGGGCCGTAAATTGCAGGCCATTGGGCCTAGAAACTTGGTATGGCCCACATCGAATTCTATACGTTAACCCTCACAAACCAAACATCAGATGGGACTCTTTGCACTGTAAAATTGTCCCAGTATGTCATATCCTAGTCTTCTAGGGACAATTGTCCTTCCTTATCCACTATGACGGCCAAACATAGCCTAAGGGCATAACTACTACTAGAACCTCACTTGTCAATACCAATGAAAATTGGTTTAGCCGTTGTTGGGAAAATCCTCAGCGGTTGTCTTGTAAGATCAGTGTAGACTAATATCTATTTGTAGAGCCTGCATGTATCAATTGATAAAGCTAAACCCCCTTGCTGTGGCCACCATATTGGTGAACTTTTCTCTGACAAGACACAGGGGGCATAACCTTGTGTGGATTGTTTCTAACAGATCGGTGAATAAATTATTTCTGTTTGCCAATAGTAATACTTGTTGGTCCCTATTTTAAATTCCTGATCTTACTGGTTCACACTTCTCTTGGAATCGTATATATTATTTCCCAAGCTCTGAAGTATTCGTTGGACATTGGAATCGTCAATCGACTCAATCCAAGTTACCTTTTCAGTTTTAGTATTTTTACTATTTTTATCTATCACCATTCCTTCCAATATTTTCTAATTTGATATGTCGTGTTTTCAGAAGAGGATGGTGTGGCTGATGTTTAAATCATTTGGCAGATTCTGTTATTAGTTTCAACTGATGAAGCAAGATTTTCCCCCTTTTCTCCGTCTAAGTGGAATTTTTTCCCTCTCTTTCTTTCCTGGGCCATGTTGGCTTTGTTTTGTTAATCATTGCAGGTGAGATGTTGACAAGATTTGAGGACTTTGAGATGATGAGATGAAATACAACTCCACATTTCTACTTGTGTCTCTGCGCGTGAGTGTTTGTGTCAAAACAACAAATCAGAAGACTTTCTAAAGGCCGGCTTTGGTAAATAGTCGTGTTACTTGTCTTTCTTTGTAGCTAGTGGGATTATGAGCTATAATGGATTTTGTTCCAGGAGTCAATATATGTTAGTAGTCTTGTGAATTGTTTTGTTCATTTACATCGTGTTGATTTTGATGTGCCTATGTCGCCTTATGAACCTGGAAAGTCATTTGAAACGAAATCGTCAAATGGTATCTAGTTCTCTAGTCGACTTTTGACCCGAGAGGAAGTGCTATGAAACTTCACGTTACAGGATAAACTTAAGCTCTCTCAGTTTAATAAAGTTATTAATAGTATTGTTAAAAGCCTGCTGACTATTGTTGGTTCCTTCCCTCTCCGGTGGCAGCTGGGATTTATCAATGTCTGGTATTGATTTTGATCATTGCAAGAACATTATACGTAAGTAGCCGGAGAAGGGCGATGGCTGGAGCTTTGCTCTAAATGTGGGAAAGGTTGTTTCTGCTTCTGTTGTTGGTGTGTACTCTGTTTTTTTCTGTTCCGTGGTCCTCCCATATGGTAATGGATTGGGAAATCCTGTAGTGTAAGGCCCTACAAGGTACCCTGTAGGGCGCATTCGGACCATCAATCTTGACAATGAATGGTTGAGATATGATTTTTAATTATGACCGGTAAGAATCATTTATTATTGGTCATAAATGATTTTTAATGTGGACCGTTGATTAATGAGATTGACGGCTCTGTGTCGTCCTACATGTGCATTACATGGTGGTGCATTACAGAACCCCTGGATCCGTGCTATGTTTGGATCTTAGATGTGAAAATTGGAAAGGAAAAATTGTGCTTCTGCACCAATGCTCTATAGAAGGGTCGTAGAGCATACTGCTCGGAATTGCTAATATCTCAAATTAAAGGAAGAAAATTGATTTTCACGACCCCTTTTTTGATATTTACACTTTTTTTTTTTTATAATCTTTTAGTGTTGAAAGTATATATATATATATATATATATATATATATATATATATTTTTACTAAAAGACAAAAAGAAGAGTGGATATAAAAAAGGGGAGTGTGAAAATCAATTCCCTTGGAGGAAATAGCCACATAAATATGGTAAATGGTTTTTTTTTCCATGTCTGATTCAACAAATAAGAAGAAAATGAACGTTTATTTGCTATTTTTTGTTTCCGAACGAGCTTTTCATGAGCTTATTGTCGAGGTTGAGTAATCAGTGATTTGATTTTTATTTCTCCCTCTATTCTAAAAATATTGTTCGGTTTTTAAAATGAGAATTTAAAAAGAATGTATTCTGTCAGAAATAATTAGTAGTAATTTTTTCCCTCCGTAAAGTAAAATAATTAATTGATATCTCGTAACTTGTAAAAAATAAAGGCTGAATTAGTTTTTGACAAAATGGCATTAATTTTAAATTATCTTTTTTTATTTGCTGAGATAATCTTTATGAGACGAATACAGTACTATTTCAGTAGTACTTTTTTCAAGCTCTAGCAATTTAAGGATTTGCTCGAAAAGTTAACAAAATTGAATCCTGTGTTTGAATTTTACCTGCTTGTTATTCATTCGAACGAACTCATACTATCTTCTAGCAAGGCGAGCACGAGTCTAACTACTCTAGTCATATAACAACTCATCACTCACTTTCGATTTTACTATTGGATAGCAATCATTTTCCGGTGTGATTGCCGATTGATTATTGAGCATTCTTGGAGCAATACTCCACACTAATCAAAAACATGTTATATAGCATGCCTATTACAACATGCCACTTACAATTTGCTTACCGAAATAAAAATCGTTGGTTCGTAGTAACACACCTCACACTCACATCAGTGAGGGATCCCGTACTTGATTCACCAATCATAACGAAGTTGAAGTGCCACGTGACGTGATCTTGCTCCACAAGAAATGGAAAAAAAATCGTGACTGCTTCGTTGGTTTCGGTCGTCAAAACGTTGAAAGTAAGTTAAGTAGTAACCATCACTCTCTCTCAAATATTCCGAAGTACAAAAAAAAAAAACAAAAACAAAAAAAACCCATCACAAACATTCTCTCTCTCTCTCTCTCTTAACATAAAAGCAAGAAAATGGCTGCGTGAGGCATACCAGAGATTCCCGCCTATTTCGGTTTTGCTTGTGGTGGTGATCCCTCTCTTGTTCCAAGTTGCAAACACCTCAATCTCTTCTCCTCTTCCGCCCTCCCCCCCTCTCACTATCTCTTCGTATGCCTCTGGTCCTCCGATTCGTTCCTTCTCTTTTCAAGGTAACACATTACCACACCCTTTCCTCTCTCTCTCTCTCTCTCTCTCTCTCTCTCTCTTTCATATTAATATCGTCAATGCATTGAAAATGTGGGTTTTGTTTCTTTATATCAGCGGGTGAATCACAATGATGGTGTGTTTGTTTGTGAACTTTAAGTATTGGTTAATTGAGATGGTTTGTGGGTTTGATGTTCTCTCTTTCAAATGCGTTAATGCATTCCTTTGGCCATGCCAGTGGCTAAATTGGTTCATGGGTTTCCATAATTTCGTTTGCACGAGCCAATACCGCAATACGTGTAGTGATAGGAATTGATTAAATGGGAAATCCAAGAGGGGAAACGTACGAACCCAGATTACAGGACCGCCTTGAGCAGCAATAGTTAACATTTCTGTGCATCTTGCGGGTGTCAAATTGTCATCAGCAGCAATAGTTACGAGTCATCATTTGCTTATACACAATATTAATATTTATGTTTTGTCTTGTGGCTGTCAAATTTTTATCCGTAGCAATAGTAATGAGTAAGCATTTGCGTATATATGTTAAGTTACCGATTGTCCCAAACACTTAAGCTGTTAGAAAATGAGCCCAACAATGCATATCAAGCTATCTAACCAAATAAGCAAGATTTTACTTACCCAAACCAAACCGAGCCTTACGTCTCAATCACTTGGGGTCGGCTACATGAATCCGTTTTCTCTATTGAGCTCTGTTTAGGGCCACTTGTTCACACAATATAAACAAGATTCAGTTCATGTGCATGTACTTTTCCTTCTTCTACATAGCCTATAACTGATTGTTTAATTATGTCCATAATAATTCTGAAAATATTTGGCTCTTCGTTTCTATTTCTGCTTTTTCAGTGAAGGACGTTCGTGGATCAGTTCCATCATGAATTGAAGCTTTAGATGCCCACCTTGGCAAGAGGCTTTTAGGAGTGGATTACTCAATCTTACTTGGGCTGCTTGTTTAGGGTGACAAAGAGTAGGTGCCTGCGTCATTTCCATTGGGCTAAATTTCTGTTTCTTTGCAAGGAATGAACTTTTCATAAACTTCTAATTTAGGCATCATTGTTGTAGATGACTAAACAGGTAGTTCAATTATTTCAATTTGTTCCTCTTTACAATTGCTATAGTGCTGAGGCAGTGTTTTCTAACAAGGATCTGGCATGGTTTAGATTTGAAGTGGTTTCTGGACATAGCATACTTTCAACATCAGCCTAAATCTTCATCAGTTATAGCACCTTTTCTGTAAAGGACACTAGCTGGATTTGGACTCATATTGATGTGTCTGTCGGCATTATAGATTTCAAGTCCCAATGGATGGTGATACTGTTGTTTCCGAGAATCCTACAAGAAATGAGGCTGATGTTTCTCGGAAAGTGGTCTTCTTGCATGGAGAACTGGATATAAGGATTGTAGAAGCAAAAGCACTTCCAAACATGGACTTAGCTACGGAAAGAATGAGAAAGTGTTTTACCATGTTTGGGACTTGTGGATCTCCCTTTGACATAGCGAGTAAATCCCCCGGCAGGCACTCGGCCATTACTAGCGACCCTTATGTGTCTGTTTGCCTAGCGGGTGCTACTGTAGCTCAAACTAGAGTAATAACCAACTCCGAGTTCCCTTCGTGGGATGAGCATTTTCATGTACCAGTAGCTCACCCTGTGGTAAAAGTGGAATTTCAGGTCAAGGATAATGATATTCTTGGTGCCCAACTTATTGGTGTGGTAGAGATCTCCGCAGACAAATTAGTCTCCGGTAATAAAATTGACGGGTGGTTCCCTATAGTTGGATCCTATGGGAATCGCTTGAATCCCGAATTGCATCTTTCTATTCAGTTTATTCCAGTTGGTGAAAACCCTATGCATAAGGATGGCGTTGGAGTAGCAAATACATATTTTCCCCTCCGGAAAGGAGGGAGTGTCACCCTTTATCAGGATGCCCATGTGCCAGATGCAATGCTTCCTGAGATTTTACTGGATGACGGAAAAGTTTTCCACCAAAACAAATGCTGGGAGGATATTTGTCATGCCATATTAGAAGCTCACCACATGATTTATATCATTGGATGGTCTATATATCACCGGGTAAGGCTTGTGAGGGAGCCAACGAGACCATTGCCTTCTGGAGGAGAGCTTTCCCTCGGAGAATTGCTAAAGTACAAGTCACAAGAAGGTGTTCGCGTGCTGTTGCTTATTTGGGATGATAAAACTTCACATGACAAATTTCTTTTGAAAACGGTAATGGTCATTTATTTTCCAGAGATTTTATTTGTATTATCGTATCACAACATGTTTTTTTTTTTGGACGCTAGACCTTTTTGAAGAAAAGAGAGGAGAATTGAGATGTTTACTGAGTATGTCTCTTATATGATTGCATTATTGCACCACATCTAGTCAAAGACTTCAAATTCCTCTTGTATTTTTGTACTCATTGTATCTAATCATAGACTTGAAAGCAGGAAGGTTTGATGCAGACTCATGATGAAGAAACAAGAAAGTTTTTCAAACGCTCAAGCGTCCAATGTGTGCTTTGTCCTCGTTATGCCAGCAATAAGCTTAGTATTTTCAAGCAACAGGTTTGGAATACTTCTTTTCTTATTCATTTGTTTGCTATAGGAGAGCACTTTCCAAGTGACAGGTGGTAGTAGAAAAGGTAATGTTATGATTTATGTAAGTCTTCCAAATTTGTATTCTAGTGAAGTGTTATTGGTTGAGAAAAGTAAGCAACATATCTAACTAATGCGGATTCATGAATTTTAGCTGTTCATTAATTGATGTGATCCGTCCATTCTGAACAGGTGGTGGGAACTCTTTTTACACATCATCAGAAGTGTGTGATTCTTGACACTCAAGCTACTGGAAATAATCGGAAAGTTAGTGCCTTTATTGGTGGTTTGGATTTATGTGATGGACGGTATGATACTCCTGAGCATAGGCTGTTTCGTGATCTTGACACGATCTTTGAAAAGGATTTTCATAATCCCACATTTACGGTAAGGAGTATTGGATATGTCTAGAATTATTTTCTAAGGCTGAGTTTATTTCAATGCTTGTTCGAGTTAGAGTGATTGTGGGATTGCTTTTAACAAGTTGTATTCCTATGGTGCTTCTTTTCGCTATTGTGTTCTGGTTAATATGCACAGTCTCGCTCCCGTGGACCGAGGCAACCGTGGCATGATTTACACTGTAAGATTGAAGGTCCAGCTGCTTTCGATATAATGACTAATTTTGAACAAAGATGGAGAAAAGCCGCAAAATGGCGGAATTTCAAGCTCAAAAAGGTTACACATTGGCATGATGATGCCTTGATAAAGCTGGACCGGATGTCATGGATACTCACCCCCTCTTCTGGTCCTAATGGTGACAGTGCTTTACGTGTTACTGATGAGGAAGATCCTGAGAACTGGCATGTTCAGGTAGGGGAGCATATACTTCTCAAATGTTTGGTGACAGCAAAAGGTTATACATGGTCTGATTAAGTAGCTATCCCCCTTGCCAGGTTTTTCGATCAATTGATTCTGGATCAGTTAAAGGATTTCCAAAAGATGTTAAGGAAGCTGAGTCACAGGTTAGAACTAGCTCAGGGGACTTGTAGAGTTCAGTTACATTCGTTGCAAGCAGGTTTTTTTGTCCTGTTCTATGGTCCCCTAACCTGTCTTTTATTGCAGAGCCTTGTATGCGGGAAGAATTTACAAGTTGACAGAAGCATACATACCGCATATGTTAACGCAATTAGATCAGCCCAACATTTCATATATATAGAGAACCAGTATTTTCTTGGATCTTCATATTGCTGGCCATCATACAAAAATGCAGGTGGGCAAAATACTGAGCTGCCAACTAGTTTTAATTATCCTGAATGTTGTGAGTAATTAGTGGTTGTATCACTTGTAACGCTTTTCAATATAGAAGTTGTCTTTCTAGTCAGTTAATGCATGAAGTTATAGTATTGTTATCTTTCCCTTACATAAATATCAAAACAGGTCTGAAATGGGGATGCAGTATAAATGGAACTAGCATATCTATTTCATTCGATTTGCAGGACTAGCAGTCGTGGATTTAGGAAGGAGATGACACGACTCATATCTTTCTCTTCATCCATAGAGCCCATTTGCAACTTAGATTTCAGATTTTCTTAGTGATGCTAGTAGTTCCGACAACAGCAAGTACTAAGAAGAATGGTGTTGAGTCCTCCCAATCTCTGACAGATTGTCAAACAGTTGTCTTCCACTAGTTCTTAATGTCTCATGTTCTGTTGTTTACACTCATATAAAAGTGCATAGGTGCCGCCGCTGCTATTGTTTAATTTCGTCTATCAACAGTTGTAATGTCTCTTGACTCTTTAGCCTATACCGGATAATAGCAATTACTAGGGATTCCACTGCAACAGTGCAGCATTTTTTATTTCTTTCTTTTGTGTTCCTTTTGTCAATATCCTGTGTTGTCCCCAAACTTTGTCTGCAACCACGCAAAAAAAATTTTTGATCAGCAAAAATAAATTTTATTAAAAAACGGGGAGAAGGGGAATGGGATCTAACAAAGAGTTGGACAATACATATCTAGGGCAAAGCCCAGAACTCCCAAAGGTCTGCAACCACGCAAATTTGAAGATGCTAAATCAATGCCTGTTAGGAGTATAACTTTTGCTCACTTTAATAGTTTTTTTGTTATGCACGTTTCATTTTGAAAAACTTGAGGAACCATAATTGAAATGAGCCGGCTTTTAATGCTTCAATTTGTTGTTGGAAGCAGGTGCAGATAACCTAATTCCTATGGAACTTGCTTTGAAAATTGTCAGCAAAATCAATGCAAATGAACGCTTCTCTGCCTATATCGTTATTCCAATGTACCCGGAAGGTGTCCCCACTAGTGCTGCCATGCAGGAAATTCTTTTTTGGCAGGTTAGACTAAAATCCCATCATTTCCCTGTAAGTTGTTTTCCATGCTTATATCAATTGTGCAGTAATGCTAACTAGAAAAATGACCTCATGTATTATATAATGACCTCATTTTTTGAGCTAGAAATTTCTCGTTAAGAATAGGGGAGTGATTTTGCCACTCCCCTTTTTGTTAATGCCACTCCCCTTTGTGTTTTGATTAGATGATTTGTTTTGTGAGAGAAGGGTATTGGCATTAACAAAAAGGGGAGGGGCAAAATCAATTCCCGAAGAATATACTGTTGATTGAGCATGTTTGCTTTCTCTTTTTTCTCTTCCACTAACCCTGAATTAAAACGCCCACAGGGGCAGACAATGACTATGATGTACAAGATAATTGCAGAGGCTCTTGAAAGAGCAGGTCTTTCTGATTGTTATCACCCACAAGATTATTTGAATTTCTATTGCCTTGGTAAGCGTGAAGCTTCATCGCCAGAAAGTTCGGCTCAACATAATCAGCCTCCTGAGAACCGCGCATTGGTATAGTATTTCTTATCTGAGAAACTGTGAGTAAGGTTGCAAGGGTACTGAAATATACAACACTGAATCCTTTTTTCTCTTTTGCTGTTCAACACTGAAACCTTTAGCAATGGCTTTTTTTGGCATTTTCTCTCATAAACCAGGAATGAGACTTACTCTAAATTCACTTTTCATTGCTATTCATTTCATCTTACTTCTTATTCAATGGTTGGAGAATACATATTAGTTTACATGTTCATTCTCGTTGTCTTCTGGAAGATGTTCCCCATTTTCGCCAAGGATTAGCTATGAATTGGCCTACGTTTTGTAATATGTTTCTCTCTTTCTTCACACAGGGATTAGCTCAAAGGTTCAGGAGATTTATGATTTACGTCCATGCCAAAGGGATGATAGTTGATGACGAGTACGTGATAATAGGATCTGCAAACATTAATCAGAGATCTTTGGATGGTTCAAGGGATACAGAAATAGCAATTGGTGCTTATCAACCAAATTACTCATGGGCCAAAAAGAAAACTCATCCACAAGGACAGGTTCGAATCTTAAACTCCAATGAACACTTGAATGAGTTATGATACTGCTAGAACTTGAAGCAGTTGACTGAGATGGTTTCATCAAATATAAATATGAGATTGGTAATTTGGTAATGTATTTGTCAGTGTATAGGAGGTGGTCGGAGGCCTTAATGGCTTGGAAGAGTGAGTTTTCTATTTAGATGGGTTCAAAATTGTGTCCTTTCTCCATAATCAATTTGCCGTGGCTTTTTTATTTTTTCCACGAAGAGTGAGTTTTCTATTGTTGGGGGGATTTGAGCCGAATAAATCTTCAACATTACTGTTGTTACACGCCTTAGGTAGAACTCAACCCCTAAAGTTAACTGTTGAAATGGGGTGCCCTTGCCCATGCAATGTGGGACTTTGCTTCACAACTGTAACTAGGACTGTCGCTATCACTCCAACCAATCGATCGAGTACAGAAAAGAGTAAAAATGGAAGTACGTTTTCGCTTCTTTCTAAATATGCAGCCTCCTACATTGAGTACCTCCACAGGATAGACCTCAACAAGGAGTTACAGCAACAAGTAATTGACTTCAATACAAACTTCGAAGTTCTGAATTTGGTCCTTGACACGAGTGTCGATGTCGGACACATTTTCTAAGCTACAATTGAACCCAAGTCAATTCCTAGTTCATGGTTATTTACTGGAACGACATTGTTGATACAGGTTTATGGGTATCGGATGTCTCTCTGGGCTGAACACCTTGGCAAGCTCGAAGACTCATTCCGCCAACCACACACCGTTGAATGTGTTAAGATTGTCAATGAGATTGCCAAGCAAAACTGGCAGGCGTTTGTGGCGGATGAGGACAGAGAAATGTCGGGACATTTGATGCGTTATCCGGTTGAAGTAAGCAGGAGTGGGAAAGTGAGTCCATTGCCTGGTCATGAATCATTTCCTGATGTTGGAGGTAAGGTTCTTGGATCCCCCACCAATCTCCCTGATGCCCTCACAACCTAACATTAACCTTGAAGCAGTTCTGTAGCAAAAGTGCTTTGGAAGTGAAAAAATGGAGAAAATAAAAGAGAGAAGAACAAAGGAAGCATGTATACTGTTTGATTAATCATAGGAACTGAGAATGCACCTCCATTAATGTGGGAGTGCTACCAAGTGTGATGTAAATTGTGTATATTTGATTAAACCACATATGTAAGATGAAGATCCTATTTTTGTACATTAAACCAATAATTGTCAGCAGATGGATGAAACTATCTATATGCAAATTAAACCCGACGGGTTTGGCAAAGTGAGCATGAGAAAACAAATAACTATTTGTCCTACTTGAGATCGCATGATCGAATCCATGGAGTGCAAAACATTCCAAACCTTGGGGCTACTGAAAGGTTTGTCCGATCGTTAATTTCAAAGCTCCGGAATAAGTCGAAGTGGGTGAAAGCTGGCCTGGACATCCGGTTATTAAAAAAAACTATCTATATGTAAATTTCAGCTTTTGTGATGAAAAACAGTGCAATATTAGATTTCATTGTTGAAGCATCCAAAGAAGAGGAATTGCTGCCAAAAAAACTACTTGTCCCATGTCTGAAGCCAATCCTATGTTCGGACTTCGGATCTTGGATTTGTCTTGAGAAATGAATATTAAAAGGAAGATCTAATTTACTTAAAACATGTTCACTTCCATGGGTTAAACAAACAAAAAAGTGAACTATAATTTGTTCTCACTTTTGTTAGCCCACCCAAGAACTAGAAGCAAATATAACTTCTCCAATGTCACTTTTGATTTCTATCAACGACAATTATTTTCCCTTCACAAGTGTAAGATTATTTTGTTTTGATAACCGGATGTCCGGGCCAATTTGCGTGAACCTCGATTGATTCTGGAGCTTAGAAGGTAATGATCGGGCATAACCCGCGGTGGACAAATGTCGTACTAAGATTTTTGGTTATATTAGTTCAAGGTCATGAAAGTTAGGTAAAGAAGTCTCAAGTTAGTTGGGACTTTGGGTAATAGAAGGGGTGATCAATTAAGAATTCTCCGGCTTGTACATGGTGTCAAAGCAGGCGACCATTTCGTCCCATACTGAACAAGAAAAAATTTCACACCAAAAGATGATAGATCCAACAAAAAAAAAAGTTCAAAGGATGATAGACCGAAATAGATACCCTATCGATATTTCTTTACTCTCGGGTAAGGAAAAGTCTAGCGACACCGCATTTTATCCTCTATAGACACAAGTGTGGTTGGCTCTAAAAAAACACTTGCGTCGAAAACGACAAGTTCTTGGTGTTCTCATTTCACTTCGAGCTTCGAATTAAGGTTTGTCATCAGCATGAAGGGGCCGCTCGCCCGTTCCCCTTCCCCCCCGGATTGAGTTCTTTTTTTTTCTGCGGAATTTACGGATTTCTGTCTTTTGTTCATATCGTCTCCCATGGAGATGGATTGCTATGGAGGATTTCTACTTCTTACCCATTGATCACTTCTACTTGAGAGTATGAAATGTCTTGTCACAGGCTCTTCGAGTAATAGATAAGGAAGGAAGGAGAAACAGGAAAGGTGCTGGGAGCCGGGGGGTAAAAGCGGAAAACTATTGGCTCGGCGCATGCGTCAATTTATTTTAAAGGCGTAATTCCCTCAAAAGTTGACCGCATAGCGCAGTGGATTAGCGCGTCTGACTTCGGATCAGAAGGTCGTGGGTTCGACTCCCACTGTGGTCGACAGGCTTCTTTCTCATCTTTTTCCTATGGAATTGATTTTCACACTCTCTGTTTTTTTATATACACGCTCCTTTTTTTTTTGTCTTTTAACAAAAAAAAAAATCACATATACTTTTCAATACTAAAAAAAAAAAAAGGAAGCGTGGATATCGAAAGAGGGAGTGTGAAAATCAATTTTTTTTTTTTTTAACACTTTGATTTCCCCAACTCATTATAGTGAAGTGAGCCAAAAAAATTCTCCCAATTTTCCTATTTCCTTTGGGTACAATGAAGCTCTTTGTTTTTTATATTGATATTTTGGGCTTGAATTTAAAATTTTCTTGTCTTGTTTTAGGCATTTCCCACCCACTTAACAAGTAAAAACGATTTTGTTGTCCTTTTATTGACGCAATAGTCAAGAAGAGTGACATGATAGTAGTTGTTAGTCGGGCTAGGGAAAGAGGAAGACTTAAACTGACTTTGGATATCGTGATACGAAAATACTTGAGCTTACTAAATTTAAGTAAAGAAGTAGACTAGTAGTAGCCCTAGATAGAGCTCAAAAAAAAAGAAAAAAGAATTCATGCAGCCAACCTCAATTGATTGAGACACAAGGCTCGATTCGGGTTGATTTGGTTATGTTTGTATGAATCAATAGGACCATATTTTAACTTTTTCTTTTGCCATGATTCATCCAATAGTCAACCAACAAAAAAAAAACATGCTTAAATCACCTCAGCGTATCTTTTGTGAATGGGGGTGTCCCAAACTTATTTTGAAGACTGGGACATATCTTTCTCTTCATTGATACGGATTTATGTGCACGTCTGCGCCTAATTATCAACAAATTTCAAAGCGTACCTAATGTGTAATTTGTTTGTCATTCAAGTTAATTTTGATCTTTCTTCAATTTACTTGTTCAAAACTAATCATCCGCGAGCGTAATTTTTTATTTTTTTTTGGCATAGTTCGGAAGACCATAATCTTTTCAAACCGAGTTCCCGAACGCAGAAAAACTTCAAAGATTTTTATTATGCTTTAAAATTGATTCACGTGTTGCTCTGAAGTAAGTTTTAGCGATGACTAATAGTGAGTAACATCATATCACGATGGTATTACTCGATGTACATCTAATTTGATTTCTACGGATGTAACGAATTTCACCAAAACGCCAAATGTTCCGTCGTAAGTTTTTCCTTAACTATAGAGAAACAATCCGAAACTCTAGATAGTCAACAAACGACCCAAATGGAACAGAACCCCTAAAAAAAAAAAAAAAAAAAAAAAAAACTTAAATCCCTATGTATGTACAACTCCCAATTGACTTCAACAAGAGATCCATCAGATGGTGGACACGGATTTATTTTCCGGGTCAACATCCCTTCACCGCTCAAATTTCGAGTGAAACCCGATACTAATGGATGGGTCAACACCTGAGCCGCCGACCACGCCTAGGGCTGTAAATGAACTGAGTCGTTCGAAAACAGTTTGAGGCTCGGTTCAGCAAGAGCTCGTTCGAGTTCGATTCATCTGCTAAACGAACTGAAGCTGAATCTCAATTCTAGGCTCATTTCGTTAATGATCCGAACCTGAGCCTAACGATATTCGGCTCGGTTAGGCTCTCGAACCTATAATTAAATTTAATTAATAATTCAAAAGGGGTCTATTTGTAAATATGAAAAATTTTAAGGTTGTATATATATAATTCAATACTAATTTTTCTCCCAAATTCTATACGATCAATGAGAGAGTTTGGGTTCGCTTGAGTTTAATGAGCCAAGCCGACCAAACCCGAGTCTTGACGAGCTCAATTCGAGCTTAGATTCGGCTCAACTTGATTCGTTTGAGTTTAACGAGCTAAGATGTTCAGGTTCAAATTGAATTCGAGCCAGACTAGTACTTTAATGAACCTAACCAAGTCGAACCCAAGCCTGAAAAAATTTTAACAAGCCAAACTCGAGCCAAATTGTTCAGGCTCGAATTGAACTCAAGCCAGACTAGTACCTTAACAAATCCAAACCGAACTTAACAGGGTTCGACTCGATTCGGTTCGTTCACAGCCCTCGGTCCACCCCTTACCAGACTCCCAACACTCCATGACGATAGTCCCGACGAAAAGTTTAAACGATCACAGATTAAAAACAAAACAAAAAAAATACTCAATTGAGTTTCCTTTTAATCTGGGAGAATTGGAAGCTCCACTGAATTTCTTGGTAAAACTGTTAGCTTCGTGGGAAAAGGTGAAGTAATTTAAGCGCAAAGTTGTAACTCAAGAAGACCGCATAGCGCAGTGGATTAGCGCGTCTGACTTCGGATCAGAAGGTCGTGGGTTCGACTCCCACTGTGGTCGACCATCCCTTCTATTAGCTCTTTTTGTTACCGTATTTGTTTTATTATTACACACTACAAGTTCGAAGTTTTTCTCTCTTCAGCTCATTATTTTGATGGCCAAAATAATTCGCCAATTTTCATAATTTCCTCAAACATGTAATAATTTTTTTTTTTTTGCCAATCGGAAACAATTTTATTGTTCAAAGTAAAGACATCAAAAGAGGCCTCTCTGCAAACCCAACTTGGAAAATCCCCTTGCCAGGATGTAATAATTCATTTAATAAAATTTCAAAGAGGTTGAAGATGAAGCTTTTTTATTTTTATTATTATTATTAAAAATGATTTCTGCACTTTTCCTTTTTCTACGAACCCACTCCATTTACATCTTTTCGTGAAATATCTGTAAACCCTCCGTCCCAAAAAGAATGACAATTTTTAAAATTAGAATTAATCGAGAACTATCAAACAAGATTCATATTGAAATATACAAAGAATTAAAATTGGCACAAATATCAAAAATTGACATCTAATTTGGAATGGAGGGAGTATAACTTTTGGTGCAAAAGACAAAAAAAAAATAAAATAAAAATTGAAGTGCATTAATCAGAAATGAGAGTATGAAAATCACTACTCTTTTTATACTATTTGATAATTTGGGCTAGAATTTGAACTTTCTCCGGCATCTTGTTTTCCAACTAGTACAAGTAATAACGAATAACATTTTTAGCTTTCTTTTGCTTATGAGTCATCCATTAGTCATCAACTAAAAAGAAACATGCTTAAATCACCCTCCGGGATTTTTTGTTGGATGAGTGAGTCCCAATTTATTTTGGAGACGGGCACATATATCTCTCTTAATTTTATTTATCAGTACATCCATCTAATTACAGAGTAACCAAGGTACAAAAGAATGGGTAAACAAGTTTGATCTATTTATAGTGAGATAATTAGGAACACCATAACACGATCGATGATATCATATACTACCTAATGTACATTTAATTTTTGGTTTCTAAGAATATCACCGAGACTTTGCATATCCGGTTCTTTCGGTTAACGAAAGAACGCTCTCTTATCTAATCAACAAATGGCTAAAAATCCCTCATGTATGTACAGCCTCCATATTGATTTCTACAAGGAAATCCAATTGATGGTGGTTACGGATCTATTTTTCGGGTCAACATTCCTTCGCCCCTTGATTTTGGGGCAAACCCGATACAAACGGGTGGGTCAGGAGCTGAGCCGCCGTCCACCTCTTCCTCGACTCCTTCTCAAGACAACACCCGATGAAGCTCCGGAACTCTGCCGACGCGCTCTCCGGCAGCCCCGGCGGCTCCCCGAAACATATCGCACACATCAGCGTCGCCCAGTCGGGCCTCTGACCCAACTCCAGGAACGGGAAACGACCCATGTAGAGCTCCATCAACGTCAACCCGAAGCTCCATATGTCCCCGGCGTACCCGTCGTAGTTCCCCCCGTACGCTTCCGGGTCGAACCGCTCCGGGCTCATGTACGCGCACGTGCCGACGTACGACTTGCACGGGTCAAGCGTGCGGCGCATGATCTTGCTCACGCCGAAATCCGCTATCTTCACCTCCATCTTCTTGTTCACCAGGAGATTCGCCGGCTTGATGTCCCGGTGCACGATCTTGAGCGAGTGGAGGTAGTCGAGGCCGCCGAGGATCTGCCTCGCCGCAGCGGCGATCGCGTCTTCGGAGAAGGTACGGGCGGTTTTCAGGAGGCAGTCTAGACTCCCGGCGTCCATGTACTCCAGCAGGATCGCCCCGTCGCCGTTCGGCTTCTCGAACGTGCCGTGGAACTGGACCACGTGCGGGGAGTCCGTGGCGCGGCGGAGGATTTCCAGCTCAAGGAGGACCTGGCGGCGGAGGGTCGGGTCGAGGTTGGTGTGGACTAGCTTGAGGGCGTAGATTTTGGAGGTGTGCTTGTGGCGGACTTTGTAGACCGTGCCGCTGTTGCCGTGGCCGAGGACTTGGAGCTTCTCGAAGTCCGCCGCAGAGGCGGTGGCGGAGGAGTGGGAGGTGGTGGTGGTGGGAAGGAGGGGTAGAGGGAAGCGCGGGAGGATATCCTGTAAGGGGAGTTGGAGACTCAAATGGCGGCGTTCTCGTACTACGGCCATTTCAAATTATGCGTAAACTGATCCGAATAGCTCGGCCAGTTATTAAAACTGTCGGAGTATAGAGATAGAGAGAGAGAGAGAAAGAAGGGTAGAGTATATTTGGTCATATGAGTAGCTTTATATTTGTATACAGTGAGATATATGGGGGGATGGATAGAGTATAGAAGTGGGACTGTGGGGGTGGGGGGAAGGAGAGGGGAGCAAAGCAAGTGGGACAAGTGACGGCCGTGAGTGAGAAGGACGGTGGAAGGAGGGTTGGTGGTGGGCCGCAACCGATAGACGCCATGCCTGACGTGGGGTCTTTTTTTTGTCTGCCTTTAGTGGTTATATGTCACACGTGATAGAAATGGCCCTAGTTTATAGCTTTTCTTTTGATCATAATCTTCACAAGCAGCCATCCATGGAGGCTTTTGGGGACTAATTATTCAGTGCTCCGAGAGTATACTTTCTTTTCGGTTTACATATGGACAACGTGTTATAACTCGGTACGATTTCGCTCAAGTAGTCGACTGATAACCTGACTAGCCAATGGCTAATTTGAACTTGTCTGTTGAAAAGAAGCCCTGACAGAGAATAACAGGTTCTTTGTGAGGGGAGACAGTATCCTCCCGAAATAGTATTGAATAATTTTCCCTAGCAAGGAAATATACTCCATGCGTAGTAGAAATTGGGCACCCACCCACGTAGGTACGTTAGGGGGTGCAAAAGATGATGATTACTAGTTGTTAATGATGGAGTGCTGAGTTTGAGAGATGACGAAAGTTCCTATCAATAAGATAAATTAGCCTATACAGCTATTTCAATACTGGCTTTTAATAAAGTGGGTGGGGACGGCCCGCTACTGCCCCACCACGGATTGTGATTTTGCAACATCTTACATGTATTAAGAATTGGTAATTGATTTCGACACTTCACTTCTTTTTCTGTTCTTTTTTATAATCATACTTGAATATTTGTCTTTTACTTCCTACGGCATAAATTCTTTGTCCAGTCTGCAAAACGGAGTGTTAAAAATAATCAAACTTTTTTCAGAAATTAAAAAATACTCATTGATATCTAATAAGTTGTTGAAAAACTTTTGATTTTTTCTTGCAAAAATTGTATTATTTTTAACACTCCGTTTTGCAGACCGGACAAATAATTTAGGACGGAGGGAGTAGTTTTCATAATACATTTAACAAGAACACTAAAAGAAATATATAAGCATTACCTGCCAACAAATTAGATCTTTCGGCCAATATGGGAAGAAAGCCACGATAAATAAACAATTCAAACTGGAGCAGGACATGGGCAGTTAGTTTGGATATTGGTTTTCATTTCTTTTTAGCCCAAACAGATTAAATTCTTGATTCCACCTGGCTCGTATGTATAAACTCGGCTCGTATATAGAGGTTTTTTTGAATAAATTAATGGGTCTCGACTCATTTACCAACAAGCCGAGCACGGAAACTAGAAAGCTCGACTCTGCTCGGTTTGTTAATTTGCATCCCTATCTACAACTCCTCTCAGTGGTACTTAACCATAAAATTAATTAGTAAATACTCCGACAATAAATATTTTGCATAAAATAAGTTGGTAATAAACTCTTCGTAGTTAGTGCAGGCACTGTAAGCGTCGGTTTGTGTTTATGGCATGGGTGCATGAGAAAATTTTGGGTGCATGGCGAATACCACGTGGCGGTAATCGTCGGCGATTCGAACCGTCCAAACGTATTTTGGACGACTCATAATATTTATTCCTCTTTCTTCCCTCACTCCATCACTCTCTCTCACATGTTTCTCTCTCTAAAATTCGAACCGTCAAAAACACATTCGAACAACTAAGATCATCGACGAGTACCATGTGTATAGTACCTGCCCGGCACCAAAAACTTCTGGAGCAAGCATACAATATCCAGACTTGTGTGGTTGTAAGGAATTTTGAGTACCCTATACATTATGCAACTTGTATAATACCGTTGGGTTTGATCATTGATGTCATGAATAGTTTTGTCGTTCAAAGTTGCATTATTATTTAACGGGACGGTTCCGGAAACACCTAAAAAAACACTAAAAATTTAACGCATTTTACCGTCTCGTTTTCACAAATAAAAAAGTTTCAGCATTTTACCCTCTCATTTCCGCTAACAAAAAAACTGTCAGCAAAAACTTTTTTTGGCTACAGGAACTCTATTCACAAATCCATCAACAACTTATTCACTACCGAAAATAACTTAACATTTTTTCAACAACTTATTCACTACCGGAAACACCTAACAACTTCTAAATCACAAATAAAAATTTACAAATTTTTCACAACCGAAAACACCCCATAGTATGTAGTTGATCTGATCAATAATTGGGGTGAGCAAGTTGTGATTTGTCATGCCTAGTATATTTTCTGTTTGGGCCCATATGTATCCTCTCAGAGAACAGTGTGATATGTACATGAACTGGTTTATGGGTATCGACGCAGGACGCAGTGACTTCAAAAGTTTTGGAGATATGGAGTCGATTATCATTACGGGGAGAAGCCATAGCACGATATGGCAACAAAATTTGTTTTTGTTATAGTAATTCTACGTACTGGGTACAAGCACGGAAAAAATTTGATATTTTTTAACAACTTATTTACTAGCGGAAACACCTAACAACTTTTCAACCACAAATGAAAATTTATAAATTTTTCACTATCGAAAACACCCCCTTAATGTATTAGATTTTCAATATAAAACTACTTGAATTGATGGATGTTCATAATATAAACTACACTGTTCCGATATAGTTGGGAATGAAACTACGTATTACTAGTCAAAAAAGAAGAAAGTGTTAAGTTGTGCACCTCTGCCTGGGTGTGCAGCCACCACTTTACCGATGGCAAGAGTATCGATGTGTGTGAGATCCACTTTAGAGTCCTACACAAATGATTTGAGTCATTCATTAATTTTAAAAATTATTTTTTGAAAATAATTAGCTAAATCGGATAATTATAAGTACTTGATTCAATTTTAGAAATTCCGAATTCATGATAATGAATTCTGAATAGAAGTTGGACAATTTGATCAAATACGTACAATTATTCAATTGAGCTGATTTTTTTACGTAAAAACTTAAAACTTCTATTTTAAAATTTATAACTTAAAACTTCTATTTTAAAATTTATGTACGGTTCAAATAATTTATATGGGACCTTGGAGTGGGTCCCTACACACATCGGTACACTTGCAATCAATAAGCATAGCGTTTTTGCATGTACATTGGACAAATTTGGATACATACTTAACCAGATCTATGTACACAAATTTGCACATACAATATTACTCAATATTAAATCGATGACACTGCGAACACAGACAATTTTGCGGGATGGGGGAGTATAGACTTTCATGCCAAATTAAATAGATTGTTGTTGATCGAGGAATTAGAAGGCCAGAGTAAGAAAAAGAATAAGTAGATTAGAAATTCATTATTATTCAAGAATATACTCGCAAGATGATGGATGTTGGTGTTACATTGGGAATTATCTGCAAAGGGGGCAGAAAATTTAATTTGAAGAAATTGGTTGAAATGGAAGGGGAGGAGATTGCTGATAGGGAGGAAGCGTTGAAGAAATATGCAGAGTTAGAAGAGGGAGAATTTTCTAATATGGGGATGACACTTCCTTTTTTTTTGGAGTTCTAGTTTTCTTTGTGGGTGTCTGCGATTGGTGTTTAGGTTTCGGTGCTTTTGTTGTTTGGCTTTTCGGTCTCTTTCAGTGGTATGGGGGTTATCGTTTCCCTTTCTTTGGCGCTCTTGTTTCCTTGTGGGTCCTTTTAGGGGTGTTAGGTTTTGGTGGTTTTGTTTTTCTGGCCTTTTGGTGGCTTGCGGGTGTTTTTAAGGTTCGTTTATGTTGACGTTGTAGGGTCTGTTATTTTGTTTTGGGCTTAAGGCTTGCTTGATGTTTGCTTGTTTTCAGGTCAGTATTCTTTGAGTTTTTGGTATCCAGTTGGCGTCTTGCCTTTTTTGCTGTTCTTTTTCGGTGATTTTGGATGGCTTACACTAGTGTGCTCTTGTTCCGTTTAATCTTAGTTATCTTTTATAAAAATTAATAAAATCTTTTTGCTGTTGCAAAAAAACATCCCAAGTGTTTTAATAGAGAGCTGTGCACAGAGCACGTTTTTTCCCCTCGCACAAAGATGATCGGAGCCGCTCATTTTGTTCAAAATATGTCGTTTAAGGGCTCTGTAAAAAAGGAGCTTCGTTCGATATCGTTACAGACGTTAACAAAACACCCAAAATCACTTCAGGATGGCCTAAATTCTGAAGTGATTTTGGGTGTTTTGTTAACGCCTGTAACGATATCGAACGAAGCTCATTTTTTACAGAGCCCTTAAACGACATATTTTGAACAAAATGAGCGGCTCCGATCATCTTTGTGCGACCCGAGTCGGAAAAAAACATGCTCTGTGCACAGCTGCTGTGCACACTTGCTGTGCACATAGCTTTTCTGTTTAATAGAAGCACTATCTTAATTAACATGAATAAACACATTCCACACCACGAACAGATTTTAACCGTTCATCCATCATTGTCAAGATAAAATCTAAGCCGTCCATTGCCGAAATGGACGGCTCAGATGGGGACAACATGGGTCCCTGGGTTCCAGACTAGAAGGTCGAACAAGAAAACTTTAAAAGTAATTTGAAACCTTAATCCAAACTTGGGAGGATCACTTACCATCCGATTTTACGCATGTTTGCATAACAATTGCAGGGAATATTCCTCCAATTAAAAAAAAAATCTGAAAGGTATCTCGGTAATTTGTAAAAATCAAATTGACACAAATCAGAAACATTATATTAAGGGTCATCATCGGACCGGGCTGGGCCGGCCCAGCCCTCCAAGTCACTATCCAAGCCCGGGCAGACAAGGCTTTTACTATTTTGCGGGCTGGGTGGGCCGAGCTACCTACCATAAATTGAAGCCCAAGCCCGGCCCACGGGCTAGCCCAATTGACGGGCTAGCGGGCCAAAAGCCGGACCAGCTTAAATTTCCTTGGCCAAGGGAAAAAAAAAGAGGCTTTTGGGCTAATGAGTGGGCCCGTGGGCATGCTATTGGGCGGATACCACGGGCGGGCTCACGGGCCGGGCCGAGTAAAAATTCAAAGGTCCAAACCCGCCCATTACAAACTACGGGCTGGGTAAAAACCCAATGGGCCAGGTGGGCTTCGAACGGGCCGCGGGGCTTCGGACTAAATGATGACCCTTACATTATATGGGCTTTGTTTGGAAACCAGAGAAAAGAAAAATAAAATAAAGGTAAGTTTAAAAATTCAATCATTCCTGCAAACACTTTGCACAAACATACAAGTGGATGTCTTGGCTTCACACAAACTCTATACCACTAGTGTGCGTAGAGCTCACACACCCATGTGAATATGTTGTGCTTTTGTTCGTGCAAAGTGTTTTGTGATTTTAGAATTTTCCTTAAAAGTTTTCCTATCGCGTATTTGATTTGAGAGGAAAAAGAAGAGAAAAATGACCAAACAGAGTATTAGGAACACTAAAATCTTCTTACACATTCCTTATTCATTACTTTCTCCATCCTCATTTTTTGGTCCCAATTAGAATTTTTTTTGTTTCAAAAAGATTGTCCCATGTCAAAGTTAGATGGGTAATAGATAAAGAATTTTCTATTTTACCTTTTCATTTTTAAATTAATACTAGTGCAAAATGTTATGATTGTAGGGTAAAGAAAGAAAAAAAACAAGTTTTCCAAAAGTTCAACGATTGCGTTCCTTGAATTATAGTTGGAAACTTGGAATTCCAAAAACCGACTACAAAATGGGGACGGAGAATATTTATTTTTACTCGCTTTTCACAAGTTCCAAACAGAGGGGGTGTGGGATGAAATTGGTCAAAGTAAGTTGTTTAGGAATCAAAATGACACAAGAATCATAGTTTATGCTTTGTTTAGAAGTTGAAGAAAGTGAGAGAAAAGAAGAGAAAGAAAATTGAGAAGAAAATGAGAGGAAAATGTTACTCTTCACACTTCTAGATTTTTTATTTTCTCTCCTCTTTTCCTCCAAATCAAACAATGGGAGAGAATTTTTTTTCAATTTTTCCTTCCTTTCTCTCACTTTTCTCAAATTCCAAACAAAGCCTTAGGGCTTGTTTGAAACTTAGAGAAAAGAAAAAGAAAAGAATGGAAAGAAAAGGAAAGGAAAGTGGGGAGGAAAGAAAGGAGGAAAATTCTTCGTATTTTCCTTTTTTTTTCCTCTCGAATCAAAATCAAAACAATGGAAAATTATATTTCCTTTCTTTTCTATGGGTTCGAAATAAAGTCTTAGGGACCGCTTTGATATTTTACCCAAATTCGCTCTACTCGGTCTCAAATTCTTTTCGCAACCTTCAACTTCCAGTCATCGCATAAACGTGACCATCACCACCAGCACCACCATCGTCGCCTGCAGGAAAAAACATGGGTCTCTCTCTCCTCTTTCCGTGAACCTCAACGCAAAATTCGTGACAAACCTTCAGGAATTATCGCCACCCGCTTTCGCCCATTCTGCTATCTCGTTCCCCTCATGACCCATTCCGTGCATATATGCACGTAGATTGAAACCCCATTTCAACGCCCTTGTTTTGAAGCTATTTCTCTGTCCAGGTAAATTTTTTTCTGCAATCAGGCATTGGGAGATAATTATCTTGATGGGTTTTTCTCAAGTATGTTAAGATCCGTCGTTTGAATTGTTTTTTCCACCTGGTCGTTTGCATTTTTGTGTTGCCCTAAATTGAACCTAGATGAGTCGTTATGCATGCTTATGTTGGAATTTGATATTCGAAGGTGGTCGGTTAATTGGGTTTCCAAGTATCGATTCTTTTATTTCTGCGTAAGCTCGGCCGAACACCTGAGTTACCCGGAAAAAAAGGTTTATCATTTTCTGTTGTGGGTCAGAAGGTATTTCCAACCATCACTCGTCATTGGTCACAAATATCAGTTGCGGTACGCCTGTAGGTAAATGTATATTTTATTTTCTCTGGTCCTTTCCGCAAATTTGGGCTTGAAGAGAGCAAATACATGATTAGAAGCTCCATTTCATGTGAAGCACTTCAATAGGAAAACCCAAAATGTGAGCAAAATTTTGAGGAAATGATCACTAATGGAACAGTGGTTTTGAAAAACTTGTAAAGGACGTGCAAATTTAAGGTTGAGTCAAGATTTGGGTTCGGGCTGACATGCTCTAGCTGAATCTTCGATTTCTGTTGAATATTTGGATAATAAGGAGATGGGGCTCCCAAGTGGTCTTCCAGTTGTGAAAATACGCAAATAGCTCTTCCCTACCCCATTGCATTAACATACACGCACATGCTAGTAAGTCGTAGCACACAGTAAAGATAAAGTAAAATGTAATAGTTGGTTAATGTGATGCCATTCTTGGTTGCTGATTTTTAAATGGGAACGGCAGTTAGCCCAACTTCTGATGCTTTCCTCTTGGCATATTCTTTTATGTTATGCATGCTTAATGTTTGTGCATTTTGCATCTTGTTTAAGTGATTCTTTGAAGTAGAGTTGGCTTCGGATGCAGCTTTTGTATCTAGAGTAACAGCAGTCATGAGTAAGAGCTGTCATGTAGATATACTTAGAAGCAGATGTGGATTACCCTCTACTATGTTCCTTTTTATCTTATGGTTCTATTGAAAATATTTTCTACAGAATCAGCTTCATTCTAGGTCGTTAATACAGATCTATTACTTCTTTTAGACTAGATTATATCACACAATTGACGTTTTCTGGATGCAGAATAATATTTGACATGTACATAAATTCAGGGATAATTGATCTGTAGTAATAACAGAAGGGATCAGGAGTTTTTAAATTTTTTTTATGTAAGATTTGTTTAGCAGTTAATACTTTCTTGTGAGAAAAGTCCATCTTTCCTGGAAGCATATCCTGTTTGGTGCCGAATGTGTAGCTGTTAGCAATATTTATTAAACAAAAATGAATCATAGTGGAATCAAGACCAACTTTACTCAAAAATCTAATCATGGAATTCCGTCATTCACATGTACAATTAGTTGACATCATTAAACATTAATTCCCTCTTAGTGTACTCTTATACAGATAAAATCAAATTGCTTTTCTAGTCATCTTGTTGACATTGACTTGAGTTATGGCCTAATCTATTGGCATATGTTTGTATGCATTTAGCCATGAAGTTGTTAGACTCCTCACACCTGATGTTATAGCATGTTTTCCAAATATTGCTGCATGAAAAAGCCTATTGCTAAACTGTCATTTATCATACTATTAAAATCTATTAAAATCAAAACATTAATCTTATCAATCACGTTTATTTATGCTCCCAGTAAATTCATGAGGAGAACAACACATCAAAATGTTGCATCACGAGGCCCAGACCTATGGCCTATTAGGAAGGCCCTAACATTGTCTGATGTGGATATCACTCATCCGTTCCTCACTCTACCTCGCCAACCAGTTGAGGATCATATTGTCGTGCATTTGGCCCCACAAGAGCGGGACCATTTAAGAAACTTAGAGCATGTAATTGTCAATGCCCAAGATGATGATACTGGTGACACGTATATGATGAAGCTGAAGTGGCGTGGGAGTTACTATAACCTAATTGGGAAATGGGGCACAATTGTTCGAGGGAAGGGACTTGTTGTTGGGAGGGAAATCAAAATACGCTGGCGTAACGAGTGCTTACACTTCTCCGTTTCACCGCAGCAGGATGTTGTAGTACCCCAAAGGCAGATTGTTGCAGCACCACAAGAGCAGCAACAATGGCCTATTAAGAAGGTCTTGACTTTTTCTGACGTGGATACCAATCACCCATTCCTCCCTTTGCCTCGCCGATCAGTTGAAGATCATATTCTTATGCATTTGACACATCAAGAACGAGAACATCTGAGAAATGAAGAGCCACTAAATGTGAATGCGATAGATAATGATACTGGTGATTTGTATCTAATGAAACTGAAGTTGCGTGCGAATTATTATAACCTTATTGGGAACTGGGGAAAAATTGTTCGACGGAAGGGACTTGGTGTGGGGAAAGAGATCAAAATACGGTGGGCGAACAAATGCTTACACTTCTCAGTCCCACCAGAGCAGCATGTTGGAGTGCCCTTACTGCTGGATCAATGGCCTATTAAGAAGGCACTAACATTGTCTGATGTGGATATAAATCATCCATTTCTCACTTTGCCTGGAAAAGCGGTTGAAGATCATATTCTTATTCATTGGTTGCCGCAAGTACGTGAGCAGCTGATAAATGATCGGCAAGTCAATATTAATGCTCAAGATTTTGATACGGGTGATCATTATGCAATGAAGTTGAGGTGGCGTGGGAGTTATTATAATCTTATTGGCAAATGGGGCACAATTGTTCGAGGGAAGCGACTTAGTGTAGGAACAGAGATTAGAGTATGCTGGGATAATGGATGCCTTCTCTTCTCAGTTCCACAGTGATATAGGTACTAACGATGTATAGGAAAATATCTCAACCAAAATTATATTGGTCAGTTGATGCCTTCATCTCTTATTTAATTTGTTTTTTTTTGCTCTTTTTGATGTATCCTGTGCACATCTATGGTTTGTGATCAGGTTTGGGTTTTGGGTGTGGGTGCATATTGTGGGATCAGACCCGCTAAACCTCTAATTGAAGGGTACATGATCTTGGGAAAAAGGGTCCTATCCAAAAAACATAAATTTATATATGCTCCGTCCCTTGTCGTTAGTCCTTCATTCCGATTCAGAGTATCGTGAAACATTAGCCCTTTTTGAAAATTCAAAGAGAAAAGTGCTCAAATGTCCGACAGTAATCCTAAGAAAATTGATTAGAAGTAGTTTTAGAAATGGGGATAAGGGAAAGTGTCTCCTTATGGGTGTACAAATCCATCCCGATTCTTTAACCGAGGACCTCTTGGAAATAAGTCGCTATTACCATGTTAGATAACCATCATCTAAAAGCTTAAACAATCCGAATATGGACCGACCAATGCATGTCAAGCTGTAACAAGGCATATTACAAGTCACTTCTATGCTAGTAGTTTTAACTTTTAATAATTTTTCCTTTTTTGGGGCAGACTTGTCTTTATTTTTGTTTGTTTGGCGTTGACCTTTTTATACCAGTAAAATGTGGTAAGTTGGTGTTCCAAATTGTTCCATCTACCACAAAGTTTCAAGTATAACTTGATTTCTTCCCTATTGCAAGTACCATTCAAGTATGCTTGGGACAACCTGGGGGCAATTTTGGGGCTTTCTTGAGTTGCAGTACTTGTATATGTAATTCAGTTCAGTTTTCTCTACTTATGTTGATACTATTACTTAGAAAGGATTCTATGCTTATGTTGTGGAGTTGGATGTCAATTGGTGATGGTCAAACTAAGAATCTTGGTTCATGTCTCTGCAATGTAAACGCTGACCATCAGACCCCAACAGTGAAGAGTGGTTTCCTTTCTGAGAAAATTGTTTAGAATCGAAGAACCTCTGTCAATTCCTGTTTCATTCCTACAAACTGTGATGAGTGGTGTGAAAGGAAGGTAGGCCACTGCCCACCTATATGAAATTCCACGCTGCAAGATGGACATCTGCCTCCAACTCTTCCCTCAAATCAGTTTCTCATTCTACTAAGTACTAACCTTCAGCTTTCACTCATTTATTTAAACCCATATTCACAGTTGTAGTAACCACAAAATAGGAGACTCGGGATAAAAGGCAGACCTGCAGATTGAAGAGCTATCATTGTTACTACGAATATAATTATTATTGTTTGTGGTCATGGTGCAGTGAAATTATGTTATTCAACATCAGCTGTTCGTTGGCTTCGGCCATAGTAGGTAACGTCCTATTTTTACTTTTAGGTATCCAATTATCTTCACACACCTTTTGGTTGGATGTTTTTACGTTGCAACTTGAACAGGACATTAGGAAGTGGTGTAGGATTTGCACAAGGGATATTTATCTACTTGATTGTCACACAGGTGACAGGATCACTCATGTTTCAGTTCCTGAGCCAACCAACTGCAGTGGGTAAGCCCAAGAACGAGTCTACTTGCTGAGCTATTACCTCAGCCAGCTCGACCGACAATGTGGTTTTTGATTGAAAGGTTATTCACTAAAACCTTTCTCATTAGTTGATGCTATATGTCATCATATTGGAAAGGCAGTTCGTGGTTTTAGTTTCCTTAATTTTCTCTATTTGTAATCAGTTTTGGAAAGGGATTTCATTATGTTAGTATACTTAATTCCCTTCTCTTTATTTAGTAAGATTTGGACTTGGAAGTCTTCTCCAGAGGGTTGTCTATGTAATGCAAGAGCATTATATTATAGAGTAGCTGTCAACTGAATTAGCAACATCATGGGAGTGTTACATTTCATGCTTCGAGGTTATTGAAGGAACAAAGTTGATGTCACTATCGAACTCTCAATACTCTCTTATGGCTTTTAATCCTCAACTGATCAGGGTTAAAGGGTGATGATTCCCCACTACGTCATTAGGATTCTTTTTGAAAACACTAAGCTAGCTGAGGTGTTATCCAGTTGTCTATGCTGTCACACCAAGCTGTGGTATTTGAGCAATTCTGCGTTACTCAATAGTCTTTGCTTCTCTATAGAGGCATATGCTCGGAGTTCCATGTGCCATGAGACGTCAACTGACTTGTTTGACACACACATTGACAATGTACCCCGGCTCATGTAGTAGCTATCTTTCTTCTAAGGAATCTCTTTTGAGTGTGTGTCAGAAAATCAGAAAACTTGTTAGCTTGGAAAGAAAAGAAAAGGAAGAAAAAGTTAAAGTAACGGTATTAGTTTTACTACCAAATGCCTTTTTATTTTCTCCCATTTCTTTGCAAGCAATTTTGACGTGTTGGCTCGTCATTGTAACTTTACGTGAATTACTGCCTGTATATCTCTTTCTGTTTTTTGTTGTGAAACTGAGAACTGCCTGTATGCTTCCAACTTAACTAACATGGTTTCATGATTTTGAGCTAGGCAACTCAAGCGTCATTGCGAGCCCTATGGTGCTTCAAAGCTGCTTGTTCACATCGAATTGATTCGTTATATTCAAAGTAAAAATTGTATAAAAGCTCGGGAATCATGGACATTTGCAAAAATCAGTTTTGTGATTGGAAGGACGTTAGCCTACTCAAGCTCAATGCTCGTCTTAGATTGTAAGCGCATATTTGCTTCCTATGAAGCATGGACACCTTTAGAGGTCGACGTATTGCAGTGTCGGACACAGGAACACGTATGGGAACGTGGTGTGTTCCATAATTTAATTTAAATTTTTTAGAGGGACACGGCGAGGGTCAAAGTGTATTTTTTTTTATAAAAAAAATGGGGGTCAAACTGTAATTTTTAATTATTATTTTTTTTTGGGGAGGGGGGGTCAAACTGTAATTTTTCACTTAGGTTGTATTGAACTTATGGATGTCTTATTTTGTTTGAATGATATTGGAACTATAGATTTTTTGTTTTCTCCACATTTTGCCATTTAAACTTGGAAAAAAATTGAAAAACAAATATAAATAAATAAATAAATATACACGTGGCGTGTCCATATTTTTTTAGAATTTCCGTGTCTCTGTGTCTGTGCATCATAGTTTGCTTCTCATTCCATTCAAGTTTCGTGCAAACAAATAGTTTTCATTTCTTTTTACTTCAACTTTTCTATACTTGTTTACTTATCTATAAGTTTGCTAGCTGCAACCCTTAATCTTTAACCCCTTGTAAAACAACTCATGTTGTGATGCATTGCAGCTCCAAGATATTGGCAGTTATCATCTGAGGCCGTTGAGATAATTCCCAAATAGTGGAAGCAGACAATTGGTAGAATGAGACCCAGTTCCTGTTAATAAAAAAGCGAACAAGACCCAAGTTTCCAGATATTACATGCGATGCATTAATAGCGGTGTTTGATGAAGCACACTTCAGACGATTGTGCGGCTATTGTTGGCTGAAAAGTGTTGTGAGTTCCACCATTTTAAGTGCGAGAAAGCAACAGCGGAAGTGTGGAACGAAGTGTCGAAGATGTGAAGAGCTGGTTGTCTCTTAACTCCAAATTTACTTTACCCAAACCCAATAGTTTCTTCTTTGGCATCAGCTCTCCCCTTCTGTTTCCTGCTGTACATTTTTCTGTCAATTGTTGTGTTACACACTATTCTAGTGTTTCATTGTGTGTTTAGCTGTCTATAAAAACATACAATTTTGTCCTGAAGAGATTTTCCAGCATTGAACGTGCCATGTAACATAAGAAATACTCCGTAATACCAGTCTTGAGTAGATCTAGCTTCTTCCAAAACCCAATCTTGAGCGGATTTGTTGGTTTTTTGCTATTGTTGCTGATATTTTTGAGGGTTTTTTTTTTTTTTAAATTTTAATTTTTCTGTAAGGAACATGGGTGACGTATTGTTCTTGTGAGCTTATTAATGTCTCCATGACTCCGTGTGATGCATTTTGTCAAAAAAGAACCCAAAATATTTTTTGGAGGGATGCTCATCATAATATTAAAAGAGGATAAAAAGAATGTCAAAAACTTGACGGTCACTTTACACCTTATGAAAAATTTTCTAATTATCCAGTCCAGGGGTATTCCAGTGCACCCACATTATTAATTTCATCCTTGGGTTGATGTTGAATTCCTGAAGTCATGAGTTTAGAGTATAGAAGCTTAATCACCTGAACAACTCGTTAAATTCGGAATTCTTGGAATATCGTTTTTCAGAGAGAGAGAGTTTACCAGAGAGAGAGAGAGAGAGAGAGAGAGAGAGAGAGAGAGAGAGAGGGGTTATCACCAACTCCAAAATGTGATAATTTTGTTAAATCAGACGTTACTTGCTATTTTTTCAACCAAAATACTTGGCGCCACGAAAATATAAGACAGGCTTTAATCCAAACTCAAAAAACCTTAGTGATCTTTTCAAAAAAAAAAAAAAAAAAAAACTCAAAAAACCTTAAAGAAGGTGAAAATAAAGCAGAAGAATATTCTACAAAGCTTGTTTTAAACTCTACTTCTTTGCAACCCGGTCTGACAACCAGGAGGCGTGTTGTGCGATCTCAACCGTTCAAAAAAGTTCACACCACACACTGCGCGGCATAGTCCTCACTTTCGAAACTTCAAGGTTTGCGATCAAACTCTCCATACCGGATTTTGTCAGTACCTCTGTTCCCATATAATTTTAACCGTCCGTTAAATTACATGAAAATCTTTCAAACACTAGAATTTAGGACATGATCGGATTTAGAGGCTAACCATAGCCATAAATCTTAAACCACCCCTTGTAGAAACTGAGCTAAGAGCTCATTGGTGGCCGTGTTCTCACTAAAACACACAAACGTGAGGAATTCAGTATAAAGGAATTGGCGTGCAAGTTTTGTTCTTTCACATGGGGTCAGTTTATTTTGTTCTTTCACATGGGGTCAGTTTATTTTTTTTTTGAACGGCATATGGAGGCATATGGAGTCAGTCTATACGGAATTTTTTTCCGACTTTAATCGTGCCCCACCAGTAAACGAAGGATTAATAATTCAGCAGAGATTAGTCGAGGCGTGCAAGCGCAACCTAATGAAAAAGAAGTCTAAGTCCTTCGTGAAAAATCAAAAAAAAAAAAAAAAACCAAAACCAAAATAGAGATAAATGATTAATCATGCACCGACATTTTCCCCATGGGAGTAGTTGCAATAATAGTATAGGGCGCGTCCAGAGCATAACCCGTCACGGCGAGGAATTCCACACCTGAAATCTGAAACAAAATCGGTTACGATTTGAGAAAGCCGTTTATGGCAGAAGAAGAAGACGAGGACGTAACGAATACATCTAGAGAGAGAAAGCCGGAGACAGATTAATCGGAAAAATACCAAGGCGTTAGAGAGAGAGAGAGAGAGAGGGAGAGAGAGAGAGAGGATATGGGGAAGGGGCCTTTCTCCTTCCGCCGGACGACCAGTCGCCACCGCCCGAAGAAGTCGGCGGAGCCACTGCTGGCGGCGGGGATTGAGGTCACGGCCCTCGCGGCGGCGGCGTCCGCCAACAACTCGATCGCGGCGGCCGTGGTGTCGGCGGCGGGGAAGCCGAAGAAGAAGGCCGGCGGGGCGAGGCTGTGGATGCGGTTCGACCGGTTCGGCCAGTCGGAGCTGATCGAGTGCGACAAGAGCACCATCATCAAGCGCGTGTCCATTCCGGCTAGGGATTTGAGGATCCTTGGCCCCGTCTTCTCTCACTCCTCCAATATCCTTGGTAATTGCATGGTTATCATACGTAATTGAGATATACTCTTCGTATTTATTTATTTGATTGCTTTGAAATCATTCGTTTTTATTGCTTATAATAATAATAAGCATAGCTCTCCATTTCATAGAAACACAAACATTAGTTTATACATGTCTAGGTGGGAATATTTAAATGTATTTCTAGTGTTAACCTGTGTGGTTGCCATTTGGTTACCTATACAGATTTGCAGAGCATATTTGAGGGAAAAAAGAAAAAGACTTTCTGTTTCCATGTCATGTTCATCGTGAGCTGAAAATAGTTGTTGGGAATTCAAAGACATCCTATTGGTGTCCTTCGGGGAAAATGGGTTGCTTGGGTGGAATTGGCCGGAAAAAATGTTTGAAACGATTCGCCAACCAAGTTTGTGAAACAGAAAAGAGGGACTGAAAATGATACCGAACAGAAGTGTTTCGAATTTGGTCCTGAACTTTTTCTCAGCATGAATCTATCTATCGATACTATATGTCAATGTTCTAAAAGTCGCTCGGCGCTAGTCGGGCGGTCGGCCACCTTCGAGCGATTAATCGGATTAATCGGTGCATATTAATTAGTAATCGGCGATTAATCGTTAATCGGACCTCATTGGATAGTCCCCGCCAGCTATTAATCGGTGATTAATTCCTTGTTTTAGAACACTGCTATATATACAAATGTATTGAGCCTCCAAGAAGCCTCAAAATCCCCCAATTTGGAATTCTTGGGATATCGTTTTTCTTTCTTTCTTTCTTTTGAGAGAGAGAGAGAGATTTGGGGAGCGGAGAGTTGGGAAGTAGATAAATAAAACTCACACTTTTTAGTTTTTGATGTTTGCTTTGTTTATTCTTCCATAAACTTTAATTAAGTCGAGTTAATTTTACTCACACTTCAACTTTTTAATCCATAACAGTAGGTGTATACCTTCCTGTGCATAACGGAAGCAACGCTAGTATTAGGTATTCTTGTTTTCCAATATCAATAAACCCCTTGTCTCATAGTATAATGACCAAACCAGACCAAAGAGATGTGCAAGTCCCTGTCAATTGGGGCTGGCTAGATGCACACACAATTGCTTGTGGTGATAACAACATAGATTCACGCACAATTGCTTGTGGTGATAACAACATATATATGTACACAATGTATGCAAAGGGTTGGTTGTGATGATGGAGTGAAGTTGAATTATTTTCTTTTGCAGCAAGGGAGAAAGCCATGGTTGTCAATTTGGAGTTCATCAAGGCTATAGTTACTGCTGAAGAAGTGCTGTTGCTTGATCCTCTCCGGCAGGAGGTTCTTCCATTTGTGGATCAGCTGAGGCAACAAATTCCTCATAAAACCCTGTCCAGAATACAAGGAGGGGGACAAACGACTGCACAAGACAATGAAATGAATTTGTCAACTGGGGGACAATGGTTACCTGTTCCCGAAGCTGTGGAAGGTTTGCAGTGTGAACTCCCTTTTGAGTTTCAAGTTCTTGAGATTGCATTGGAGGTTGTTTGTACATATTTGGACTCAAGCGTGGCAGACCTTGAGAGAGATGCTTACCCTGTGTTGGATGAACTGGCGAGGAATGTTAGCACCAAAAATCTTGAGCACGTACGGAGTTTGAAAAGCAATCTGACCCGTCTGCTTGCACGGGTACAAAAGGTATTCTTTATTCAATGCTCTTCATTTTCTGTTCCACGATGTAAATTACTTTCTGTTACACCATGTAGATTATTTCTTAAGCTCTTTGATTCAGGAAAATTTTGATATGTTAAAGGTATTCTTATGCATTTTGACCCTTTTGCTTGCACGGGCAGTCTCCTTTTAAAGTTAGGATGAATTATAGAAGTAGATCTCGTAGGCCAAATTGACAGCAATTGGGTTTTACAATCCATTCCCCTCCCCTCTCATTTATTCGAATACTACAATAAGTATGCGTTTTGGGTAGAGTTTCATCTTTTTAGATGCAGGCTTCAATGAAGCATGTGGAAGGATGAGTGTACTTACCATGCCAGGTCTGCATTCTTTTTAGCTTAAAGTTTGTGTGGCAGTTGATTATTAGCTTGGTTATATGCATCAGGTTCACCCTTGGTATGCCTATTTTAAAGGTGAAGAGAGACACTGATCGATTTTGGCCGAAAGTTTGGAGGCCGTCTTGTACTTGTCACTGTGTGTCCTCCAAAATAGACCTCAATCATCTGTTGCGAAATGGACGGAAAGCTATCGTTTGAGAATCATTGTTTAGGCCTTTAGGGAGACATACTTGAGGCTGGATAGGAAATACCAATATCTTCTTAAGATAATGAGGTGTAGCTGAAATCTCCCTCTTCTAACTGAGGCGTGGTCTTATCAATAATAATGGCTAAAGGCTTTTTTGCGAAAGTTTGAAATTAAGGAAGTAATGCTAATAATATTTGGTAGCTCTTATACTGGATGGTTTGCTTTTATCACTTTGTATTATGTTTAATCTGATACGAGTGTGTGTTTGATGTTAGGTGCGTGATGAAATTGAACATCTTTTAGATGACAATGAGGATATGGCGCATTTGTACTTAACAAGGAGATGGATTCAAAGTCAGCAATCTGAGGCTTTGTTAGGAACTGCAATTTCAAATAGCATTGTCAGTGGTGGACCGCATCTTCGGCATATTAATTCTAACAGGAGCGCAAGTTTAATGTCGAGCAACTACGTGGATGATCATGACGTGGAAGACTTGGAGATGTTGCTTGAGGCTTATTTCATGCAATTGGATGGGACTCGTAACAAGATATTATCTGTAAGTAGTATTCTTCTTGACAATGGTGTTAGCAGAATTCATGTCTTGTGTAGTCGCGTAGTCGCACTTGTGGTAATCTTATCCCAGGTTGGGAAGGTGAACCAGATCACATTTCCTGTCTTAACACAACCGAAAAAGGATGAGAAACTTGGAATGAGATTCATAATTCCTATTCCGCCTCTTCATTCCCGACATAGGCCTTAGCTAATGCAATTCCTTATTCTAAGATGGGAGAATGCAGTCTATATCGTTTCGAGTTTGTGGTATTAAGCGTGCTAGGGTTTTGATTTCTGGCAGCTGCCCATAGCGGGAGGCATCTGGGTTGGTTTTGCTAGATTGGCATCTTTTGATCTTTAACTCTGTGGTGTTAAATTAGATTGGTAAAAATTATTTTTTCAAATCACAACCCAAAAGCATCAAAATTGACACTTCTCAGAATCATCTTTAATCAAAATTTTAAGCTGCTTTTGCCCCCCAAGTAGAAAGTTATGGCAAAACTAGTGGCAAACTTTCCGCAGGGGCACAATCGTAAATCTGTGCCCCCAAAGCTACCGGAATCTACTGGTGGTTTTTCGTACTATGCGTTGCTGTTCTCTTTCTCGCTAAGAGATGGAAAGGGCAGGCACGAATACACTGAATACATTTATTTTCTGTACATTCGTATGAGAAATGATTTATTTTGACTTTGAAATTTCCAGGTTCGCGAGTATATTGATGACACTGAGGATTATGTAAATATCCAACTTGACAACCAACGAAACGAACTCATTCAACTCCAATTGACACTGACGATTGCATCTTTTGCTATTGCTGTCGAGACAATGATTGCTGGGGCATTCGGTATGAACATCCCGTGTCAACTGTACAGTATTGATGGGGTATTCAACACCTTTGTTGGAGTTCTTACTGCTGCCTGTGTCTTACTTTTCCTGCTTGTTCTTGGATATGCTAGATGGAAGAAGCTTCTTGGATCATGATTTCCCTCATAATCTATTACTCCCGTCTTGTATACATTCCAGATTTAGAGATTTAATTTCTTCCTCCTTGGAAAATTTTCTAGTTATGAACTGCAGTTCAGTTCCATATCAAAGTGCCTTTTGTCTGGTATATTTATTTTAGTTAAGGTTGATTATGTCAAGTGAGGGATGTGTCGTAATCTGCTTCAATCATTGGTCCCCTCCCAAGTTGTTATACAGCTGTTTGAAGGGAAAAGGCTCGCAAAGCGGCCCGTGGTGTTGCTGTTTCAAATTCTTTCGGATGCCTAGTTCCTTTAATGCACGACAAAATACTAACATTGGATTATAGCGCATTGCTTTTACCGTAGTTTCTGTCTTGTACACTGACCTGGTATTCTTGCTCATTGATCTGGCAAACCCTTGTTTGTTAAGATGCCAGAACTTCATCTTGAGGTTTGGTTCCCCAAAGTCAAGCACGGGTGGGTGCTGTGTATGTCTTCTAAGGGATGAGCTCACAGTATCATGTATCATACCACCATGACTTTGCTCAAAACAACAGTATCTTGTTTATGTATGTTTGTTCCATTTGTTTCTCCTACCATCACACTGAAGAGTACTAGTTCCAAAGTCCCTAGCTCTCTGCCTCTTGGACTGTTAGAAGGATTTTGTGGCTAAGACCAATAGTGCAAACTTGGATTAAATATGTGGTTGGGAATGGGCGTGATGTTTTTTCTGTGGTGGCATAACTGGCATCCTCTTTCTCGGCCCTTTGCATCGCAGATATGATGATCGTTTAAGGCACGCTTGGACAGAGTTGGGTGAACTGGGACAGAGTTTGATGATTTGAGGCTGGCAAAAATGATTGTCAGAATCTAAAGTACATTTTGCCCAAGAAGCGTTTCGTTAAATTTTGACTGCTTGGTTAAATTTATTCAACCCTTTGTTAAATACTCCCTCCTTAAAAAGCTAATGGATGTATAGAACACATAAAGTTCAACTTTCTTTTATCCAAAGGACCAAAGGGAAGTTCCAAGCATTTACGGAAGGGAAAATTTCACGTAGGCACCCGATCTTTCACACAAATCACACATAAACACCTGACCTTTCTTAAATTTCATATAAACACCTGAGCTTTCTAAAAACTCATCAATTCAACACCTGACCTTTATTAAATTTCGTATAAACACCTGAGCTTTCTAAAAACTCATCAATTCAACACCTGCCGTCACCACTTTGTTTAAAACCAAACGGAAAAAAAGGTAAGTGCTCCAATTTTTTATTTGTTTCAACCAGTGCGAAGATCTTATTTTTCTGATCATTTTATCTTAAAGAATCATAATAAATTTTAGACTCTAAAGCTCTCGTTAGTTAGTCCTAAAAAAGTCGTAGAATCAAATATCTCTTAGGGCTAACTAATAAGAGCCTTAAAGTCAAAAATTAATTATGATTCTTGAAGATAAAATAATCAAAGAAATAAAATCTTCACACCGATTTAAACGGATTGAAAATTGAAGCACTTAATTTTTGTAACCATATTTTTTAATATATAAACGATTTATACATGGTTGAAAAATTAATTGCTCCAATCTTCAATCCGTTTAAACCAATGCGAAAATCTTCTTTTTTTGATCATTTTATCCTAAAGAATCATAATTAATTTTTGATTATAAGGCTCTCGTTGGTTAGCACTAAGAGATATTTGATTATACGACTTTCTAAGGGCTGATTAACGAGAGTTTTAGAGTCAAAAATTAATTATGATTCTTTTGGATAAAATAATCAGAGAAATAATATCTTCACACCGGTTTAAACGGATTGAAAATTGGAGCACTTAATTTTTTAACCATATTTTTTAATATATAAACGATTTATACATGGTTGAAAAATTAATTGCTCCAATTTTCAATCCGTTCAAATCAATGCGAAGATCTTATTTTTCTGATCATTTTATTTTATCTTAAAGAATCATAATTAATTTTTGATTCTAAGACTCTCGTTAGTTAGCCCTAAGAGATATTTGATTATACGACTATCTTAGGATTGATTAACGAGAGCTTTAGAATCAAAAATTAACTATGATTCTTTAGGATAAAATGATCAGAAAAATAATATCTTAGCACTATTTCAAACAAGTAAAAACATCGGAGCACTTAACTTTTTTTCCATTTGGTTTTAGACGGAAGAGTGACGGTAGGTGTTGAATTGATGAGTTTTTAGAAAGTTCAGGTGTTTATATGAAATTTAATAAAGGTCAGGTGTTGAATTGATGAGTTTTTGAAAAGCTCAGGTGTTTATATGAAATTCAAGAAAGGTCGGGTGTTTGTGTGTGATTTGTGTGAAAGGTCGGGTGCCTACGTGAAATTTTCCCTTTATGGAAGTTTTGAATGGACATATATGGCAAGCGTATAATTGGTAGTTGTTGCCATTGGTGGTGTAAACATGATGAATTTATTTATTTTTATTCTGTTGATTGTCAATAGGAGTAATTTTTCAGCAGTCTTGGGCGACAGTGCCCTAACACGTTCTCCACCACACATTAGGGATCCATATATTTAGTACTGCTGAGTCCTATGTGGCGATGTCCTAAGATCATTGAAATTGTTTTTCTTGCCAACACATACCAGGAATTCTGTTCCTTGTTTTGGACCGGATGGAGATGCCAGTTGAAATGAAATGGAACAGTATAATGGAGGAAATGAAGGTTAACTTGGTTAGCAATGTGGACCGCACCATGTGATTCTCATATGTGGAGCTCACATGTATGTGAGAGGTTGTGGTAGGTGGGTGTGAACCTAATATTCTTGTAAATTGATTCAAATTCTAGGTTAACTTTATTATTATTTTTTTTTTTTAAGGTCACATGTTTTGGACCCACAAGGGTGCATATGTACACACTTTGAGGTGTGTGCACTATAAAATTTCCCCTGTCTTCACAGCTCACCAACCGTGAGAATCCAGCACACTATTGCCAAGAAAACAAGAAAATCCAGGAAGGCATATGTCAAGTAAAGGTAGTGGTCCTTCTCTGGAAGAAAAGATCTCAACCCTGGTTCTAGTAGTTTTGGCGCCAAAATATCCGCTATCTTTTGGAGCAGTATTATTTAACTGAAGACTATTCTGGAAGCAGTGGATCGGATAAACCTGAATATTACCCAATGTAGATATATGTGTAACAATTTCTATTTTCGGATTTACATATCTTTACTTCAAAAATTCCTGAATTCCAGAGATTAAGTGGCCAAATAATTTTGGCACTCCAATTTTTTATGATGACACTCCGAAATTTTTATTTTAGTGTTACAATAAAATAAAAATTTCGGAGTGTCATCATAAAAAATTGAAGTGCCAAATTCAAGGGCTGTAAGGTCTCAAACCAATATATATATATATTTTTTTGTTGTTGCAAGAATCAAGATCTTCTGATGCGAAAGAAAATAAAGTCTCCTCCAAATAGATTTGATTGAGTAACGCATCTCAGAGTAACTATATCAAAAAAATTAGTCAAAAACCGAATGGAAAAATCATAAGTATTCAAGATTACTCAAGATTTAGGCAACAACAAGCATATTAATGTGATTTAAGTTTGACAAGCTCATTGGCGAGGCTATTCAATGCCCTAGGGACATGTCCAATGCCAACAAATTTGGCACCAAACACAATGAATAAGATGTGATTATGTAAGCATGAGGGGTTATGTTCCATGTAGGATGAACTATTATTTGGTACCATCGTCACATTAATTTGGCTCACTTTTGTTATAGAAATTATTTTAGACTAGATTTTTCTCTAGATTTTTTTAAATATTAGTAATATCTTAATATGGTATGGTTCCATAGTCAGTTGAGGTTTTACAATAAATTGTTCCCCCCCCCTCCCCCCCCCCCCCCCCCCCCCCCCCCCCCCAAAACAAACTGCTTATATTAATTTGTTAACAGTGTGAAATGGAAAATAGTTGGAAGTATTTTCTAATCCTTTAACCAAACATTTTAGTTATTAGTGAGAGATTGTGGCCAACTGGGTTTATAAACAAAGAAGGAATAGGATCCTCTCTGGTTGCTTTAAAGGATTGCACTGTCCTCTCCGGGCCCTTCCTAGATCCGTTTTGATGATCGAGACTGTTAAAATTTTAGGCCTCGTCGGGAACATGAGCCACGCAACAAATCATGGTAATAAGATATGTTTGATGTGTTTTTAAAACATATTTATCTCTTGAAAAATAGAATTTTTTTTCAATGTTGCAATGTTATCTAAACCCATTTATCTCGAGAAAAATGGGATTCGAAAATATGATTTACATGAAGTTTTATGTACTAGATGTTCTCGATGAGGTCTAGAATATCAACGGTCACGATCATAAAAACAAACCCGAAAGGGCCCGAAAACGATCCGGACCGGACCTTGTAAAGGAACCACAAAGATCCCATTCCAACAAAAAGAAAATATGGCCTTCTGACTAATTTATTCCAATTTTCTGTGGTATCATTTTTATTTGCGGCAAAATTCAGTAAAGACATTTGTTGCGTTCTGGATCCGAGCCTTTAAACATTAAGCACGAGGCGTCAACGAGAGAGAGAGAGAGAGAGAGAGAGAGAGCGCAAGTGATTCGGTTTTCGATCTTCTTTCTATCTGAATCCCATTGCATTCCAAGATCTTCAACCCAGGTCAGCATTTTCCCCATGCCAATCTGATGTTCGTTTTCTCTGTAATTTGTTTATTTCCTGTGATTTTTATTCTCCTCGAAATGATTTATATGGTTTATTTGGCAATCAGAAATTTGTGAATCATGGATTGCTGTTTCGAAATTTGGGGCCTTAGAGAGAAGATAAATCAGGAAAAAAAAAGGGATTTTGCATTTACCTCGGATGAATCATTTCCCTCAGATGAATGAATTTGATTTCTGGGGAAATGGGGGGGAGGAAATTAAAATGCAATCTCAGAAATTGGCGAATGATGGATTGTTGAATCGAAATTTGGGGCCTTACCAAACCAAACCGAGCCTTGTGTCAATCAATTGAGGTCCGCATATTAGGATTCATGTCATAAAGATCTAATAGGTCCTTTACGTGCTGTCTGTCAGTTACCTATACCTAATACACAACCCTTCTCCTTTTTCCGGACTTGGGACTGGCTATACAAAAGATAAGACTCTAAGCACGGCACAGACGGAGTTTTTTTGGGCCTTAGATAATATAAATTTTTAGGTCAGGAAATACTAGAAAACATGTGGAGCTATGATTTGCAATTTGCTTTGCTTTTCGATTTGATTCTTTGATCATAGCAAAATTTAGATGCCAATTAAGGTGTTTTTGATTGAGATTACTCGCCGGAGCTGTGCATGTTCCATTTTTTGCAAATCTGGAAGCAACTCTATCTTGGGAAAGATTGTTTTAAGGTGTGATCATAGCAAAATTTAGATGCTAATTAACGGTGTTTTGATTGAGATTACTGGCCGGAGCTGTGCATCTACCATTTTTTGGAAATCTGGAAGCAACTCCGTCTTGGGAAGATTGTTTTAAGCTGTGATTATGGACTTTGAATTGTTGATTTGCTTTTGGTGTCCAGCCCTTTCTTTGACATTTATAATGGAAATATCTCGCATTGAACTCTTGTCTATTGTGTAGACGTTTGTAAATCATCTAATTGCTTGAAAATTTGATTGCCATCTTATAAAAGCTCTTCGGAAAAAGAGAACCGATAATTGCCTCACAGGTGCTACGAGCAAATAGAACACTTTGTTGAGGTCGTCCAATTAATTGCAAATGCATGAGTGTGATGGACGAGAAAAAATATGTGGATTACACCATGGAATCACCACCCCCAAGCTAAACTGGTTCTTGTTGCTGCACCAAGAGCTGTTGCGAATTTTTCTTTTCTATTCCTAATCAAACATTCCTCTTGTTTATTATTATGTTTACAATCTCAACTATCTTTTTTTTGATGCGGAGTGCTTTTACCCAGGTTATGGAAAATATGAAGGGGTCATCAAATAACAGAAATGTGATTTGCAGTGGAAAGCACTCTTTACTTCCTCCTAAAAGTCCATTTCCAAGTACTGCTCCATCTTATGTTGATTATGTACGTGGTCCTGTTATAGGACCGAAAGGTATGGCAAAGCCCAAAGAGGGAAATTCACACCACCATCGTACTTCCTCTGAGAGCCTTCTGATTGAGGAGCAACCTTCGTGGCTGGATGAACTGCTTGATGAGCCAGAAACGCCTGTTCGTAAAAGAGGTCATCGGCGTTCATCAAGTGACTCTGCATATATAGATGTGGCCACTGCTTATACCATGGATTATGTATCTCAGGACGAGAACAAATGTAATAATCTGATTTCAGTTTCTTCATGGGAATCACGAGACTTTAAACAATACAATGATGTGCGACATGCTTCTTTCTACACTGAGCCAAACTCTTTGGGAAAACCGAAGAATTGGGCTCAGGATCCATCGTTGATTTCAATGGCACATCAAAGTGGCCTTCTTTCTGGTACAGACAACGGTATTATACACGGTAGATGTGTACCGCAAGAAGCAGATCGGGTTCCATCTACAGGGACCGAAAAGCAGGATCCGGTTGAATCAGATCCACATGATTTTAAAGCTGCTTCTGAAAAGAAAGATCCTTCTAATGCTAAGCCTTCTGCATCCGAGACAGATACAAAACGTGCAAAGCAGTATGTTTTATCCTTTGTTGCAATACTTGTGGATTCTTTTTTGAATTCCTTGGTGTTTCTTGTAAACTGCAAGACTTAAAACGATTTAAACCCTCAGTAGTTGTTTTCGTTTAAGAATCCCACGACTTCAGTATGGAATAGGACCAGAGGTTATGCGTAATGCATAAGTGGCCCTCTCCGCCTGATAGGCCCATTCCAATCCACGCTAAAGAAAAGGTATTAAAACTGCGAACTTTTATGCAAAGTTCGAAAATCCCACATTGCTTGGGTATGGACCCTTACATACATGTTGGCCTTCTCCATCTAATATCATAAGTTTTTTATTTATACAAAGTTTCTTCACTTTCATGGGTTGTTTGCTATTTTAAGACTGCGAACTTTTATGCTTGTTCTGGTGAAAAATCAAAGAAAAGCAGTTGCATGCTCTTCCCTGGTGGGATAGTAATTTACAAAAATCTCTGATTTGTTTTTTGTTATTTAATTACCGAAATGCTTCATTTACTGAATTTTGAATATGTAATTTTTGTAGTGACAATCTAGACCTACACCTCCTTTGAAAAAACAAACCTTCCGCCTTTTATCGCTGCAATAGTCAACATTTTTGTAATCTGATTGAAGTATGCTATTCTTAAAATGACAATTGATGTTATATGGGATGTTTAGAGATCATTAGATTGAATAGTAAGTTGCTGCATAGTTAATATCAGATGGTATTATGCAGGCAATTTGCTCAACGTTCACGGGTCCGAAAACTTCAATATATAGCTGAACTGGAAAGCAACGTGCAAGCTTTACAGGTAGGTATTCGTTAGGTACTATGTTTACGCAGTATTGATTTTCATATTGGGAATGCTGTACTGTATGGTGTTTAACTTATGATAAGCATTGATCTTCTTATCCAATTACAGGCAGAAGGGACTGAAATTTCTGCCGATCTTGAATTTCGCAACCAGCAGAATCTTATTCTGACGATGGAGAACAAAGCCCTGAAGCAACGTCTAGAAAGTCTTGCCCAGGAACAGCTGATTAAGTACTGTAAGTTTCGTACATGAAAGTTCTCTTTTTTTGAGTTGTTTCTGCTTTTGTTGCTTGGAATTCTAACTCAGTCATTATAATTCTACAACAATTCACATTTCTCGTGTGCTAGCCTGTCAATATGTTTTTTTTTTTTTTCTGGTCAAACGGAAATTTACTGTCAATATGTGCTGCATTAGAAAAGTAGGTTATTTCTATGTCATAATCTCTTTTTTTGAAGTAGAAATTGGAAGTGACATTGTTAGTAGTGTGGGTATCTAGAGGTCCTCCGCCATTAGATGCCACCGGAGGTACCTCTCTTAGTAGCTGAGGTGGCCAACACAACTGCCTCCAATTGAACTCTATCCTCAAGCTCGCTCATCACCTAAAGGAGCAACCTCGCTAAGGATACTTCTCTATGAGGTCTCACCTATCTCCTATTAGTCCTATGAGTGGAAGGCTTGAAAACTGGCTACCTTCCCCTCCAAGGTTCCTAGGTTGTATAAAATATACACACAAGACTTAGACAGAGTATTTACTCTTTAGTTGACTTTTCTCCACTTCCATCCCCCCCTCTCTCTCTCTGGCTGCCCTGAGCTCCTCCTCCACCTCCGGTGATCTCAAGCCATTGCAGTGCCTGCCATATTCCTGGAAGGCCCCACTCCTAATATCCACAAGCATAAAATTAGGGGATATTGATAACGGATGCACTGTGAGATTACTTGGGACAACCTAACTTTCGGAAGGAAGTCGAAGGTAGTTTGTATTTTGGAACTTCAAGAGTTTTTTGCCTTAGTATTGTGTAAATGTTTGTTGAAACCTTCCGACATCTCAAATTTTTTTTTTTTTTTTTTCAAAAATGTCCATTCGATGTACATCTGGATGAAAATTTACATGTTGCTCTACCAGCATTACCTTGAATTCTGAGTAGATTTTAAATTAGCACATCATCGATATCTGACGGACTGACACTGATAAATCTGTGGAAAAGTCTAATAACATATCCTTAGATTTTTATTTGCAAGCTACTAAAAAGGCCCCATGAAATTCTTTCCACTTGCTTATTTCGGAATCTGAACCAATTAAGGGTTTGTGCAGTGGAACATGAAGTATTGGAGAGAGAGATGAAAAGGCTGCAAGCCATGTATCAGCAACAGCAGCAACAGCAGCCATCTCTGAGCCATAGGCGTACCAAAAGCAGAGATCTTGATTCACAGTTTGCACACCTTTCTTTGAAACATAAGGATCCCAGATCCGGCCATGACCCCATTTCTGGACCGCTTCAAAATTGACCATTTGATATAGCCATGTGCTGCCTTGACTTTGACCCGACCGATGTTGTCATACTGGTGACAAAAGTTGCTGCGTCCCTTGTGCTGGATTAACACCCAAGTCTTCCAGTCTTGCTTGGATTTACCTTTTGCCTTTTGTTTTTTTACCTCTTTTTTCTGGTGGAAGGGCAAGAAGTGTTAGTTGTTAGTTTTAGTTGGTGAGGATTGTACCCAAGTCTAATGCATCGCAGTACATGGTACATACCAATGGGCTATCACTCCACTTGCTCATTTTCTTCTTGTATTTGCTCGTTTTGTTTTCTCAAACTCCTTGTGTATGTGCACCTGGTAGTCATGCCATGAGCTAGCGTTTTGGCGACTCACCGGAGGTGGTGACTGAAAACAAGAGACCAAAGCCCATCTTCTTCTCCCGACGAACTTTGTTAATCCTAGTTGGTTAATTTTGTGGTCTCGTGGATGACATTGTGGATTTTCTTTTAATGCACACTGACAATAATTGTTGTAAATTGTCTATTGATTACCTTGCTCAAATGACATCATTTTGCGGTTTGAAGGTGTTGCAACGATTTCTGTTGATTCTCTTGATCTGCAAGATACATGGCTTGGTTTAATGCAGTATAGATACCTCCACCGAGACGTAAATATTACAGAAAAATGAGATAAAAAGAAATGTGAATGAAGTAGGAGTAAATCATAACAATGTTGACACATCGTTGTGTATGGTTCATATCTGAGACAACAATGGTGAACTATCTATCTTTTATGACTATATTCTTCAAAAAAATATTACAAGTAATAGAGAAAAAATTATGCACCACTTAGTGGGTGCACCAAAATGACCACTATTTGGGAGCCTTGGGTAGTCATCTGGAGGGGGCATGACACAAGTATCACCATTGAAGGAAATTTTCCTGGGAAAAGCCCAACCATTCCTAAAAGTGAAAATCCCAGAATCTTTGTGCAATAACATCTCTGTTTGTACATTTCCATTTTCTCCTGACTGGAGTAGCATGTCATTGTAGTACTCAATACCATAGAACATCCCTGTATCATCTGGCAAGAAAGAAAAAAGGGAATGTAAGCAAATGGTGGAGACAAATTTTGAATCTTTTCTTTTTCCAGTTTTTTTAACAACTTGTACATAACTAATTTTCACTCCTGCGGGGAAATTTGTTTAGAATGGACTTATAAGAGGTGAAGTAGTCAACAATCCAAAGATTTGAAGGAATGATCGATATGATATGCCTTTTTTCAAGTTTTGGATTTGTTTTATTGGTAAGAGTCACTTTTATGGTGCTGTATATGGAACAAAATTGTGCTCCTATACTTTTGTGTATGTTCTACCATACCAGGCCTACCAGAAACTCTTTCACTATGGTTGTAGATGAGATAAAGTTGAGTTGAGTACTGGGTCGTTCAAACTTGGCTTGAAAACTTATTAAGTTTCAAAATAATTTTCAAGTTGAGATAATCATGAGTCAAGCTTGAATACCTTAGCTGTATGTATAGTTCTACAACGATATAATGCTTGTCAAGCTGAGTTCTAAACTGCTGACCAAGCTCAAAAAATCAAGGAGCAGGATAGAGAATACCTCCAAGTTTGATTTGTTTACTTTGTAAGTCAATCAAATAACATGCCAAAGGGCAAGACACAAGTCTCTCTAGACATCATTGGGTGGCCCTAAGAAGCACGGACACGTCTATCGGCCCCATGTATCTGTGTCCGGCACATATCGGATATGGACAAGACACAATATTCTCTAGGCATGTGTCAAACACACCTAAATGCGTGTCTGGTTTTTTACTATATGTTGTTTAGTCAGACACACTAGGACACGTTGGGGACATTCAATGTTGGTGTTTTTCTAACTTACCTTGAAATAAAGAATGTTTTCTACTTTTATATAAGTTCGTAAGATATATAAGTTTGTAAGATACATCTATAAAATTTATACTTCTATTATATATTCGAAGTGTCCTCGATGTGTCTTTGTCTTAGTTTTGGAGAAGTGACGTGTGTCTGCGTATCTGTATTGTGTCTGAGTCCGAGTCCCGTGTCCGTATCTGTTTCTGAAGTGTGCCCCATTTGAAAACATGATTGATTGAATCATCCTCATGCCAAACACATATGTATGTAGACGAAAAATGTGCACTATAAGTTACCAAACAACTTACTTATATGGCCATACGGATGGAGTGGCTTGTAGTTGAAGCTAAACACTTGAGTCACATTTTGCATATTAGGGTGCAACACCACCAAGTTCCACTGGCTATAGTTCTTGGCATAATTGAAGTTGGTCACCGTGATCTTCACGCGCCAGTACTGCGTGTAGCTTTCTTTCACATGCCAATGAACTCTTATTGGGCACATAAAATGTGTGCACCGTACCACTGGCTGAGGAGCTACTTCATTTGGTAGCTGCAACAGAGGTGGTGATTCGTCTGGCCTGCAGTTTTTGGTAACAAAATCAAGGATACGGAAGCCAAAATCACCGAAAGAATGATTACACAAGTAAAAGTTTGATGCTAGTTAAACTCAATGAGGTGGTTCAACCTACTGAATGATTAGTCAATCTATATCAGGTTTTTTGGTGTTCCAATACTGTTGCAGCTCGACAAATCAGTACGACAGACTAAAAATGAACTGAGCTACCCCTGAACAACTAGATTCGTTCCAATCTTGCTCGTGTTGCTAGTTATTGAATGAGTTCAAGCCAAAATTTTAGGGTTTGTGTAGTTATTGAGCCGAGCTCAGTTATTCCCTAGCCTGGCTTGAGTAGGCTTGTGAACACGAGTTAAAAATAGTCGCTCATATATACTTCGTTAGTATTAAATAAAGGCTTGATTTGATTTTTGAGCGCAAGTTCAAGCCGAGCTCTGAGTTCAACTAATTTCCAATAACCTGAGCTCCAACTCGACAAAACTCTTTTTGTTCATGGCCCTACAGACCCTAATGACCATTCGCTTGTGTTTTCGAAGTTCATTATACTTTTGGTTCACAGTTGATTTACTACACAGTTCACCAATACGGCCAATTAGACTGCAGTAAATCTCTTTTCGATATTCGAGGCTCAACGACCCAATTCCTGATAATTACCATCCGATTCTCCTGACATGACAGTAGCTGGAACTATTATGTGTCCTGATACTGCAACTCAAAACGTCGAAAGTGGAAACTCCGTATAAAGATGCATTGAAAAAGAAGATTTTACTTGACACATTTGGATCCTGCTTGAGCTTGGCATCCACAACTGCAGCGAGGGCACGGAACAATGGACTCATTGTAGAATGCTGATAAGGAAACACAGCATGTTGGGGAAGGAGATGCTCTGAATTGGGAGAATGAACATGTCACATTATATGTTGCTGCATCAACAAACCAAACAGCAGAGAAATAAATTCTGGGTCAGATTCATTTTGGGTGCGACACACACTGCATTCACGTCAACTTTATCTTGACGTTTTGCAGGTTACGTTCTGGGTATTTTTGTGTACATATATGAATGAAAACTCGATTGACGTAGACTATTCAAGTAAGGGTCCTAATGTCAACCAAACACCGAAAAATAAAAATAACAAAAGTCCTTTGTGCAAAACCATTTTACATGAAAGGCATTTTACACAAGCATATCATTTTCTCGTACCAATCAATATTCTGAAGTTTTCAAGGAAATTGTCATTAGGATCCAAATATCAACCAAGCACCGGAAAATAAAAATGACAAGTTTCTTTCTGGCCAAATTTAGGAAGATCAAAATGTAAATACCAAAAAACTTACCTATAGCTTGAGTTTGTCTCCGCCCGTCATCCTCAACAAACTTGCTCGGCGGGACCTCCACCGGATCCCCACAAGTATACCCCGGAAGCCCGAGCGTAAAATTTTCCGGCATGATAATATTATTTCCAGATGTCAAAGAAGGGTCTCCTATGCTCATCTGAAACGCGGCGCCGGACTTGCCCGGGTCTTGCGTAAATGACGATAACACCCCTCCCTTGCAACAATTCGCAACCCGGCTATTGAAAGGAGCCGAGGGCAAGAGGTCAATAATCACAGGCTGCTTGTCACAGCAATGGGGAAGGTTCTTCCCCCTGAGTGCAGCAGGACAATTGCCCTGCTCTGTGGACTCTGCTCCAAGTATATTCCAGATTACCTCGTCCCCTGGCCAATCCCAACTCAGCCGCCAACCAGGATGCTCCACGTGGCGGAACAGCTGGTAATTGAATATGTATACTCTCACCTATAAACATTGAGAGAATCAGAAAATCAAGTCCAGTACTAGCTTTATTTGTTAACTGTACAATCCTAAGAAGGACGGACACGTTTATAGACCTCACCTATGCATGTCAGACGTGTTTAAGACATGGACACGCTTGGACACGTTGGAGTACACTTTTAAAGGTACAGACGAGGCTAAAAGAATTTAGACATGCTTAGTACTTGACTAGGTTAGTATTTGTACATCTTTTCATGGCTAATTTGGTAGAAACGAGGTTTTTCATTTTTTTCGCTTCTTTGTAATCCACCCTGTAACATTTTTTTTTTTTTTTTGATAAGCCCCTGTAACATTTTTTTGCTTATACGTAATGTGTTCTTGATGTATCGGTGTTTAAATTTGTGCTACCATATCGATATCTTGTCATGTTCGTATCCTGTCTTAGTGCTTCGTGTGCATTGAGTCGAACCTAAGCGACGACAAATCAAATTTACCTTCACTTTCTAGTTCCTAGCTAGGAATTACAGGCCACTGGCTAAATTCTGAATTCTTCCGAAAATCGAAAACTTATTGGACTCACAGTGTGTAAATTTTGTACCATAAAAGACACAAACGATATTGCAAACATTACAATGGATAGTCAATGTAATCAAGTCACTATGATATTAGAAATCACATTCTCAACACATAAGAGTAATAACCAATCAGATTTGGTTAATCCGTTATCTACGATTTTGATATGTTGCCAAATTAGGTCCTCTACGTCGTCAAAGAAACAATTAGCATGTGCTTTTCGGGACATGCTATGCTGTCAATAATTCGTCATCTACGAAAATTACGGCTACAGATACCATAAAAATGTTCCATCGCACATATATGTGAGTCGGACTATGATATGATACGTCAAAGCCATGACGATATAATACTTAGATACGGTGTCCAAAAATGGTTAGAATCAACACAAGCGATCGTACGATTTTACGTGCTTACGTGTGCATACGATGATACGAACACAAGTAACATAGTACACGGATATAAAAAGACTCACATCTTGTGTAGCGTCGTTTATTTGCACGACATCCCATTTTATGGTGATGTTGCCATTAGGATCCAACGGATCGTATCCATCTGCACCATCGAAACTCAAAGATCAGTTCTTTATCATGAAGAATGACGACTCCATGAATTCTGATCTTTTTCACTGAAAACTTAAATCAAGACTGATAAATTTGATAAAAGAAAAATACTTACGAGTTGGTGAGAAAAAGCCCACGAGAGCAAATGAGAACAAAATCAAGACCAAACCCATTGGCCTTCGATCCGTTAGGAAAAATGGGTGTCAATAGAAATTTATTGATTCTCACTCCTCGGTCTCTCTCAAGTGAGTGATCAAACTTTAGGACACGTTTGGATGCTTATATCAAACATGCTCTGTCTCAGACTCCTTATAACTGTGCAATGGTCTGTTTCACATTGTCGCTGCTGCTTGTATTGCTGTATAAACTGATCTCTCTCTCTCTCTCTCTCTCTCTCTCTCTCTCTCTAGAATCTAGAATCTAGATACACATACATATAGAAACAAAATTAGGGGAAGAATAAATCACGATTAATGCGGGGTGACAAGTAATGCTTAGTTGTTGCCATATTTAGTGTTCTAAGAATGTGTCAAAGTTAATTTAGTGCTTGTGGGGTCATGTCACAACGTCTTATTGACCATGTTCGTATTGGAATTTTGGATTCTTTCTCTGCGCACGGTCTCAATAAATTTTCTCTCAATTATTACTTTCATTTCTCTCCACTCATTATCCAAAATTCCATAACGAACATGGTTACAAATTCAACTGGTTTAAGTGTCCCAAATCCAGGGGTCTACATAAATGTCTGGTAAAAAATTAAGAGTTGGAGCATAACCCAGAAACAAAAAGGAACACTGAATAATCTTTCCTTTGCCGGAATTGAGATTTTCTTGGAAGTGTTATACGCATTCAAATCTCACGTGTTTTCGTTTAATATAAATGGAATGATCTTATTCGTAAAGAAAAACTTCACTTGTTTTGGTTAATAACCCAAAGGGTTAATACGCTTGATCGGTGAGTTTGCTTTCCGCACAATGATTTGATTCTTGGAATCAAGCCGTAACAAAGTAACTTATTGTGAATTCTAGTGTGAATGACCTACCTTTTGGCTAATTCTTTACTTTTAGCTCTATTCATATTTGCCCCTACCGTAAGGTTGTTTTCACTTTTTGACCCCTATGATTAGTTGTGTCTTCCTAATTAACTAGGTGGTGCAGGCAACTATGCAAGGCACGGAATAGGAGAGGTTTTTAAACCTTCACTCTTATATTAAAAACCAATCAATAATTCATAAAAAATTATGATAATTTTTTTTTGTCTTTATTTCAAAAAAAAAATAGTTTGGTTAGTAAGTTTTTAAACCCTTAACCCTAGGGTAGTGATTAAGGGTTTTGGGTTTAAACTTAACCAAACTTAAAAACTTATTATTGGTTGATTATTAATGAATTTTTTTTAAAAAAATTATCTTAATTTTTACATTTTAGATTTCTCTTGTTGAGACAAACTAATAATTCGTGAAAAATGGATGCAAAACTAAAATAATTTTTTTTGAATAAAGACAAAAAAATAATCCAGCCTTTTGATTTCTAAGGCCTTAATATATGTGGGTTCTATGAGGTGGTAACTTGAATGGCTAGCTATGGTGGGTTGAAGTGGCAAGGCGGTGGGTGATGGTAAGTGACTTCCGAGCGGCGGTGGTCGGAACAGACAATTTTTTGGATTATTGTCGTAATTTATTCAAAAAAAAATTTACTTTCGATAATAATTTTTAGTTTTTGGATTCCTCTTATTGAGATGAATCGATAATTTAAAAAAAAATAAAGCAAAATAAACAAATGCGAAATGATTTGAATAAACTTTATAGAAATAGGGTAGGGGCTTAATTGATGTGCAGTTATAAATCTTAAGAGTGATATTTGTAATTTTCCTAATCATTTTGACGAAAGGAGGGTACGGAGTTAACGGTTGGGTCCACATACTTTCATTACCTAAGGCTTGGTTTGGAACTTAGAGAATATGGGGAAAAAGAAAGAAAAATAAGAATTTTTCCCTCTAGGTTGTTTTGGTTTAGGGTAGCAAGAAAAAGCTACCGTGAAATTCATTTCCTTTCTCCTCCTATTGCCAAAGAGAAATGTTCTCTCTTCTGGAACCTTCTCCTCTGTTTTCTCTTCCAGACCATTTTCCTTCCCCTGCTTTCCTTTTATTTTCCTCTTGGAATCAAACAAGAGAGACTCTTTTCTGCCTTATTTTCCTCTCATTTTCTTTTCAGAATCAAACAAGAGAAAGAATCACATTTTCGAGTTTGGCTTCTCTCCAATCCCAAGGGAATTGGAGGATCCTCAAGTCCTATTAATAAGGCGACGCATGGGAACTATAAAATCTAATGGCCAAGATTATTAATGGCCACATAATCCTTGTCATCCAGCGAAACACCGAATAATTTCACTTTCCCTCCATTATTCTGGACGTCATTGATGACCGCCCCTTCCCTCCATTTCTGTCCAACCCTCTGACAAATCCATCGCTAATGCCCGCTGCCCTTCCCCACGATAGCCCAGCCCGCCTTAATAATTGGGGGTCTCAAATCTTTAATCATCACGGACAACAAAAACTAGGTAGTGGCAATGTTTTCCGGACGCAAAATTGTGAACTACTCCCTTCGTTCAAAAATATTTGTCCGATCCGTAAAATGAGATCTTAAAAATAATACACTTTTTTCAAAAATTCGAGTTTTTTTTCAACAATTTACTATATAAAATGAAATCTTTTGATTTGATTAAAAAGTTTGAATTTTTTTTCAAAAAAATATATTATTTTTAAGTTGTTTGTTTTGCGGACTGGACAGACATTTTTAGAACGGATGGAGTACCAATGAAGCAGTAGTTGAAATGGCCGATGAATAAAAAAGATTGTCAATGGCGGTGAATGGGGGAGAGAGGGAGAAGCCCGTTCCGCTTTCCCCCTTCAAAATAAGTACTTAGTAGTTTTTAAGCTTAAAAATTATAGGTTTACTAAAATTAAAAAATATGCAATATAGATCTTGTTTGATAGATTTCGGTAAGATCTATTAAACCCTGCAAAAAAAATTAAAAAATTATTTTCGTAAGTCTATTATTTTTAAGTTTTAAAATAGGTCCTTATTTTTTATGTCCTTATTTGAGAATTTGTAACGGGACTTGTGAGGGGTAAATAATTATGTGTGCTCACCCTCAAATTCTTTAGATAGGTTGTGTTCAATGTTATATTTTTAGCTGTTAGATTAGAATTGGAGAATCCTCCAATTCCCCAAGGGTTGGAGAGGAGCCAAACTCCACATTTTCTTCATAATTTTCATCTTAAACATTTTTTCTTCCTTTCCTTTAAAGTGTTGATAGACACAAAACAATATGGAAATGACTTCGGTGTCCCCGGTTTGATAAGACGACTGAATAATTACTCGGCGGGGAGAGGGGGCTTGGCATTTTTCCAAGACTATTGATGAAAGTTGGATCTCATGTCCTGAGGGGGTGTTTTCAATAGTGAACATAGAAGTTGTGAGAAAAAATTTGTAGCAATCAATTTGTTAGGTATTTTCGGTATCGAATAATTTGTAGATTAATTTGTGAGTAGAGTTTACTGTAAAAAAAAAAATATTGACAAATTGTTAATTATTGTAAACGAGATGGTAAAATACCAAAACCTATTAATTTGTGTGAACGACATGTTAAAAATGCTTACGTTTTTTTTTGCAAATTGATACCGAAAACATGGCCTCAGTACTAATTTTTGTAAACAATACAGTACTACTAACATCTAGGCTACGTTTTTCAGCGGGAAATTGTATAAATAATTGCTTAAGAAATTAAGACTGCGCTACCAAGCCCCATGCCTTGCATCATCCGCGCGAGATGGGCAGGCTGCATGCGCAATTATGTCAACTCTGGCCCCAGAAATTTGGGCATATATTCCGAGATGGTCTCAATCTCCTTCTCCAAAATAATACTCCCAATGCATGTCGTAATCGAAATGGACGCCAACAATGTGATCAAACTCCTTTGGGACTTCAAAAATGACTATCATCTAGTCATGTCCGAGCTCATTGGCATAATTCGTCATTGTAAATACTGTCTACATCGGTTGGGGTCACTATCGCTAAGTCACATCATGAGAGAGAGAGAGAGAGAGAGAGAGAGAGAGAGAATAACAAGTGTGTTGATTTATTAGCCAGAAATGCCCATGACCAACAAGAGAGTTTCTTCGTTTATCCTAATTTCATGCCGGACTGTATTAATTATATGCACAACCGTTAGCATGCTCTAGGGGTGTTTCTTATTCCCGTGTTATGTACTTTCAATTTTTATACAGTATATATGCAATGCACCAGTTGACTCCACATCTATATAAAGGGGGTCATGGACTATTATTTCTCCTCACTCTACAATCAATCAATCAATCTCTCTCTCTCTCTCTAAAAATTGCTCCAGCAACTTCATCACTCTTTGTTGAAACATCAACCGACATGTCACGGGCTGATGCAACAAAGAGAATAAGCGTCAAGACGCTGGTGGAATCACATGGTCTCACGTCCATTCCTTGGAACTACTCCTACTCCACAAATCCGAATGAATGTGCTGGTTCTAACCCTGAAGAAGATACATTCCCCATCATTGATTTTTCGTTGCTCACATCTGCTGATCCTCATCAACGCTCCAAAACCATCCAAGACCTCGACAGAGCCTGCCGAGAATGGGGTTTCTTCATGGTAATTATACATATGTATATACAGTATATTACTATGCATCCACCGAAATTGATCATATACATATGTGCCAAAAAAAAAAAAAACACTTGTTCTTATGAAAAGAGAGAAACTTCACTACGAACAGAACGACATAAGATATAGTCTTGTACGAAGAAAAAAGAAAAAAAGAGAGAGCCTCCTGTAGAAGAGACTGACTATCAATTCTTATGCCAATGGGGCTTTATCCAGCGGCATGGTAGGGGGGCCGGCCTAAGTGCTCAGGTGAGAGGTCTCAAGTTCGAGTAGACGAAGTTATCATCTAACCGCTAACGCTACTTATAGCAAAAAAACAAAATCAATTACCTATATTTGACACGTCAATAGAGATTTGAGAATATAGACGAGCGGCCATTTAAGTTATCTTTAGTCTGTTATTATCAGAAAATCAGTAGTATGTTTAAATTTATATATATGAAAAGGGTTGGACACTGACGTACGTGCTCGATCAGAACCGTTTGATATGCGTGAGTCCCTCATTGTTTTATGGGGTCCACATACATCAGACGATACGGAATGATTTTAGGTGCACACTTATTTGTATATCGACTTCTGATATGTTCATGCATCCATCTTTTTCTTTTTCTTTTTCTTTTTCCGGGATTAATTAGCTGGTGAACCATGGGGTGTCGGAGAGGTTGATGAAGGAAGTTCTTGAAGGTTGCAAGGAATTCTTCAATCTGCCGGCGGAGGAGAAGATGGAATTTGCAGGGAGAGACATATGGCAGCCGATCAGGTTCGGCACCGGGGTTGATGTTAAGGTTGAGAAGTTCTTCTTCTGGAGGGATTTCTTGAAGGTGATTGTGCATCCTCAGTTTCACTTCCCCAACAAGCCCAAAGGTTTCAGGTACGTACAAAAAGAATAAAAAATAAAAAATAAAGATTGTACTGTATTAAGTAAAAGATATATAAGCTTGGATTATGTACCGTGTTTATAATTATCTTTAAGAAATGGCTGACGCAGGATTCACGCTCAACGCGGCTCAAATTACAAGTTTTTCTACATTGATTTATACTATTTTCTTTTAAGTGTACAAAGGTGTTTCCTACTTTTTGTTTTTCAGAGTGCTAGGGACAAAGAAAATTGATAAAAAAAATACCCTTAAAATGTACATGAACGGCCCATATTCATTGTGCAGTGAATCTGAGCCGTTCATGTACACTTTAAGGATCTTTCCTTTGTCTATTTTTTTTGTACTTAGCATTTCTCTTCCCACAAAGAGGAGTGTTAAGGACAAAAAAAAATTGACAAAGAAAATACCCTTAGAGTGTACATGAACGACCCAAATTCATTGCGCAGTGCTCCAAGCACTTGCAATTAATACCCGCTCCGTCCATAATAAATATTGCTACTTTCTAGTTCTGAGAAGGTGAGACGAGATTGCTGTATATACGTACGTAACCTTGGATTAATATTGTACTCGTATTAGTAGTACCTGTGTGGGGCCAAAAATGAGCCGCACAGACTCATCTGCGCACAATCGATCTGTGCAATTGTTGAACGTTTTGACGTTTCTATGAGCAGTGAGGTTGCACGAGAGTACTGCAAAAGCACTCGCGAGGTGACGACGGAATTGCTCAGAGGGATATCGAAGGGCTTGGGATTGGAGGAATGCTACATAGAGAAGAAAATGAATTTCGACACAGGGTTTCAGCTGTTCGCCGTGAACCTGTATCCGCCGTGTCCGCAGCCGGAACTAGCAATCGGCATCCCCACGCACACCGACCACAGCCTCTTGACCTTCCTCATCCAGAATGAAATCGGAGGCTTGCAGATTCAGCACAACGGAGAGTGGTTTAATGTGAATCCAATTCCTAATTCCTTCCTGGTTAACATTGGCGATCACCTTGAGGTAAAATGTTTTTGTTAATATGGAGCGACAAAGCCGGGATTTGCACTCAATGGGAGCTTAATTAATTAGAGAAGATGATTTTTTGAGAGATGATATGAGAAAATTAACTTTGGTTCTTCTAGTTTTTACTCCCTGCGTTCTAATCTACTTGTTCCAGTTCTATTCTAATTGGATTAAAAAACTAGTTATATCTTTAATGTGGTAATGAATTTTATATCTAATATGGATCTTGTTTGATAGATCTCGATTTATTTTATAATTCAGTGTTTTCGAAATTACCTAAAACATTATAAATTACAAGATATAATCAATTGAAAAATGACACGAACTCCCAAAAATGACAATTAAATTGGGATGGAGGGAGTACAAAGAGTTTTTGAAATATTAAAGAAAGGAATCTGAAGATAATATTGGAGAAAATTTCTCTTATATCCCTTTGATTTTGACCAAAAAATTCATTTTGGTCATTCACATTTCAATTTCGGCATAAAAATATTTCGACTTTCTAATTTTTTTCAATGTCATCCTTTAGGGATATATACAAATATACACGAAAAATAGGGTGTTTGGATCAAGCACCACACACACATTAGATGCCGTTGATTCTCGTTTCATATACAAGTATTTTTATGCAGAAATTGAAAGGTGAAGGACCAAAATGAATTTTTGATCAAATTCGAAGGGATTTAAAAGAAATTTTCTCATAATATGGATAGTAACATGTTACATGTAGTAAACGATATGTGGTACCATATATAATGCAATAGAAAAACTACCCTTGGTCCTTTATGTCATGAGTACAATTTTGCGCATATTTTTAGTACAAGACATAATTATAAGTAAATTTTTTGAAAATGTATTTTTCGGGTGGGCCGGGCTCGTTGGCTCCATAATAGCTCCGCCACTAAACATATGTTTGGGCTTCATACAAATGAGTGTTCTGCTACCTGCACAATATTTTGAACACTTTCATCCGTCTTGTTAGCTCTTTTGGAAAAATCGAGCTGTGTTTTGAATTTTTTCATTTCAAAAATACAATGCCTTATAAAAGAAAAACAAAAATAGGACAAACAAGGTGGGACGGATAGAGTGTCATTACCGTCCTTCTCTCAATTTTATAAAGAGGAGTCAAAAGATCTGTTTTAAAAATATATATTAATAGAAATGCGCCAATAAATATTTACTATATTGTAGCTCATACGTGCATTGTGATTGTTTCACCAGATATTGAGTAATGGGAGGTACAAGAGCCTTTCTCACAGGGCAGTTGTTAACAATACCGCTACAAGAATATCCATAGCCGCACCCCATGGACCGTCGCTCGAAACCGCGGTTGGCCCGGCCCCGGAATTGGTAGACGGTGAAAGCGGTCATCCGGCAGCATACATGCCGATGAAGTTCAAGGATTATCTCGAACGTCTACTTGACGGGAGACCCTGCAGCTTGGATCATGTTCGAGTTCCAGTTGTTGAGTAAGGATATTGATCTGTGTGCATTGTTTTAGTATATAATAACGGAATTGATAATGCCAAAACCCTTTTTGTGCTTGCCAAAGCATTTTTTTGTTACTGTCAAAACTCATTCATTGCATTATTTAATTACCCTCCACTAAATCACTTACTTTACAAAAATACCCTTTAAAATCCCATAAGTGCATTGCGTTTTTCAGTTCCATGTTTCAAATAAAAATGCAAGGATTCATAAGCAAATTCTAGAAGAGAAGGAAACAAAAATTAAACATCAAGCAAAAATGCCATTCACGCGCAAAACTAGAAGTAATTTGAGAAGAGACGTAAACAAAAATAATCCTCTGGATTTGAAGGGGCATTTCGTAAAGTAAGTGGTGTAGTGAAGGGCAATTAAGTCATGTAATGAATGAGTTTTGCAGAAACAAAAAGGGTTTTGACAGGAACAAAAATGATTTTAGCATTATCAGCTCCCTATAATAAACTCAGAAGCACATAATTACGCAGAGAGGAATAAGAAAGAAATTTAGTGCAGTAAATTTGTTGGAGAATTATATGTACCCATCGATTACGAGAAAATAAAATGTTTGATTGATATGTTGATTTGAACGATAGATTGATGATGTAGCTGTTAACAGTTCATACTCTTTGTTGTGAGGCCATATTAGGCACAATAATGTTAAGGCATCTCCAATCCACCTCCATTCCCCCAAAATAGAGGATGGATGTGACACATTGAAGGGAGATTTTGTAATTTATTCTCTTTTTTTTCACTTTTTGAGAAAATTTTTAAGGGACCTATTGTCATTTTTAGAGTTTGGAGGGATTTTGTACTCCAAATTTACTTTTGGTCCTCTATATTCAGCGGACCAAATTTACTTTTGGAGGACCAAACTCTAAAAAAGACGGTGGGTCCCTTAAAAATTCTCTCAAAAAGTACAAAAAGTGAATAAAAAATGGAATAAATTACAAAATCTCTTCTCAATATGTCATATCCATCCTCTATTTTGGAGGATTAGACGTGGATCGGAGATGGCCTGAGGTGACTATATAAAGTTACCATATAGTATGAAATACAAGGTGAGTTGTTATTGGTCCAAATCACATAATTGAAATATGGTCACCAACATAATTTTTTTTTGGTAAAATGGAAAAATAAAACAGATTACACTTTCTTAGAAGTCACTCTTCTTATATCCACCTCTAGAATGGGGATTATATCATCCAGTGGAGAAATGTGAGACGCCATTTTTTCATTCTACAAGTGGAGTCAAGTTAACCAAATTAAGTTCAAAAATTAAAAGCAAGTCCTTCCACCCAAGATGGTCGACAGTGATCAGATATTGAGAGAATTAATCGGTAATAAAAAGATTAAAACTTTCATGTCAAAAACCCAGAAAAGAAATAAATGAATAGGAACTAAACATCTCAAACCGAAAATTCGCGTTACAAACCTTGAAAATAGACCAAAACCATCAATCCATCATACGCAACAAACCGAAAACAGTATCACACAATGCTCTGCAGTCACCAACAACCATACAAGCAAATCTCTAAAGCAGACAGCTTCATAATCAAACACAGAGAGAGAGAGAGAGAGAGAGAGATTGCACGACCCATTAATCGCAATTTGCTTGGATTATAAGGGAAAAAAACCACCTTGACAACTTTTCTCTTACATCAACCATGTGTAACCATTCCCAGCAATTCATGTTCTAACCAATTTTGGAACGTTTCTGTTAGTACTACAAGTTTTATCAATGCAAGGTAAAAGAGGTACACGAGCACGGCTATTGAATTTTCAAGACCCAGCACAGTTACTCATGTGCGTCTGCGTCGCTTGAATAAGTCCTCATTGTATGACTCCCATTCCTTATGATCAATGGAGCTGAGGTCATCAAGATCCGCAATCGCGAGCAAGTATTGAGTGAGTTTCACAAGCTCCTGATCACTGTCCCGATTTGCATGGGCCTTCTTGAATGGCTTTATGGTTAACCCATTCTGGGGATTCATCACGAAATTTCTTCTGAGATCATCAAACATGATAGTATTCTTGGAGCTGTAGTACTGCAAATGAATCAAGACACACATAAATCAGAACTCAAGACATACTTGGAAGCCTTAAAAAAAGTGCAATACATGGCACATTAAATTTTGCTCCAAAACTAAAATAGAAAGAAGACTTTGAATTTCAAAAAATGCGCTAATTCTGTTTATGGCACAACAATTTTGTTGTAAAAATAAAATAAAGAGAATTTGTACTTTAAAGCCACTTGCAAGAGTCAATAGTCTTCAGACTAACACAACTTTTTTGCTTTTTCTCAACTTTTTTCGTCCTTCGTGAAGTTTTTTCGGCTTCTGAACAATATTTTAGAGACTACAAATCCGTATGGACCAAATTTGAAGTTTAGAAGAGGCAAAGAAGCCAAAACAAGAAGCTAAAAAACGTTCAAGAGACACAAAATAAGCCATAACAAGATTGAACTTTTGGTTATTTTTTCTGTTGTGAATATTTGTTAGCTTTTGGTCAAAAAACATCTGATTCAAACCGAAGAAAAAAACAGCAGAAAGACAAACTAAAAAAAAAAAAAAAGAAGAGGCACAACAAAAGTTAAGTGTAATTAGTTGTAGCTTCATTATAATGACCTAACTGCCTTTTTCGGTGTGACCTCACCTATTCGACCTCAAAAGGTTTGATTCTTAAAGAAGGAATTGAAACATAAAATGCAATATTTTTTCCACAACGCAGGTATTCAGGCCAGCTTATGCTCATATCGACTGATCCTGGGGGACCAAATCCCACGCCCACTTTTGGGGGAACCAATTAAAGCCAAAGCAAAGCTCTGTATGTGCTGACCTGAAAGGAGTTGATACTTGATAGCACCTGAGAGGTTTACCTTAAAGGGGAGCAAACCCCCAAGTCCTAGGCCAAAATAAAATGCTACATAGTGGAAATAGAAGACTTCAACTTTCAAAAAAAAACTTTCAAATTCTCATGTGAAGCAATCTCTGACTATATAGACAAAAGAAATAAGCAAACATATCAAGACAAATAGGGAATAGTCAAAACCTCCGGATATTGAGCCCAAATAATGCCCAGTGGCTTGCAATCGAAGGTTCCACGAGCATCTGAATGAACTGTGATCATTGCTGAATGATCCAGAAGAGCTGTAATTTTGTAGTTAGGATTGTCAAGGACCCCAAGCTGTCCCATTTTTAATTCAACCCACTTCATGCTGCAATAACAAAACCAAGAAAATAACAAAAAGTTTCACACGTTAAGATATACGACATTTGTGCAATTAAATTTTCAAAGTGAGAAAAGACTAAAGCATACCCGGTAGCAGACCAGATGATGATATCATACTCAGCATAAACAGCCGTAAGAAACTCATGCAAATCTACACAAGATATTATTTGATTTAGGGTGTAAGCAGAAACACAGGGACAAATACATAAATGAAGTAATACTTACAAGGCCGCATGAGTTCTAGCGGGTTCTCCGCTGTGGAACGATGATCAAACAGGGTATAATCAATATCCAAAACCAGCAACTTTTTCCCTTTACGGCATGGATTCCGGAGTTGAATCTACCATTAGAACCCCCAAAAAATCAAATACCAATGCGTAAAGAAGAAATCTGACAATGAAAGTGACCGCAACCTGAGAACAGTAATTTCTTCTCATCACAGGTTTTGGTTGTTGAGAATAAGTTGTAAGAAATTGATTGGGACGGTAATGGATTCACGGCTGAGAATAGAATAGGAAAGAAATGAATCACCTCCCCTGCTAGGGTTAGGCATCTACACAACAGAATCACAAGTTCTCCCATCTACGTCACACGGCAGCAAGAGATTATATGGGTTCACAAAAAACTTGTGTCATCCTACTTCAACCATGATTAGTACTTCAAAATCTGAAGCCTTGACTCTGATTGCTAAAAGGATGTCAGACCTTGCAAAAACAGAAAAGAGTACTAGAAAAAAGAGTGTTTAATCAAATAGGAGGTGAACCCACCACAAACAGATAATAAACCTTGTTCACGTGGGAAATATTCTGAAACAACAGAACCATGATCTAACACTGAATATCGATATATAGGCCTCTGACTTTTGTATAATCAACAAGTAAGAAAGTACTTCATATCTCCAAACATAAAAACTAAAGCTGCGATATTTTAATTGATTCGAATGTTTGCAGAATGAGGATCAAATTACAGACCTTGTAATGAGCACTTCGTCTTCTCAATTTCTGCCTATTGGCATCATTATCTTTGATTTCAACAACTTCATCTTGTCCCAACTCAAAATCATCGATGACATCTGGAGAGTCAACTTCATCCACAAGTATATCGTCTTCAACAGTGCTGCCAGTTTCTTTTTCATTTAGTTCGGTATAAAGTTAAACACACACACTCACACACACACACACACACACACACACACACACACACTCTAGTAGACAATTCGAATAAGTCAGACAATTGTATCACATGTCATCAACAACTGCTTTTCGATGCAAAATCGACAAATTGACCTGCTGGAAGCACATCTAATAGGCAATTCTAATAGCGCCATGACAAACATTCTTAAACACAATCTTTGGATACACATATCATCCAGGTTTACATCACCAATGGCAACAACCACCAAGTATACGCTCACCATATATGTCCATTCAAAAGTTCTTAAAAGCTTGAACTTCCCTTTGGTCCTTTGGATAAAAGAAAGTTGAACTTCATGTATTCTATGCATCCATTAGCTTTTTAACTATTAACCAAGTGAACCATACCATTGTGAACTGGGGTTGAATAAGCTCAGACATGCAAGATACTGGAGCATAACTGGTGCTTTTGTGTAACATAGATCATTATACATGGGTAACTGAATTTCAACAACACGTAACGGGAGCAGAATAAACCAAAGCTTGTACAATTGTAGAGTAAATTAGACACATCAAACACACCATCATCTAAACAAGCAGTCAAAATTTATCAAAACACTTCTTGGGCAAAAGAAAGGTAATTTAACTTTGGGGCACTCGTATAAAAGGTATGGGGAGAATGTGTGCTCTAACATTGGAAGATCGTTGCAAGCTAAGGTTTCCACAATTATTAAAGATGGGGACTGAGCTTGGCCTAGACAAAGAAACAGATATATTCAAGAAATCAATACCGGCACCCCTTCTAGCTTTACTCCTAATATTTCAAATGAGGATAGGGTGGTATGGCTTCCTTCTCGTATCGGTATTTACCCTTTGAGATCTGCTTGGGAAGCAATTAGAGTGTCAAATGGTAGGCTAGACTGGTGTAGCATTGTGTGGATTCCTAAAAATGTCCCTCAATGGGCATTCATCTTATGGATGGCCATGCAAGGTAAACTTGCTTAAAAGGATAGACTGCTGAAATGGAGTGTGGTGGATAATGCCATTTGTGTTCTGTGTAGAAATGGGGCTCTTGAATCTCATAATCATTTATTTTTCAATTGCCCATTTTCTAGAGCTGTCTGGAAGGAGATATTGCGAAGGAACCACATTCACAGAGCCCCACTTATGTGGGAAGATGAAAAGAAATGGTTTTTTCTGCATTCCAAGGGGAAGACAATTAGGACACACGGTTGATTTCTGCAGCTGTAGTTTAATTTTCATTAGTTCATTTCTTTGGTTGATAGGTGCCTGGTTGTATAGTTTTATTTTTTCTGCATGGTGGCTCCTTTAAGGGAGTTGGCTGAGATAGTTTTTGTGTCCTGTTTGGACCATGATGTTTTATTGTTTGGGGCTTATATGGAAGAGTACATTTATAGGGAAAAAAAAGGTAATTTAAATTCTAAAAATTGTTTTAGTCAGCCTCAAATCATCAAACTCTGTCCTAGTTCTCCCAACTTTCTGCAATTCAAAAATTATAGCAAAGCCACATTCCACCTTACCAAACAAATACTTTCCCAAGCATGCCTTGAACAATTATCATACATGTGATGCAAAGGACCAAAAGGATGCCAGTTATCCCAGAAAACCATCACGCCCATTCCCAACCACATATCCAATCCAAGGTTGCACTCTTGGTCTTAGTCTCAGAATCCTTCTTACAGTCCAAAAGGCAGAGCTAGGGATTTTTATAATCCAAAAACACTGCTTCTTAATAACACGTGAGAGTCCATTTTACCCAAAGGATGTCTGCATTCAACTCCTCTTCAATGTGCTAATCTAACTATTCTAACAATACTGACTTTGAGCGATCAAAGAAAAAATAAGAGTATATGCCGCATAAGTGTCTAGTGATGGATTACTACCGTTATATAAAATGGATTACTACCTCCATCTGTAACCCCCAAAATACTCAATTTCCCTTAATGGTTGTCTTGAATGTTTTTTCTTGGTGCAAGGTGGAGGCAAGGAGATCCCCTTTCTCTATACCTTTTCATTCAGGAGTTTTTCTCTAGAATATTCCAACACCGTATTAAGTATTAACTATGTCCTATTTTCCTACCACCTCAAATGTAAAGATCCATGGATCAGCCACATTTGCGTTGCAGAATATTATATAAAAATGAACCCGAACGGCCAAACCGACAGCCGCCCATTTTTCCAAACTACAAGCCGAAATAGAAAATTCGGATAAAACTGCCCCAATCGGTTTGGATAGGTTCGGATGAGATTTTTACACCTAGTGACTGACAAGTACAATAAAAATTAAAAGCAAACCTAGGAGTGATAAATGAGTCAAACGAGCCGAGCTGTTAATTGTTCAAGCTTGGTTTGGAAATTTTTAACGAGCTTCAAAACATGTACATGCTTAGATTGTTCATGAGACGAGCCGATCTCAATTAGCTTGAATTTGTTTACATCATAAGTAGGGTTGGGCATCGTGTCATGTTTGTATTGTGTCAATTCAGGATCTGACTTGTAGGGTTGGGCATCGTGTCATGTCAATTCGGGTTCATGTCAGATAACCGTCAACACTTACCCGACCTGCTTAGCTAAACGTGTCAAGAATTTCAACCCTAAAAACGACCTGCTAGTAATTGTGTCCACCTGAACACGACACGGATTGACACGATTACACAACCCTTTGCTTTTCCAATGACCCGTTTACATAACCTATTTGCACCTGTTTGTGTTTCAAGTTTTATAACCAATTTCAATCCAATAATTAGCCATTCTCAAGGACTGAACGAAACTACTGCTACATAATTCAACACTAAAGGAAAAAACTACTGAATGACACTATAATTTTTGAACCTGATAGATAAATAGGTTTGGGTTAACACGTTGACACAGATAGATAACTGTGTCATTTTCGGGTTATGCGGATTGAACCCGACCTGTTTAACAATTGTGTTCTCGGATTGTGTCATATGCATGTTTTGCGAACCCTAACCCGCTAGCTTTGTGTCGACTTCAAGTCATGTTATCGTGTTGTGTCATCAATTCCCACCCCTAATCATAAGCCTACCGAGCTGAGTAGCAGCTCGTTCGAGCTTGGATTGAAAGCTTAACAAGCTTCAAAAAATTGTATACTTGTGTAACAAAACCAATGTTCTAAAAGTCGCTAGGCACTAGTCGGGCGGTCGGCCACCTTCGAGCGATTAATAGGATTAATCGGCGATTAATCACTGCATAATCGGCGTCGGCGATTAATCGTTAGTCGGACCTAATCGGATAGGCCCTGCTAGCAATTAATTGCCGATTAATTACTTGTTTTAGAACACCGAACAAAACAAATCTTGAACGAGTTTTTAACGAACGAACGAGCACGAGCCCAAACTCGAGTAGCTTAGGTTCGTTTATTAACCCAAAGAAAACCCAGTAGTAATCAAACACTCCCTGTGCATAAACACGTGCATCGAATTCCCTGTACAAACACATTCGTTCAAAAAACAGAACAAGAAAGAGCGAGGGGACAAAACGAACCCAATCATGGTCATTTTGAGTGAGGATTTGAGGGGGAGCTGAGAGAGGAGGAGGGATTCGTCGGCGAGCTTCGATCCGGCTTTAGGGTACAGAAGCTTCTGCCGTTTGGGTAGCACGTTCGTGACTTCGCATATCCGTCGCTTCAGCTCTCCGACCGTGTCGTCACCGCAAACTCTAACGGTGTACTCCTTTCCGCTCCACTTCACCGTCAGCGTCAGCTCTTCCTCCGTCACAGCCGACGAGGAGGAGGAGGAGGTTTCAGCAGCCATTTCTAGTGGTCGATCCCAGCAGATAATTCTTCCTCACCCAAAACGGAAGAAAACTTCCTTCTGGCGTGAAGGATAAACTACACTGAAAGCCCTTGAATGATTTTTTATCTTTTCAATCGGATGACCAAACCAGTTCTAAAGCCCTTGAATGATGAATCACCTCTTTTTACTACTATATACATATGTTAAAATTATCAAGCGATCGAATGGCCGAAAATGCAAGGATACACAGGTATACAGAATTTTGGTACAAAAGATTTGGGATTTGATGACCCCTACAAAAGATGTGATGACCCCTTAAAGACAAGGTAATAAAAGTCTCACTGGTTTATTTTCATTGACCTCCATTTGAGCGAGTTCACACTATTAACTAAATGATATTTTCGACGCTTTGTAAAAAATATCCACTATTCAAGAAAACTCATTCCTCCTAACTAGTAATAGATAGATGTACTTCTAATGTATACAAATGGGATTTTGGCGTCAGGCTGAAGATAAAAAATTTAGTTTGAACTCAACCTTGCGTATTTTGGAGAGTTGTGTAACACATGGGTCCGTTTGTTAGATGAGTGGTCGGATTTGTTTGAATCTAAGGAAGGGAAGAGAAGAGAAATTTTATTTTCTTGTTTGGTTTGAAAAGAAAAAAGTGAAGAAATTTGCGGTGTATAGTGAATAGAAAATTTTTCTTCACATTTTACTCATAATTATTATTTTTTTCTTTTTTACTTTAAACGAGTTCCAAACAGGCCATTAGTTGACATAAAATGTAGAAAGTTAGATGTGAGCAAGATGTCAAATTCAAATGCCTAAACTTAACCTTGTTTTCTTTTGCATCAAGCTAGAGCTCTCTTTTCATCGTTGCCACCATAAATGGGTGGAGGATATTCTAGTGTAAATATAAACATTTCACAATTGAACTCAAAAAAAAAAAAAAACTTAATTGCCACTTAACAACATAGTAAATAATACAATGCCCAACGATGTTCCCATTATCTCAAGATAGAACTTAGTATTGTTGACAACCGGTTCAAGAAATACATAAGGAAAAGCTAAAGAATTGTTGTCGCGTACGTGATAACTTGGAGTCTTATTTCAAATAAGTGGTGAGATCGATAAGCAACAAAGAATGGTATAGAAAGCCAAAGAGAGGGTGATTGCTGAGCTAGCAAACCATATATACATTGGACACACGATTATAGCATCATATACATTTTTCAGCGATTGTTGTTGGTAGCCAAGGCGACAGTGGAAGGGAAATTCGAGAACAGAGTAATAAAACTCTGGAAAAAAAAAATTCAAAAACTGGCTATTTACCATTTTCCATCTATTTTTTTAAAAATGCAAAGGAAAGATAAATCTGTTGAAATTTGTATTGACATTGGGCATTCCAAATTCGATAGAGAAAGCAGGGAACGAAAAAAGGAAATAAACAAAATAAACTAGCCCTACATTGTTTGCAAGGTTACTGCAGCATTGATGCCTAGCTAGCTTACTAAATATTTGGGTGCAATTAATTGGTATATCTTTCTTGTTGCTTTTAGAAATCTCATTTCTCAATTCTTCTATGCTCGAAGCCATTGTTGCTTATTTCCTAAACCATGCATTTTCCCCTGCTCATCTCCCCATATCTTGAGGTTTTATTTTTGGTTTAGTATTATTGATGAGGATATTTGAGTCTACAATCTAAAAAGTTTAACATATTTTGTTAAAGCATCTAATTCCAAGCATCCAATTCCTCTTGTTGACCTTTTCATTCACTCACTTTACCGTTTCATTCTTTCTTTTTCTTTTCTTTTTTTGTGGTTTTATACAACAAACTAACTAGTCTATTGGAAGCACCATCCACTCAATAAATTAATGACCACTAATCACTCTATAAGTGGGTTCCATTTTTACTAAAAACTTCTATTTAGCCATCTAATCTTACCTATTCCAATGGAGATGCACAAACAATATCACCGAGTTTTTAATCAACGAAAGATATCTAATCTTATAGTTACGACTTTATCTAAAATTTACAAGGATATTTTCCGCTTTTCTCTTTTTGAAAACAACTTTGTTATTTCCATTTTCTTTTTAGTATTGACTAAATTAAAGTTTTAGAAAATCTATTCAAATTTACGAATACCAAAAAGAAGTGTCGCATTGATGATGTAATCCATCCAAATTAATGACCTAAGAAAATCTTTGCCAAATAATGGAGATTTATGAGTCCATTAATTCAAATGACCAAATCAGAAATTTCTCCTTCCTGTCAAAGACGAAAATTCAAAATGACCTAAGCAATTATTACATTTTCCTTGTTTCCTCAAAATTTGACATTAATTGGTCCTTAACCGTAACCTCAATCGAATCTCATTCACTGTGCTTCTTGTCTTGACGTTCTTAATTATAGTAATTCCGTATTGCCCTCCTTTTCTCTCTCTCTCTCTCTCATACATACACACACGAGTATATATCAGTTGGCACTGTCACATAGTGCCCCAATAGGGTTGATCTCCACCACACATTTTTGTGAGATCTACACATTTCGTAATGTATCATATAAAAATATGTGATTAAAAAGGGTGTTGATGTATCACATAACAGAAATCAAAGACCATTGAATAATTTATCCTCAAACACAACCCTATCTCTTTCTCCCTATAAATTGAACCTATCACAAAACACTCAAGTTCCATAGACTCCCAAGTTTCATCACCCCATATCATCGCCTTTCGTTTTATCTATATACTCACTTTCTCTTACTAATAGCTATGCGGCGAAACAATGACGATGGAAGGCGATGGGCAACCATCGTCATCTACCGCGAGTGCCAAAGGAATCATTCTAGGCAGACGGGTCACCACGCCGTTGACGGGTGCCTAGGGTTCTTATGCTACCAGTTATCTCCTTCAAGTGACTCACATCAAGTTTAAAATAGGTAGAAGGGATTAAGATTGATGTGATGCCAAAGAAGCAGATAGTTCGGAAGCATAAGTAGAAATAAATCAAGTACGTGTTGTGGTTAATTATCTGTCAATGTTTTAGGTTTATATATCTTGGTTAAAAGCCTTGTGTTTTTTTTCCACTGAAATAATGTATTAGGTTTGTTAATGAGAGTTTTGTTTGCTTTAATTTTTTTTTACGGGAGGCTAAAATGTGGTTTTGTGAACCTTTTTAACGGTGCCCAAATTCGATTTACACATTGGCCCACAATTTACTCATTTTCTATTCACTTCCTACTCTTATTCTGAGTTGAAATTGGTTAAAGTGCAAAGAAGATGGATTTCCCCGATCATGACAGATTTTTCCGTATTAACTTTGGATTGACAAAATCTCAGGACAAAATCGTTGAGGATTACGTAAAGTTCGAAAACAATTAAGTATTTTAACTTGACGTTCAGCGTATCGTTGAAGGATGTCCGTATAAGACGACTTCACCGTTCTAATCATATTCATACGTACGTACACAAGTTTCTCTACTCTCTTTCTTCAAATTAATATGTTTGCGTATGCATTAGAGAAGGTGAAGTATGCAGAGTGCAGGCGTAACTATGCAGCGTCCGTAGGTGGTTTCGTCCTAGACGGTTGTGGGGAATTCATGCCCAAAAATGGCAGTGAACAAGGCGCAATATTATTTTGCGATGCTTGTGGTTGTCATAGGAATTTTCATCGTTATGTGTCGACTGAAGACGATGTAGCTGGTCCTTCTCACTCAAACTCTCCTCCTCCTCCACCACCACCACCTCCTCCTCCACCGCCAGTACTGCCAGTGCACCCATCGAGACCAAAGGGTGTATTAAAGATTTATTCATTTGCCAAACGACCAAGGAACTACTAATTATCTTGGTAAAAAGCCTTAAGTGTTTTTTTTTACTGAATAATGTATTAGGTTTTGTTAATGAGAGTTTTGTTTGCTTTAATTTGTTTTACGGGAAGCTAAAATGTGGTTGTGTGGAACTTTTTAATGGTGCCCAAAATCGAATTGTATATGGCCCACAATTTACTTATTTTCTATTCACAATGTTTGATAGTTGTGTGTAATTATTATTATTTTTTTTTGGGAAATCGAAACATTAAAGCAAAAGAAAAAGGGCGGAAATCTTCTCATATGTACGGCGAAATAAAATATTGACAAAATGCTTCCTACTCTTATTCAAAATTGAAATTGGTTAAAATGCAAAGAAGATGGATTTCTCACATCAATTTCCTTCGAAATTTATGGTTATATATAGAATTAACGGAGGACTTTGTTGGATCTAAATGTCATGTGCCAAACTCAACACGGTTAATTAGAGGTAGTGTGAGTTATAGATGAGGCTATAAAAATTATATGTGCAACAATATTTTGTTCTCCAAAAGATTAGTTCGATAACCATAAGTCAAAATGTGTCGTTGAAATTATTCACAATGAGGTCCGCGCCAAAAAATAAAAAACTACATCGATCGTACATTTGCATTCTAGGTTTTGTGGGGACAAAATTAATGCAGAGTGCATACCATTTTGGTTCCATGTAATTTATATGTAATCCTTGTAGACTTGTATAGTGGTGGTGGAGGGGAGGTGCTACCTATATAAAATGGTGTAATCTCACAAAACTAATAGCCTCAAGCAAAACATAATAAACCTTACCCCTCTCCCTCTCTCTCTCTCTCTCTCTCATGCAACAAACATTGGAGGTGGTGGTAGCAGGCGTGGGCTTAGGTATTTTAGGTTCATGGAGTGCTGTCGTAACCAGTCCCAAAATTCCTCCATCGTTTCTTTCAAAGGCTGCCGCGCCTTTTTGAAGAGCCAGGTGACAGGAGCCGTCGAGGTTTGTGGCAACTGTGGATGCAACCGGAGCTTCCACAGGAGGCTGGAGGTGTTCCGGCAAGCTACCAAGTTTATGCCCTTCAACTCTGTGTGTGTGTGTGTGTGAGAGAGAGAGAGAGAGAGAGCGAGAGAGAGAGAGAGAGAGAGAGAGAGAGAGAGAGAAGCCAAACAAAAAAAACAAATAGAATGAAAATATAGCTCATGACCGAAGAGCGAGAGCAATGAGGACTCCGTAAAAATATAGTTAATGACTACAGACCATAAGACTGTAACATTCCTTCATCATCACTCACTTACAATACCATCGCCTTTTCACTTAAAGGATGTGATTTATTACATCAAAATACGTAGTCTCCCTAAGAGACAATAATGGCACAAAATAAACTATAAAGAATGAATATTATGTACTTCACCGCTATCACACCCTATTCTGAAAAAATAACAATGAAATAAACCATAAAAATTACCACATGAATGATATCCCTCATGCATTCTTATGAACAAAGTCCTCATATATGATTTGCCTCTACCGAAGCTCGTTCACATTGATCAAAAGCTACTAAGAGGATATGAAGAAAAAAAAAACGTGCAAAAGATGGAGATTGGATATATTTCTTGAAAATGATAAATATATCATAATGTGACATTTGGGCTTGTCTGTTCGAGGGTACTTATATGGGGATATAAACAAATATGGGGTACCCAAAACCAAATATTATATCCATGCAAAAAAACCACGTGCAACGCACGTGCCTAACCACTAATCAACACAAAAGGCTAGCCTCATATTATAGTGGATAACCATAGAAATAAATGCATGAGAAAGAAAATAGATCTTGTCATGATGGTGACGACGAATATTACTGTCTCTCAACGGTTCCAATAATAAGGGCAGAAAATAACAAAATTAACGGACAATATCATAAATAACAATGATTGGAAAAGGAACGTTACAAATTAATGTCAAAATTTGCACTAATTTTACATCATATGGACTTGTGACGGTGCTATATCTTGTCGGCTAGCGTAACATATTTATTCACTACAAGTCAACTCAATTATTCTTCACATGATTTTGCTTCATTAATTTCGTGTCCTAATACGGGACATAGTTTCTGTTTGCGACAATGAACATCGATTCATTGTACATTTTACTGTACGGAATAATGATTACAGTGCCCAATAATAAGGATAGAAAATAACATAATTAACGGACAATATAATAAAAAACAATTATTAGAAAAGGAACATTATAAATTAATGTCAAATTTTCACTAATTTTACATCATATAGAATTTTGATGGTGCTATATCTTGTTGGCTAGCATTAACATATTTATTCACTACAAGTCAACTCAATTATTCTTCACATAATTCTGCTTTCATTAATTTCGTGTCCTAATACGGGACATAGTTTCTGTTTGTGACAATGAACATAGATTTTTCGTACATTTTATTGTACGGAATGATGATTATAGTATCTTAGAAACTAATTAATTAATAAAAAACAACACTACCGGTCGATCTCAAACAAATTGTTTTGGAACACCTTAATTAAACATATTAGCGCAAGCTCATGCTTGAAGATATAACTCAAACAATTTGCACACACACAAATCAATACTGAGCTCACATGCAATATCCCAACTCCAGATCTGACGATTCCAACTACTCCCTCCGTTCCGAAATGACAGTCCCACTGTCTCTCTCTTGCCTCTTTTCAAATCAAAAAATTAACTACTTTCGTGCATAATTTTTCAAATTTTTTCGCACCGTATTAAAGATCTCGATTAGTACTTTAATTTGGTGCGAAAAAATTCAAAAAATTATACACGGAAGTAGTTGATTTTTTGATTTAAAAAATGGCACGACTTTTCATGGTGGACTATCAATATGGAACGGAGGGAGTATATGAAAAGCAATAGTCCAAGCATATTCATTAACTTTGTTAACTTAAATAAGCAAATAAACAACAAACAATTTATCAATCTCTAACTTCGATCTGAATTCACAAAATCAAAAGGCTAGCCTCATATTATAGTGCCCTAGAAATAAATGCACGAGAAAGAATATAGCTTTTGTCATGATAGTGAGAACGAATTTCAAATATTACGTACGAAAGGGTTATTAGTGCCTCTTAACGGCTCCAATAATAAGCATAGAAAATAACAGAATTAACGGGCAATATCATAAATAATAATGATTAAAAAATGAGCATTATAAATTAATGTCAAAATTTTCATTTAATTTTAGCATCATATATATAGACTTCTAATGGTATTATATCTTGTCGGCTAGCGTAGAAATATTTATTCACTACAAGTCAACTAAGTTATTCTTCACATGATTCTGCTTCACTAATTCGTGTTCTAATACGAGACATAGTTTCTATTTGCGACAATGAACATAGATAAATTTGTAGTACATTTTAATGTACGGAATGATGATTACAGTATCTTAGAAATTAATTAATTAACAAAAAATAGCGTTAACGTCAGATCTCACACAAACTATTTTGGAAAATCATCATTCGGTACGATAAAATTAGTGGCTTTATCTAAAATTTACAAGGATGTTTTCCTCCATTCTATTTTTGAAAACAACTTTGTTATTCCCATTTTCTTTTTTAGTATTGACTAAAAGTTTTAGAAAATCTATTCTGATGTACCAATACCAAAAAAAAGTGTTGCATTGATGATGTAATCCATCACCTAATTAAGAAAATCTTTATCAGATAATGGAGATTTATGAGTCCGTTCAAAATGTCCTAAGCAATACTTTTTCCTCGTTTTATCAAAATTTGACATTAATTGGTCCTCAACCGTAACCTAAATCAAATCTCATTCAAATTTGGATTACATTCCATATTGAACCCTGCAAAAATATGAGATGAAAAAGAGTGTTAACAGCATCACGTAACAGTACTCAGAAATCATTCAATAATTTATCCTCATACACTACCCCATCTTTTTCTCCCTATAAATTGAACCTATCACAAGCACTCAAGTTCCATAGACTCCCAAGTTTCAATACCCCATATCTTTTTATTTCTTTTTTGTTTATCTATATACCTATCTCATTCGTCACTCAGACACTCACTTTCTCTTGTAATAGCTATATGGTGAAAACAAAGACGACGGAAGGCGATCGGCAACCATCGCCATCTATCGCGAATGCTAGAGAAATCACTCTATGCAAACGGGTCACCACATAATTGACGGGTGCCTAGAGCCTCTTAGGCTACGGAGAGGACCGTTAATCTGAGGTGGCTTTCTACCGTTGCAAATGGAACGATGTGGCTGCAACCGCAACTTCCATCGCAAGGAAGAAATCACTATCCTAGCTGACCCCACAACCGTCCAAATGGTTCACGAGTTGGCGGCGGCTGCTCCTCCTCATTGCTCTAAAAAAAAACCTTCATATGGCCTCACTTGTTCAATGTACGGAATTCCTCTACATCTTGTCAGCTGTTAGGTGCTTAGTTAGATTTTGAAGTAAATTGGACAAGAGAGTGGGATTTATAAAGAAAGGATGAGTGAGAGGTGTTATAAGGACAAGTTATGAAAGGCTTTAATTAGATTTTTATTACATCAAAGTGAGTACAACAAGACTCTATTTATAGAGCACTTCCACCAACATAGAATTCTCTAGAATTGTCTAGCTAGAGATAAGCACATATGCATTACAAAGATCTCCTAACTTCTAGATTTTTCTAGTTTTAACCCATGTGCTTAATTACAAAACATCTTTCATGCTTCTTCTAGAATTATCTAGTCTTACCCATACAAATTTCTTCTAGTGTAATTATTACTTCTACACACTTCTAATTATTTTAAACTTAGATATTTAAATACTCATATATTCTACATTATTCTAGAAGATTACAAATTACTTATTCTAACATGTCAGCATGTCCTCTGCATGCAGTGTTCTTCACGAAATCCTTCCAGCAATTATAGACCACATGATCATCAATTACTGTTAGACTTGTCCCACATCGCTCATCTAAGCCACCGAAGCTTGGTTAATAAAATCTAGAGGCAACTCCACCTATTGCCAATTGGTTTTACGTTGGAACCCTCTAAGAAATCTAACATGGTATCAGAGTTAGGTCTTGGGTGGCCTCACATCATGTGGTCAAGTTTCCGTTGCCCGAGTCAAACTCATCAATTCATACCTCCACGTACATCCGGACTGCACATGAGGGGTCGCTCGAGTTAGGTTGAAACCCTCCAAAAAAACTTCAATAGATCACAAATGGCCCGCATTTTTCATTTCCATGTTGAAACATTTAATTGTCAGACCCTGCCTTGTAAGTAAGGTGGGCGTAGTTGACTCGACCTGCAGCTTTTAGCTCTTGAAGTCAAGTCGAAGGTCGATCGGCAAAACAAGGTTGCTTGCTCTCAGTCTCGGCCTCCTTATCACAACAGAACGTTATGTCTGTAGGGCAATGTAGCTAATTTGCATTCTAATGTAACTTGCCAACTGCATTCTTTATTGCCATGGGATGCGTATCTTCAGTTTGGTGCTTCGTTTGCATTCCCGTCTTGGTGTATCCGTTTATCTAGTTTTAATAAAAAAAAAATTGTCCATAACAAATAATAGTGATATACGATAGGCGTAATCTTGATTAGCTTTATTTTACTGCTACTAATTACCCAAAAAGATTGTAGTTTTTAATTGTAAAATTGCAATTAATCTATATTTTCCAAGCATGAATTTCTCCACGAGATTCCAACTAAAGGAAGGCAATTGGCCGATTTCAACAAGTAAAATGAGAAGAAACAGATTCTGAAGGAGTGAATTTACATAGGAACAAACCAAAATTAAGAAGCACAAAATTTTGGATGTGAAATTTATTTTGAACATTAATTTCTCCGCGGGATATATTCAACAAGTAAAATGAGAACAAATATATGTACAAATTGATTTATCTATCCACAAGATTTCATGCATATAGCTTAGCAAAAAAATAAAAAAAAGATTCATGCATATAGTTTGTATGCATAATAATCAACACAAAAGGCTACCCTCATATTACAGTGGGGACAACCATACAAATAAATGCACGAAAAAGAATATAGATTTTTTCAGGATGGTGACAACGATTTCAATTTTTTCGTGCAGAAAGATTAAACTGTCTCTTAACGGCTCCAATAATAAGGATAGAAAATAACAGAATTAACGGACAATATCATAAATAACAATGATTAGAAAAGGAGCATCATATCAACGTCTACGATGCTATATCTTATCGGCTAGCGTAACTATATTTATTTACTCCAAGTCAACTCAGTTATTCCTCACATGATTCTACTTCATTAATTTTGTGCCCCAATACGAGACAGAGTTTCTGTTTGCGGCAATAAACATAGATTTGTAGTACATTTTACTGTACGGAATGATGATTACAGTATCTTAGAAATTAATTAATTAATAAAAAAACAGCATTAACGACGGATATCAAACAAACTGTTTCAGAACCCATCCATGCCGAGACCTGTCAGGCCCAGATACTGGCTACGTAGCTCCGGTTCCAGAACGGTACCAGTAAGAAGGCCAGCCCTTCACCCGGACTGGTATTACCGCCCAATGGGTAGACGCTGAAGAGAAAGGAGGAGTTGAACGAGGCAACCCTGTCTGAGGTTTTGTTAACCTTGTTCCCACGACTTTCAGAGGTGATGTTAAAATAAAATGGGGCCTAATTCTTTACCAAACATTTGTGTGAGGTCTACACATTTTGTACTGAACCCCGCGGAAATATGTGATGAAAAAAGGGTGTTGAGACACCACGAAACAATACTCAAAGACCGTTGAATAATTTATCCTCACACATAATCCTATCTCTTTCTCCCTATAAATTGAACCTATCACAAACACTCAAGTTCCATAGACTCCCAAATTTCAACACCCCATATCTTTGTCTTTCTTTGTATCTATATACCTATCTCACTCAAACACTCTCTCTCTCTTGCTAATCATATGGCGAAAAACAATGGCGATGGAATGCGATGGGCAACCATCGCCATCTATCTCAAGTGCCAAAGGATTCACTCTGGGAAGATGGGTGACCAAGTAATTGACGGGTGCCAAGAGTTCTTAGGTTACGGAGACAACCACCAATCCGAGGTGGCTTTCTTCTGTTCCAAATGCGGCTGCAACCGCAACTTCCATCGCAAGGAAGAAATCACTATCCTTTCTAACCCCACAACCGTCCAAATGGTTCATGAGTTGGCAGCCGCTCCTCCTCTTCATTGCGGTGCTCCTTCTCCACCACTACAGCAAATTCACATTGCCGAGATATGCCTCGGGAATGGAGAGGCGGAGCGAGAGGAGACCAGAGAGCCGAAGAGAGAGAGGACAAAGTTCACGGAAGCGCAGAAAGATGCGATGATAGGTTACGCGGAAAGGTTGGGGAGGAGATTGCGGGGACATAAGGAATGTCAACTTCTTGGGTTTTGTTTGGGAATTGGGATTACGTTGCAGAATTTCAAGTTGTGGATGAGGAACAATAAGAGAAAGTACTATGTGGAACCTGAGGAGAGCTCGGCCAGCTGCTGAGGGTTGTGATTGTTTAAGGAAAATTACCAATGTATGAGGGCAAGGAGCCGTGCCAACTGCAATAGCGCCCTACTTGTTCTCTTTTTCTTTTTCTCTTTTCTTCGATCAGTTGGGTGTGTGATTTTGTTTCTTTTGGTATTAGTAGCAATTCTATTTATCTGACCATTTCATTGTTTAATTTAGAGTCTATGGGGAGCATGAAGCCCATCCTCGAAACAGATTACAAGGACTGAATTTACATAGAAACTAAAACAAAATTCAAAGAAGCACAAGATTTCATGCCTCATATTATAGTGGATAACCATAGAAATAATTAAATGCACGGGAACGAATATAGATTAATTTTGTCATGATGGAGACGACGAATTTCAAAATTTTCGTACGGAATTAAAGGTTATTACTGTCTCTTAACGGCTCCAATAATAAGAATAGAAAATAACAGAATTAACGGACAATATCATAAATAACAATGATTGGAAAAGGAGCATTATAAGATAATGTATAATTTTTCACTAATTTTAGCATCATATAGACTTCTAACGGTGCTATATCTTGTCGGCTAGTGTAAACACACATCAATTTGTCATGCCCTTCTTACATACATGTGGGTCCCTAGCGGGTCCCGAGCATATATTGTGAAATTTTCACACATGCACATGAGAGAGGTATGGTTGGAGTGTGATACATTGATGTGTCCCTAGCATTTTCCTAAACGTATTTATTCACTACAAGTCCACTTCACATGATTCTGCTTCATTAATTTCGTGTCCTAACACACGACATATATAGTATCTGTTCATGACAATGAACATCGATTCATTGTACATTTTATTGTATGGAATGATGATTACGGTATCTTAGAAACTAGTTAATTTGTGGTACATTTTATTTTACGGAATGATGATTACAGAATCTTAGAAACTAATTAGTTAGAAGAAGACTGCATTAACGGTCTCTCAAACAAACTGTTTTGGAACATCTTAATAAAACATACGTAATGTGACAGTTCATCAAATTTACTTTTTTTTATCGGCAACAAAATTTTATTAAAACTCAATAAAGGTTGCTTTTCGGAAACAACTTTATTGGCCATTTAATCTACAAAATCTATATTATAAAACATCACCGATTTTTTAACCAGTAAAAGATGTCTTATCTTATATTTACGGCTTTATCTAAAATTTACAAGGATGTTTTCCTCCATTCTCTTCTTGAAAACAACTTTGTTATTCCCATTTTCTTTTTAGTATTGACTAAATTAAAGTTTTAGAAAATCTATTCTAATTTACGAATACCAAAAAGAAGTGTTACATTGATTATGTAATCCATCCAAATGCCTAAGAAAATCTCTGTCAGATAATGGAGATTTATGAGTCCATTAATCCAAATGTCCTAAGCAATTCTTTCCTCTTTTTCTCCAAATTTGACATTAATTGCTCCTTATCCGTAACCTAAATCAAATCTCATTCAAATTTGGATTACATTTGCGTGCTAATGGTCAGTGTGGTATTTATTTCGACGTTCTTAATTATGCTGATTCCCTACTGGCCCTTCCAGCCAGCCTTGTGCTACCAAAGACCCCTCTCTCTCTCTCTCTCTCTCTCTCTCTCTCTCTCTCTCTCTCTCTCATACACACACGAATAACCCCGTCACATAGTGCCATTACAGCCTTCTCCACCACACATTTTGTACTGGACCCCGCAGAAATATTCATGAAAAATGATGTTGAGTCACCACGTAACAGTACTTATAGACCATTGAATAATTCATCCTCACACTCTACCCTATCTCTTTCTCCCTAAAAATTGAACCTACCACTCAAGTTCCATAGACTCCCAAGTTTCAACACCCCATATCTTTGTCTTTCTTTATATCTATATACATATCTCACTCACTCACTCAAACACTCACTTTCTCTTGCTAATAGCTATATGGCGAAAAACAATGACGATGGAAGGCGATGGGCAACCATCGCCATCTACCGCGAGTGTGAGAGGAATCGCTCTAGGCAGACTGGTCACCCCGTAGTTGACGGGTGCCAAGAGTTCCTAGGCTACGGAGAAGACTACCAATCCGAGGTGGCTTTCTACTGTTCCAAATGCGGCTGCAACCGCAACTTCTATCGCAAGGAAGAACTCACTATCCTAGCTGAACCCACAACCGTCAAAATGGTTCGCGAGTTGGCAGCCGCTCGTCCTCCTCCTCGCTACAGTGCTCCTTCTCCACCACCATGGCAAGTCCCCATCTCCGAGGAATGCTTCCTCGAGGCGGAGCAGGAGGATACCAGCGAGCCGAAGGGAGAGAGGACTAAGTTCACGGAACCGCAAAAAGAGGCAATGAGAGGGAATGCGAAAAGGTTGGGGTGGAGATTGCGGGGAAACAACGAACATCAACTTTTTCGGTTTTGTTTGGAAATCGGGATTACACTACCGAATTTCAAGCGTTGGATGAGGAACAATAAGAGAAAGTACTATGCGGAAGCTAAGGAGAGCTTGGCCACCTGCTGAGGGTTGTGAGACTCGAACCCCAAACCCCATGCATCAGGGCAAGAAGCCGTGCTAATTGCATTGGCGCTCCACTTGCTCTTCTCTTCTTCTTCTTTTTTGTCTTTTCTTCAGTTGGGTGTTTCTTTTGGTAGTAGTTGCCTATTCTTTTTTTCCTTTTCTTTTCTTTTTAGTATGGTCTTTTTAAAAGTTTAGGTTTGAGAGTTTTTGTAGAGATAACAGATTAAATATGTTAGATTTTTTGAAAGGTTCCAACCTAAAATCAATTGGCAATAGGTAAAATAGCCTCTAAATTTTATTAATCAAGCTTTGGTGGCTTAGATGAGTGATGTGGGACAAGTCTAACAAAATATATGCAGAATTTGTGAATGTAATGTGTTAAGTTTGTTTTGTTTGAAAGCTACATGTACACTCTCTCTCCTCTCTATACTCACAGTAGATGTCAACCACCAAGGATAGACCGAATGAATACCTTGGCTCATATTTACGATAAAAGTAATTGCAATTCACTTGTCGATTTTCAATCTCAATGTAAGAACACACAAACAACGGGAGAAGATTAGCAAATGAAAGGGAATTTTAATATCGAGGTTTGGCAGGTTTGTGTTGCTTCTTGGTTTCGTATTTGTCCTATTGGTTTGCTATCTTGAGTTTCAGATTATATGTTTTTTGGGCTTAGCTTTTTTGCTTATTTGGGTTGTTTCAGAGGTTGTTTCGGTTATCTCTATAAATTATGGTTGGCTCCTTGCTTTCCTTTGGGTTTGGTTCTCGGATTCTCTTTCGCTGATGCACCCATGGTCCGTTAAATTCTTGTAATCTGTTTTCAAAGATTTATAAATAAATAAATAAAAACTTCTGATCAAAAAAGAAAAGTTGATTCGTTTAATTTTTGTTTCATTGAAAATATCCATCCGACAAGAATGTCACTCCTTTGGTTAGCTCCTTCTCTTCCTTTGAGTTTGGTTTTTCGGTGGCGTTTCGACGGTGTGCCCTTGATCTGTTAAATCTTTGTATTCCAAGTATGAATTTTGCCACAGATTCCAACTAAAAGAAGGCAATTTGGATTTAATTTATCTGACTATTTCATCGTTTAATTCAGACTCTATGGGGGAGCATGATGCCGGCCGATTCACGAAACATATTACAAGGACTGAATTTACAAAGGAACAAAAAAAAAAATTCAAGGAAGCACAAAATTTTGGATGTGAATTTCAATTAGGTAATCCGAATGCGATCAATCGTAATAGCACTTCAAAAAATTTATTTTGGACACTAATTTCTCCACGGGACATATTCGACAAGTAAAATGAGAAGAAATATATGTTCAAATTGACTTGTCTATCCACAAGATTTCATGCATATAGTTTGTATATAATAATAATCAACACAAAAGGCTAGCCTCATATTACAGTGGATAACCATAGAAATATATAACTGCACGAGAAAGAATTTAGATTTCGTCATGATGGTGATGACGAATTTCAATTTTTTTCATACAGAAAGGTTATTACTGCATCTTAACAGCTCCAATATATATATATATATATTTAACGATAGAAAATAACAGAATTGACGGGCAATATCATAAATAACAGTGATTAGAAAATGAGCATTATAAATTAATGTAAAATTTTTCACTAATTAATTTTAGCATCATATAGACTTGTGACGGTGCTATATCTTGTCGGCTAGCGTTAACATATTTATTCACTACAAATCAACTCAGTTATTCTTCACATGATTCTGCTTCATTAATTTCAAATCCTAATGCGCGACATAGTTTCTGTTAGCGACAATGAACATAGATTCGTAGTACATTTTACTGTACGAAATACAGTTGATAACCATAGAAATAAATGCACGAGAAAGAATATAGATCTTGTCATGATGGTGACAACGAATATTAGTGTCTCTTAACGACTCCAATAATAAGGATAGAAAATAACAGAATTAACGGACAATATCATAAATAACAATGATTAGAAAAGGAGCATTATAAATTAATGTCAAAATTTTCACTAATTTTAGCATCATATAGACTTCTGACGGTGCTAAATCTTGTCGGCTAGCATAAACATATTTATTCACTATAAGTCAACTCAGTTATTGCTCACATGATTCTTCTTCATTAATTTCATGTCCTAATATCCGACATAGTTTTTGTTTGCGACAATGGACATAGATGTGTCGTACATTTTGTTGTACAGAAAATTACAGTATCTTAGAAACTAATTAATTAATAAAAAATAGCATTAACGGTTAATCTCAAACAAACTGTTTTGAAACACCTTAATTAAACGTATGTGATGTGATGGTTAATCATATATATTTAGAAATTACCTTACACTTTTGGAAACCATAACTTCATTGTCACTTAAATAAGTCCTCTAAATAGGATGCCTATTTAATTTTTCTAAAATATTCTAACAAAAGATCACCGAGTTTTTAACCAACAAAAGATGTCTTATCTTATATTTACGGCTTTATCTAAAATTTACAAGGATGTTTTCCTCCATTCTCTTTTTGAAAACACTTAACTTTGTTTCCCATTTTCTTTTTAGTACTGACTAAATTAAAGTTTTAGAAAATCTTTTCTAATTTAGAAATACCAAAAAGAAGTGTCGCATTGATGATGTAATCCATCCAAATGACCTAAGAAAATCTCTGTCAGATAATGGAGATTTATGAGTCCATTAATTCAAATGACATAAGCAATTAATACATCTATTCTAATTTATGAATACCAAAAAGAAGTGTCGCATTGATGATGTAATCCATCCAAATGACCTGAGAAAATCTCTGTCAGATAATGGAGATTTATGAGTCCATTAATTTAAATGACCTAAGCAATTAATACATTTTCCTTGTCTTCTCAAAATTTGACATTAATTAAGTGGTCCTTAACCGTAACTTAAATCAATTCTCATTTTGCGGGCTAATAGTCCACTGTTTTTTTGTCTTGACATTTTTAATTATTGGGATTCCCTACTGGCCCTTCCAGCCAGCCTTGTGCTACCAAGGACACCTCTCTCTCTCTCTCTCTCTCTCTCTCTCTCTCATACACATTATCAGCGGGCACCGTCGCGTATCACTCCAATAGCCTTCTCCGTCACACATTTCTGTTAGGTCTACACTTTTTATACTGGACCACGCAGAAATATGTGATGGAAAACGATGTTGAGGGACCACGTAACAGTCTCAAATACCATTGAATAATTGATCATCACACAGAACCCTATCTCTTTCTCCCTATAAATTGAACATATCGCAAACGCTCAAGTTCCATAGAGTCCCAAGTTTCAACACCCCATATCTTTGTCTTTCTTCGTATCTACATACCTATCTCACTCACTCAAAACGCTCACTTTCTTTTGCTAATATGTATATAGTGAAAAACAACGACGATGGAAGGCGATGGGCAACCATCGCCATCTACCGCGAGTGCCAAAGAAAGCACTCTGGGCAGACAGGTCACCACGTCGTTGACGGGTGCCTAGAGTTCTTAGGCTACGGAGACGACCACCGATCTGAGGTGGCTTTCTACTGTTCCAAATGCGGCTGCAACCGCAACTTCCACCGCAAGGAAGAAATCTCTATCCTAATTGACCCCACAACCGTCCAAATGGTTCACAAGTCGGCAACCACTCGTCCTCCTCCTCATTGCAGTGCTCCTTCTCCACCATCACGGCAAGTCTCCATTCCCAAGGCACGCATCAGGAATGGAGAGGCAGAACAAGAGGAGACCAACGAGCAGAAGAGAAAGAGAACTAAGTTCACGGAAGCGCAAAAAGAGGCGATGAGAGAGTACGCGGAAAGGTTGGAGTGGAGATTGCGGGGACATAACGAACATCAACTTTTTCAGTTTTGTTTGGAAATTGGGATTACGCTGCAGAATTTCAAGTTGTGGATGAGGAACAATAAGAGAAAGTACAGTGTGGAACCTAAGGAGAGCTCGGCCAGCTGCTGAGGGCTGTGAGACTCGAACCCCATACCTCATGTCTCAGGACAAGGAGCCGTGCCAACTACACTGGCGCCCCACTTGCTCTCTTCTTTTCCTCCTTTTTGTTCTCTTTTCTTCAGTTGGGCGTTTGATTTTGTTTCTTTTGGTAGTAGTTGCTTGTTTTTTTTTTTTTTTTCTTTTCATTTTAGTATGGTCTTTTTAAAAGTTTAGGTTTGAGAGTTTTTATAGAGAGAAAAGTGTAAATATATGCAGAATCTGTGAATGTAATGTATAAGTTTGTTTGTTTCAAAACTACATGTCACTGCAAGAAAATCGAGATCTATCAACAGCTTAATTTTTTTAGCAACGTTTGAACAAACTGTCGGTGTAGAAGTGGTTTTATAACGGTTTTAACGGTTTTGATTGAACCGTTAGTACGTAGATTAAGCTAACAGTAGAGTAGATGTCAACCAACAATGAGGATAGAATGAATATATAAAAGTAACTGCAATTCATTTGTCGATTTTCAATAGGGTTAATTTTAGAAGTAGTCCCTCTAGTTTGCATACAATCTCAATTTCGTCCCTCTAGTATTAATTGTGTCATTTTAAACCCTATAGTTTATATTTTGTCTCAATTTGGTCCCTCTCACTGACGGTGTTATTAGAACTAACGGAACACTGGGGCAAAATTGACATTTCACTTGTAGAGGGACGAAATTGAGACAAAATACAAACTAGAGGGACTGTTTTAAAAATTTTACATTTTATTTTTGATTTTGCAAAGACAAACTCATACCTAATATCTTTCTCATCTTAATTATTTTTCTTTGATTGAATAATCAAAATATATTTGGGGAAATAAAAAACATTATTTTAGAATATAATACAGATAATATTATGAAATTTGAAATGAATCCCTTAGTTAAATAACTTTGCATTGGGATTTTCTTTCAATGGATTTATCTTAATTTTTACAATCCCATTATGTTCTTTTTTACGCTATTAGAAAAAAGAAAAATGTTTCATCACAATTTTTTTCCTTATTCACCAAAAAAAAATCTTTATTTTCGCTATTAGAAAGAAAGAAAAATGTTTCATATAGAGATTAACAAAGTGTTTCATAACTTCATTTTTTTTTTTTGTAATCGTATAGAAAAGAACATATATAACGGGATTGTAAAAAAATTAAGATAAATCCATTGGAAACAAATCGATGCAAAGATATTTAACTAAGGGATACTTATCGAATTTCATAATATTATTTGTAATATATTTGAAAATAAAATTTTTAATTTCCTCAATACATTTTGAGTATTCAATCAGGGAAAGATTTTAGGTGTGAGTTTGTCTTTGCAAAATAAAAAAATGTAAATTTTCTAAAATAGTCCCTCTTGTTTGTATTTTGTCTTAATTTCATCCCTCTAAGAGCGAAATGTCAATTTTACCCACGAGTTCCGTTAGTTTTAATAACGCCGTCAGTGAGAGGGACCAAATTGAGACAAAATATAAACTATAGGGTTAAAAATGACACAATTAATACTATAGGGACGAAATTGAGATTGCTTGGAAACTAGAGGGACTATTTCTAAAATTAACCCTTTTCAATATCAATGTAAAAAAAAAACACGAAAGGGGGAAAAATAGGGCCGGGCTATTCGCACCCACCTTTTTTCTCCCATACCCCGCTCTATTTCGGTAAGTGGTTGTTGAAAATCATAAATAACATTTCGGTAAATAGCTGTTAAAAATAAAATTATATTTCGGTAACTACATGTCGAAAATATATTCAACTTTCGGTAGACAACTGCTAAACATGCATTTTCGGTAAATAGCTGTTGAAAAAAATATCATATTTCGGTAATTGGATGCTGAAAATGTATCTCAATTTCGGTAACTAACTGTCGAGTCTAATTGAAAATTTTTAACGGGGTATGGGAGAAAATTTGTGGCTGCGAATAGCGCCGCCCGAAAAATATCGGTACGAACCAGGAAACAGATAAAAGTTGATTTGTTTTAATTGTTTTTAGTTTATTGTTAAAAAGTGAGGTGAGAGGGATCGACAGATTGAGCTTATGAGTAACAGCACTAGAAACGTATATATTACTCCGTATACTTTTTGAAGCTCTTTCATGCATTTTTTTCCCCTATCATGCTCGATTTTATTTTCTAATTAGTTATTGTAAATGAAATTCTCCTATATATACCGATAAAAAATATATATAAATATGTGCGTGTGCCTCAACCCCTCTTGTGTGAAAGTTTTTCACCATGCAAAAAAGACTCGATCGCCTTTTCAGTTTTTCTTTCTGCTTGAAATGCATGCGAACTAGTCCTTTATATTGATAAGATAAGATAAGACAATACATGCATACCGTTGTAAGGTGGTATTAATCCTCAAAATCAATCTTAAAATAGTATTTTTATTTCTTTCCATGTGTGGAAAGATCGATGGCCGTATATATATATATATATATATATATATATATATATATATATATATATATATATATATTCGAAACAGCACAATTAAATAGTTTTGCAGTGGATTACTTTTTCAAGGGGGAAAAATTCAAAATACCCCCCAACCTATACACCCAAATTCAATTAGACTCCCAACCTTTTAAAAACTTCAATTTTACTCCCAACGTTATATTCCGTTATCAAAATGCCCCCTTCCGTCCAAATTACTAACGGATTCCGTTAAAGGCTCCGTTAAATAGTATTTTGATCGAATTTCGATGATCCGAGCCGCTCAATGTGTTTAAAACGTGATTTTAAGGGTACGTGCAAGAAATCAACAAAAAAAATGACCGGGAAGGGCTTCATCTGAACAGTTTTTTATTGAACTATTCAATAAAAAATTGCTCAGATGAAGCCCTTCCCGGTCATTTTTTTTGTTGATTTCTTGCAGGTACCCTTAAAATCGCGTTTTAAACACATTGAGCAGCTCGGATCATCAAAATTCGATTGGAAAAGGGGAGATGTGGATCGATCCGGATTTTATTCAAGTACGGACGTCCGAATTTTGCTTCGGTTTGTACCTCCCCTTTTCCAATCGAATTTCGATGATCCGAGCCGCTCAATGTGATTAGAAGGTGATTTTAAGGGTACTCGCGAGAAATCATAAAAAAAAAATGATCGGAAGGGCTTCATCTGAATAGTTTTTTATTGAATGGTTCAATAAAAAACTATTCAGATGAAGCCCTTCCCGATCATTTTTTTTGCTGATTTCTCGCGAGTACCCTTAAAATCATGTTTTGAACACATTGAGCGGCTCGGATCATCTAAATTCGATCAAAATACTATTTAACGGAACCTTTAACGGAATCCGTTAGTAATTTGGACGGAAGGGGGCATTTTGATAACGGAATATAACGTTGGGAGTAAAATTGAAGTTTTTAAAAGGTTGGGAGTCTAATTGAATTTGGGTGTATAGGTTGGGGGGTATTTTGAATTTTTCCCTTTTGAAGGTTGCCACTTTACCTTTCCTCAAATGTCAGAGGGCTTTGACGAAAACCGTTGTACAGTCGAAAGAAGACTCGTTGGAGAAAAGAATATATATGAACATGTAAGAACTATATATTTAGAAACAGTGAAATCCTTATTTCAATTATGAAAAAGGCAAGGAAAAACAATCAAACGATCAAAGAACTCAATCATAATCCAGTTGATCTCACTGGTGTCTACAACAGACGGTTAGGATCATTCGATCAGCACGACCTTGAGCTATATATGGGCCGTCCAAGAGGGGACCGCAAATCCCACAATCTGGATCGATGAGTACTTGGTTGGGCCCGTATAGGGCTTATGGTGCCAATACCACCACTTGTACATGAAAGCCGAAGCAGCCCGGCCGTGTAACAGTATTCTCATGCTTTCTATCTGTGTTGATCATGCACCCCTCATGAGCCAACAACCATCCAGTCATGCTACCCTTAACTTCCCCTTTGATTCCGCTTCTGCTATAGTATAAGTCTCGGACCCTTGATGCCAACAGCTCCATCAGTTTTGCAGTATGGACAACACACGAATCCGCGGGACTTTGGTGCTTGTTGTTATTAATTTTCTAGTGACGTCTCCGGACGTCACTCAAGACCCTTTTAAAAAGATGGTTCCTACATCTGGTCCTAGCCAGTGTCAGAATGTCAATGGGCTTTTCTTCTCTCGGGGCTACTCTTTCCTGCCCCGAGAAAAGAGCAGCCCCAAGAGAAGAAAATCCCATTCACATTCTGACACGGACTAGGACCAGAAGCTGGAACCATCTTTTTAAAAGGGTCTCGAGCAACGTCCGGAGGCGACGTCACTAAAAAAATAATAATAATAATAAGCACCAAAGCTCCGTTGTTTGAGAAGTTGAAGAGAAAGTAAGGCTTTCAACCTTAAAAGGTCTAAGGCCTTTACTCCTCCCCGTTCTCTCCTTATCTACCAAAACCCTTCTTTCTTTCCGGTATAGAGCCATGGTAGCCATGGTATAGTATAATTTACGCATGCGGAATGAGAGTCCACCACTTCCCCAATTTAAACTAAATGGAACACCCATTTAGATTTCGGACTAAGCGCTTTAGTCCTTGGTGCTGAACAGGCTAACCAAAATAACGATTCAAATAAAGGTAGTTCTATTCTTTTGTGCGTAAGAGTGCAAATGAGGTGATCGACTCCTCCCTACTTTGTGGCTTTCTAGTACTTTAATTAAGAACATATATATGCTACTTTTATGTGATTATTTTGTATGCCTATATTTTTTAACAATGAAGGGGGAAAAGTACCCTCTGAATCAATCGTTTATAACCAATTGGATTTAGTTCAGTTGGTCAAGACTCTTGCATCTCACTAATTAGGAGGTCAAAAGTTCAAGTTTTTCCACTTACGTGTGGGTGTTCTTCCGTTAGAATTATTTTTCTCCCTAATGAGGGCTTATAATTAGATTGGGTTTATAGTGGTTGAGTTGTTGGACTTAGTTTTCTCGTAGACTATCAAACAACTCATGGAGTGTCCAGTACGTGGTTCGTATTTTGTACTTCAAACACGATGTAATGATCTCTTCTTTCGATTTTTTTTTTTTAAAAAAAAAAATCAACCGTTTATGTTTTGGTTTATAGTTCATGACACTTTAGTTTCACACCTACCAACCTAGAAGACAAAAATTGTCAGAGCAACAACTCATCTACAATTAACTTCACATTAGTCCAAAGCATTAGCTAAGTTTAACCATATCCGTTTGTTCCATAACAAATTTGACATTAAATGAGATTAGTGGTGAATTAATTAAGCTTACCAAGCGACAGAACCCAAATTTTGTCCTATTCAATATATTGCCAACCAGGCCTTATTCATTAAAGTCCGCAATTAATTTAGATTTCAAAAAATCCAGGTCTAATTGAGTTGGCCAATTAATGCATTTCACCAATTTACAGATTTTATGATTCATTTTGAAAAATAATTCAACTACCATCTAAAACTTGCTTCAACGCCGAAAAAATTGAGTCAAAAGAGCTTCTTTTTTTTTTAAGACCACAGTTGTAAAATCATCGGTCAGATATGGATTTGGATTCTCAAAATCACGGTATCGTGTGTTCGTAATCATAGTCTGATTTTATATTTTTTTACGTAATTAGATTTTGCTCCATAAGTAAAATTTCTTTGTATATAAGTTTACTAAGTTGATTGTATATATAGTTGTGTACTTGGATATCTTTTTTTTTTTTCCCATAATGATTTGGGAAATCTGAATAATTAACGGCAAATTGACCATAAAAGTGGGCAATAAATATTTTCACATTAATTTCACGGGATGGCAAATTATATCCATTGCATCTGTACAATGGTAGAGAGCAATTAATTAATTTAGCAAACCAATATCTTGATTTCTTAGATAAGTATATGTGGATTCAAAATTAAATTTATCGTGAGACCCTAAGGCCGCGGCAGTAGCTAGCTCAAGCGGTCATGAGTGGTGCCGGTGTGTGAGGTTTCGGATTCAAGTCAATGAAATGACATTGACCTATCGTAGTAATCTAAACATATCCAAATCCATATCCGACCGATGATTTTACAGAGTTTATGAATTCAATGAAAAAGTACAATACACACCCCTTAAAAGGGTGTACCATATGCACCTATTTTATGGTTCATTTAAAATATTTTTGTACGTTTCGTAACTTTTGTTCTAGAATTCATAATCTTTCAGCATTACGATTTGTAACATTTTGGTATATCTCATAACCTTTATACGATTCGTAACTTTTTAGCAATACGATTCGTAACATTTTCTCTATAATTCATAATATTTTGAAGGTGCATATGATACACATCCAAATAATGAGTGTGTATTGTAGATTTTCCCAACATTCTATCGTAGGGTTATCTTGTGAAATACTATCAAAACATCCGTTAAACCACTCTACTTGTCTAACGTTCCACATTTTTATGATAGGCTCCTCCATGTTGAAATCTATAAAATCTTGGGGGATTATTGGAATCCATAAATAAAGTGAGAGAATCGAGATACAATTTGGATTCACTCAGTTGACTGCAGTTATGGGAAGAGGACCACGGCCTTCTTCTGCACGACTCAAAACATTTCTATGTTACAGGTACTAATTTTTAGTTTAATTTAGCATAGTTCTGTAGCAATGGAACTCGAGGACCTGTTGTCTCTCTAACGGACAACATGGGTGTTGTTTTCATCCGAGTCATCCATGCTTGGCAACAAACAACTTAGATTTTATCTTAGTCGAACAAATCTTAGCCGTCCATCCGTGCGTTGCCAAGAGGCTTTTGCATAGAACCCATAATCAAAAGTGGCCCTATTTGGGATGCCTGACTCAGGCCCCGTTCCGGAAACAGAAATAAGTACTTATTTTTTAAGAATGAAATTTCAAACTCAAAAATTATGCGTTTACGCAAATAATTTTTCTATCAATATGGATTTTGTTTGATAGATCTCATCGAGATCTTTAATACGGTGCAAAAAAAATTGAAAAATTATTTTTGATTTACATTATTTTTGAGTTTGAAAATGTGAAATAAGTACTTATTTTTTAAAAAGATGTTCTGAAACAGGGCCTCCGTACGTGAATTCTTCTTTTTACTGTTCTGATTTGGATAAAAATGATCAAAAAATTGCTTACATTATGGGCTGGACTCTCAAGCAAAACAAGAGAAAATTCAAGCCCAAAGAAAATGATTGAGTTATTTAGAAAAGGGAAATTTTTAGGCCGGCCCCAAAAAGTAGGTTCGGACTTAATTTAGTCCTGACAAAAATATTTCTTCTTTATTTCAGTCATTTTTCTTGACTTTTCATGCATTTTTACTATTTTGCCCATTCTTCTTAACTTTTTGTGTACATGTCCATTTTTAGTAAAATTTATATTTGGGCAAATTTTTGTAGTAGTCCCTGTAGTTTTATGGTTGTCTCACTTTCGTCCCTCTAGTTTCAAAGTGCTCGAATTTCGTCCCTGTAGTTTGTTTTACGTTCCAAATTGGTAAAATCGTTAACACCGTTAACGAAACTAACGGAAAAAAAAAAATAAGTGTTCCAATTTTCAATCCGTTTGAACCAGTGCGAAGATCTTATTTTTTTGATCATTTTATCCTAAATGGTCGTAATGAATTTTTGGCTCTAAGGCCTTTCAACGAGCACCCGAAGACTCCTTATTTAGTTTCAGGGCTCTCTTAGGGTGCTCATTGAAAAGCCTTAGAGTAAAAAATTCATTACGACCATTTAGGATAAAATGATCAAAAAAATAAGATCTTCGCACCGGTTCAAACGGATTGAAAATTGGAACACTCACTTTTTTTTTCCGTTAGTTTCGTTAACGGTGTTAACGATTTTACCAATTTGGAACGTAAAACAAACTACAGGGACGAAATTCGATCACTTTGAAACTAGAGGGACGAAAATGAGACAACCATAAAACTACAGGGACTACTACGAAAATTTGCCCTTTATATTTTTAGAATCAACTCCTGACCTATATTATTTCGAACAAAAATACTCTTGATTATGTGAACTGGCTATGAGAACTGCCAATTCTCATAGCCAGTTAACATAATATTTCGAACATAAATATCTCTGTCAATTCACATAACCCGAGTTAACATATTGTTTTAGACAAAAATATCCCTGAACTATAGCTATGAGAACTAAGGCTATGAGAGCTATATTTTTAGAATCAATTTCTGAATCATATTATTTCTGACAAAAATACCCTTGATTATGTGAACTTGCTATGAGAACTGTCAAGTCTCATAGTCAGTTCTATGAGAACTGCTCAATTCTCATAGAAAACTGACTATGTGAACTGCCAATTTCCATAGTCAGTTCTATGAGAACTACCAGTTTTCATAGTCAGTTTTATAAGAATTGGCTATGAGAAGTAACTGCTCTCATAGAAAAATACGCAGCTCTCATAGAAAAATACACAGTTCTCATAGACAATTCTCATGAACGACACACAGTTCTCATAGAAAATACATACGAACAAAAATTGAATAAAAACAAAAAGGTAATCAAATCAAATATAGTTATAAATGTTCTCACTGCCATATCTTAAAAAAGTAATCAAAGTAAAGAAGTAATAGTTCACATAGGAAATGAATTGATTTAGAATTGAATTTTTAACTGCCAAGTCTCATAGTCAGTTCTATCATAGAGAACTGGCTATGTGAATTGCAAATTCTCGTAGTCAGTTATATTAGAACAACCAGTTTTCATAGTTAGTTCTATGAGATTTGGTTATGAGAAGTGACTGTTCTGGCTATGTGAACTGCCAATTCTCATAGTCAGTTATATGAGAACTGTCAATTTTCATAGTCATGCGAATTGGCTATGAGAAGTGACTGTTCTCATAGAGAATTAGCTTTATGAATTGGTTATGAGAACTGGACTATGTGAACTGAAAAATACATAGTTCACATAGTCTTACCAAACACTAAAATACACAGTTCTCATAAAAATATATAATTCTCATAGAAAATACAAGGTTTTAATGGACAGTTCTCATAAAAAATACACAGTTCTCATGGACAGTTCTCATGAACAACACGCAGTTCTCATAGAAAAATATACAGTTCTCATAAAAAATACACACACGAACAAAAATTGAACAAAAACAAAAAAGCAATCAAAATCAAATATAGTTATAAATATTTTCATCGCCATGTTTTAAAAAAGCAGTCAAAGTAAAAAAGTAATAGTTCACATAAGAAATAAATTGATTTAGAATTAAATTTTTAATTGTCAAGTCTCATAGTCAGTTCTATGAGAACTGCTGGCTATGTGAACTGCCAATTCTCATAATCAATTTTTTTTATGCTAAGCAAGCACAACATTATTACTCCAACATAAATCTGATTGAGCAGCAAAGAAATCAAACTTGAGGAAATTGTGGCCGAGCTTTGTCTTTAATGCCGATGAAATAATTGTGGCCGTCTGGACAAAATAATTTTATGTTTCCTTTATACTTGAAGAACACCGCCGGCAGCGGAAAGCAATAACTTGCAAAAATCGGACGGGTAGCGGCAACGGGGGAAGAGGAAAACGAGCTGGACAGCTACTCGTTTATGTCCGGGCTCAGGCTCTAGTTTTCGTAGAGCTCTTCCTCCTGGCTATGTTGATCGGAAATGTCCTCGGAGTAAATGAAGATTTTCTTCTCGAATTGAAAAGGAATCCGCCGCCAACCACGGCACGCTGGGCGAGTACTGGTGGAACAACCACCTCACAAATCGATGCACCTTTGAGACAAAGCTGATGCTGGATCTCGATGGGAAACGTGGAAACCAGAGAGAGAGAGAGAAAGAGAGAGAGGAGGAATGGCGAGATGGAGTTGACGATGCGGAATAAAAAGGGCAAAAAAGTCATGAGATACATATCCGAGCCTAAGCAGGTTCGGAAATAATATTCAGGGTTGGAATCAAACCGAGCCTAAAAATCAAGACCGGCCTCTAATTTACTATTTAAAAAACACCCAGGAGGACCTCAATCACAGCTAAATATAAAAAGACCATCATAACTGTGTCCAAGTCAATTTCCCTGGAAAACCCAGCAATAATTTCACCGATAGTATTATTGAGGCAAGTGAACACCTTCATTCTCACCAAACACTCATCAACAGTAAGAAAAACCACACTATTTGGACCAAGGATCTTCCATACACAATTTGTCCGCTATTTGTGTTCTAAGTCGCTCTCAGTAGTCACGGGATATCTCTCGAGATTCCGTCATGATCATGTGACACGGAGTGACTTAGAACATGACTACATTTTTAAAAAAAATGGATACATGGACCTTTGCCCCTATGATTGGCACCTAAACGTATGAAACTACGCAATCTACACATCACTAGAGATGGTGTGGAAAACTATATCCATTGTCTTCAGAAGACGGTAAAGTTCAGTTGGCCAAGGGTGATGTGCAAACTGAAATCGCCAAGGTGAAGACCCTAATCCTCGTCCTCAGTCTCTTCATCGTCGTCCTCATTATTACCTGCATACCTCCATCCATCCTCGATATTGTCACGGTCCTCTTCCGTCTCTTCACTGTCTTCTTCATCGTCGTCTTCATATCTCTCTTCCTTAACCGGCCACGGTTTTTTCACTACGTTCAAATTCGCAGGAGATGAGGTTGAGCCCTTGCGTGCAACTTTCGAAGGAGGCAGCTTCACATTTGGCTTGGGTTTGCTTTGTTTCTGAATCTTGATATTTCCCCTTTTTCCAGCGTAAGCATCTTGGTCGCTGCCTTCGTCCATATCATTGTCAATAGCAGATGGAGTGTTCTTAGGATTTTCATCGCCAAAATGGCCCGGATGTTCTCTCCTCAAATGAAGGTTCAGCTTGTATTCATGGATATAGGCCTTTTCGCACCCTTCATAGGGGCAGCAGTAAGGGCGGTCAGAAGATGCGGACCCATAATTAGTAGCGGCAGCAGAGGGCTTGGGAGTTTTGGCTAGCTTCTCTGGAGGCTGAGACTGCACAGTCTGGACGTACTTCGGCATCTCCACATTGACGTTGTTCTGCAAAAATTAGAGGATGAAATTGGATATCTAATAATGATTTGTGTAGTCTCAAGAAAAGAAAGAAACCTACAAACATGATCTACACCACGACAAGATACGAAAGTAAAATGGAAGTCTACAAATCAGAAAAAGGGTACAGTATCAAGTAAACTAAAACAGAATGACTTGATCCTTAATTTTAGATTTTTTCTTTGTCTTGTCAACGTTTGTCTCTATATTTAGTCACATTGGCAGACAAAATTCTCATGTTTTGTAGCATCAACTCCTAACTGTGAGCGCGTGAGCATGTCTGTGTGTGTGTGTGAGAGAGAGAGAGAATCCTATCCCATTGCAATCCTCAACTGAGGCATCTTGTGACCAATCCCTTTCTAACCTTCCTAATAGTTCATGGGACATAGTGTGTGTTCAAACGCTATGGATTGCGTATCTGTGGCACAAGAGATTAATTGGAAGTCCGCGTAAGCGGGCCCGGACACCCTGAATTATCAAAGATAATATGGGGACAAGTAATTGTGGCACAAGTGAATCTTACACTTGACCATCATTTTTTGACACAGGTCTGTTTGAACATCCAGTAATTACATAAAGTTATTAAGAGAGGTCGATTGTAGACAAATTTCAGATTGTACGCCTATTGCCTTATTGGTTGCACATCATCCCTTTTGCATCATTTATCTTACATACGTTATTATTAATGGGGTAAAAAAAACAAGTAGGAAAACTGCATTTCATACACAACAATATTTTATTTAAAAAAACATAGGATCTGTCAAGTAACACCAACGACATAGGCCTTACTCACTGCAACACAAAAAATCAACTAAACATTTTTTCCCAATGTTTTATCAAAACAGCCAAATAATAATACAAGAGTACAGCACAAAACGATTAATTTCACAGAACAAATAGTTTGGAAGGGATAATACAAACCTTTTCATGATGGGCTGCAACATGGTTCTTCAACTTATACTCATGAGCGTACCTCTTGCCACAATCTGGATATGGGCATACATGATAGTTCTCTTGTGAATGTGTTTTCATGTGCGACCTTAGGTTGAAATCCAGAGAGAATGCCTGCAATTTCAGATGTTGCTCTTTAAATGCAGACATTTTAAAGAAACGACCAAAAGTTGAGGATTATGATGAATTGGCTGAAACCAATGCAAATACTAAGGCAAGCAAGGTGAAGACTGGTCTAATTCTGGAATCAATGTGCGAATACATATTCGTGACTATGTAGTTCTTCCAAGATGAAAGGTTTCCTAAAGAGGCCCTCATTAAGATTATAACAGCAGCAGCTCGGGAACCATAAAAGAAACACAGTTAAAAGAAAACACTAATCCGAAATTTAAGAGAATTTCTCATTTTATTGCACAAGGTCTTACATGTTGATATCTAATTTTGAACAAGTTTCAACTGTCAAGTAAAGATTAACAAACATATTTGCAGTATGAGTTTTTTTTCTCAGCCATTAAACAGAGCCAAAATTGGTTTTAATGATTTGACAAACCATATAAATAAAAGGTGAAGGGAGAAAAGTTATGCATATCATAAGCACTAGCAACAAATTTTCGTGCACAAAACAGAGAAAGAAACATAACTCTCTTTCGGGGTGAAAAAAAAAAACACAATTTTCGAAATAAAAAAAGATGGGAGGGGGAGGGGGAAATTTCCTTGCCAAATATAATAGGTTTTGAGAGGACAGCTTGATCACCTTACCACAGCCTTCATGAGGGCAAACAAAATCTCTCTCTCCTGTATGAATGAGAAAGTGTCTCTTCAGCTTTGAACTATCCAAAAATTTCTGCAACGCAACCCCATGATTCAGTCAAAGTAATTTTTAAGCCCTAACAGAAAGCAAGGAAATGGAGAGGCAAAGACGAAGATCTACACAATCAGACTAGGGATGGGACATTTGGCCAAGATTGAGACTATCCACATCCGTAGATCCTTAAAGTTTCAGAATTTACCTTTAGTTATGGACAAGAAATCACAAAATTTGCCAACCTTTTTGTACATTTTGTGACCATTATGTGAACCACATTTTTTCACTAGAAGTTGTATTATGAACATCATAGCTCCAAAATTTCCCTACTTTTGGCAAACTGCTGCAGCCCATAATATTTCACTTTAAATTGCGTAGGACACTCAGAACTAATAATACAATCAAATCTCAAACTAGTTTTGAAAAAGCAAACAACAAAATGCAACAAAAGGAAGCAACAGAAGTTGAAAAAAAGGAGAAATAATAACATAGCCAACCAACACATAATCAACATATTTCACGCTACTGTAACAGAAAACAACTTTGGGTAAGCTTTAGAGATTTGATCACAAGTCATATGGGTCCAAGAATAATTGGTATTAGGGTACAACAGGAGTATACGAAAAAGTTCACCTGTAAATTTACCCTTTGAAACTAATTCAAATTTCCTTGCCACACTTGCTTAGGAACTACGGAGATCACAAGACTAGTAGAATCAGCACAGTAGTAAAACGATAGTTACCTGGTGCTTGTTAAAGCAAACTTTAAAAAACCAGTTACGTACATAACCCTAGCGGTAACAAAACAAAACAACCTATGTTCGATAAAATCATTACCTTTCCACACCCTTCATAATGACAAACATATTGTCTCTCTCCGTGTATATGTGAATGCTTCCTCAAAGCTCCAGCATCAATAAATGTCTTCCCACAGCCTTCATAGCTACAAAGGAATAGAACCTCAGTAGTTGGCTCGGGTTCTGGCTCTACTGCTTCTGGCTCTTTTGACTTCTCTTTCATGGCCTTCAACTTGGCGTCTATGAGAACAGGACAAGGAAATGTATTGGGACAAAGTCAGGTGATGAAGCAATAGAAGGTGATACAACACCACAGTTTCGTCGTACTACATCAGTCCATGTTGCATTCCAAGTTCTATGGAAATCCATGCACAAATACAATACGACAAGAAAAATAGTTGCAGCATGCATCCGAAGATGAGCCAAAAGATGATGAAGAAACAATGGACTGGACATAGAGTCAATGCCATTCACATGTTGATGGTGATTTTGACCCATGTAGTCGCAGATGGTAATTGACATAAATTTTAGTACAAAACTTGTATGCATCTTCTCACAGTTATTCAGAAAAGTAAATGGTAATCCTAAATGGAAGGCTTAGCAACTTCTTCAACCCACATGCTCAAAGATTTCTTCGCAGAAGAAAATTGGAAAGATCAGGGACTAAAACAGGTGAAACATATTCATTATTATGAATTTCAACATATTTATCACCCTTCCAACCCAATCGAAATAGCAAAATTAGTTAACCTAATCTTTGTTTCTACCCCTAAAGAAGAACGGAAAATCGGATCAAAGCATGATAGGGAAGAATCAACTAACCTGTGACCCATTTGAAAACAAAGCACTTTCCCCCGGTCGCCACAACATCTTGGGGCACCCTAAAAGAGAAGGATCAGATTATTACCAAAGTCACACAAAAAAATAAGAAACATGACAAGGACATTAAGATAACAAAGACAGAATGTGTTTTTGTCATTCTAACATGAAAGGTGATGAAACGCGCACAGCATGAACAGGAAGCACCAGCTCAACTAACCGACATTATCACTAAGGCCGAGGCGGATAATCATCTAACAAAGAAAGCATGTAAGGAATGCTACAATATTGGGGTAAAGGTACTGAAAGACGATTAACCTCTATAGTGTTGAGATTGATATATCAATGCAGTTCATAGCCATCAATCAAATGTCCAAGGAGGTTTTGCCCCTAGGGAAAGCATATGTTTGCCAATTGTATCCCTCTAGGCTCTAAGAATATATCAACTTCTTTCCGTTTTTTATTGAAATGGGTTTCCTTAGTAATTGAAGTTGTCAATGCGCAAATGTAAAACAGTCATTCAAAAGATGCACCGCCCCAATCTGGACCAATCAACATGTGGCTCCTATTCTAGCAGTCCAACGAATGATTACTCATCCAGCCAACGGAGGGGCAACAGAAGAAAAATTCGTTCACTGGTTCAAGCTTCAAGTGGAGCTTTTGCTCCTCTGATGTCCTCTCATTGCATTTACTTTTCACCCATCTTTTTATCCTTTCCCGCTTATGTTCTACTACAGAACTTATTTTCTTTGCGTCTTTCTATTATTATAATATCATCACAACATCTAATACTAAAAACAGCCAATTGAAGTCTGAAAAACAAAATGAATCAACAATAAGCCACTTAAATGCTACCAAATAGAAAGCATTCAATCATGATTTATCAAAAACCTGACGGAAGGACTCATGCAGTTCACCTTGCTAGTCACTATTGCAGAGACCCAAGACAACAGAAGTATAGCCACTTCTCTTAACCTAAACCTAAAGCATATGGTGAGTCAATGAGGTGCCAATACCCAATATAACTACAACAGATCAAAGATTGCCATTTTTACAGACCACACCAATGACAAAATCTATGCCCGCACACAACGGAGTGTACACCTTAATATCTATACCAGTTCTCCATTATCTCTTCCAACAAACCAAACATACAAAACCATGATTATGCATTAATATCACGAAAATTTAATGAAACATATGAAAAGGTACGAGCTTTGGGAAATATTTTACCATTCCTTGAACCACTTGACGGCAGGAGCCTTGGACTTGGTGATGGGTCGTCTCTCAAACAAATTGAGATTCGACTGAATCTCCATGCGTGTAGATTCAACACCGAACCAGTTTTCTTTGAATGGAGGATGTTGGGGCAACTAGGGTTAGGGTTTCGACATGCGATGGAGATATAAATATAGAAATTGGGATTCGATTGGAAACTCTGTTGAGGTGATTCTGGTGGGTAATCTGTTCATGTTGGGATTTACGAGGCAGAACCGCGGAAGACAAACAATTAGGGTGTGTTTGGCAATATATAGACTGCGATAGAAACTTGTAATAACTGCTTTTTTTTTTTTTTTTGGGGAAATATATTTTTAGATGATGCTTTTTATTTCTATGTCTGAATTAGGAGCAAAGAAAAGGGGAAGAAAAATAAGTTTTTTATTGTCTAAATTTCAAGAAAATACTACAAGAATAAGAATGCAAAAGAGTAAAGCAAATAATGAATTGGCAAGGGAAAGAGGAGGGAAAATGGTTTTTTTTTTTTCTTGTTTGAGCCTAAAGAGAAGAATTTGTTTTTCCAAAAAAAAATGAAATTTTTTGTAAGCAATATTTGCAAATTCACAGTATATTGCATAAATTTCTTCACTTCCTATACTATATATATTTGTAGTAGAAATGTACTTACACCATAAATTCATTACAAACGTGTAAAACTCTGAATGTTAGAATAAAACGTTTCAGGCTTTGTACTTCACAAAAGAAAAGACATAAAAGGTAAATAGATTTCCTTGTGATATTAAATTTATCTTAAAAAGCCATGAAAAAAAAAAACTATAGTTGTTTTGCCTACTAATGCAAAGGTTTTTCTTCTCTCTGTTCTTTTTTTCCTAATTTCCCTCCCGGGGACTAATACATGTTGGGCCTCGCCTCAAAAAATGTTTGGACTGTTTTTTCGGCCCAAGCCCATCCACACGAAGGGATGCTATCCAAACAAAAATGTGGGCCGAGAATATGAAGTTCATATTTTCTCACGTCCGGCCCATCCAGTACGTCTTTTTAAGGCCATCATAGTGTTCTTCTTCCTTCTGATATTATACTCCCTCCGTCCCAATCAATTTAAGTGCTCATTACGATTCCGCATGACATTTTTAATTACTTATATTTTCTCAATATATGTTGCTAAATATGAATTTTATTTGATATATCTCAATTATTTGAATAAAACAATGATTTTAAAAACATAAAATATAATATATGTTGAGAGATATAAGACATTGAAAATGGCACGCAAAACTGTAATGGACACTTAAATTGGGACGGATGGAGCATTAAGGAAAGATGACGAAGAGATATATTAAACTGTTAGGTTGACATACTTGCAAGAAATCGAGCGGGTTCGCTTGTTTGGGAGATCGAAGGAGATAAAATGAGCTTCAAAATCTTTTTTGGAGACATTTTTCCGGGTAGAGCTGGAAAACTTTCTTGCATAATTTGGTCAAATACCTACACTAAAGATTCAATAATTAGAGACCGTGATAGTGATTTATCCTTTGTTTTGATCTGAAAAAAAATTTCATTCATCACAAGGATAGTGCTTTATCGTTACAGTATAGGTAGGGGTGTAAACGAGCCGAGTCCTTATCGAGTCGAGCTTAATCATTTACTAAACGAGCATCTTTAATCGAGTCGAGCATCCATTAACGAGTCGAGCTTTACTAAACGAACCGAGTTTTAACGAGCTGAGCTCACGAGCTGCTTGATTCATTTACAGTCCTAAGTACAGGATAAGTAATTAAGGAAAAACTAAACTAAAGTTGGCATGTGCAACCAAAACTCTATATTAAAGAAACTTTGATGCGTTCATTTGTCAATTGGCATTATCCCATTTTCGGTTGCCCGTTTGAATTTTTTTATATTATCTAGAAGTTCTTAAAAATTTCAAAGTACACTAGTACTTTTACTGTATTATATTCGAATAAATCGGCAATTGAGTTCAATTCCTTTGTCCCTTTCGCAACTTTATTGATCCTCTTTCTTTCGAAATCTATTAAATTGTCAATGCTACTACAAAAATAAACAAATAATAGTAGTAGGTTAAAATAATTAAAGATAATGTGAAACAAGTGAAGTAGTTTCAGGCTGCATGCATTTGTACACCACTTGTGAAGTTGTGATATTTGGAATAAGTTAAGTTAGTCATAATCTTTGACTTCTCTATTCCCTCTTTCATTCATCCACCTTTCATTGAATTGGCAATTAATTTTTGCGCGAATATACTATTTTACGGGTCTTATAAAATGAAATGTTCAAACGACAATAATAAATCTTTAATTATGATCCCTTTTTATTAGTCTATTACTATTAAGATTAACGGTTCAAATTGCTGCAATGAACGAACAATGAGACCCACAAATAGCGACGGTGAAAAGGGGGGAATTTCTACCTAAAGTGGAAAGAATTTGTTCTCTTCTTTTATACCTCTATCAAGGCAGGCCAAGATATTTGCGCAAATAACGGCCTAGCTAACACATAGGGGTACGACCCTGGATCTCGAACTTTTTGGGTCAACCTTTTATATGCTATACAGTGGGTCACTCAATTCATACAAAGGTATAAGTCATAGCTAGGGTTCTATAATTCATACTTGATCCGGATATGATATGTAATCCAAGGTATGAATCATTTTTTCTCTTTTTTTTTTTCCTAATCAAAAGGGTGGGGATGGGCAACCAGGCATAGCAACCCTCTTGGCTTGATCATGGTGAGATTCTAGACCCGCGACGGGAGCTCTTGAAGGAGATCGAAAACTCATAGGTGCACACGGCCAACCCACCCGAGACTAAGAAGAAGGCAATAGATGGATCATGCGATTCAAACAGGAGCAAGAGAATGTCGGCACGCCTCAAACTTGTGACCGGCCACATGAGAACCAACCCCATTGAGAGTAACCCCTTGCCATCTTGGCTACCACCTCGGTGGCAGTAGTCCAAGGTATGATTCTAACGGACCCGAAAGGCTTTTCTTTGCTATGTACCAACACTCAATGTGTGAATGTACATGGCTCGTTCAGTTGTCGAGAAAGTTGTGTGGGAAATTGATTCCCAAAAAAAGTGAAGTGAGGTGAAGTAAAAGAAAAAGAAAATTATTTTCCTGTGAGTGTTTATTTGACAAAAGAATTTTGCAAGAAAAATTAAGGTTTAGTTGTTCATTTATCAGGAAAAAGAAACTTTCGGGAAAATTTTGTGAGTGTTCACTCATTTTCCTTTTCCCGCGACGCAAAATTCTATGTGTTTTTTGTAGGATCACTTTTGCAGAAAAGTAATTCCTGCAGGAAAACTTAAATTGGTAAGTTCTAGAATTTTCCTACCAACTGAACACTAGAAAAGTTATGAGAAAATTGATTTTTCCATACTTTCCTGTTCTTTCCTGGCAACTGAACAGGGCCTAAGTGTAAGTCGAGCATGAGTAGCAGGCAGGGCCTGCCCAAGCTCAAGAGGCCTGGGCCTCGGGCATCAAAAAAATTACAAATTTTAGGGGCACTCCAATATTATTTGTAAATTAGTATATATATTATTTGTTTGTTTGATAACATAGATGTCTTTACTAGCATAGTGGTAAGTTGATTTTAGTCCATGTAGAGTGTTCAAGTTTGAGTCTTCTGTGCAATTTTTTCTATTAAAATGTTTTTTTCCCAAAAGTAATTGGCTATGTTCGTTTAGGAGTTTTACTTTGTTTTTATTTTGTTTTCCAATCATTATTTTACTTCTTTTTTCAATCATTACCCTATTTCTCCAATTATTACTTTCTCATCTCTCTCTACCTCTCTCCAATCATTACCCCTATTTTCAAACATTACCCTATTTCTCTCTCTACTCACTACCAAAACTAAACTAAACTAAACTCTCAACCAAACAAAGCCAGCTATTGTAACTGTCAGGTTTTGAAACTAGGTCAAGTAGAATTCAAGCCAACCACTTTGATCGTTGGTGACAAAGCAACTAACATGCATTATAAAGTCTAAAGTAATAATATAAAAAAAAACGCATTTCTATTATTGTTGTTTAATTCTAAAAATACGTAGAGCACCATCCCATAATTTAGCCTTGAACATCCAAAGCCCTTGGACTGACCCTGATAGCAGGCATCCGCAAGACATCGTTATTTATTTGTTTTTCGGCTAAGGATAAACAACTGAGAAATAGTAGAACACGTACTCCTTGTGGTGAAACTAGAAATTGGACAGCAGATCGAACTCATTGTGGTGAAATTAGAATTTGGACAGTAGATCGAACTCATTATGGTGAAACAAGAATTTGGACATTACAACCGCAAGCAAGTGGAGTGCTATCACCCCGAATGGTGGCCGCCTTATACTCTCATGGATCGGGTCATTGTTCGAGTCCTACTTAATCCATCAATTTATTTTCAAGAATTCTCCCCCCCCCCCCCCCCAAAAAAAAAAGGAAGAAATAAAACCCTTGGCAAATGAAAGCGCCTAAGTCAACCACTTTAATCCCCTAATCTCATTTATTGATTGGTTGAATAGAATAGGTGAACAATAACCTAAATTAAAGCTCCTATAACCAATAATGAATCTAGCTAAGCTAGGTAGGGGCACCACCACAAAAGCCCACACTAAAAAAAAAAAGCCAACAAAAGAGAATGACAAATGGGATTCAAACAACAAGCTTTCTCATATTCCCACATCCATCCCCCACCCAATTTTCAATTTTGGGGATGGAATCTTGCGTCTGCCACCCACTCCATGCGTGGCCTGCAACTTCAGCTTTCCATCTCTTTAATTATGCCAGGGGTAAACATGTCCCGTCCTCATTCCAGTGCGATATCAGCCAACACCTCCCTCAGCAACATCTTGCCATGACCGGTTGTCACGGTGTTGGCGGCCGCGATGACGGCGCCGCCTTTTCGTTTCGCGACTGCTGATCTCTGCGGCCGCCTTTTCAAGCACGCGTCCAAGATGTCGATCCAGAGAGAAAAACGAACGCGCTCGACGAAACAATTCTCCATCTCGTCGACGACTTCGCCCATCGACGGCCGACGGTGATCCTCGTCGGATGACACGCAACGCGCGGCGATACGCAACATGTGTCGTACCCTGCTTTCCATGTACGCGGGCAGAATAACCCTTTCGTCGCAGATTTCTTCCACTCTGTCCTCTTCGATCAGCGGCAATGCCCATTCCACAATGGAAGAAGGATCTCTTGAAACATCGATGGCCTTGGTAGAACTAATGATCTCAAGCAATACCACCCCGAAGCTAAACACATCATTTTTCGTGCTCAGCCTGCATGGTGCAGTGTAACAAGGGTCCAAGTACCCGATCGTGCCAGCAGGTCGGCTCAGCGAGTTGTCTGAGTTGACTTGCTGACCTGATCGCCTAACAGAGAGGCCAAAATCTGCCAACCTAGCATTCCAATCCACATCAAACAATATGTTGGCAGACTTGATGTCTCGGTGAATAACCGAGGGGTCGGCCTCGTGGATAAACTGCACGGCTTTGGCTAACTGGATGGCCGCTTGGACGCGTTTCGGCCAGGGAGGCGGGCTCGGAGCCGCATGAAGCAGGTCATGGAGAGTCCCGTTCGGCATGTGTTCCATGACGAGGACTCTGTTCCCAGCACAGTCGCGGCTCGTTCCGAGAAGGCTGATGAGATACGGGTTTGCGGGGAGAGACAACAGTATTCGGATTTCGTTGTCGAGCTTCGAGTTGTCCTGAAGCTTTTGAAGCCCGAGCGATTGCTTCTTTATCGCAACAAGCGTTCCGTCCTTCAGCGTGCCTTTGTAGATGCATCCATGGCTTCCTTTGCCGATGATCCGGGACGAAGCGAAGTTCTCGGTGGCTGCTTCGAGCTCTTCGTAATCAAATTCATGCATTTTTTTTTTCTTCTTGAGATAGTTCTGTGATGTTGAAGTGGATCACAAACTTGCTAATGATTTGGGTGAGATGTTAATATAAACCAAGCTAGCTACAATGTCAAGGGGTTAAATTAGTACTATTTGATTGTTTGTTTTTATAGAAAAGAAAAATACATCTAGGGAATAAAGAAAGCTTTTGGAAATTTTAAAATAAAGAAAATACGAAAGAATAAGGTGGGAAAAGTGGGGGCCTGGTGGGGGCCACCCTATGCTTAAAAACCATTTTGATTCACGAAGGCTGATTAGTCTTGTGCTGGTTTGAAGACTGCTCTTCACAGGAAAAAAAAATATAAAAAAAGGTGGGAAAAGTGGAAAGAGGAACAAGCAAAGTGATGTGAATGAAAGCTTTGGGAAAAAGCAAGGGGGTGTCCAAGCTGAAAGCAAACACTTGTGAGGCGGCCTGAGATGCTCCATTAGCTGTGTGCTGGACCCCCCTCATTTCCACCTTTTGTCTTCTTTTCTTTCTTGGTACTCATAGTTATATTGAGAAATTCTTAGAGTGCTCTTGGGCCCGGAATCTTCTGTGTCGAAAAATGGTATGCTAGGTCCTGTGCCAAGTGCATATGGGGCGTTAGTTTGTGTGAGTTTTTATGTTTTCAAAAATTTTGTGTGATCCAACGACAGAAAGTGCACTCGACAGGGAAGCACATCAATTTTTGGCACAGAGAATCTCGGGTTGTGCGCTCTTGAGATTACTCACCTGCATGTCACCTCCTCTCATAGCTTGACAATGACCTATAGAGTTCATACACTTGGTGGTTGGCCTCAAATTTCATTGGCTGAAGCAAAACTTGTGCCAAGGAAATCTACGGCAACAATATTTTCCTTTTGGAGGGTACAAATAAAACTATCTTGAATGTCCAAAATGTTTATCCTCTTCGAAATGTCAAACTAAAGAGTGCATAAATTTCTACGGACTAACTCTTGTAATTGATTACAAGAAATTTTCGATGAAGAAAATAAGGCGTAACATTAAAAATTTAATTAAACTTTAATTGTATTGAAACATGCGTGTTCTATTCCCCATACAGGACAATTAGCAATGGGTGACGGAGGGAGTGTGTCGGTGTGACCATGTGGGGGAAAAGGTTAAATTGGTCCAAGATTGTGCAGAGTCTTCTGTGGGAGACAAAAGTTGATTGATGGTTAATCCAAAGAGTAGAGTGGAGTGTAATCAGTGGTAACTTTCTCAAAGTTGTGCATAAACTTTTCTTTTAGACAGTCAAACACCTCATCTCTTTCTTTCCAGTATATACTAGCGTTAATCCAAAGATGGGATACATGATGAGAGATATGATAGGACGGCGAATATATACACACACGAGAGAATATGAGATAGATGGTTTGTTTGAATAATTTATAGAAGAGCAGGTATGTATATGTGAACCCATACCTGGTTCGCTTTGGGGTGGATATGAGTAGTGGATGTAAAAATTCAAAGAGAACGGTTACATTTTTATGAGAGGGTAGATATGAGGGTGGATATAATAATTCCACCCCTACCCCATCCTTATTATATTTTCTTGTGAGCGGAGGATATTATATCAAAGTAGTCCATATTTGGGTGGCAAACACCGAATATAAGCACTTCGTAAATACTATCCGGGATGATAACATATCCGGCTGTCTTTGTATCCTATCAACAAATGGGCCGTGAGGGTGGTAAGTTAGATTTTTCTTTTCGTTTTTTTTTTTTTTTCCTTTTGACCAACTAAACGAATTATCGAAAGTTCATTAAAATGCTTGTATGGAATTGAATTGGAGCAACGTCAATGATGCACAGTTTTAGGGATTGGAGCCATATTCTTGATTATATTTACTGAAGTATTGAAAATATGTCATGTCTCGAGCCGGGAGGCTTTTGGTCCAATGAAATCAAATGATGCACTTAGCTGCCATGAGAAAGAACGTCAAGAGTTCAAACTCATCTTCTAAAGCGTTAATCCAGCTATTCTTACAATACTGATTTTTGCCGATTAAAAAAAAAAAAAAAACTATCCAAAACCGCCAGAGAGTCTAGACCTCATGACTGTCACTGAAGGGTAGGAATAGTTCGAGCTCGAGATCTGACATATCAACAACTTAAAATTCCAGTTTTTAAGCTACTTAATTTAGGTCGACGATATTCTTGCATATTTGCTTGCATAATGGAATATTGAATGAATGGCTTACATATATGTATAGTCATATTAGTATTACTCCCTCCGTCGCCAAAATAAATGTTTGGACCACAAACTTAGACCTCTAAAAAGATGTGTTTTTTCGTTGAAAAATCTAAATTTTTTTCACAAATCAATAGACATCAATGAGTTCTTTCAAGTTGTGAAATTTTTTTGAACTTTTTAACCGAAAAATGCACCTTTTTGAAGGCCTAAATTTGCGGGCCAAACATTTATTTAGGGACGGATGGACTAACATCTTTGGGCACGCAGTCAATCTTCAACCCAATTAAACAAGGCCTCATGAAAGCAGTAGTGCTAGATAGGCCGGTAGTTGGGCCTTCGAAATTGAGCCTCATAGCTTTGGGTTCAAATCAGGCCCAGTGCAAATTTCTTTTATCCGAGGCCCAGTATAATTAAATTTTGACATTTGAAGTGCAAAATAAGGAGGACTATCTATTTCCAAAAAAAAAAAAGGGATGGGGGCGGTTCTAGGAACACAAGTTTTGACGCAAAAATAATCGGAGCCCCACGCTAGTAATCGGAGTAGTTCAATTTGTTAAAAACGTGCCTTTAAGAGTTACCATTAAAAATCAGCTTATTCGGGATACCGGAAAAAGACTTGATTTATTCATGCAGTTTTTATTCTGTCAATTTTCGCCACTATTTTTCCCCCAAACTCCTTTTAAAGAAAACACCAAGCCTTGTTAAATAGAAAAAATTAGAAAGTCATGCACCACAACCGAAAAAACCGTGATGCGGTTCGATTACAGTTATGATTCAATGTGGTTGTCACATGAAACCACAACCTAACCGGTCTGTTTTGTCGAAATCAAAAACCAAAGCCACGATTATAAATTCGGTTGAAAATCGCACCAATCGATTCGGTCCAGTTCGTATAACCAACGGTTTCAGCGAGATCGTCACTCCTAGAGTACTGAACGCTCAACTCCTAAAAGACATCAATAATACTTTTTTCCCGCCGCAATTCAAATTGGAAACTTTTACCAAATTACAGTAAAAGTGACTAGTTCCCCAAAAAAAAAACGATTAAAAAAAAGTAGTCCAAAAACAAAACAAAAAAAAAAAATACAGTAGTAAAAGTGACCGGCGGGATGCACATGACACGCATGTGCAGTCAATTCAATGACCTCCTATAGTCCTATACACGGTTATTATCATCACCCGTAATTCGTAAATGAATCTGAATCATTACCTCACCATACTCACACTCTCTCTCTCTCTCTCTCTCTCTCTCTCTCTCTCTCTCTCTCTCTCTGTTCTTACCAGCACTGTACCCAACCATTTTATTTCCCGCCGAAAAACTATTCTGTGTTTTTTTGCCCCCACAAACTATTCAATGTATTTGGAGCGCCACGACGTTATATTTCAAATTTCGTTTTTTCCATATATTGTGGTGTGATTCGAGACAAAATGTACAAACCCGCCACAATATTATACAATGATAAAAGGACATGGGGCACCACCATTAATCTGTTTAATTTTTTGGCCGTGCAATGTAGTACACTGTCATATGATAATTTTTTTCCCCCAAGCACTTCTAGAAAACAAAAAACATGGAGTAATTGATAAACCAAAGTCTACAAGGGATTCACGGTTCACCTTTGGTGGCTGCTTGTTGGGCTTTCCAACAGCAATGGTGAAGGCGTCTTACAGCGACGGCTGCAAAGGGATTAAGTTTTAGTCTAATGCAAATCATGGTTTCTCCACCCCCTTCAAGAGTGGATTAATGGCAGGTCCCGGCACCGGAGCACATTTGTTGCAACTTTTTTTTAATTTTGTTTCTTGTAGTATTTCTTAAATCTGTTGACCCTTTTGCATTAGTTGGTTTAATTATTAATACATGTTTCAATTTCCCATAATGCACTTGTAAAATAAAAATAGTGAAATTGGGAAAGAAGGTTAATATAGTACTACAACTAACTAATGAAGGTCGTTACTTTATTTTAACGAAGTACTCATGCCAAGTTATAAACCAACTATAACTACCTAGTACATCATTTGCCATGTGCATTTTGTTTCACTTGTAACTATTTATTAATCCTACCTACCCTGCTGTTTCTTATAATTAAGACTTTACAATTGAGAAAATGAAAGAATAGTACTTTCCTTGTTTTACATAATGATCCTATTTACGTACTCTCCCTCTCTCTCTCTCTCTTTTTAATGACGGGAGTGCCACGTATCGTACGCAGCGGCCGCTGCATAGCGGTTTTTTCGGCCCACTCATATTGTTACAATCCATATTGGCCAATTACTGGCACGATCGTTTCATTATCCAATTTAATTTGTGCCCCTTCATAACCACTATACTATATATATATATATGACTGGTAGTACTAGAACATTTATGGCCGCCTTAGGTGTCGTGGCACCAGAAAAGATCTTAGAAATTTCACAGTCGTTTTCAATTATCTACAGCATTTCTCATTTACTAAACACGAAAAAGAAGTCATCTGATATCATATTTAAAACACATGTGAGTTTTACCACTTTTTGACCGTCTCATCTACTGCAATTAAGAAATTATGTGAGTCGTAAATTACAACAACGAATAGCATGCAGTACTCCCAGTATTTTGCTCTGTACCATCAATAATACATCTTGTAAGTACTCCTAGATGTCAATGAGCTGGTGGGCTTTGAAGAGGGGCATTGATATGGATAATGACATTTCAAACTTTGCAGATCCCAGTCACTAGCGATTGCACCAAATTATAGGGGTCATACTGCAAAGCTCACTCTTTTTTCAACATTTTATTTTTACCTTCCGCCATGTAAGGGGTCCGAAACAAAGATTACAGGATAGTACAAGGACGAATTCTGCAGCTTTTTTGTTTATTTAATTTGGGGGGTCAAACCGTCAAAGTACTGAAACAAACACTAAAAATTACTGTAAGTGGCAGCTTTTCTAAATTAATTGATGAGAAACCTTTTTCATCCTTTTTTTAACCATTTACCGTGAGCTAAAAAAAGAGTGTAAATTTGGGGAGGGTGAAAAGATCAAAAAGGGGAAAGTTAAAAAGGGAACAGAAAGAAATGAGGATCAACATTGGATTACTAGCATTTAAGTGCCCAACTGAAATTTTCAAACAACAGTGGATAAAATTTCAGGAGTGTACTGGCCCAATAATGTAACTGGGTTTTCTTGAAAAAGTAGTCGAGTGTGGGGCCTTGAATGTTTCTGACACTAGTCATTTGTCAGTATCTATTTTGAATATTGCACTGTTCGATTTGGATTTTGGAAGAAATTTTTTAAAATAATTTTGTTTATGTTAGTGATTAATTTATGTATGTTAATAAGAATGCTGAAAAGGAACGATGTGTTCCTAGATTGGTTATAAATTATAAACCATTAAATGAAGTAATTCTGAAGGTGCATTTTTCAGACCAAATGGCATCACATTCCATTATTTAAATTTTTTTGATGTTTGTTAGTTTTACGTTAAATTTTTATGTGATATGTGTTTGTCTCGACAAAAAATTTATGACTTTTATACAAGTATTTCATAAAATATCAAAGAAAAAAGTCCAAAAACTGATTTTTGAGCTTTTTTTTTTGGATATTTATCATAGGAAATTGATATTCACACCCTAATTTTTGTTATTCACACTCTTTTTTTTATCTTCTAGCAAAAAAAAATACATATACTTTTAACACTAAAAAACAAAAAAAATGAGTATGGATAACAAAAAGAGGGTGTGAATATCAGTTCCCTTCCCAAAATACTTGCTGTAAAACTAACAAATGCAAAAAAAAAAAATGGACTAAAAACAACCAAAAAATTGGGCTGCATAAGTTAATCACTAGCATAAACACTCCATGATGAATGAAGAAAGATAGATAGAGATCTCGAAACGAACAAGTAAGATAAACTAATCAAGAGGGAAATATGAGATCCCAAAACGAACAAGTACACAACTAGTAAAAAAAAACTCTTCCAAATTCTCTTCTTGATTGGAAATATGGGATGGAGAGGGAGAAGAAGGGAAGAGAGAGGACGGACAATAGACATGTAATGGATTCCCACAACTAATCAGAATTCAGGGTTCGATTTTTGGAGTCTAGTCTTAAAAAAACAATTTTTGTGAATCTTCTTGTCTTGGCTTGAATGACATGTGATCTTTGATCGCATCGGAAAGGAGATTAGTCGATGTGCGCATATATAAGCCAACTCGAACACCCCTGATCATTGGAAAAAATTAAAAACAAAAGAAGAGAAGGGTAATGGAAGGGTCTCTATCAAGAATCCTTTTTTCATATATAAGATTAAGGGAGAACCAAGCAAACAAAAATGGTAGTATGACGTATGGACAATAATTCAACGTGACTACTGTCTTTGCGTAGCTGGATCGAAGAACTGTGAATTTCCTCATGAGGACCATATTGTTGTCGTAATTCTTCAAGGGATTTTTTCCGAACTTACTTCAATAATCGATATTGTTTACTTTTTAAAATTCGCCGTGAACATTAATCTTATAAAAATTGCATTGGCCGGTTATCAATAATTAAGACATGTGAAAATGACATTTCTACCAATAAAAATGGTTCAAATTATCTAGCGACGTTTGATTAGTTTTTAGATAATTTGTGCTCAAATTGTATCCATTGATATCCAAATATGCAATATTGCTCAATATCCAATGAGGTTGATATTCTTTTGATCATCTAGGTGAGGCCAACAAGAGCAACAACACGATCTAGTATTTAGAGACTATGAAGAACCTCTTGCCTTTCTTAAAATAGTAAGTATTTCCATTTTTAATCTTTTTTGGTTAATTTTTCTTCTCTTAGGTCCCGTTCCACTAAGATTTTTATTTTGTATTGTAAGTACTTATTTCTCGTTTTACGAGATAAACCATTATCTCACAATAAATCACTTATAATTTAAAAAATAAATATTTATTTTAGTTAGCAGAACGCGGCGTTGAATTAAATATATTCCTATTTGCTGCCATGAGAAATCTGCAGTATCAATGCCAGGGGAGAAAGAGGGGAACTTATTTTTATTTTAATATAATATGAGAGAGGTTATGGATTAAGTTATTATTATATATAATATTGGCAGAATGATTGAGGATGAGGATGTATTCATTATATTCGATGATTATCAATTCACATTAACATCCAATTTAAAAAGGAAGAAAGTGGGTCCAGGTGGAACCACCTGGTTGATTAGTCTTTAATTAATGAATCATCATATTATATATGTGCAAAGTTTGAAAATTTGATCACAAAAGAAAGTGATTAATGATTTGAGCACCTCTCTCCTGTATTATTATACTTGGAATCAAATAGACAAAGTTGTCCTTTTTAAACCACTATGGGAAAAGCATCTACAAAAGCATTAGGTTATAATGATAGACACGTTCGAGTGTGTGTGTATATATATATATATATATATATATATATATATAGCTGCTAATTAACTGATTTTGTCACTTTTTTTTTTTGTTAACGTCACTCCCTTCCCCACAAGTATATTTTTAGTACAAAAATACACTAACAGAGGAGAGTGGCGTTAAAAAAAAGAGTGAAAAAATCATTTCCCATATATATATATATTAAAGGATTAGGGTTTGATATATTTGGATCTTCTTGATCTCCTTCCTAGTTTCATGGATTTAACTAGTGGTTCCACTCCAAAGTTTAAGTTCTACCCACCGTTTCATTTTCTCTGTATCGTCACATTATTACTATTACGTACGACTATGTGAATCATGTCAAGTAACTAAGTAGAAATTGATAGGCAAAGTTATGATGTGGGAGCAGAAGAATTTGCATGTGTGCCTAAGATGAGTTTATCTGATCAAATGAACGATTTGAGTAACGATTGAACGGTGAGTGTTACAGGGAATGGGGGATGCCACCAAGCACCCCCTGCCAAGTGGATGCTGAGCAGTCGATCCGGCCATTCATCTCGGTAGTTGACGGCTCAAATCTTAACCGAGTAATGGACGTACGGTTCAGATCTATATATATATGTGCTCAGATCCAATCCGAGTCATCCGTGCTAAGATGAACGGTCAAATGCCGCTCGACATCCGCTTGGCAGCATTCCTGGGTCCGTGTTACGGGAGTTTGAGCAAGCAAAGGACAATCTAGTTGTTACTTTTGAATAAGTATGACCCTTAATGATACAAAAGAAACGTGTGCCTTGTTCCCTTCGCGATTCAAAAAGAATTTTTCAAAAAATTCCCCTTAGATTCCCCCTACTTTCCACCTTTTTCTCTCGATTTCTCTCCACTCATTACCCCTACTATTTTTCAAAAACACTTTTCAAATTCCAATCCAAACAAAGCAGTGGTTTTTTACCATTTTAACTCTCATTTTCCTTGGAAATTATTGGACTTGTTTGTGACCCCTTCACCTTCCTGTGTAAGTGCAATCCTGTCATTTTACATACTGCACCTCCAAATTGATCGAAACTATACTACTCAAAAAGATGGGTGTCCAAATTGGAAACAACCCAAAAGGAAAGCAAATTCCAAAAAAAAAAAAAAAAAATGGAAAAAAACAAGGTGGGGTTTGGGTTGGGATGAGCTGTCCTAGTGCATTAGATGCTTTTATCTGATGCTTACCTGCTTTGTCTATCTGCCACCCTGGACTCACTCTCCCCCCCACCTTTTATTTACCACAATACCACTGGCCACCTAAACACAACACCACCATTCTAGATCCTTTATTTGTTCCTACCAAAAATGAGAAATGATCATTTGCTTTGGTTATAGACTTATAGTGTGAGGACTGATCGAATCCCATAAAGTTTGAAGAATAATCACACTGGCATTAATTATTTTTGGTTGGACGTTAGAGGCGTCAGAGCCGGCCAGTTCACACGCATCTCGAAAGTTTTCTTTCCCGGTCTGGTTCAAGATGGTTCATCCACGTTTGGAATTAGGAAATTCACAAGAGATTTCTCTCTCTTGCGACTTGGTTCCGAGAGGTTGTCAAGTTTCAAACTCAAGATGTCCGTATTTACAGCTCATCCATATTGTCATTTGAACCACCTATGTTAACATTGATTTTGTGAATCGTACTCAAATGGAAATAGTGAGGGAAGCTGCCCATGACCAAAAATATGTGGTTCTGGTAGATAGTGGTAGCTAGCAAAGGGCTGTTGGTTTCTGAAGTTTCTGGGCCTGCTGCCACTGTAGCTCTCCACTGCAAAATGCAGTTGTGTGTGTGTGTGTGTGTGAGAGAGAGAGAGAGAGAGAGCATGTGTAGCTCATAGTGGAGGACTGCAAGAGTAAAGCAATGGAATTTTTCCGGGTTATAGTTTTGGGGGGGGACCGGAGCTTTATTAGGTCAAACACAGTTTTATCACCATTCAAATTCAAAGCCTTTCTGGATCACTGAAAACTTTGCGTTTAGAACAGGAGCACCAACCATACCAAGGTTTTGTTTGAATAGTACTGGAAGTGGCTTGTGGAATGCTAACGGAAGCATCGAGTGATTACGGGTGTAACGATTGTCAATTATACAAAATTATATTTTTGGCGCTAGAGCACTTGAGAGGTAATCTCAAGTATCAACCATAAAGGGTGTGATTAAGCGGACGAAAATTAGACATGGAGCTAGCTAGCGATGAGGTCGGGAATGAACGCGAGGATTTTTTTGGTATCACCGATGTAAAAAAAATATATATGGAACGATTTTGGAACGTATTGGCCCGTATTTAAACAAAAACCTTGCCAGATAGAGATACCTGATGGCTCAAAATTTTACTGGTCAAGTTTTTCCCATGCATGGTGCAGTAATTTTGTCAAAACACAAAGGCCATTTTCAACATTCCTTTAACAGCGAGAGAGAGAGGGAGGGAGGGAGACCCCACGAGCGGGGCTTCTGCTGCTACTGTTTCTCAGGTCCCCCACCTCTTTAATTCTCTCTCTCTCTCTCTCTCTCTCTCTCTCTCTCCTGGACTACAAAACTTGAGTGAAAAGGAAGAAGAAGACAAGGGTCAATCAGAAAGCCAAAGAACCCCACATCACAAACTCTCAGTCCTAGCCTTTGTTTAGGTCCAAGTCCCTCCAAACCCTTAAAAAAAGCCTTTTCTCTCTCCTCCCTCCCTCTCTCTCTCTCTATCAGCAACCCAAGGAAGAGCAGAGAGGAGCCCAGAGAGGAGGTGTGTGGGGATGATGGTGTTGAATTAGCATCACCCTTTGAACCCACAAAAGAAAAAATTCCTAAAGCCCCACTAACCCCACCCCACACACCCCCTACACATGGAACTAACAGATTTGCAACAACAAAAACACCAGCACCAGCAGCACACCAATAAACAAACCACCACCTCCTCCTCCACCACTTCTTCCTCTCTCCACCCCCCACCCCACCTCTCCTCCTCCTCCCACCGCCCGGGCCCCTTCGATCCCCGATCCCACAATTCCCCATTCCTCCTCCCGATTTCCATCCAAACTGGCCTCTCCGCCACTTCCCCCGCCGCCGCGCCCGGCGGAGCTAATAGAGCGTCGTCTTCCGTTTCGCCCTCCGCGTCGTCTACCGCGGCCTCGACCTCCTCCTCCGCCCAGCCGCCGCAGCTCGTCGACGCGTCGCTGGCCATCGCCACCAGATCGGATAAGAACAACCAGCAGCTGGCGGTCGCGGCGGCTAATCCGCCCAAGAGGTCGACCAAGGACCGCCACACGAAGGTGGACGGGAGGGGGCGGAGGATAAGAATGCCGGCCACGTGTGCGGCTAGGGTTTTTCAGCTGACGAGAGAATTGCAGCACAAGTCGGACGGGGAGACCATAGAGTGGCTGTTGCAGCAGGCGGAGCCGGCGATTATCGCCGCCACCGGGACCGGCACGATTCCGGCGAACTTCTCGACGCTCAACGTCTCGCTGCGGAGCAGCGGATCTACGCTCTCCGCTCCGCCGTCGAAGTCCGCTCCTCACTCTTTCCATGGAGCTCTAGCGCTGGCCCACCACCCTTTTGACGAAGGGTTTTCTCATATGCTAGGGTTTCAACAGCAACACCATCACCACCAGCAGCCTCATCTTATGACTGCTGATCAAATTGCTGAGGCCATGCCTGGCGGAGGAGGGGAAGGAGGAGGAGGTGGAGGAAATTCTACTGAGAATTATCTGAGAAAGAGGTTCAGAGAAGATTTGTTCAAAGAAGAATCAGGAGGAGGAGGAGGAGGAGAAGGGTCAGCGGGGCCCGCTTCGCCTTCGAATAAGCAACAATTCAAGCAACAAGAAGCCGGAGGGCCGTCGTCGGGTATTTTGAGAAACGCCAACATGATGCCGGTGCCAGCCACGGCCATGTGGGCGGTGGCCCCAGCACCCAGCAGCGGGACCGGCAACACCTTCTGGATGCTGCCGGTCGCCGCTTCAGGAGGTGCCGGTGGCAACGGCCAGTCTCTGGCGGTTTCTGCCGGCACGTCCGGGGACCAGCCCCAGATGTGGCCTTTCGCAGCCGCGCCGGCTGCAGCAGGTGGGAACACGCCGCTGCATTTCATGTCGAGGTTTAACTTTCCTCCGGGGAACTTCGAGTTTCAAGGGGGTAGAGCGAACCCGCTGCAGCTAGGGTCAATGCTGATGCAACAACAACAACAGCAGCAGCAGCAACCTTCTCAGCATCTTGGGTTGGGAATGTCTGAGACTAATCTGGGGATGCTGGCTGCTCTCAATGCTTACTCCAGAGGTGGGTTGAACATGAATTCCGAGCAGCAAAATCATCCGTTGGATCAGCACCATCACCATCAACATCAGCAGCAAAATCAGCCTCAAGCTACTACTGATAGTGGAGAAGATGACGCAAACGATTCTCAATGACATTTGGCATGGAAGCTGGTTAGTTCATCTCAATCCTCCTCAATTCATACATTTCATGCCCTGATAATTTTACTTAGAATTATGGTAAATTAGTTGCACATTTTTCTAGTGAGCGTAGAACTGAAGCGTCTGCAATGTGGGTGGGCTTGTTTTTTTTCTTTTGCAGATTTAGAAGTTGAATTTTATGAAGATTTGAGTGGTTTGAGTTTGATTTCAAGCTAGCTAGGTACGTACCTTGTTCTCATTTGGGTTCTGTTTGTTATATCCAATTTGTTTTGTTTTGGTTTTTTTTTTTTTTTTTTCTTTTCTACATTGTTGTGGAGGATTTGAGATGTAATAAGTTAGGTACTGTCCAAACGGACTTAGAAGTGAATAGAGAGAGAGATTGTATAGGAGGATATATATTTGTTTGTGTTTAGTACTAAATATATCTTTAATTTGCTTTGTTTGTATGAGAAAACACGTAAAAGGAGAATGCGATTTTTCGCTTTTCAGAAAAACCTTCTAAACATTTTTTTAGCTTCTCTTTTGGTCCACAAGAGAATGAAAGGGTGGTGTGTTTATGTTGATTCTCTCAGCCTTTGTTTCTCATGAATTCTTCAAAACATGTTCCATAGCCCCCAACGAGTAGCTCAAGTAACAATAAGGATGAGCTAGCTGTAAAGCCAAACATGATTCAAAATTTGGCTACCTTTTGGAGTCAAACTGTAAAAGAGAAATTTCTTGTGAATCTCTTATTTTCAGTGTGGATGGTCTATCTTTGACCGGATCGGAAAGGGGAATAGTCGAGGTGTTCGTGAGCTACCCTCTCGTCTTTTTTGCTTGTTTTTTAAACTAGCCTACTTGTCCTTAATTTCGGGCTACTTTCGAGGGACATTTTATGTAATGTCTGCTTGAGATCTTTTTAGATACTTTCATCGCATTCCAGTTTTGATCAAAAAAATAAGCAAACTAATAATAAAGAATAATTTTGTTTACCTTTCTGGTGGGTAAATAAGATTATCTGGTACCATACGTACAATTGCTGTCTGAAGGCTGGCTCAGGTTTGGTTGGGTTTTTGGAATTAGGAAAACAGATCCCTGTGTTGTGAGTTTGATTATTCTTACGTGCATTATTAACCACTGGGATTGGAGAGCAGGTACTATGTTCATCCTTCATGTAATTGATTAAGAGTCATGATCTCTATAGTCCCTAAAAGAGACTACATAATCTTTGGGTATTTCATGAATCTTTCCGGGTCGTTTAATTTGACAATCGAAATTGTTCATCTTTAAAACATTGAAGTTTATGTTGATTCGACATCAATCAGCATATTTCCGTAAGGTACTATGATGCGATGATCAGTACCGGAGAAATCTTGTTCTTGACATGGTTGATGATCTCTGCAAGTACAAAACAATGAACAAAGCCCAGTAAACAAATTGCCCAAGAGAATTATGATCCCTTGTTCACCATTTCAAATGGAATAAATGTTCAAACTGATTTATACAAATTCCTATGCTTCTATTGGAATCAAGTGAGGAATCAAATGAAATAGGCCTCGTTCCGCTTTCTTTCTAAACCTTCTTTTTCAAAAAGAAGGTAATTTTAAACTTAAATATAATGAAAATGAGAAATAATTTTTAATTTTTTTTTTGCACCATTTCAAAGATCTCAATGATATCTATCAAACAAGATCCATATTGGTAGAAAAATTATTTGTATAAACGCAATTTTTAAGCTTAAAATTACCTTTCTTTTCTAAAAGTTCCTTTTGAAAAAATAGAACACCCCCTAAACCTTTTGAAAAGAAAAGGGAAAGTGTGCGGACTTGGGTGTGTGCGCGCTTATTCTCATCTGTGCATCAGCAGCGCTCAATTTCATCGTCCATTTTGGTATTTAATAGTTCGAATTTTAAAAATACACTCTCACGTGAAAGAGTTATTTTGAAATTAGAACCTTCTAAGAGCCCGTTCCAGTACTTGAATAAGTTCTTATTTTTTTGTTTAATAATAAGGTTTGTTCCACAAATAAGAAGTAAGTATTTATTTTTTGATTAAGGTAACTTCAAGCTCAAAAATCATGTGTTTACGCAAATAATTTTTCTGTCACTATGGATCTTATTTAATAGATCTCATTGAGATTTTTAATACGGTGCAAAACAATTGAAAAATTATTTTTCATTTACTTTGTTTTTAAGTTTAAAAATATAAAATAAGCTGCTTATTTAAATTTTGTGAAACAACTCTTCTCATTTTTCTTTGAGAAGTTCTAAAATAAATACTTATTTTTTAAGAAAATTTTTAAAACGGAACCTAAACACTTTTGAAAAGAGAAATTGAGCGGTACTAAATGCGGCCGTCGACAGCAGCCCCCAAGTCCCCATATTCACACTGAAAAACTGAGAGGGGTGGGACTTTGCTATTGACTTGCACAGTCAATTTCAGAAGACTTTTCTCCGTTTCCGTGGCTTAATCATTTCTCCACATTATTTTATTGGTTTGGGGTTTTGCACTGGGCCCCCCGACATCTGTCTATTTATAATTGTCCCCACCAATTTTTCTATTTAATTATTATATGAATCGTACCATACACTCCACATCTTGTTTCCAAAACTTATTGATATTGCCTCCAATAGTGACATCACTGATCATCACTTAACCCAAATGAAACCTTGGTCAACATTTTCCAAAATGGATTCGAAGACTATCAAACTTATTTAGGGTTTTGCTGATTTCCATTTAGTTAGTACATTTCTTATTAGTTCCACAAGTTTTGGTTTTTGGATGGCCATGCCTAGCTCGGATCGCCACACCACACCACAACCCAATACGTATGTGATCTATCGTTGCTGCTGGTGTGAGGGTCTTTCATTTGTTATTACCACCTCATGACATCACTTAACCCAAATGAAATCTTGGTCAATATTTTCCAAAATGGAATCGAAGACTTTCACAACTATAAAACAGCATCCCACTTATTTAGGGTTTTGCTTGAATTATATACAGAGTAGCTATTTTGTGATTTCCATATGGTCATTTCTTGTTAGCTCCATAAGTTTTGGTTTCTGGAAAAGAAAAAAACTCATGCTAAAAACTTATACTCCCTCCGTCCCCTTTTTAAAGTCTAATATTTCATTTTGTAAAGTTAGTGGGTAAAAATTGGTATATGTTCTATTTTGCCCTTAAAAATAGATTTCATTTTAAAAAGTTAGTGAGTAAAAGTATAATGATGATGCCTCCATAGTGGGTAAGTATGAAAAGTGGAAGTAAAAGTTGATATAAGAAGTGTAATGATGATATTTTCTTAATTAGTTGGAATTACGAAGTGAAACACTTAAAAAGAGACAAAATGATTACTATTTAAGAACCGAAACATCGACGGCAAACGAAGGATGGAAAGGCCTCGGATCGCCATACCCAAACCAATATGGGCTCGTTTGGATGAGGTATTAGGTTTGGAGGTATTATGTAAGAAGGGGGGATTGAATAGTAGGGGGTATTATGTAAGAAGGGTGGGTCCACATTGATGTGACGGGAGGATTAAATAATACTTGGTTTGGATGAGGTATAAAATGGGGGGATAATGTTGATTTGTAGTTGAATGTGAGAGAGAGGGCGTATTAGAAGGGGGGATTCCACATAGCCACCTCCCACCCTAGCCATGTGTAATCCCCCCTTAGGGGGTATTAGGGGGGATTATGGAAGAGGCCGTATAAAGATATACACCCAGTTTTGGACTTCCCAAACCATGCCATATGCACGGGTCCACGTATTAGGAGGGGGATATCATAATCCCCCTTTACATCGCTGCTTCCAAACAAGCCCTATATGTGATCTATCGTTGTTAAATAGTAGAACTTGATATCTGCATTCAAAAACTTTGAATCCCATTTTGGTCATTTTCTTGGCATCATGAGCCAAGTTACTTTCCGCCTCCACTATTCCGCAATTTCAGCAAACAAAAATGCTATGTTATTGACTTTTATATTAGCCAAAATAAATACTCCCTTCGTTCCTAAATAAGTGTCTGACTCGCAAATCTAGACCTTCAAAAAGATGCATTTGTTTCGTTGAAAAAATCAAATTTTTTTCACAAATCAATAGATAGCAATGACTTCGAGTAGATTGTGAAAAAAAAATTAAATTTTTTAATGAGAAATATGCATATTTTGTATGACCTAGTTTTACACGCCGGACACTTATTTAGGGACGGAGAGAGTATTGAAAACCAAATTGTAGACCATTTTGACCCCCTAAATGTGGGAAATTTAAAAAAAAAAAAACATGCTTTCATTAAAAATTGCATGTGCTGGAGCTTTCTGTTCAGGGAAAAGACAGAATATGGGCGGCTCGGCTAATGATCTGTTTTAGGAAAAGTTATTCAGTAATCCTGGGGCACTATCACGTGGTGCCCTAGCACCCTTTTGTACCATTACAGAGCACCACGTGACGATACCCCGAGACTACAAAATCATTTCTCGTTAGTTTTGGTCCCCTGGTGGTCACGGGTGGTAACTGGTAAGAGTAGTAGAATTATCCTACACTCACGTGCATATTTATTTACCATATACCGCATAAAAGGAAGTATATTACATATGAATATAGAAAATATGATTTTAACACACAATTAAGGTCTATTTTGGCTTAATAATTTTGGAGAATTATTTTATCTTTATTCAAAAAAATTGTGTTTGTTGGTTTTGAATCAAATTTTTTTTTTTTTTTTTGTAGATTATTATTTGTCTCAATGAGTAGAACCTAAATAATAAAATATTATGTTCAAAACTATTTTTTTTTTTTGAGTAACAAAATAATCCAAAAGACTATTTTTTAGTACATAATACACATTGCAAAGAAAAGTACTGTAATTGATATCTGATCGAGTTAATTTTTTGAATAATCTTTCTACTCCATGAGCTCTATGAATGAACATTTTCGATCATCGGAGCAGGCCCTGTTCACCCAAGATAGCACGGTGCTAATATTTCACTATAAATGACGTGTAAATCCAGAGCTTAATAGAGACATTATCCGGAATAAATTCCTAACCACGCGCTTCACGTGCACCAATTAATGGAGACATATAACGTGTACAAGGAGAATAAATTCTTTCACCACGCGCTTCGCGTGCCCCCAATCAATGGGGTTGTAAAGTTGGAGGAGAGTTTTACCTTTGATCAAGTCCACAGCTTTTGAGGTGAACTTTCCCACTTAGATGGACCATCTTGCATTCTACCTCCACGTGTAAGGAGTCCATCTATGGTACACACACAAAAATTTGTGTGTGATATCAAAAAAATAACTTTAGTGGTAAGTATAGAAGTACTTGTCACTCAATATGCAATACTTACCGGCCACTCTATATAAAATATTTATTACTCAGTGTGAAATTATTCCATATGAAGTGATAAGTATTTCACATTAAGTGATAAATATTATACATCTGGAATACTAATAACTCCTTATGAAATACTTACAACTCAATGTGGACGGAGTTATTAACAAGAATAGGAATAACAAACCAAAGTGTGCAGTGTATAGGTCTACCGTTACAACTCTAGCACTCTTTACATCTATCTCTTCAAATGGAGCTATTAACAGAAACAGAATAATTCTGGACGAAACACAAGCAATTTGGACCTGCAACAAAATCATGGGATTGGGGTGATGGTGAGGAGGATGAAGCCATAAGCAAATTTGCAAATATGGTTGCTGAAGACTTGGACAGAGCTGACAAAGTGGTAGAGCATGTCTAGTTTTTTAATTCTTTGCTTCTTAGGGAGGGGCCTTGGTGGGGTGTGTTTTTTTTTTTTTTTTTGGGGGGGGGGGTGTTGTTTTGTCCCGAGTGGGGGGTGGGGGTGTCTTTGTTTGTGGGTGTGCAGAGTGTCTTCATGTGGTGTTGGTGCTGTTTCATTAATTCCTTTTGGGGTGGCTCTGTTGGACGTTGTTCTGATTGATTTCTTATCAATTCTTGAAACTTGAATAACTTTTGATTGACGTGGTGTAGAATTTCTTTATTAATATAATATTCTTTTTTCCCCGTTCAAAAAGCAAACTCAACGTAGAGTATTTACCACTAAAGTGACTTTTTAAGTACCATACACCAAAAAATGATTTGTGTACCATAGAAAAATTCTCACATAGGTGATAGAGGGGTTGATTAATGGAGTGGTCCCTCTCATAGCAAAGCTACCAACACTACTTCGGACACAACTGCATCCAGAATTGTTAAATGCATACGAAACCACAAACATCGAACAACTCCAGACACAGTTGCATCTAGAGTTACGTTTTAATGTTGTTTTTTTAGACTTTTTACAACTTATTAAATGGATCCACCATAACAAAAGACATAATGCGATTAATTCAAGTCATTCAGTTCACAAATCTTCGTGCGATAATCATATAAGAACCAAGGTAATCGAATATTGGTAAATGTCCAACCGAATCATATTTGTATTAAGAAAAAAATTAACACGTCACCCTTCATTTTTTTTACCAACACATGTAATTTGCTCAGTCACACCCGAAATGCACAGCGCGGTATGTGTGGAGTCCCCAACCATGTTAGTGTGTGAGCTTATGTGAAACTTGTGTGCGTCAATATATAGCATGATGTCTACTAATGTACAATGCTATCAGTGCCAACAAATATTGATTTCCAGGTCCTGTACACAACAATGCTTGGTTTTTCTCCTCAAAAATCAAAGAAAATTAAGGCTTAGTCACAGAGTTCCCTAAATACAGACCTAATTACAGCTGCTACTTTACTTTTACCTTGAGCTGCTGCAGTCTACAAGTATAACAACATCAAGCAGTACTTCCAAATCGCCATTTTCTGGTAACGACACAGGTTATCTGCTCAATAAATCACCTATGTAACTGAATAATATGTACAGGAAGTATCTATCACTAATCAACAGCAGAGCGGTTTTGGAATAGAACATCAAAAACTACGTACATATCAACGTAATGTAGAAAAAGGTTGGGTTTCAACTTTCGACTTAAGCATCGACACTTCATGTGCCACGTGCCACATCAAGTTGCTTATTCTCAAAGTGCCTTGTCAACTTGAATTGGGTCGCGAGATTTCATGGGGAAGAAAGACAATACGCGCATCCTGCATAAAAAGAAGATGAATCAAGAGAAGCAGCATTGGTGGCATATGAAAGGACTCTCCAATGATAAAGAGCACCACCATCCCGCCATTTTCTAACTAGTACAGCATTTTCCTTTGACTAATTCGGGGCAACAGTTAATGGTAACACGGGTTCAACACGAATTTTGCATCCACTCACTTTCTGAAAAATGAATGAATTTCAGAATGAACATGCGTCAAATGCCATAAAAATGCGTGTTTCGTAACATATTGACACTTGCTAGAATTTTTGTAAACAAGCAGCATGTTTGTTAATGTGTTTTTATATACTGTCCAGTGTCCACTGCAAGAAATCTTTATTAGCTGAAAGTAAAAATAGTAGAAGATAACAAAATTTCCTGAGAAAACGGAATATATTTTGGTACATCATTAAGGTGTCTAAGAAAAAGCATCTTTGAGAGGGTAAGCAGATAAAAAAGATCACCACCAGCACCAACAAGCAATTACACTTGCTTTCAACTCAAAAAAAATCGAGTCGAGTCATGGATTTTGAATTGAGTGTCGAGTGAGCCCAAGATCTCAAAAGCATTTAATCTGGCAATGATTTGTCTCATGTATTGTATCCGAAACCATATTTGATCGCAATAAATGGTGTCAACGTTTGTCGAACAAAAAAAAATGGTCTCAACTTTGTGTTATTTTAACTGATGATTGGGAATGCCTCCATGTGATTGAACACACACTCCCGTGTCAATTCACCATGTTTGATATGATACCTTAGGGTGCCGACAGTGGCGGACCCAGGAATTTGATGTAGTGGGGGCACCAATTTTTTTTGTAACGCCGTAATATGTGAGTTACAATTAAACACATTCATACCAAAATAATTTTAGCATTCATGATAATGTAACAATTTAAAAGTATATATGCATTTTAACAACAAGCTATTTGGACATATTTGCACACCTCGACTATATGTGTTAAAACAAAATTATCACATATTTATCATCTATTTTTCAATTATTAACTCTACAAGTATAAGTTTCGGGGATTAAAAATGTACAAATACAATGTACGAGTTCATATTGAGTACTATACAAATGATGGGAGACGTTGGAAAGTGAGAGAAACCTTGGTTGTGAAAGAGTTTTTAGTGGATTTTGAAAAATAAAAATAAAAAAAGAACTTCGGAGTGCCCAGAATTGAATTGTTTCAGTGGAATTTGAAAAAACATTAAAAAGAGTGCAGGGAGCTGGGAATCGAACCCACGCCACTTACCCTTTAAAGACTGTTGCTAACCATTGCACCAAACTTCAACTTATTGTTACATATTAGCATATATATAATATATAGACACAAAATTTGGAAAATTTAAAAAAAAAAAAAAGACGTGGGGCACGTGACCACACGGGCCCTATGGTGGGTCCGCCCCTGGGTGCCGAATACTTCCACGTAAATATGTCCTCCAGATGTTCACACTGGAGACACTAGGTTAATTGAAAATTTTCTCAGAAAAAGTCCTCCTCTGTGAAGTGGAATAGGGTCTATGTCCGAGACTTAAAACCTGCAGCCCACCCCTTTAGCAATTCTTGTTGACCAGCTCTATGAGTACCTCCATTACCAAAGACTAGAGTGTTTTCTTCTGGCTACATAATTTTCTGTGTACAACTAAATTATCCACTTTTTGATGAAGAATAGAGGGAGAATTCTATTGTTCTCGTCAACGGTAGTGAGATTTAAGAACCATAAAACTGTTTCTGCTGCTATTTCTTGACAACGTAAAGAGAAAAATATACCAAATGAAGCAATTTTGATGCACCAAAGTAGCCTGGTTAAGTTTTTCCAGATTAAATACAAAATGATGGGAAAGAGTTCTAACTCCATAAACAATATTACTAAAAATCTCCAAAAGTAAATTTAAGCCAGGAGATGCAGAAAAACTGAACTTACGACAAATAATCTGCGGCACAAAATATTGGAAGCCTTCCCAAACCTGCACCCTTCCATTTTCTTCTTTGAGAAATAATGAGCTCGTCAGCATCTGAGCCTGCTGCTGTCAGAACAAACTACATTGTACTACAGTTAATACTATTTATGCAAGCATGTAGTTAGAAAGTTGTTGCAAAGAAAGAAAGAAGATTGTAAACTTGAGGGATTAGGAAAGAGAAGAATTGAAACGTAACTATGGGAGGAAAGCACGTCTTAGGAAGTTTGAAAATAGTGTGCGAAAGAACGACGAAAAGTCATCCGAAATAGAATATCAAGTTAGAGAATGCTTGAGATCAAATGGTTAACTGCTAGAACATAAGGACACGTGTGACAAGCAATAAAATATTCCTCTACAATTGGCAGTATTATACTTGTCTGTCTACACCATCAAAAAAATTTCAGCATGGGCCAAGAGGATACAGAAATTTCTAAGGAAAAAAAAAAAGGTATAAGGGGTTCTTTTGTGCGCTGAAATGGGAGAGGACATCAACCATTTACGTACCATTTTGATGTAAATGCAATTCAGTTTGCACTACTACTAGGGAAGTGGTTCTGACATTAAAACGTTGGAGACTAATAAGAAAGCGTTCTTACCAAAGTGGCTAGGGAGAACTGGAGAAGTGTATATGAGCATGATAAATGGTGAAGAGTGGCTTCAAACTATGGCTGCCATTGTGGGGATTGGGCCTCACTATAGGTGACTATGTCACATTTTCTTTTTTAGATCAGCGGTGAGTCAGTGACTATGTCACATGGCACTGGTCTTTTGTAAAGAGATCCAAACATGTGGGATATTTATGTAGGGCAGACGGGTGATGGGAGGGTGATGTTCGGCAACATTTTTAGTGTGGGGAAGAGGTTGGGCAAATATTAATCACACAGTTGCAAGAAAATGGTAAATTCTTGGGATATTTTGTTATGTTGAAAGTAGCAAGAACAGGGGATGATACCGTTGATGGGACTACCTAAGAGATTGTATCGAATAGCAATTATTGGGGAAGGGAAAGATTCTACAAAATCGAGGTAATATAAATCCAGCTGTACTCAGGTAGAATCATTTGATCATTTTTTTCTAGTGTGCAGCGCATGGTAAAATCATCATTAGTGATAATATGATTCCATGAAAACATGTGATTGTGAATTGGTGCTCTATGTGTAAACAGGATGGTGTATGGTGACAAGTATGCTTATCCATTGCCTACTCATGAGAGAGCTTTTGATTTTGTTTACCATAGTTTGGGGTGCAATGGTATTCTCTTACAGAGGTTGAGCTTGTCATAGTTTCAAGGGGAAGAGAAGGAAGAGGTTGTCGCTTTGAACTTTCTTGTACCCTACATAATCACGGACTGAACATAATCTCACATGTCATAATCATAAAGAGGTCCCTTTGGAATTTAACATATATGAGTCCACTTTCATTCTGTACCACAGAAATCTGCTCTGAGTCATAAATTGAAATCGCTCTAGCAGCAACATCCTAGTTTGATCAAACAGGATTTGATAAAAACACAGTTCCATGTCACTCTCAAGTTACCAAGTACGTACTCAAAACTAGTCAGATGTGATCCTAAGCCTAATAATGCAACTGAGATATCCCAATAAGCATCTGCTCTACATTTCTCACAAACCATAACATAAAATGCCTACCACATCCTCAGATTGGATTACCACGAGAAGATTAGGGTCAAAGCATGATCAACAAACTGATGTGTCCACCTTGTCATATCATCAGCTTATTTACGAGTACAACAATTACTAATTCATCTTCCGTCAAAACTGCAATTTTAGCATGAAATCACGTCCCACCAGCAACAACATACAAGAATCAAAACTGCAAATTTAATCAGGCGTGTATATATGAGGAATGATAGTGTAAGAACAGAAAGTGCCAAAGAAAACCACCAATATCAGGACAATATGTGAATGAGCAACAATGTTAAAACAGAGAGAGAGAGAGAGAGAGACCAGTGGAAAGAGTATAGCCATGAACCCGTAGCTCACAAGAGGAGTGAAAAAGAACAAAGGCAGAACACAGGGGCTCCCTGAGAAATCAGAACGCACATAACCATATTAGTCTACTACCACAGCCCCATAATTTAAGTCAACAGTCCAATGCATGTGTGCAACATTAACGCAACAATCATGTATCTTGTTGCAGTTTCAAGCAGCTTCAGGCACAGCTAAGGTGAGGTCAATTGTAACTAACTAGCTATCAATCAACTCTGGTGAAAGTGAAAATTTACCAAAACCAGCAAAGAAAGCCCAGTTGGATTCGAAGAAGTCAAGCCTTTTGTCCAAACTCAATCCGGAGAAATTCCATTTGTACCTAGACATTGTACGATGTCATTAAACTACTATCTACCTAATACCAGGTTCAGGAAACACATATATAAACTTTATAAGGCAAATTAACCACGTACTCAAAGCAGTAGTAAGCATACATCCAGGAAATAAGTAAGAAATTCAGTGGCTTCCCCATATAAGGTATCAACCCAGTAACATAAACCTGCAAAATATCTTAAAAGAACATTGATACGTTAGTCACCAAAAAAAAACATAGATATATTGAGATTACAAATAAAAAGAAAAACCTTCAAATCAAATTTTCTAAGGCATGAAAACAACAAATAAAAAGCCAATAACAGACGACTTAAAAAGATCTTTTCACCTCTAGGAAGAAGATATTCAAGAGGATGACTGAATAGACCTGTTCGGCTATTCCAATTACGGCCCTGGAAAAAAAAAAACCTTGCAATTGTCTCACACGTAATCCAACACCTAGGTCTTGTAATCCATCCTTTCAGAAACCATCAAAAGAGTCCAAGTTCAAAATTTACCCCCCAAGGTCAATACGTTTATCCATCTGAGTTGCATTCGATGAGCTTGATAGCTCCTGTTGACCTGGCATTTCTGTTGGGGTAGGCCCTTGTTTTCCAATCGCAAGAAAACCGAACTTGGCAATATCATTGTACCTGGATTAAGAGGTTCTTTCAAATTCAAAGAACTGAAATGAAACTATATTAACAGGATAAAGTAATCCAGTATTCAACCTTAATAGAGGATGCAGTTTCATTACTCTCACCACTACTACATGATGCCATATAGAAAACATATGTAACAGTGTACTTCTTCCAAATCTTAAGCATGATTCCCAAGATTCCAATCTACAATTTAGTCCCAATGCTTGATGCCCAAATTTCAGACTTAAAACACAGCCAGGGCATTTTAAACCAAACTTAATACCTTGCTAACCGTTCTCCGACATTCCAACTCTTGCCATACCATTTGATAAGCCTAAGGCCAATGCTCCTCATATTGATATATTAACCTTAACACTCGAAAGAACAAAAAGTAAACCGTGCTTGTATAATGTTCACATCACCCAACAGCCAAACAAATGCCTAAGTTTTCCACAATTAATTAACAAACACGATTTGAGGACAGTTTAGCTGGCAAAAGAACTAAGGTAAACTACTAGCCAAGGGTGTAATGGTCAATTAGTTCTCACACCGGAACCCCAAGGTAGATAAGGGTTGTAAACAAACCGAGCCGGCTGTTTGCAAGCAGCTCGAGAGGCTTGGCTCAATAACGGCTCGAATCAGCTCGGTTTGTGACTTAAATGAACGAGCTCGAGCTAGGATATTCGGCTCATTTGGTAAACGAGCCGAGCCCAAGTTAACCCAAGCTCAGCTCGAGTTGGCAAGCGAGCTCAGGTGTACATATGTGTATATTTACTTCACCTTTGACTGCAAGAATTAGCTGTCATCATGACTGAACATCATAAAGCCCATAGAGACACGTATGTGGTAGAGGTCCACCAGGAGCATCTAAAGAGGAATGAATTCCTCCTTCAATTGTTTTTGGTTGATGTGGGACGTGTAAAAACCGTCTGCTTCCATTTTCCTTTTGTCCCACATCGCTCCCTCAACACAAGAGGAAACCTAGAAAGCTCTATAAGAACACGACTCAACCCAACCTTTCTGTTTGTTGATGCTATTTCCGAGCTGGCGCAAGCCAAGCTCGAGCCTTGAAAGTTTCCCTTGAGCTGAGCTTGAGCCCACTTATAGCAGCTCGTCTCGAAAGCCGAGCTCAAGCTTGGTCCATAATTTTGTGAGCCGAGGTTGAACACACCGAAGATCAGCTTGGCTCGGCTCATTTACAGCCCTAAACATATATACTGATGCAGAAACCATCCTTTCTAGTCTTTGATTAGCACCTTGAAAGAGCAGTTGAACTCCAGATATTTAAGCACCAAAGTGAAAGGCCTCTTGGCTCATAGATCTGGCATATTAATGACCAACACGAATTCGAAGAAATGACGACAAAAGTAAACCAAAAAGATAGTGCAGTACCACATGGTGCTTAGAATAAAGCTGAATACATACATCGGATAGAACCACAATACCTGTACAGAATCAAATGATCTAATCAGAACCAATCAAAGTGAAACTTGTATCTAGAAGTTGAAAAAGTGCCTCAGTGAACACAAAAACGACTAACCACAAGTGTGCAAAAGTACCCAATGAAAGCAACTAATAGAGTACTTCTCTAACCATTTCAACAAACACTGATCAACCACTACAAAATAGATGCCACTACATAAACGAAAACATCAACATAACACAGGTATACCGGACATCGCCGCATTTAGAAAAGAATTACATCATTTGTAATTCATTTCCTCATCACAAATCAACTGGTTTTCAACCTTTTAAGCAGATGGGGCTTCTTGTTATTACTATCGTTTCTTACTGTATATTCAAGAAATTTCAACTTCAGAATTCCTAGCATGATCTATCAAATCAAGGTATAGCAACCAAATGAGATAGAAAAACTTCAGTACAAAGATCTTATTGTTTGTTCCAGAGTAGAAAGCAGTATAAGTGCTTCACCCTCCAAGTTTATGACAGTTAGGCACACAACTTCATTTCTGCTTCTATGCTGACACGTCACTAGTAATCGACAAATGAATAACAGTTACAGCAGAATTCTCCATAAGATAGATCTAGAACAACTCCATTCACCTGGTTGCATAAGACTTGATCATAATAAGGCTCTCAAATGTATCTATGCCTCTCATTGCTAAGTTGCTATCTGCGCCTAAGCTATTAAGCCAAAATATAAGCTACAAATACACTAGCAAACAAATGGATACTTTGACATTTTCCAAAACTGCAATGATAAGACTGGATATCAACAAAAAACAATCCTCCAAATTCCACCACATGCACATGGTTTGTATAATTTCTCGTGCATGCTAATGCTTTAACAAACTACAAGATCTCCGTAACACAATGAAAATATATATCATCCACAAGTATCCCAGGAAAAGATTGGTAGATTACTTAAATGGCAGTTAGTAAAACCACTACAACAATTTTCTCGTGCTTGAAAATATAAAAAAATACAAGAGAGAAGATTAAAAAATAAGTACTCACATAAAAGAGTTGTAGGAGTCCAAGACGTAAGAAGGAATATAGTTTTGAAATACCATCAATTAAGCAAGGTTCTCCATTATGTGGGCATTGATCAGGTAATATCCATTGTAGTGTTGGAATTATAACTGAATTTAGAAGAAATATACTGCAAAAACCAGAAATCAAGTAATTTAAGATATTAGGTTGCACTTGAAATTCACAGCTCAAAAATATATCGAAAGATAAATACTCCATTGACAATGAAAGAGAGATATTACTCCTTCGGAGATTGACCTCTAAAATTCAACTGTCAACATGAATATAATTTTTGATTACTTCATCTAAAGAAATTATTAATTAATAGCACATTTACCAGAAAAGTGGCAAATAAAAAAAATTACTCTAATGACATCAAAGGGAACAGGCTTATGGCAGACAATGGTTGAAAAGCTGATTAAACATTCAATCCCCGGTTTTTTTTTTTTGGCACATGCTGGCAGAATTTATACTACCTCAATCAATTCAACCTCATTTTTCAGGTCTCCTATTGTGTAAATGACATGGCAACTGTCTCTTCTCTTCGATCACACTCCATACATCCAAAGTGTATGTCCTTTCAAAAGATCTTTAAATTGATGTGAAAAAACTAACGAAGTATGCACAGAAATGCATTATTTTTTTATTCGAATGTGGCACAGCTTTTAAAAAAGGACATACAATATGTGACGGAGGGAGTATCGAATGACAGGGAAAGGTGTTTCTCCTCTTCAATCATTTTCAACTTGTTTGTACCCTAACTGGCAAACAGGTGATTGGGCTGCATGTAGCATGTGCTAGAAGAGGAAGGCGGCAGGAGTTCATTGCAGGAGGAAATTGAACACCAATAAGATATCTCAGGGAGCAAATATATGGAGATAAAGCTGTTGTTGACATTGAATCTATCTTGGTTTCTGATATAACAATGGCATGTTGACTCCATGGGAAAGAGAATGCCGATCAGTTGGGCTCTACTTCTTTACAAGTAATCAACACTACTAGAAAAGGCAATAAGGGAATCACACACATGAAAAACTAGGCAAAACTCACAAAGGGCTATACACCACCATCACCATGTGTATAAAAAAGATATCAACTGAAGATAATGGTTGAGGGAAGGACAACATTTCCCCATTAAATTACCAAGTTATTAGATCTTTACTCTAGCCGATAAAAAAAAAAAAAAAGACCTTTAATCTATCCGAAGGACTTTTGAGTTGTGTTCTATATAAGCTCCGATTGTGGTCTCACCTATTCAATGGCAATGTCTAGAGAAGGGACACGGGGAAGCTGATAGAGGCATGGGTTCACATGATTCACATGAATATGTGAGTGGAGAATGTGGGCATTTATGACTGAGCAGTGGGCCAGAGATAGTTATCTAGAGTAATAAAGGGATGAAGATGATAGGAAGAGCGCTCTCCTAACGTCAATACAGCAAAATACTTTTATCTGTCCTTTTCCATATATCAGCTGTTCCTTAATTCCCTTTTGGTTCCACAACTAGGATAAGTTGATTCTATTCATTCCTATATCTACTACTTTGCATTATACTTGATTGTAATGATTGGTGTATCAGCTTTCTCCTTCTCTTTTCTGATTTCACTTGCAGCCGTAAATTAAGGAAGTCTTGCATCCAAAGCAATTAGACAGAGCGCACTGACATTATCCACACACTGACAAGTGTTTTGACTCACCCGAAGAAACATAATTTTCTACAGGTTGCTCTAATTTTTTGCTGATGTACACACTTCAGCAGATTTTTGGGTCCTCCTTTGAATGTTTTATGGTCCTAATGGACACCCTTTGTAGCTCAAGCCTTTCAGTAAGCATGCTCAAGTAATTCGAGATCAGATTTAGCCGTCTTCAATGGAAAGCAGAAGAAAGAATCCAAACATGACACCATTCAAAAGACTCGATTCACTGGAAATCATTTTCGAAATCTCCAACAAATGCCCTTCCCAGCACTCAGTTCAAAGGACACAGAGCTATCCAAAGAAATCGGCTTCGTGAAAGAAAATGAATAGAACTGTCCTAAAGATTGTGTTTTCAATCTTCTAGTTCAATTTTACTTCCAAAAACATGGAAAATGGCTGGATTTGGCAGAAACAATGTGAATAAAAACGAAAAGGGTCAGTAGCCCTTCTCTCCCCTTTTAAAGCTTTCTTAGTCCTGAATTACAGCATACCCATTTAGGCCCCGCTCCATAAACGGGAATAAGTACTTATTTTTCAAGAAGGCAATTTCAAGTTCAAAAATCATGTATTTACGCAAATAATCAATATGGATCTTATTTAATAGATCTCAGATCTTTTAAACGGTGCAAAAAAAAAAAAATTCATTTACATTATTTTTAAGTTTGAAAATGTGAAATAAGCTGCTTATTTTTTAAGAAAGCTTCTGGAACGGGCCTAAAGCAATCGCGATACAGAACTCATATTACCAGCAATCGGCAATTTTTGATATTAAAATTTCCAATGTTTGTGTTTTAAGGGAGAGAATTTGAAAGGTAGAAACTTTAGCAGAGACAACAAGTAACATTGGCATATCCAGATTCACACATTACACCATAAACTCAACCAGACAATATTAAGCTAGCTAGATAATTTTAAAGCCCTAATTGGATATATACCTTCCTAGGAAAATCAAGCCGTTCAAGAGAAAGCACTGCCCTGTTCGGATCGCAAGTTGCCTCGACCTTCAGTCGGCAAAAATAAAAAGCTAATTAAAATGTCGAATCAGAGGAATCAAAAGCGTGTAATTGAAGCAAGGATGGGTGAACATACGTACGCATAACTACATACACTAACATATACGTGTGTGGAGAGAGAAGGAACCTGAAACAGTAGATGACGACCCGGTGGAGACAACAAGCGTCCAGTAAACCATCGAGCCAGAGCAGGGACGCCTGCTTTAGTTTCGTTCTTAAACCCTCCATTAACTGCTCGCTGCTTTCCCAACCGGAAGAGGAGAGAGAGAGAGAGAGAGAGAGAGAGAGAGAGGCAGGCAACGAAGGAGCTATTGAAAAATTGCGTGGGAGAGAAAAAGAAAAGGGTTAAAAGATAAGCACTTATATTTTCAAATTAAAAAATAAAGTAAATGAAAATTTATTTTTTTTTTGCACCGTTCAAAAAATCTCAATGAGATTTAATAAATAATATCTACATTTGTAGGAAAATTATTTGAGTAAATACATTATTTTTGAATTTAAAATTGTCTTCTTACAAAATTAGTACTGATTCAAGAACATGGCTCTTAGTTAACTACAGTGATTATCTTACCTTAAACCATACTCTATCGTTGTGGTTAGAGTTTTGTGGGAAACTTTTTATAATTGGACCAGTTTGCATACCACTCCACTAATTTTAGAGATATCAAAATTTAGACTCAATACAAAGTCCTTGAATCTTTCAAAGTTTTTTTAAAATCCAAATCATCCAAAACATTTTTAAACGATGAGATTGAACGGGGAGGGTAATGGTAAATGTTGAGCAGTGAGCGTATATTTATTTCAATGATAAAAGATGCTCATGTTTTAAAGGTCGTCGAGAATCGTATGAAAATCATGTTGTTCAGATATTATAAATTATTTATTTTGACACAAATATGTTTCAATTCAGCGTGCTTATAGATTTTTAGTTCAAGATAAATAAATATACTTTATCTTTATCGAAGTTAACATGATTTTTTAATACAATTCTGCTAATATATGCCTTATATTCTTAAAGTTTAAGTTAAAATAAAAATATATTCAATCATCAATATAATCGTGAGATGGGACTGAAGAGAGCATTTTTTTTTAAATAAAAAAAATAAAAAAATTACTTCTAATAGATATATTAATTAGGGGTGTACACGGTCCCGATTGGTCCGGTTATCTAGAAAATCAGTTATTAGAACATTCCATTTCAAACGGTTCTAGAAACTTAAGAACCAAAACCTAACCAATATATGCATGGAACCAAACCGCAAAACCGGTCCGGTTTTTGTTCGATTCCAATTCTATCCAATAAACATTCAAACACTTATTCACAAAACATGAACTCATAAAATTAAAGAAATAGGAAGATAATCTGCTGGAATAGGAAATGAAGAAAGAAAATAAAAGCTATCCTAATAAATGAAATTTCATCTCTAAATAAATTAAGTTTAGCAAGGAAAGGAAAAGATTAACCTACCAAATTTAAATACATAATTAATTACACACATATGTATATCTATATTTATCTTAGTTTTAAACGGTCCGGTTCAATTCTAACCACGGTTCATTAATTGAAAACCAGTAACCAAACCAAAATTAACAGTTCTTATTTTTTTGGAACCATAACCTGACTGTAGAACTGGACCAAATAGGACGGTTCGGTTCAAATCGGACCGATTTTACAGTTCGGGCGGTTTCTTGAACACCCCTAATATTAACAGCCACTTAACGGGAAGGGCCCTTTCGAAAGTTGAGATATGTAATATCTAGAACCTTAGGGGTCCTAGCGTATTTACCTTTCTTCTTTTTGAGTACGTGGCAATTTCCTAGGAAGCGTGGAATTCCCGCTTTCCAAAGCAATTGAGGACACCGTTTCGCCGCCAAATCCTCCACGGCGATCAACTCTTTTTAGAGAGAGAGAGAGAGAGAGAGAGAGAGAGAGATGCCACAGCCGAGCAAAGAGCCGTGCAAGAAGAATGCTTGCGACATTCAAGCTGGTCTCTCCAAGAACAACTTCGATCCTCGAAAGTACGTTTTTTTCCTCTTCTTTTTTTTTTTTTTTTACATTTTTCTCCCGATAAAGAACGGACTTATTTACGTGTTTCCTTAAATTGGCGGAAAATCCGGCACTTTTTGGGTCGGCGATCGACCTGAGGATTAGGGTTGATCGCTAATGTCTTTCTTTCGTTTTCCTTTTACATTTTCGTTTTCACAGGGCAATCGATAAGGTTTGGTGCTTGCAGTGAATAGGGTTTAGAATTTTACATTTGGATGCTTCAATAAATAGGATTATTAATAGTTTTATTTCATTCTCGCAGTTGAATTTTTCACTGTGCCCTTTTGTATTGATAATCCTCTTTATTAGTATACAGTTTTGATTGAAGTCTGATAATTTGATGCTAGACTGCTAGTTTATGTAGAACGTGGCTAAGTAACATGCCTCTTCTGAAAACCTTATGTAAAGTTATTACTGTGTTCATAGGCAGCTTGTCTCTAATGTTGTTTCCATTTTGTAACTGTGTTGTGCGTTCCAAAGTTGAGATTTTAGAGCTAAGTGGAACAGGAACAAAGTTTATGTTTGGGAGGTTATTTTATCCTTCTTAGGCTTTATGGCGTTTTGCGTGTTTTGCTTTATGTTAGTTGGCCAAAATGTGACTCTTTAGTTGTTAACCCAAGAACTGTGGCGAAGTGATTGTTGCTAATCTGTCACAAGGAGACAAGTATAATTCACCCCAAATGGGTAATGGATAATAGAGTGCCATGTTACTTTATGTATGCACTACTCCACGTGCCTGTATCATGAGATGAAACTTGGATTGGATACAACACCATGTGTTCTTCTCGTTTCAGAATATACTTGTGTTCGCTGAGGCTAATGGGATGGTGCATTAGCTTCGAGGCAAGGAACTTAGGGCAGATCTACCCCGTATAGAATTTATCATCCCCCACTCAATCAAAGCTAAGCCTCCTCCCGATTGTTCCCATCCCATTGAGGAGCCTTCCCTTGATTTCTTGAATTTATTTTCCAAAGTCTTTGATGCTCTCGGCCTAGGTCAAGACTCGAGAGCAAGGCATAGAAAGTCCCTGGGGATTGGTTTTGCCTTCATGGAGTGCCCGAGCTATTCCATGCCTCGTGGTGCTGGGTTACTGAGATTTGTGACTAGGTGGCTATGGTTGAGGGCTTGCCAAAGTGCCTAATTCCGTTTCCCACAAGGACTTCTGCCATAGGAGTTTAGCGACCAACCATAAGACATTGGACATTCTCCACGGCCCTCCATGTTCTTGAAGAGCACACCCGACATTGTTGCTAGGTTACAACTTTGTCGTGTTTGAGATTTTGGTGCCACCACCAGAGGTGTTACTTACCTGCAGATTGCTCAAGCAAAGGGAGCCTTATATCCCCTTTCTACTCTGTCAGACACTTCACCAGGTGAGGTACCCTCCAATAAATAGTGGATATCCAGCCTTCATGCTTTCATAGATGCCAGGCATCCCTCCTTGTGAATCTGGAGCCCCATAGCCCTTCCCTTATGTGGGGCTCGAAACCCATTTGAAGGTAAGAGGAATAAGGCCTGGGCAAAAACAAGAAGTTATTGTTCAGAACACTTTTTCCCTAGTTAAGAATTCTTGGGTTATAAAACAAGCTCGTCCTTTAAATGGAAGTACAAAAAACGAAAGATGACGTTTTTCACTGTCCAGAGTTCAAACACCCTCCGAATTGTTTCTCCAGGTATCCAAATAGTTAATAGCCAAAAGATGGGTAGACAGTCTTCATCAACACATCATGGCAAGTTAAACTGCTTCCATGGAGGCAGTGGAAACCCAGGACAAGAACTCGATGTTGCACCACAAATCTGTATAATGTGCTAGAAGCCTAGAACTATGACGTTGATTAGCTGTTTTCAGAATTTGGTTAAAGCATCACAGCGTGCCTATATTACTTCATGATTACCACGATGATTTTGTAGTCCAACAGCCTATTTTTTGAAATTTGGGTTATTTGTGAGGTCAGTTAACGATCTGAAGCCAGGGATTCTCAGAAGTAGAGACGGCCCCAATAGACTTTATGTACCAATTAAAGTCACAAAGTTTGATTGATCTGTTCTTCCACTCTATCAGATGGCCCTGGTCGGTTAAAACCTGCAATCGCGCCAACCTTCATTTATATATGATGATGTTTTAGTGTTTTATAGTTTTGAACTTTGCTGGTTTAGTTAGATTATAGTTTGAGCTTCAAGTGGGTGCTTATTATCTCTCTTTCTTAAGGTAATGAGTTTTGGGTTAAAGTTCATTTTCCAATTGTACAGGTGCCTGAAAGCCATTGAATTGCTTCAATCGTGCTGCGAGAAATGCAATTACAACTCAACACATTGTGCTTCTGTATCTGACCTTTTGAAGCAAAGCCGGAGACAGACTTGAGTCTTAGCCGGAGACGCTAACCCTGAGAGAGGCCCGGGGGGGGGGGGGGGGGGGGGGGGGGGGGGGTGGGTTGGGTTTCAGAAGTGAATTCGTGAAATCACGGCAATGGTGATTGCAAGAAGTACAGCCCCGCCCGTACGTAATAAGACACTAGAATAGGAGAGAGAGAAGGGTGAAATTCGGTTGTATTTTTCGAAGGATCTTGTCATCATGGAAATAGAAAATGAAAACTTCAATTTTTGATAGATATATCAGATTTAGGTCCATATTGACTGCTTGTAAGCTCTGCCTTTACTAGCCTTTTTGGTAGTATTCAATTCGGGTATAAAGGCAATCAAATGAAGAAACAAGGTTGGGCTGCGCAATGGTAAGATTTGCTACTGTATTAGCGTCTTTGATGACAGTATTCAAACCTTGAAATTATTCTCTCCAGGAATCTCTGTGGATTGTCCTATTTTTACCCCTCCGACTCATTTTTCATCAACAGAATCTGAACCATAGCCGTTGAAGTCCTTGAATTCCTTCTTTGGAAAGGGATGAGAAGGGAAGATCGAAGGGATGCAACCAAGTTACGAAAGAACTTCCGTCTCTCTTCGATTATCAGTACCAACAAACATAATGCTATTTTGCAGCTGAAGAATAAAAACCTCCGTCTCGGGTGCGTGCAATTGGCCCAAAAACCATCTTCAAAGTTCAAAAACAAACAAAACAAACTATAGATCGGGAAAATTCATAATGATACAGTTTGTTGTGTTGATTAAAGTGCCAATTCCTGTAAAAACGGGGGCAACAGTATGGCACAAAAGAATGAAGAAAGAATCCATTTTATATAACCAGGGACGCTCCGGATTACATTTCCGCTTGTCCCTTTCATTTGAGGGGAAGGGACTATGCTTTCGAAAGCCACCCCACATATGATTCACCAAAGGGGAAAACGAACGAATTAAAACTTCCCCTTTTCTTCTCCAACTGTACCCCGTAAACGAACAAGAGGGGCGGATCCACGAACATGAGGGGCAGATCCAATGCATATACAATACAAGTCAGACGTTGAGGTCCCTTCATCCGATGAATCAGAGGTGCTACATCAGTCACAATGAATCCTGCCGCTTAAGAGGAATGCCTTCCTGTCCAAAACCATTCTCCTCATCAATGTGCTTAGAGTTTCGCATGGATGGCGACGTGCACATGCCTGCATATGAGTTGACAATGGTATCATGTATTGGTAAAAAATACTTGGTATTTGATTACACTTGCGAAAACTGAGTGTCGCTGTTAAGAGGAACGAGTTCCTGACATGGAAAATTAAACTTCACTGTCCTACACTATCCCGAATTTGTAGTGAAAAACAAAAGAAAGGTAAACAAGCCTACCATCAACCATGTCCTTCGTTTTGTGAAGAAGAAAGGTCCCGGACAATATCGTCACGAAACCACACATTTCTGTCACAATCTGTGTTGCATTCTGCCTATCCCAGTCCTGTACACCCACAAAACGAACTTGAAATGTTGAGCAACATAGTACAAGTTGGGAATAAGCAGGCACCCAATATCAATATCAAGAAGCAATGAAACGCAAAATAAGTAAAGTTGGTTGGCAGAATTAATTATAGCGTAAAAATATAATGGACCTCCCAAATCACAAGTGTTTTGAAAGTTCCTCATTTGCCAAATAATTACCTTAAACATGATCACACTTGCCAAAATGGTTAGAGACGTAAACATAACATAGTAAATGGGCGATACCACAGCTGTGTTGAATGTGTCAAGGGCCTGCACTCGAGCAATGAAGGTAACACAATTAGCACAGGTGTACCCAAACAGCCAAAGATGAACAATAGTGAAAGACAACGATATACGCAAACCATAAATGGAAACGGAAAGACAAGAAAACTTCATTACCTTATTTAAATAATTCATTTGGGTAATTACACAAGTAATGACTACAGCAGCGAATGCCCACGTCTGGGGATATATGAGTTGGTTCATCCCTGATAATGTGAGCTTCAAGGCAATTCCAAGTGCTTTGACACTCATGACCTGTCACAGAATATCCTTGGATTAAATAATCTAGAAGCAACTAAAATGAGAAATAAATTATGCAAGAATCTCCAACTGCAAACAGCCAATACATACCGACAATGAACCAACTAACGAACAAACTCCAATATAGACCATTATATGTGTCTGGCCATATTGTGGGATATATCGGAATATAATTATGAAGACAGCTGTTAGCACGAGAGCTGCATACAAGAGGAAACCTACCAAGAAGAAAAGTGGAAACGACACCCCGTTAATTACAGTCTAGCAAATAATACAGAATAAGTGAAGCACGAAAACAGCATAAATAAATGGAAAAAAACACAGTAAGAAGAGCTAAACGAAAAGACCTGGCTCCGTAGCAAGATCCCACACTTCTTTCACGGACTCAATCTCGCCTTCTGGAGGAGCATGTAGAACAATTGTGATGGAACCAACAACACACAGAACACAACCAAGAATCCCGAAAATATGTAACTTCTCCTTTAAAATGACATCTGCAAGTACAGCACTGCAGCACAACATGGTCATTAGCAGCCAAACCAGGGAATCAAAGTAAAATAATTTTGCAACTTTCTACCATGCCTGATAATAATGCTGAGCGCACCAAGAGGAGTAACCAGAATAGCTGGGGCAAATGCATAAGCCGCAAAATTAGCAATTTCTCCAACAATCACTGTTAACAAATTACTAGCCATTAGAACTCACGTTTTCAGTAGACATTCTAATCTTCTAGAATATACAAGCAATTTGTGCAGCAGGGTAACAAGGAAATGCAGTGCTTGATATCATGATAATATTACCATCAAGTGGAAAACCAAAAAGAGAACGAAAGACAAGGGGTCAATAGTTTGTTGGAGGGATAGACAAGGGGCTAGAAAATATGGAGTAATATCCAAAGGTAAAGCACAATTGGATTCATGTAATAATGGATTCCACTCTACAGATTTCCCAAGGCCTGCCATTCTTCATGAGGGGTTTTTAACAATGTTGCACGGTTAACAGAATATTTCAATTCTGATCATGTTTAATCATTCTTAGTTATTTGTTCATGACCCGATCAGCCAAAACAAACAATGCCAATTAGGGGCCATTATAGATAAACTTCACAGAAACAGAAATTCCAGATGCTCCTACATCAATCCAACAAATATACCATAGAACAGACAATAGTCATATAAACTCACTTGTTGTCATGCCCACCCACCACAGTGGCTCGTATAGGTATGAGAAACCTCCAACACCTGTCAAAAGAAGAATTGAATATGTTTCAATCAAACAATAGTGGCATAGTAACCTGGGAACTAGGTATAATAAACCATAAAATGAGTTCAGGAAACAATCCTGACAGACACATCGACCAAGTACACGAAAAACAAATATTTATGAAAAAATATATGATGGTAGCTTACAAGGAGACAATGAATATGAAAGCGAGTGTTTTCCATCACATTAACTAGATAAGGATAAGGTTGACAACTTAAAATAGGCAGCCCGTGATCACACTTGTCACTTGACTCTCTTTCACATGGCTAACAATGCATTCCTTCCTTTAAACACTGGTCAAACTCATAAACACAGTTAAAATTAGACAGCAAGAGGAATGAATAAGATGCCACGAAATAGTGTTCGGCTCCTCTCCAATTCTCAGATGATTTGAGGATCCTCCAATCCAAATCCAACAGTCAAGATGTACAACTCAGTGAAAGGCCACGTGTTTGAGCACACACAAAATTCTCTCTCTCTCCCTCTTCCTCTTCTTCTCACTTTCAGCCGTTAGAAACATTTTCCAGCCATAGTGAACGCTTCATCACCATTCCCCCCACCCCCACCACCACCAGAGAACTTAACGATATTTGTAGATCAAAAAAGTGGACTGCTAACTCGTTATTCGACCTTAAAATAAAAAAATAAAAAAAAACTCGTTATTCGAACACCATTTGGTAATCGGAAATTTGAAACCCAAAATCTAGGACTAGGGCTATCTTCAGTGCTATGATCATCTAGATCTTAAATGTCAAAGTTTTCAATTAATATGAATTCAGTGGGTTGGAAGGTGATGGCTTGTCGGCGGCGAGAGAGAAGGGGAGGGAGGGGAGTGGGCTGAAGGAAGAAGTGGAAGAGAGGTTATTGGGTGTTACCTGGATAAGGAGGAGGTTAGGAGAAGAGTGTTTTCAGCTGTTAGATTCGTAGCATCCACATGTCAGGTCATAAATAGGATTGGAGGATCCTCCAATTTTAGGAGGATTGGAGAGGAGCTGCACTCAAATAGGCCACAGAGTGAAAAGATAAAATGTAATAGGTTGCTGTGTGATATTCATAACAAATATAAACCATTCCTACATAAGAAAAATATCTTGAGAAAGGCAACGAACGAAAATTCAGCGGAAGTTGACAGTCATGGATTCCAAATCCTCGAAATTTTTCTGCTCGTTGTAACAGTGGTACCATACCAACACCAACAAACCGCCCATAACACCAGCAAAGGCAGATAGGCGACAGCATTCTGGACCGTTATGAACATGTAATCCTTGGAATACTTTTTTTTGTTCCTTTTATAATACAGGGTGTTCGGGCCAGCATACACGCACCTCGACTAATTCCTGAGACCCAATCCCTCCGCCCACTAGCAGAGAGTCCAGAGTTGATAATACATAGGAGATTTGAAAACACTTGCACACCCAACCCCCACCCCCCCGAACACACATACCAAAAAAAAAAACACATAGGAGATTTGGAACCTGAGACTGTAGATAGAGCAAACTCCTAAATCCTAGGCCTTGATCACCTGGCCAACTCCAGAATCTAATTTATAGATGCAACGACTGGCTGTTTGGTTGCATCAAAAACCTCAGTAATCCTATAAATTGGCTCGGCCATTGCCCGTTGGTTGTGTAGAGTTCCTATAAATTGAATCAGTTCAGATCAGGTGGATATCCCAATTTAGTCGATCAAACCATATTAAAGCACGCCAAATTCCCAAATACAGTACCCTTTCTGCAGAGGTCAGTAATGATGACTTAGAAGTAAATGCAACACTATCACTTTACCAAATACAGCACAAATATCACCAATTCAACAGCAGATACACAGCAAGGTACAGAGTCAAAACTGCAAAATTACTTCATCAAGTTAGGTATGATTCATTTCTTTAGTTGTACCTGCCCTAATTCCGGATGCGCCGGCTTTCTTAAGTCCCTTTTTCTTGACAATGAAGCTAGCCCCGATGAACACGCTGGACGACAGCGCCAACACCAGGCCCTTGATGTTGTCCGAGGTCATGCCCTTGTAGGATAGGCTCCAGCTGTGAGAAACCTCCGTCGCCATGATTACAACTGAGTGAACAAACAAAAACCCTAGTTTTTTCCGCAGGACATTTCGGTTCAACTGTCGTCAGCTTGGGAGTTGACTCGGGAATCGAGGTAACCAACCGGTGGATCTTCTTCGCAAAACAGGAATATTTGGAAGTTTGCGTTTGTGGGTTTTCTGTATACGAAGGAGATGGTTTTGGAGATCTGTGGGGGATGGGAGAGAGATGGCGGAGTGCTTTTGCTTAGCTGGGGGGGGTGCTTTTCTTAGCTGGGAATCGGAGGAGAGAGAGAGAGAGAGAGAGAGAGAGCGAGTGGAATGTGGTATTTTGTTTTGTTTAAGTAGTGATTTTACCAAATAATGACTGTCCTCCGATTTGTTTGGTCGACGATGGTACACCGGATCTTCTTTTCTGGTCTCTTCTTCCTCAGTCCTCACCTTTTCTAAATGAAAATTGGTCAACATACACTTTAAGCCCCTGTGATTTTGAGTATAGTTTTTTTTGGAGTAGTTTTTTTTGGATTCGCAAATGCTAATTACTTTGTTTGATTCAACACTTATTTCATCTCATTTTTCTCTATATGTTTCTCAATACATTTTTCTCTCTATCTTTCCCTACTCATTACCACTTGTTACATCAAAAATAACTTTCAAAAAATTGAACCAAGCAAGGTGAATATTGTTAGAATAGTTTGTTTTTCCAACCGATAACAGATGATATTATATATTATAACTTCAACCAAAAATTACATCAAGATGAAAACTCGTTTTTAGACAAAGGATTAAGTAACTAAGACGGCTCATCCACAGACTATACCCCAAACCAACTAAATATTTTCTTATAGAAACAACGCAACTAGGAGAAACCCTATCAGTAGAAAAATTCACGGCAATAAACCGAAGAGAAAACCTCCACGAAATGGAGAAGAATAAGTAAAGGATGGAAAGAAGAAAAAAAATGTCGCCATCATCATCCACCAGCATAGATCTTCAACTCTGACGACCCAATCATGCACAAAAACTCCGCACCCACAGCTGCACATCTGAACCGCATCACCAGAGATGAGACACCGACGAACGACGAATATTATGGAGAAGGTCCGGCGATAAAGAAATGGGGGAGGCCAAGGTGTGAGGGGAGAATGATGAAAGGAGGGGAAAAGAGATTCTGATCAGAGGTCGACGGAGAGAAAAACTCCATAGGGAAGGTCACCAACTCCCCACCCCCATTTTAGGGTGAAAACCCTAGGAGATGGGAGAAACAAAGAGGTGCGACGGGTGTTAGAATAGTTATGATATCTCCAATAGTATAATCAAATTTTGTCACACCATCTTTTGATTATTTTTTTAATAAGTTACTAAAATTAACAATATATAATCCTACAATGGTCCATAATCAAAAACTCATACACCGCGGAATGATTTATGATCCAAGAGTCATACAATCCCATTCATCAATACGACTCAAAAAAATAAGTTGAAAGTCTATATATCTTTGACAAATATATGAGGTATAATGCTTAGTGGTAAGTAGGGGTGTATACGAGCCGAGCTTCGGCGAGCTCGAGCTCGGCTCGTTTCCTTAACGAGCCCAAAACTCGAGCTCGAGCTCGGCTCGAGCCTTAACGAGCCGAGCCCTTATTGAGCCGAGCTTAGCCATTTACTAAACGAGCCTCTCTTAATCGAGCGGAGCAGAGCTTAACGAGCCGAGCTTTTGTCGAACGAGCCGAGCTCTACTCGGCTCGTTTAGTAAACGAGCCGAATACTCGAGCTCGAGCTCGGCTCGTTTAGTTAACGAGCCGAGCCGAGCCGAGCTTTAACGAGCCGAGCCGAGCCGAGCTCGCGAGTAGCTCGGCTCTCTTATAGCCCTACTGGTAAGTATAACTCTTATTTAGACTTAAAAAATGGTTTGCTGTGAACAATAATTTGTATTACGATTGACCGTTACTCCATTTTCATTTTGTTAAACTCTACCCACTGTACTTCATTAAATAAATCGTACATACTATACATTTAGAACCTAGATATGACTCTCTCTGTCTGGATTTAATAGTCATTTTTGAGAGTTCGTGTCATTTTTCAATCGATTATGTTTTGTAATTTATAATATTTTATGTAATTTAAAAAAAAAATTATAAAACTAATTAAGATCTATCAAATAATATTCATGTTAGATATGAAATTCATTACAGATTTAAATATATAACTCATCTTTTATCGGGTTAAAATTGAACGAGGGACTATTAAATCCCAACGGATGGAGTAGTGGTCCAATTTATATTTAAGCCATGTTAGTTAACATAGAACAATCCAATTCCAAACCGCTAGCTATGTAGTATTAATCAAAAGAAGTAGTCTTTTTTTTTTATCTAGTCGTCTTATTTTGCAAATTATGTGATACTTATCAGTTGAAATAGATTGATGCACAAATTAGAACTCTAATCAAATCAACCGATCTAATGTAGTCAATTATATTGACCAATCGTTGCTCTGACAGTAATCGGTTGACTAACCTATACCAACCACCACAAGCCAACATATCGCCCTTTGGTCACCATATCACAACGAACGTATCAAACGATACAACTACCTATTAAGGGAAATTCTACCTACAGCCCATTGGACAGTCATCAGTGAACGCGCCATAATGAAGTCATTTTTTAACTTCAATCAACTCATTGTTAGCACAAAGGCTGAAGTGATTTTGACTTTTGCAGAAATGACAAAGCTGACCCTTTACATTTTCCAACTTGGGGGGTGACGTGTGACCTGCTGCTGTACAAAACCACTCCTAAAAATCTACTACTTCACCCTTCATGTCTACGCTTATCAAAATTACGAGCTTTTTTTCCCCAGCTAACGCAAATATTAGACTTTAAAAAAGTAAACAACATAATAAATTATACAGTAGGAAACACTATGTTAAAAATTCATTACTCTTCCCATTCCAAAGTTGTAGTCCACCGGGGCAGAAAGTGCAAAATTTAGAGAAAAAATAAAGAATTTTGTACATAATTTTTTTGAATTTTTACATCATTCTAAAGAATTAGTTGAGTCTTTATACCGTAAAGAAGGCTCGATTATTTTTGTCATTACTCAAAAAAATTTCATTTGTTACTTTTGCGATATTTTTTTTAGAATTAATATTGATTCGTCTTTGACAAAAAGAATATAAAAATAGAAATTATGAACCAAGTTAAAATTATTTTTTAAAAGAGACAAAATAATTGCAAAAGTGTTTATGTTTGGTTTATTTTTGTTTGTTGCTACAAGAAAAAATAGAATTCCCGGCGTTTATAAAACGCTAGTAAAAGTGAAATAAACGCCAGCAAAAGCCTTCCCTGCGTTTATGATAAACGCCGCAACTGCCGGGCTCGAAAATACTATACGACGTTTGGTAAACCCCGGGAAAGGACCCGGCGTTTTATAAACGCCGGTAAAAGTTTTCCGGTCACTGGAGCTTTCCACTTTTACTGGGGTTTGTTAAAAATGCCGGGATTTGTACCCGGTATTTTTCCCGGGGTTTGATAAACGCCGGTAAAGTTTTCCAGCCACCGGAGCTTTTCACTTTTACTGGGGTTTGTTAAAAACGCTGGGAAGAGAACCTAGCGTTTTTTCAAATGCCGGATTTTGCATCTATTATCAGGGTTTGTTAAAATGCCGGGTAAAGTACTAGGCTTATTTTTTTTACCGGGGTTCTTTTAAACGCCGCGTAAAGTACTTACCGGGGTTTTTTTAAACGCCAGGAACTTTCCGCCAATAAACGCCTAAAATAACATATAAAAACGCCGGTAATATATCACTAGATTAATTTTGAAAATTTAGCCCTATTGCACCATTTTTCACATCCAATTAACTAATTTAAGCATACAACTTCTCAAACACATCTAACATATAAGCTCTCAAAGTATTAAAAGTCTGATAGCACAACTAATGTCAAAATAGAGCTAACCCATTGTTGTCTTTTAATATCTCTGCTACATTCAACCAAATATTTTCCAAAAAACAAAAAATCTACCATAATAGATGAACATAACATTAGGTCTTGGTACCACCATAGTAGACAAACATCACATTACGTCAAGTAGCCACTTGATTCTACACCAGCTTTAACTTCAATAAACCTAAAATCAAACAAGAAAATAAGAAAATCAAAACACTAGCTTGGTATTGGAACACTATATTAAGACCAAAATAAACTCAAAAGCATCCAAGTCACATCTGTTGATCCAGAAACCGTGTTAGGTAATCACCACAATCAAGCCCAACGTGAAACATAAGTTCCAAAGCAAACATTACTGAACCAGAAACCATGTTAGGTAATGGTCAAGTGTTTACTCAATATAATAGTGTGCAAATAAGGGTCAAGACCAGCTGTTGATCCACGTTTGCTTGTTTGTCCGGAAGGGATAAAAAAAGATTAAGTTTTTGAAGTATGGCCTATAAAGGGGTGCCTATTCAAACATCCCTTGTTATACTTTTAAGGAGGAAAACAAAGAAAACTTAGTTGAGTCTTTTGCCTATAACAAGTACTTGTTTTGAAAATCTGCTCTATGTTCTTGAGATTCTTGGCAAAACTACCGTAAACCAGTCTTTTTTGGTAACATCACATCACGTTAATTCTTACTTAGTACAGCATACTTGTAACTTAGGCTGAATCTCTAAATAACGAATGCGTTGTTCACTTCTACTTGAGGTACTTTCATGGTCAGCCCAATCTTTATGGAAACAACACTTCATAATGGAGAACTAAAAAGAGCAACAGTGCAGAAAAACGAAAGAATGCCTTATCCATATGAACATACAATGTTGACATACAAATAATCCCTAAACAGACTTGAATAAACAGGTAACATCTGATACTCAAGGTTTCAAGATCATAGAACACTACCTCTTCCTTGTTTTTCTTGCCTCCAGTGAAGAACTTATAACCCCCAAAGAAGAGCAAACCCTAGCCAGACAAAGAGACAATCACAAACTGCAAAGCATGAGCTCCGTCATGAACACAGTTTCAAACATATTGAAAAACTTGCCACTAGTAGCCAAAAACAAGGACAGAGCTTGATGACACTTAAAAGAAACCACATACAAGCCAAACCAAGAAGTTCGGCAATCGAGAAGCATAACAAGTAACATAAGCACTCAAGTAACATAAAGCATGATCAATTATCTATGGAAGTTGGAAAGTAAAATCACTTGAAATTACATATGTCATGTAACAAGTAACATAACTAAGAAACCCACACAAAAAAAAAAAAAAAAAACACACAAGGAACTCTCACATTTTTTATGTAAACATCCCTCAAACTAGGCACTGATTGATTCCTATCATACTAAACCAACGAGTGTATGATATATTATCCGGGGATACAGGGGATACACCGTTCAGCAGTTTCAAGAGGGCGTACGTCATGCTTTGGAGTAAGAAATACTAATAAGGTTTCTTTTATGGAGATGAAAATGTACGTATATATTCATCAAGAAAAGAGAAAAAAGAGTGAAAAACTGCATGCTAAAGTAATCTGCTTGTCTTAATACTAATCCCAAATCGTTCACTATGCACATTAATAAATCTGTCTGAACTTGCATTTCATCAAAACACAAAAAATAGCTAGCTTTGACTCCAACACAACTGCAGCAAAACAGGTCAGCAGCAGCCTCAACATTCTACAGATCAGCAGTTAAACTCATTTGCAGAAAACAAACAGGTATGACAGACACGTAATTGCAGCAGCAGCACACTTCAATTGCAGCATAACATTTCAAGTTCTGATAAGTAGTGGAACCCCTCAATTACTGGACTGTAAATAATAGACCAGCCTACCAGGACAGCAGTACTAATATCCAAAACATAGCAGAACAGAACAGGAATGACAGCAGCAGCTGGACACACTCATGTGGATTCAACCCCATCCACATGATCTAGAAGATACAGGTCCAATCTGGAGCTGGATCAAGCAATAGGGCAGCCAAAACATAGCATGATCACTGAAGTAGCATAGTAGCAACATAATAGATAACTGGACAGCAGCAGCAACCTAGCAAATAGCTGAAAGGACAGCCAAAACTGGACGACAGCAGCAGCTAAACAAAGCAAAAGAAAGCTAGGGACAGCCCCCTAGAAAAGCGCAACACGCCAAGGGACAACCCCCAAGGATAGGCCAAACAAAATCAAGTGACCACTTATTTCTCTCTTGATTTTATTCCTTCCTTTCTTGTATTGATTTGTACACATTGTATCTTCCTTTTATACAAAATTCACTATGTAAGTTGAATACTAGATTGACTTGCTCAATGCATTGTGACGGGTTTCTACGGATTCAATTCCTATTTAGTAAGTTGCTTGTTGTAGCCAGTGAAAGCTCTTAGAGTCCGGTTCTTAATAGTATTCAATTTAACTGCAATTAAGAATAACTCATTGTTTTCCATGGGATCAACCCGGCTTATGGATTTCAGTTCTTAATGTTCAAGTTACTGCAATTTTGGAAACAGCTCATGTAGCTCCATGTGATCAAGAATGGCACTTTAAATCAAAGGAAAGTATAACATTAAGGATCTGTGGAGGATTTTAAGAGATGCCTCGAGGGGATCAGGAAAGTTGTGATCTGATCCATCTATTCTATTGGTCTCTGTGTGTGTGTGTTGGGTGTGTGATCTGATCCATCTATTCCATTGATCCATCTATTCTATTGGTCCATTTATTCCCTTGGAGACCTGCAATTCCTAAGCTCAAAGAGCTGCACTTTCACAAGTTCAGAGATCAAAAACCAGTCACAAAATAGATTGCATCTTCACAAAATCAGTCACAAACAAAGTGCAAAACCAGTCACAAACAGAGTGCAACAAACAACCACAATCAGATTCACAAAAACCATGCGCCAATACTGCTCATTAAATTCTTGCTAAGGCTACTTATAGTAATAGTATACCAGTCCAAGCACAAATATGATGGGGAGATAGAGTGCAAGAAAGTGGAAGCAGCAACTCACAGCGAAAGCAGCAAAAACAGACACAAAGATGCCCCAAAGAAACTCAATTTGAACCATTTTGCGATGTTCTTCTCTTCTCGTTTGTGACTCTTGTAGTCTAACATATACAACACAAGCACATTGTCAGAAACAAAGCTTCAGGATTCCAATTATCAACAAGAAAACTACTCTCAGCCTAAAAGAAAGATGACCACAATAGATTATTGAGCTTATAAGAGGATGGTGCAACCCACCTTGCGAGCATCTCGACTTGCCTCAGCTTGCTTCCACATGGCAAGGTCAGCAGCAGCCGTAGATCCCGGCTGGGATATCCCAATTAGATCACAAAGACTATATTAATGCATGGGGGAAAAACAGAGAAAATGAGAGATGAAGAAATTGTGCAACTTACCTCGCACTGATGATGAGAATCAGCCTGTTGATTCGGTCATGGAAATGGAGTTGGTTCTGGCTGCGACCAGTGTGCCAGATTTATCTCTTCTGGACTTACTTGATTATTGCCAACTGTCATTTCGCGATGCGCGCTAGAGGCATCCGGATGCTGTTAATAATTAAGTGCATATAAAGTCAAGTTTAGTAAAGAAAATGCCATAAGGAACAAATGCAATATTCAGTATATTAATTCATGAAAATGAATATGGTACATTCTCGTTGGGTGACTCATCGAACTCATCTGAATCGTCATCTGTGTCATCTGTGTAACCCATAGCTTCTATGAACCTTTTCATCTTTTGCACTTTGGATTTCATCTTCATAAACTCTCGATCACGTCCTTTATGAGGCCATTAAACTTGCCTCAGTTTAATGATCAACTCCGACTCATGGTCAGGGCAAAGGGGTTTATAATGGCAGGGCTAGGATAACCTCCTGGTTCAATTAATATATGGTGTTAGTGCTCAATGTTCAACTAGTCACTTATTAGGCCTCTAACTTCATCCCCACGTCCTATGCACTTAATCATTTCTTGATAGGCAAGAAATAATGTGTTCTATGCTAGACTAATCGTACCCAGCTTCTGTCACTTGTGGGAGTCAGAACATTGTATTGCAACATCCCATATGATTTCTGGCAGATAACATTCTGTGTTAATCAAAATTTTCACTTGATGTTAGCAAGATTACTCACATATGCCTGTAGCTTAATAGCATAACCAATAGACTAAATGAAACAAACTCATAGTTTAAAGCAGAGTTACGACTCATTACTGGTGCGAGGGAGAAGATTCATTACAAGGAAGTCGTGTCAATGGAGCAGGTGTAACAATGAGGAAAGGAGTTGATCAAGCTGAGCCTGTGGAACCAAGTGTTGGTTTAGTAATCGTTATTACAAAGTACAAACTCTGAGACTCTGAAGCTTCCCACAAAATTAAAGTCAATAAACTTGAAGCATTTTTTTATACTAGGAGAGAAAAAGACAGGTTGAGGTGATTGATCTCAATTTAGATGTCAGATGAGCTACTTTCTTAGTAAAGAAATGAATTGCATAATTTGCAGACAGCAAATAGAGTTGACCCTCAACTTGTTTTTTAGACACCCTAAATAATTTTCGTATGCCTTGTATGTGTCTCTATATTACAGCCAAGCAAACATGGGATTGAACTCGTTGTTGATTTGCTGCTTGAATAGTCATCTTATTTTTCAAATAAGTACTTGTTTTTAGAAAGACAAAAAATGAAAAGCAAATATTCAGATATTCATAGAGCAAAACATTTTCCTTACCATATTCACAGTGTGCAAACCAGTAGAATCAGTTGCATTGGGGTTCTATATGTGTATCTAATCACCAAAAAAACTGTAAATTTTACAATATAGAGGCTAACTTGCTGAGTGAAATCCCATTACAAGTAGTGTACTAGAATTTTATAAGAGGACAAAATGATTTGAAGCCGAGACAAAAAAGTCTTACCATTTGAGGGATTCATGTCGGTAGAGGTTCACCGAAGGAACTCCGTCCCCCACAACTTCTAAAGAGAAATATCACAGAAACAACAAGGATCCACAGCACGACACACGCGAACACAACTTGCCTTTTCATCGTAACTAATTCAGCAAATTGATCTTTTTCTGTGGCTCTATCAAGTCCTAACCATTTAGTTATTTGATACAACTTTGGGAGCACTCATTCCACTTTTATTCATCTTTCCAACTACTTAAATGATGGTCCCCAATGTGTATCTGTTCTTCCTTTCTATTGGTGAGGTTAATCTCTCTAGTTTCATAAAGGAGACAAAACTACAAAAAAAATATAAAGTTAACTCCATTAAAAAAAACTACGGCATAAGCCAAAAGGGCACAAGTTTCAGAATAGAGAAATACTAAACAATCTTATTGTGTCAGCATCAAAAGGAACAAATTTGATAAACTAATCAACAAATTCGGATTTCAGTATCGGAAATCTACATATACATACACGCATACCTGCAAACAACAGGAGGGAGAGAGAGAGTACCAGAACTAATTGATGAAACAAAATCGATTTACTAAGCCTCTTGTCGCCGTCTCCGACTCCGACGCCGGTGCACGTCCTGCATTCGCAGAGAAAGAGTGAGAGGTAATCGATCAGAATAGATGGAGAGAGAGAGAGAGGGAGAGAGTGTACAGGATAAAGCAGCGAGAGAGGCGTGAGAAATCGTTCGCCGACTCCGACGCCGGCGCGCAGTCGCAGAGAAAGAGTAGGAAATCGATCGGAATAGATGGAGAGAGAGAGAGAGAGAGAGAGCGCGTTTACCTGATAGAGAGCAGCGAGAGAGGCGTGTCTAATTGAGGAGGAGGGAGCAGCTAGGGCTAGCTTTTGCCGAAATTTTGGGGGAGGGAATTTTGAGCGGGGGATGAAATTGGCGGAGGGAATGTTGGGGGTGAAATTGGGCTAGGGCTTTTGGCAAAACGACAGTCGTTTCATGTGTGAGCAGGGGATGAAATTAGGGGACCCACTTTGCCCGTTGATTTCTCCGGCTGCTGGCGTGTTTTTTTAATCATTCCCAGGGTTTTTTTTGCAAATGCCGGGATTTGAGTGCCGGGAAAGCTTATATTTCTTGTAGTACAGTATATAATTATAATTGTGAACTTTTTTTCAAGATTTTGATCATAAATTTTTATATTTTATATTTCTTTTGTCGAGACAAACTAACAATTTATTAAAAAAATTTGACTGAAACAAGCAAATGAGAAGTAATTAGAATAAAACAAAAAAAACTAATCCAGTTTTTCCACTAGACAAAACCAGATCTAATTTATTCCCAATTTCAAATAAGCATCATTTTTTTGTCGATCCATGGGAAGTTTTGAACATGCACAAGTTGTTTTCTAAATCGCTAGTTGTAATTATGAACTAATTATACGCAGTTCGACTCTAATTCGACTATATCACAATAAGAGCATCTCCAATAGTCTCGTCAAATCTTGTTTTCGGCAGATTTTGATGAGTTTCACTCCGAAATCAACTCCCACCAGCCTCGTTGTTGTCCTCGTCAGTTTCTAGTTTGCTACAGTACGTCGCCACCACCAGCGAGGTACCGTAGCACTCGCGCCTCTCTTTTTCTCTCTGTGGACTGTTGAAAGTTGAAGGGTTTGATATCAGTAGATTTCTAGTGGGCTAGGGTCATCGAGCACTTTCACAACCACCAGATTGTCGCCGTCGTCATCGTTTGGCTCCGACGGCGAAGGCAAGAAAGGTTACCTCCTCTCTCTCTTCCCTTCTTCTACGATTTGGTACAACTTTTCCGGCAAGGGTCTTCAATTTGGATTTCTGATTTGTCGGATTCTGGTGGGTTTTCTCCTTGCTTGGTTTGTGGATTCATGTGTGCGTTAGAGAGAGATGGATTGCTGGTTTGGTTGGAAGTTTGCGATTTGATTCCGGCGAGTTTTCCGGTCAAGATAGTGGTGGCGGTGACTGTTATTTTTTTTTAATCAAAAGGAGTTGGGATTTGAGTATTCAATTGCCTAGGTTGTTGGATAGTAAATTTTTTTGGTGGCGACAAAATAAAATTGTGCACTTTTTCTAGACAAATTGCGTAGGATGCCATTGAGGCTATTGGAGATGCTCTAATGAAAGAATACGTGAGAGAATTTGAAACTTGAAATTTCTAGGGTTTCCGAAATGGGCTTCCTGTCTAGCCAATAAACAATTATACAATCACACTTCCATCAGTTTTGAGGAGGGATTGGAGAAAAAGAGGCAAGAGGTTGAGAATTTTTTCAGAAAAAAGTGAGAAAGGAAAAAAGGGTTTTTGGGGAGATGTGAGGGATTTTGCTGCCATTGTTGGAGAGAGAGAGGGGGGCTCAGTTGGGTTTTCTCGAGGGCAGGAAAAAAAGAAGGATACGATTGTTATTTCATGTAAAAAAAGACAAGTAACTGCGGTATAATAGAGCAAAGTAAAAAGCTAAATTAAATAGGATGAAAAGAGGGACATGTGATTGCTACTTAATTTAAGAACCTATTTTTTATTTTCAAAAGTTGACAGCCCAAGGGCGTTATCTAGCAGGACCCTTAAGTTGATCAATAGTGTAATTTTTTTTACTAGTAGCCTTAACTCGATTGATAAAAATCTAGACTGACCGACATGTTGCCATCTGTAAGACCATTTACACGTAAGCGGCATTTATTTTAGAACATTTTTTATCTACTGAGACAAGATTTCCAATTTCCAATTGCAGTGGGATGGGACCAGGTTAGACTTTAGAAAAAGGAATATGCTGATTCCTGTAAAAACTCAATGGTTATGTACTTTATGTTGGGCATTTACAAGGTTCTTTTCGGATTCATTTCAATAATTAAAATAATTAAAGTTTTAGATGTTTATTCAAAACATCGGTCGCACTACATATGATGTTTGATTTGGATGCGTTGCACTATCAATTTTCTCAGTGTAAATGTGTTCAAAAAAACGTATTCCTTCAATTGCAAAATACTTGTCCATTTTGGAAATTCAATCTAGGGAGCATGATTATTGCATATTTTAAATTTTAACTTTTTAAAAAAATTCCAATAAATTGAGACTTGTCACATAAATTCCATAGATAAGAATAAGAGCAAATTAGGAATGAACAAACAATTTGAGATAGAGAATTGATATTCATGCTCTATTTTTTGTCGTACACACCTTCTTCTCCTTTTTTTGTCTTTTAGCCAAAAACAATGGAGGCGGGGGGGCTGCTCCCCCCCTTCCCGCTCCCCTTCCTGCTGCCCCGCCTTCCGGGCCCACTCCGGTCTCGCTCCGATGATCGGAAACGTTCACTTTGTAGAGCTCGTCGAGTAGAACAACCATGTCAAAAATCAGCTTGATTGGATATCATTAAGTCCTTGATCGGAACCTTTTTATTTTAAAAAGAATGGATCCGAAACACTGAATCAAATCCATTGTAACCCATGGACCGAGAGTTATATGGGCTCTGATCAGGCACTTAATGATATCCAATCAAGCTGATTTTTGACATGGTTGTTCTACTCGACGAGCTCTACAAAGTGAACGTTTCCGATCATCGGAGCGAGACCGGAGTGGGCCCGGAAGGCGGGGGCAGCAGGAAGGGGAGCGGGAAGGGGGGGAGCAGCCCCCCCGCAACACAAAAAAACAAAACAAAGAAGGAGTGTAGATAACAAAAAAAGAAAGTGAATAGCAATTTCCTTTGAGATACTGTGTTTATTTAAAAATAAAAAACAGACAAAAAAGAAGAAGAAGAAAGAGACAGAATGAGTAACAAATAATAATATTTGATAAATGTAATTTTTAATAGAACTGACGAACTTGACAGGCTTAAAAAAAAAAACAATTTTATATCATTAAGCCCGAAAAAATCTCACAAAATAAAAAAGTGATCTTAAACAAGACAATCCAGTCCCGTGAAAAGGATCTAGATCTTAATTGCATAAATTCTTCATATTGCTCTGTACTTCCGTTGTTAATTCTCGCATTGCGCTAACAACTTCAATTTATGTTCTTGTGATTCCCTCTCACGCTCACTGCACGTACGCGAATTATATTTGACAGACTTTTAAAAATAAACAATTTGTATTATTAAGCCCGAAAAGATCTCAAATACATAAACAAGAGATCTTACAAGACAATCCAGTCCCTTGAAAAAGGATCTAGATCTTACTCGCATATAAATCCTTAATCAAATCACTCTGTACTTCCATTGTCAATTACGTATTACACTGCACTCACATCAGCAATTTTTGTTCTCGTGAATTTTAATTGGCCAATGAGTGCGTTTCAAAGATGCTTTCACCCTCGTTTTCTCACTCGCGCTCACTGCACGAACACGAATTATATAAATATTTGATTTGACTAGATCTGGATCCTTTACGAAGAAGCGTGAAACGTAGCCAACCAAAGAATATCCCGAGTGCACAGAATCATTACCGCAGAGCAACGAATCCAAACAGTATTTTACTAGTATATCTATTCGCACCCGCTCTCGCGGGGGCGATTAATCTCTTCCCAAACTCCCCTCGCGCCCTCTCTCTCTACCCCCGCCGCCGCCGCCGTCTCGGAGACAGAAACTCTTTCCCTTCCCGCCCCGCCCCGCGGCCACCATGCCCGCCGTCAGCCCCTTGTTCCTGCAATGCCCCCTCGCCGCCTCCACTTCCTCCTCGTTTTCTCACTCTTCGTATTCTCCTCGAGTTTCAGTGAAATTCAGCATTTCCTGTTGCGCTGTGGCGTCTCTGGCCGCCGTGTCGAGCGGAATCGCAGACAATAGAGTTCTCGAAAGGAGAGAAATTCGTCTCGGATTGCCTAGCAAAGGTCGAATGGCAACGGATACTCTCGATCTGCTCAAGGTAAATCGCATTTTGCCACAATTAATTCTCAAAATTGAATCATGGAGCCACGATCAGAGTTTTTTTTTTTCGATTCTCATTTTGCATTTTTTACGACTAAGTTTTAACCGAAAATAATTTCCCTTTCAAGTACATACATCCCAGTGGAAGGCAATGCGGTCAAAAGTACTCTGTTGTAAAGACTGTTCAGTTCATACAATATCCAAAGGGTCTCCTCCTGAGGTTGCCCGTTTGGCATATGACCTCTATGAGATTTAATAATGACCAATTTGCCTCCTCATGTTTGGGACTCCTCATGGTTTGGGATTAAAGTGCATCTCCTAACTCCATTCACGATAGAAGTAAAAAGACTATGCTACCCTTTCTTAAATAAAAGGCTTTTACTCTCCTCCTTTAACATGATGACACAGAGAGAGGGAGAAAGACAAGATGGCTATGGAGATTTGGGGCAAACCCTAGGTATGTATATATATGCATCCATACGTACAGATAGATACATACAACACATAGAGATAATTGTATATAAAGTTTACGAGTATATATAGCATATGTATCTATATGCAGCCCCAATTGCAGCTCCCAGCACCACCAGTTAAATACCCAGCCCTACACCCAAACAAGACCTATACTCCACCGCTGCCAAACGCCTCCTAGAAGCCTCCTAGAAACAGAGGACGCCATATTCTTCTCATCTTTCTTTACCTAAGATTTCGAGGTAAAACAAGATGCTGCATTTTCCACCCAATTACAAAGATTACAAATTTCCAACTCCGAAAGGGATTTTGGGGTTTTGGTGCTATTTAGCAACAAACGAAAACCCAAATGGTCCAAAACGACTAAAAATTCCCAAAATTTAGTTACACAGTAGGACCTCGAACAATGAATCCGGTACCAAATCATCACCGGAGTCAGATACGTCTGTCGTCGGACCTTTGCCATCACAGGGTCTTCGTCTTCCTTGTCGGTTCTGGGGATGAGATCTTTGGGAGGTTTGAGAGAGAGAGAGGATTGGGCCGCTGGTGAGGCGGTGCCGCGGTGGGTATGGTGATTGGTGAGGCGGGGCAGAAGTGGGTGATGGTGCATGCGTGATTGATGATTGGTGATTCTGGGGAGAAAGATCAACAATGAGGGCATTGTTGCCATGCAAATTTTGATGAGAAAGTATGTTTTCTCTGGCATACACGAGAATCCGGCGCGTGCAACACAAACATGGTCAATTTTAACGGAAAAAGTAACTGTAGCACTTTAATACCAAACCATAAGGTGGCAAATTGGTCATTACAAAATCTCAAGGAGGTCATCTGGCAAACGGGCAAACCTCAGGGAGGTAATCCGTACTTTACCCTTATCCAAAACTAGTAGGGGTGCAAATGTGCTTGAGCTCGGCTTTAAACGAGCCAAGCCGAGCCCAGTTTATTTATTAAACGAGCCCCTTTAAACGAACTGAGCCTATACAATTGAGCCGAGTGATAAGCTTGACTCGTTTACTGAACGAGCCTAAAACTAGAGCTCGATCTCGGATCAATTACTAAACGAGTCAAGCTAAGCCAAGCCAAGCGTGGTTGTTTGCAGCCCTATCCAAAAGCATTAACAGGTTTGTAATTTATTTTGAATATAATTTATAATCTATAGTTTTTATAGTTCATAATTGACTATTCGGACTTCACATTTTATTGCAAAATTGGCTCCCAAACACCCCCAACCATCTTGAACTATCAAAATAATCTTGAACTATCAAAATAATATGATCATATGCAACTATGATGCATACCATTTTATGGATCGACATCGATTTCAAAAGGTAAATATATCACCAATTGTTTGATTTTTTTATGGATGAATATAGTCTTAGGATGGGGTAATTAATGTTACAAAAAGGGGTGGGGGGGGGGGGGGGGGGGGGGTGGTGGTGGGGGGGTGTGTGTGTGGTGGGTGGGTGTTGGATGGCAGGTGTTAGGTTTTTCAAAAGGCGAACCTTGAGTATTGCTCGAGCTCATTCACCCCTCCTTCCGTTCTCATTTATGGAAAGTAAAATTTTGCTAGTTTAATTGTATTGTATTTATTTAACTGCTAATTGCTTTGAATTTTGCTAGTTTAATTGTATTGTATTTATTTAACTGCTAATTGCTTTGTTTGATGCTATTTATGACAGGATTGTCAATTATCCGTCAGGCAAGTGAATCCTCGACAGTATGTGGCTGAAATTCCTCAGGTCTTGTGCTTTGAGCTGATTTATTATGTATATTTGTACTTTGATAATCTTGACTGCATGATGAGATGAAGGTGGGCAAACGATTTAAGTCACGTAATGCTAACACTCCAGTTGTGCAGTTTTGAAACTCCGATTGTTTGTAGAATCATTAGATTGCCCAGGTGGAAATGCCAATGAGTTTTGGATATAAGAATTGAACTGCAAATTTCTTTACTGCATTTGACATAAATCGTTTTTTTTTGTTTGGCTTTTGCGTAAGCCGCCACATCCGTGAGTGACCGTGACCATGTAGCACTATCCTTCCTGTAACAATGACCGTTTTGTTGTATTAGCTTATCAATCATTGCACAATTGCAGTTCCTCCACCTTGATATGCACGTGGACTTGTATCTATTTACACGGCCACACATAATCTTTTTAGTAGCTAACTAGATACCAAGGTGGTAACCAGCTTATCTGATAGCCTGCTGTCATTCTCGTCCCAAGTATTACACTCTGGAAATTCTGAGATTTATGAGGTTTAAATGCTTTGGAGAACTTCATTGTCTGGAGCGCCATAAATCCTGCAGGCTGTACAGGTTTGTTACTGGTTATATAGGACTGTTCTAATAAGTTAAGTACTCAGACACTGCACACCTAGATAAGAATGTGGTATGTGTCTGAATAGTTCCCGTCAGATACGTATTGTAACATTGTTACTATTTCATTTATACTATCACTGTTGCTGGAAAAAGAGCGAAAGGCTTTTTTGACACTTTGTACTACACAGAACATTATGTTTACCACAAGCTACTGAAATTTAACAGTGATGGTCCATTTTTTCCAAGTCAGTTTGCCCTTCAATTTGAGATTTGACATTCCCAACTCTAGATGTACACCTGCACCCGACACCTGACAACTGAGACTGATTTCTTGTAACATAGTGTCATGTATGTATGTGTGTGTGTGTGTGTCTGTATATATATATATATATTTTTTTTTTTTGCATTATGAGCAGGATCAATAAGATGCTATTGAATTTAAGTGCAAAGAAATGTCTTCTATGTGGTGGTTGTCGTCCAATAAGTATTTTGGGTGCATCTCTAGTTTACCTTTAGCTAGTAGTATTGGTTAGCAGAAGTGGCAAAACTACAATATATACGAGTTAGGACAGTGCAATATGCCTCATGCATCCATAAGTGTGTGACATTCTATTTTTCAGTAACAAGACATGTGTCGTAATGCGGTGTTAGCTTTGTCCATTTCAGCATTAATGATCATCCAACCCATCATCATAGCAAACTCTCTCAGAGTGTATGACTCTGTATGTGAGCAAGTTTTCACCTTAGAGTCCTCCCTCTATTGGTGCAATTAAATTTGTTCACTTGTGCTAAATATGCATGAAACATACTCTCGAAGAATTATTTTTCTTGGGGAGTGATTTTGGCACTCCCCAAATTGATAACCGCACTCCCTAGGTATAGGCCAAAATCAATCCCTATACCTAGGGAGTGTGTTTATCAATTTAGGGAGTGCCAAAATCAATTCCCTTTTTCTTTCTTCAAATAGGAAGCTTTCTGCCAATTTGTTATGCATTCTCTCTTGATTTTTGTTTTCAGCTAATAATTTTTCGGTTATTATTTAAGGATATGCTTACGGTCATGTCTTCTGTAGCTGCACATGACATTTTAATTTTAATGTTTCACTGCAGCTCTCAAACTTTGAAGTTTGGTTTCAACGGCCAAAAGACATTGTACGAAAATTGGTATCAGGGGATCTAGACCTTGGTATTGTGGGTCTTGATATTGTTAGTGAGTATGGACAGGTAAGAACTGCACAGTTTTTGGTTTTTAGATTTATTTCATTGACTTAAGGGGTGGGCCATAACTTTGAGAAGCAAATAGGAGAAGGTTTTGGAGAGTGGCTCCTTTATAAGCCGATCTTCAAGCTCCTAGATTAGAGTTAAATTTTGAGATGTACAAGATGTGGTGCGAACAAACTTGCTGATATTTGATGGGTCTTTTGTGTTGGTGCGTGTGGGGTCAATTTACCCAACAATTGATGATTTGTAGAGAATTTTGAGGCTTGAGTCAATTCATAGCCTTTTGCTTGTGGCTTTGTAGTTTCAAGTTTGTACGTGTAACGTATAGAGATGAGAAGTTCTGAGGATTCCTAGCCTTTTTGCTTTTGGCTTTCTATATGTATTGTGTATAGTCACATTTCCCTCTTAATGCCTTCCATTCGTCAACAAATCTCTACGTAAGAGAATGATACCTTCTTAACTGGTGATGATGATGTCTTTTGCATTCCTTTTGGCCCAACAATTGGGGATGGAGAGATCATAATCTGTTTTCTGTCCTTGGAATTTCATTCTAATTTGTCCTGACCATATTTTTCTATAATCAAAGATGTTTGCTTAATGCTACCAGACCTAAATGTACTCTCTCTCCTAACCCAGAAATATTGAATATTCCTGAGGCTTCAAATGTACTGGAGTGGGAGTTCCACTGCCAAATTAGTAATAGATATCCGGAGGGGACAATTAGAGAAACCCAAAGAATACATTTGGGGCAAATTGAAGGTGGGGTAATTGAAACGGTCTACATACAAATATTAGGATTGGACATTTATTCTTTCAATTATCTTTTGCAGGGGAATGAAGATCTAATTCTTGTTCATGATGCACTTGACTTCGGAGAGTGCCATTTATCCTTGGCAGTAAGTTATTGTTCTTTAACACTACTTAGTGTCATGTAGGTTGTCCATGATCGTCACAGTTGTAGTGTTAATACATCCTTTGCTTTTGTTAGATACCCAAATATGGGATTTTTGAGAACATAAATTCGCTGCGGGAGCTAGCACAGATGCCTCAATGGACACCCGAGAAACCTCTGAGAGTTGCAACTGGTTTCACCTATGTACGTTGTATTTCAATTTTGTCGTGTCATATTTCTGCTTCTGTTCAACTATTCCTTCTCTATATCAGTTTTCTTTGTGAGTTGTTGATTGAAAAATTTAGCTTCTATTCCATTTTTGTGGACAGCTGGCCCCTAAGTTTATGAAGGAAAATGGACTGAAGCATGTCACTTTCTCGACCGCGGATGGAGCGTTAGAGGCAGCTCCTGCGGTGAGAGTTACTGAGTTACTTCTTTTCTGCATCTTAGTATGTTTGATAATTTTGTACAGCTATGCAATCCCTGCATCTTAAGATCTTGATTTGGGTTGTTTGTGGGGTCTGGGGGGGATGGGGGTGACATGAATAGTTGGATATTATTTTCCAGCAAATGTCAAGCAGTTGAATTTTACATTCAACATGCAATGTGCTACGCTGACAACATTAAATGTAGGTAGCATAATATATGTTAAGTCTAATAGTACGCTGATATTGATGTTATCTGGCTTCTTCTTAATCTAGATGGGCATAGCTGATGCTATCGTGGACCTTGTGAGTAGCGGAACCACATTGCGAGAGAATAATTTAAAAGAAATTGAAGGTGGAGTTATATTGGAAAGTCAGGTGAACTCTCTTTTGACTTAACCAAGGATGTAAAATCAATCTTCAAGAATTTATAAAAAAAGAGGGTCTGTGTTCTATCAAGTTGAAGTTGTCTGTACACGTTCTTACCTTGTCTTCAGGCTGTTCTTGTTGCTAGCAGGAAGTCCTTGACCCAACGGAAAGGTGTATTAGATATCACTCATGAAATCCTTGAAAGATTGGAGGCACATTTGAGGGCAGCTGGCCAGCTCACGGTTTGCAGAATTTGTTTCTTGTGTTATGGTTGCAGTTTTCCTTGCTGTCATTGTCTCACTCTATTCAGTTCAGGTTACTGCAAACATGAGGGGAAACAGTGCAGAGGAGGTGGCGGAACGAATACTGAGCCAAACATCATTGTCAGGCTTGCAGGTGAATCTCTCTCTCTCTCTCTCTCTCTCTCTCTCTCTCTCTCTCTGTGAGTGGTTAGGAGATTAGCAAGTGGACCAACATTGCTTGTTGGATAAAAAAGTTAAAAGTTACATAGGGTGTCAGGACGTCCCCTTCAATTGAATGGGAACATGCACCTTTGATGCATTTGAATTGCATGAAATGGGGTCAATAAAGGAAATTGGTGGTTTTTATTGTCTCTTTTAGTACATGAGATCATGTTAATCTCCATGTGTTAGACCCGTTGTCATAAGAGACATGTCAACGTTTTCCAAATGTAGGTTGTTGATCACTTCACTGGATGATCTGGTCAATCACATACGAGGAAGAGTGTTAAGCCCAATAATTTCATGTCGGGAACAAAACCCTGTTGTTGGATGGAGGGATTTTTGAATTCAACTTGTGATTTTTGAGTGAGGTGAGTGAAGCTACAATTGAAGTGATGGATATTTCTTTGAGACTAGTTATTTGGATTGAATTCTTAAGAAAATGAATTGAAGCAGCTAATTTCAGTGACTTTCCACCTATTGAACTTGCCACCTTGTCAACCTAGCCATGTATGTTATTGGTAATTGTTGATGTTGGTCTTCTCCATTTTAAGAATTGCCTTAACCCTTCGGGTTTGTACATGCAGGGACCCACCGTAAGTCCAGTTTTTTGCAAACGTGATGGGAGAGTAGCAGCAGATTACTATGCAATTGTCATATGTGTACCTAAAAAGCTGCTTTATAAGTCTGTTCAACAACTGAGAGCGGTAAGACAATTTTCTTTCTTTACATGCCATAGCCATATGTCTGGCCCAAACTTGTGGGACCAACTCTGGGTTACAACTTTCCTTGTCACGTGATTTATTACATGAAGTTTCCTAAGGCACCTCCCAGCAGCTTCGATAACATTCCACAAGAATGCAAGTTTGAGTCTCCTCAACCCTTTGTAAATTAAGGGCATGAGAATTTTCTCTTTATGAAGGCTCAAAAGTATGAATTTGGAACCACTTGTAGTTTTCTGGCTTAGTAGGCCTGCAGTTTCACTGATTCCCTGCTTGTCGATGGTTTTCCAGCAAAAAAAACACAATTCAGGCAATTTGGCTCATTAGGCCTGCAGTTTCACTGATTCCCTGCTTGTCGATGGTTTTCCAGAAAAAAAAACACAATTCAGGCAAAAAATGCCTGGAAAATGATCAGTTTTGGTTGAACTGCTTGTTATGAGTTATGCATTGGTTTCGATGACTAGTTCTGATTCTTGGCTCTAAGAAAACTCCGTTCCCTTCTTTTGGACTTAAGTGCACATTTCATGACTGCAGCTTCATCTTCTCAACTTTTCCCTTTTTTCCTCTACCTTTGTTAAAATCTGGGAGTATCACATGGATTTCGGAAACTCATTGCTTAACTATTTTGTAATGCAGATTGGAGGCAGTGGAGTTCTTGTTTCTCCTCTGACATACATTTTTGACGAAGAACCCCCTCGATGGCGTGAACTCCTTTCAAAACTTGGCATGTAGTAGTTTTTTGGGAAAACCTTGGGGTGGTTTTTTCTATAGCATTAGCGTGTCCGAGAACTACTGGAACTTGTGTTAGAAGAGAAATCAGCTCAAGAAGTTGTACACTTCTATGTATTTCGGCTTAGTGTATTTTTATGTTTTAAATTGACCTCCATAATACTTGCTTCCAATTTTCCTAGTTTAATAAATCTCTGGACATTGTTCCCTCTCCCTCACGGGCCTTTTCCTGTTGTAATCATTACAATTTGAATCTTATCAATTTATTCTGATACAAGTTGTCTTATCAATTTATTCTGATACAAGTTGTCATGGATTGGACTCTCTCTCTCTCTCTCTGAGCGCAATTGTTCAAGTATCACACCCATACCTCTTTTGTTTCTCCTCTTTCCTCCTCCTCCTCCTCCTCCTCCTCCCTGGCCGTCAAAACCCCCTCCCTCCTCAGTCTTCCCGGATATCCCTCCATGGTGGTGGATGGGTAGAAGGGAAGGAGAAGAGAAAAAGAAGGGATGGAAAGCATATTGTAGCAGGTGTAGTGAGAAGGTGGTGACCAAGTTAGGGATAACTGCCATTGTAAAATTCAATATACGGTGCAATGTCAGACACCATTAATAAAATTTGCTTCATGCTATAAGAAACACATATGGCCCTATATGTTATCCTTTTGTATGTAGTCCAATGTTGTATTTAGGACTGATACTAGGATTGGACAAGGACTAATATTAGGAGTTGTGCCTTTACCACTATCTATAGGTTTTGGTAAGGTGGTAAGTACTTGATCCTAACAGGGATTATTCAATACCACACGGGATGGTACAGTATAATCGCCATTGGTATTATTTTCCTCTTCATTCTACGGACAAAAAATGATCCTCAATCGTTTTATCTCATTCTTTACGCAAATTTTTTGACCAGAAATATACTTGATTTATATATAAAATCAAAATACAAAGGACCGGAACTCCATCGATCTGAAAATACAGAAAACAACAAACGAAAAAAACAAAATACAACAAAGTATTTTGATTGAACAAAACACTAATGTCAAAGTATAACTAATGTCAACCTGCACACAATCTCATCTACACAAATTGAACAAAGTATAACTAATGTCAACCTACACACAATATCATCTATTATTTCGACCCCTTTATTCTATTCCTTAAACCAACATTTTCTAATTCTTTCAACAACTAATCAGACAATTATAAGTGCTCCCACTGCAGTCAGACATTAAAGTGTCACACCAAGTCAACACAAAAGATGATGATTTCCAAAACCTGGGTTTCCCGGAAAGGTAAAATGAAGTTCTCCTTATAAATACAGACGAACGCTTATAAAATTCTATACAATTAAACTGAATGAGTGCACACTTTTATAACAAAAAGTAACTATAATGAGTGCACAATTTGTTAGTTGTGGTCACTAATCATGGCCAACCCATTCATATTCTAAACTGGGTCTTCGAAATATATGAAAAAATGTTTCACTAACATTCTTATTTAAGCATGAAAGACCCGAAGTTATTCATCGCGAACGTCCGCGAGTATTATATTAGTTGAATTGCTGCAACGGATATTATTTTCTCCTGTAGTTCCTATGTGACAAACACCCAAATCGCAATACCCCTACATAGGCCTGTTAAAAGACTAGATCCAATTTGGGCCCTACAGTTGGACCCGTGATTCGTATTTGCACAATTGGCTCTTCGATTGCCACAAGTTCAATAGATCCACCAGCTTCTCCAGCTAGGTATGGCCGTATTTTCCAAGGACCTAAATGAAACAAATGATGAGCACAATAAGAGCGCTAAATCAAGTAGCGACTCAAGAATATGTTGTTGCTGCCGAGGAACAAACTTTCATAAAATATTATCGAACTATATCAGTTATCAGGACAAACTTTTTGATAATGTAAAGTGAATCTGATAAGACACTGAAAAGAGATGTTCAAAAACTAGTCAGGACATTCTGCTCTCAGTAAGTGTCGGCTCATCGCTTCTCCAGCTACACTATGTCCGCTCATATCTCCAAACAACATAACAGAGTCCACCTGAATTCGAACATCCACACCCCTGTAGCGTTGCATGATTCAAATCAGGGTTCCAAGGATAGTAGTAGCGTATCCTCTGGCCTACCGGCATATAAGAATTTCGGACCTCCAATACCAACATTTCCAGGACACAAGCCAATACTGTGCTATACAGGCCGACACCTGGCCGTTTGAGCAATATAGATACGGATCCCCAATACCTTATTCAAAACAATGCTGAAACTTCTCCCAAGATTCATCACTTTCAACAGATAATGTTTAACATGGATGATGAGACATATCTAAGGAGAAATGCCACTCATTTTGTCAAGGACTCGAGGTGTAGCATTTCTCATTTGAAGCCCCGGCCAAACATTGTTGCCTATATCTGTTATCTATTTGCAATGGTACTGCTCCTCCTCAAAGATCCCGAATGATGTAAGCTCTCATACACATTCTGAAATTCCTTTTCGAGCACGTGAAGTGAATATGATCATACCCTCAAAAGCAGTACGGAAATACAATCTCTAAAGTGGTGATGTAGCATCTCAATGCAGAAAATGATCAACTGGTTCACAAACATGTTAAAACCACAGTGCTTTAAAAGATAGCAGTTTGTATATAAAGAATGGGGATGCATCATCATTACCTTGTCTATGTTTTCTTAATCAGCTCGAGGCCAATCTCCCCATCTGCTATAGGTTCCACCGCAACTACTTCAGGAAAATTTTACATTAAACAACACTTGATTCCCATCTTCACAGTCGTTACAAAGCTTGAAAAGGAGCCACACGATCATTGTAGCCTCAACCTTGCAACATTGCCATCAATCTCGTGTAGTGTCACATTAAGAAGCACAGACACATCTACCGGCCTCACGTATCCGTGTCCAACACGTGTCGGCCACGGACACAACTTGACAATCTCTGGACACATATTGGACATGCATAAATACTTTATCCAATGTTTTTATTATATTTCTCTTACTTGGACACATTGTGGATACTCTAGGACATGTTGGAAACACACTTGGAACATGCTAAGGACACATTAAAAGGTCTCCAACGTTTAAATGCACTTTACATTTGACGTATCCCTGAGGTGTCCGTGACCTATTTTTCAGAGAAATGACTTTTTACGTGTCTTGTCGTGTCCGTATCCCGTATCCATGTCGGTGCATCTTAGGTATCACATTACCAGGAGATATTGTCGAACTTCATCCAAAACACTCTACATATTTCCTGGAGTCAAGGGCAGTTCCACAGCAGAATCTGGGGTAGCAACTGCCTTTTGCAACAGCAAAATAGCATAAAGAGTTAACTAGGAAATTTCAATAAGAATACCAATCTCAGTACCAAAAAAGTAAGGAAATAAAAACACACTGGTAGAAATTTTCACACAAATTAGATACTTCTATTGGCAAAGTGACGAACGACAATAGTAAACTTGTGTAAATTTTTAATACATCGGTAAAAAACAAAGAGGCTTACGAAGACCTGATTGAAGCGATGAAACAAAAAACAAGGCTTAATCATCGATTTTATCAAAAGAATCTTGTCTCAAACACAACTCTTGGTCACACCATACCAGACTTACTAATACTTTCCTTGTCAAACTAGCCTCTCGTCCAATGTCATGATTCCAATTTCCATTATGAGTGTCATACCATGAGACTCATGACTGCATGAGTAATCATAAAAAAATACAACTAGCCAACTAAATTTAAACCAACTATATAATAACTAACCTACACATTTTCAAGCACTCCTCATTTCAGCCAAACATCTTCATAACCACAAAAATGGATTTACACCACAGACATGAAAGCTTTTTTCATGAGTACGACATCTAACATGCCCACTAGAAGTCACGTAATTTCCACTGCACATACTGAAGGGCGGGTAATTAATGGATGTTCTCATGATTCCAACAGTGGAAGTAAATTAAGAAAAAAAGGCTACGACACAAACAATCACAAGTCACAACTACCAACTCATAAGAAATTAATTGCACATCGTCATATATCGCGTAGGTCTATCTCCAGTTTCCGTCCTCATACCTAATCAATCGAGTGAGAATTACATGAACACCGTTATCGTTATGGTTATTATCACAATATAGAGAATTGAAAAAGAACAAACTTGCAACATTAGTGGAAAGTAAACAATTTCTCCCATCAATAAATTCCATGCCTTACAATATTTATTTCATGAAGAGAGAGTGTTTGAACTTCTAACATGCAATAAGTAAACTACAAAACTCCTTATTAAGGTAGAATTAGGTGTGCATACTTTGAGTTATATAGGTTCACCACTAAGGGCATCTCCAAGGGAGGTATCAAATTTCTATACCCAATTTAGCTTTAGTGACACATGTGGCAAGTTGAAGATCCATTTGCTACAAGTCCACTCCAAAGCACTCTTCAACCTTTATATTTTTTGTTACTCTTTTGTCTTTAGGGGACCCATTTTCCCAAAACAATCAAATAGTTCACCAATCATCATTATTATATTTGATGATGTATCAATTTGAAGACTCATTTGTCCCTCTTCAAACTTAAAGAGTGAGAAAGCTACAACATAATGGCGTAGCGAGTTTGCTGTCTCCCTTGGAGCTCCTTTTGCTGACATGGGTTTTCAAATGTGGTTTAGTTTACATTTTGCTACCTCCCTTGGAGATGGTCTGAGGCCTTCTTGCAAAACTAATACCCATCCCTAGGAAATATTATTACTTGCCCCTGAAATGTGACGCCAGAATCAGTTCCCAGGGAATTGAAACAAGATGTACTGAGATATAATATACACGCACGCGCACGCGCGCACACACACACATATATATATATATATATAGAGAGAGAGAGAGAGAGAGAGAGACAGAGAACCTTGGGGGAAGCGGGACGACGACTGCTGGTTGATCTCCCCCACCTTGGGCGGGTCGATATTTGGAGGCGACTGAAATGAAGACGGCTCGACCGGGTTTTCTTGATAGAACATCGCATCTTCAACACCGGAGGTTCATAGAAACGACATCGTTTGATTTAATTAGGACTTCGCAGCTGGAACATGAGAAGTCCATTTGCGACGTCTAATCGGAAAATTGTGAGCACGTTCTGGGTTTATTTCTTGATCTAAGACGTTCAAGTTGTAAATATTGTCAATGAAATGTAATTTGTATAATATCATGTGAATAAAGTTCATATTGATAGATAATCGGAGATGATAAGTGGAAATTAAATTTTCTGAAAATAGAACTGCTCGCACTTGATCAAACGACGAGTTCATAAAACCTCGTGTCTTAAACTTGCGAGGTTATTGAAACGACGTCGCACACCATTTGAAGCTCCCACCATAGGCACTGCGACGGGTAATCTGTAAATTGTGAACTCGTGCTGGATTTAGTTCTTGATCGAAACTGTTCAGTTAGTAGAACTTATCAAGGAGATTAACAATGTTGAAGATCATTCTAATCGAATACAAACTATTCAATAATCGAAGATGATCGGAGCAAATTTATTTTTCTGAAAATAGTTTTGGATGCACTGGATCACACCCATATCGTTTCTTTTTCAGTTCTCCTATTACGGGAGAAAATTCACTCCGCGGAGAGAGAGAGAGAGAGAGAGAGATTGTGTGGTTGTTCAGCTGGAGGAAAGGGCCTTCGGGATTTTGCATATAGCTCAGGAAGGAATTCAATGGACTTGTCCCGCTGCCATTGTAACAGGTCTCTTCTAATCCTTCATTCTTTCATCTCTAACTCAAAACCAGTCAGTCAGCTGATGTTGATTTTGCATATGCCCTAGCTTTCAATGTTAATTAAGCTTTGTCAAGTATTTGTTTACCATTGTACGGAGCTGTTGGAAACTATCCTTCGGTAGGCCTACCCTTTGCACTCGCTTTCAATTACGGCTCTATGCTCGCGCTCTCGCGAATTTTTATAGTTTGGAAAGTTTTTAGGAATATTCTTTCAGTGCAGGCTAGCCAAAGGAGATGGAATGAAGGTCGATGTTTGTGAGGCAGCCTTGGAAAGTCAGTCATAGAGATTCACTTTGGGAGGCATATAGTCTTTGGAGGAGTGTGATTGAGGAAAATATGGTATGATCATGTCGGTTTAGTGGAGGACCGGGTGGAGTTTTATATGTGGTAGGCCTTTGGAAGTGTATTATGAGTATCTGGTAGGATTTCTTCCATCTTCAGGGTGTGAAGAGTGTAAGCTCCAAAAAGTCGAGTTCTTTTGTGTTGGCACTTCCATTAACAAAACAAATTTCTCTGTATCCAGTTTATCGAGTGGTATTTTATTTTACTTATCTTTTTATAGAGTCTATTTAGGGATTATTTGGGAAGGGTCGCATGATTTTATTTTTGGCATGACGTACATTTCCGTCAATAAGGAAGCTCATGTGGTAGAGATATTGGGCTGCTCAGTTGAGGAGGCCCTTCCCTAATTGGGAGTTGGAATTTTTAGGGACGGGGGACTCCCTTTAAATGCTCCAACATTGCCAGATTCAAGTAGAGTGAGAGCACATCTTGTCTTGGAGACTTGCGAGGAGTGGTCTATACTTGGTACAGTAACGGCATTCTGAGTTTCACTAATCTTTTCATTGTGAGGAGTCCATTCTGACCCTAGAAATATAGCTTCAACCAAGATGGTACTTGTTATCAGATTGGTGTTGCGTTTGTGCTAGTAAGGGAGGACACTAACCACCCGTTACTGCATTGTTCAGCGACGAATGAGGTGGGGAATCTTGTTATTTCCTCTTTAGTGTATTTGGGCTGTTGCCTTGTACAGAGTGAAGCAACATGTCACTACTGGGCTAGAGGGTTTTTGATGAGCAGATTTAGTGACTCTATATTTTGGGTTTTCTAGGAACGAGGGGATAGGAGATTTTTTGGGAATGACAACAGCTGTTATTGTGCCTGGAAAACTGATTGCTAATTTGCCCAAGGAATTTTTTCCTTTTCACTCTTGATTCTTGTGTTGATCTTTTGAAGCAAAAGCTTATTAAAAAGCTTGAAACTGGGCTCCGCAAAGTCTCCTCCATTGCAATCCTTCTTGTCTGTATATCTCCAATTTTACATTTTTGGTTTCTGGTTCCTAATTTGATGGATAGATGATTTTGGTGTTGATTTTGCTCCTAATTTTATTGGTTAACATTGTTGAGCTTCTATTTTCTCGTGCATATGTCTGAGATGCCCCTTTTTGTGCAGATATAACATGATTGCTGGAAGCAGAGAGGGAAAAATGAGTTGGTTTATGTGGAATTCTACAGTATGTTTTCAATTTTTCCTCCACCCCTGCACTCGTGGTCGGACAAGATGTTATTTTTAAAGTTTTACCATGATTTGTTAGATCATGGAGAGTTATGTTCAGATACCTCTTCCGTTTTCTAGAAATGAGTTGGTTCCATAAAAGTATGCTGAAATTGGTATGTTTGGGTGAATTCCATCCATAGTAGATATGCACTAACAAGAACGTAGATGAGCAAAAACTTTCATCCTTCTATTGTGATCTTGAGGGTAGCATACTGATATGATTATGATTTATGAGTCTATGACTAAGAGGAGCAAAAACGCATGTACATACGCGAAAAGGTGCTTTGTAGTAAGGTTGGTACTCTAAATTGAACTTTATGACCGGCTGTCTTTAATGTGCTTGTTTTTCTTTTCTGTACCAATCTTATTTTGAAATTCGGTGTCGTTGCTCTGACATGGTCTGTATATATTTCAGGCGCGAACCAAAAGGTACGAGTACTAGTGTGGCCTTTCATCGTTCTTATCCTCTATTTGCATCATGCTCTGATGGTATGGTTTATCCCTATTTGAATAAGAATCCTCTATTGTTTCGTTGGAAATTCTCCGAGGAAATTACGAGTTCAAATGGAAAAGATTTGTACTATGATTCTCTGTCTTTTTCTTCTTAATGTGGTTGAAATGGAAGCAGTGATTATCCTTGTGATCTGTTCAAGATTAAGTGGGGAAGAAAAGGATTTCAGAATGGTGATAGGACAATCTCACTGGGGATGGAGGGCAGCTGAAGTATGTATCAGTGGATATATTCAGTTTTTCTACTCTGGGGAGACAAATCAAAGTCATCTAAAATGGCAACAAATGCCTCCTTTCTCAGAGGCTTTCTAGGAATTGCGTTATGTAGCAAGAAAGTCATGCCCAATAACACTTCAATAATGCCAGTCTCCAATGAGCGCGCTTGAACACTATCTATGTTCGTATCAATAATTGAATTTGCACACTTGTATGGTCCCGCATAGAATGTTCCTTTTTAGAAGTCCCGTTCATGTTTAATTTTGGGGACAATTCATTTTGACTCGTAAAGCTGAAACTCTTTGGCAAACTCCTTCATAGCAGATAGTATCATCTCTGGACTAATAAAATTGCTTTCTAGGGCATGGATCTTGGAATTAGGGAAGAAAAAAGAAAGCGCATTGCAATATTAGAGCACAGATTTTGTTTTGAAAATATCCATACACTCCGAAGAGTTCAATAACACATCCAAGCTTTTTTTTAGCCGTTTTTGAATTAGCCCCTCCTGGTTGTATTTCTCCCTATATGAAAGAAAAAAATAGGCAATTTGTCTTTTCAAAGTAATGAAATGGGGCCTTCCAATATTTAAACTGTGAGAGTACACATTTTGCTTCAAAAAATCCATCCATTCCGGACACTGCAAAACCACATACAAGCTTGCACAAAAGACAATGATTTCCAAGTCCTGGTTTTTAGAAAGATAAAAACGACATTGTCCGTGTAAATATTGACATTCCGCTTAAAATCTTATACAATCAATAGAATTTCTATGAATAAACTGTCGCACTATTACAGTAACAACGAAACTATACAAAGTGCAATATTTGTCAACTGAAGTTCACTCCCATTCTAGGTCTTCAACATTTATTACATCATGTCTAATGTCTTCCCCAACACCCTTCTTTAATCATGAAAGACCTCAAACTAAACATGAAAGTCTTAGCATTATAGAATGTGAACTGCTGCAATGGAAGGTATTTTCTCCCGTAGTTCCCATGTGACACACACCCCAGTAGTAGTTACAGCTGCAGCTGGCCCAGTGAATTGAATTCTCCCGATTGGCTCTTCGATTGCTACTAGTTCAAGAGATTCACTTGCTTCTCCGACTATGTATGCCGGTATTTCTTGAAGGACCTAAATGAATGAAAAGAATTGAACTTCGGTGATTCGGGTATAGATATAATCAAATACATTGAAAACTATAAAAGCTTCTTTTAAGTACTAAATCAAGTATTGACTCAGAATATGGCAATGTTGGCAAGGAATGAAATTTCATGAACTATGAACGACGTAGATCAGTTTTCAGGACACAATTTTTATCCTATGAACGGTGAAGCTCCTATTAGTGAGACACTGAAAAAAGAAATGTTCAAAATCTAGTGAGGACATTCTAATATCAGTAACTGTCCTGTCCACTCTTTGCTTTTCTCTAGCAACAATAACACAACAGAATCCACAAGATTTCAGTCATTACCACGACAGCCCACATAGCAGCCCTATCGACTCAAAACTAGGCTTCTAAATAAAGTATCAGCCAACAAACTAGCATATAGGGATTTTGGATTTGTGATATTGATATTTCAGTACATTAGCTGATACTGTCTTATATCAACCAAAAAAAGGGCGTCTGAGCAATACAGATACGTATCCTGACACCCCTATAAATCTGGACAGAAAATATGGTTTCTAAAATGGTAATGCAGCACCACAGTGTAGAAAAGGACTGGTTCAAAAACTTGTTGAAACCACACTTAAGTGCTTTAAAAACTATAATAGTTGTAACAAAAGGAGATGCATTATTACCTTCTCGATGTTTTCTTCACTCAACTCAAGGCCGATCTCCTCCCCTGCTTTAGGTTCCACCGCAACTACTTGAGGAAAAATCTCCATTAAACAATGCTCGATTCTCATCTCATACACGTTACCTAACTTGGACAGGAGCCTCACGCTCCTTGCAGATTCAAACTCACGACATTGCCATCGATCTCGCCATCAACAATTGAGATATGGCCGAATTTCATCCAAAACACAACCTCCACCTTTTCTGCTGTCAAGGGCAACTCCACAATAGAATCTGAGGTGGTGACTGCCTTCACAACAGCAAAATAGCAAACAGAGTGAACTAGGAAATTTCAATAAAAATACCAACTGTAGTACCAAAAAGCTTAAGTAAACAAAACACATTGTAAAATTTTCCAAAAAAAAATCAGACGCTTCTACTGCCTAAATGACAAACAACAATGATTTACTCACATGTCTATGCGTTAGCACGTAGAAGGGACTGCAACCCAAGTAAAAAATAGGAGCACAGCACAGGACAAGGCCTGTGAGAGGCTTACAAAGACCCGACTGAAGTAGGGCATCAAAAACGAAGGATTAATCATCGAATTCACTGAAAGAATCATATCTCAAACACAACTTGAGGAAACTCAGTTACACCAGACTTCTTATGCTTTCCTGGCCAAACCAGCCCCTCTTCCAAGTTACCATGATTCCAATATGGGAGTCCTACCATGAAGGTCATGAGTTCATAAGTAATCATAACAATATATATCTAGCCAACTATATTTAAACTATTTACATACTAACTAATAGCATTCCTCATTTGAGCCAAAAATGTAAGCAGCACTTTGTTTGGTTTTGAGAATTTTTTTTTAATGTAATAAGTGGTAATGAGTGAAAAGAGATAGATGGATAAACTTATTGAGGACCGTGCAGAGAGTAAATTTTTTTCTCAAAACTTGAAAAAGAACAAAGTGAATCATAGACTTTCGGCAGAGCTTTATCTTACTTATGGCAATAGAAAAGAAGCTGAGAACTAAAGATAAGCATAGTAAACGAAGAGTTTTTCCATCTTCATTAGCTGTTTGCTCCTTCTGCCATCAAAAAACAAAATATACACTTCACATCTTCTTTCTATGCTCCTACTCTATGTACATTTGGTGGCAGGTATGTCATCTAAGTGTATTTCTAAACCACCACACAATTCAAATGCTGAAATCTTGTAGCTCATTGGAAAATCTAGTGGTAAATCATTTGGCAACATAGTTAGAAAGCTTGCTTGGGCATACATCATATACTAGCTACGGCAAGAAAGGAACTTTACAGATTTTCAAGGTATTCATCGACCTATTCTATTGTTTTACATAAGATTTGATGTCCGTGTTTGAAGCTCCCAATTTTATCTGTAAAGAAAACTTCTCTTAACACCATGCTTTGTAGCTGTTGGAAAAATCCCCAAGGATTTTGCCTGTTTGGAAGGTATGCCGTCTTGGATTCTTCTAAGATTGTTTTCCTTAATGAATTTCTCACATCTAATTAAAAAAACAATAGAGTTTCGGATCCTATTTGAAGTTCATAATAGTCGATGATACCTACCCTCCCCATTCCATGAATTTATAGGCAAGTCATATAAGGATGTTCTTACGATTCCTTTCAGTTGAAATAAATTAAGAAACAAACACTGCTACACAAACAATAATATCTATCCAAACCAAACCATAATAACTATCAACCCATAATAACAAATTAATCGCACATCACAATAAAACCGTGGGGGAAGAGAGAGAGAGAGAGAGAGAGAGAGAAAACCTCGGGGGGAAGCGGGACGACGGCTGCTGGTTGATCTCCCCCACCTTGGGCGGGTCGATATTTGGAGGCGACTGAAACGACGTGGACCGGGTTTTCTTGATAGAACATCGCATCTTCAACACTGGAGGTTCATCGAAACGACATCGTTTATTTAATTAGGACTTCGCAGCTGGAACATGAGAAGTCCATTTGCGACGTCTAATCGGAAAATTGTGAGCACGTTCTGGGTTTATTTCTTGATCTAAGATGTTCAAGTTGTAGATCTTGTCAATAGGATATAATTTGTTGAATATAATTTGAATCAATTTCATAATGATAGATTATCGGAGATGGTAAGTGTGAATTTAATTTTCTGAAAATAGAACTGGTCACACTTGATCAAATGACGAGTTCATAAAACCTCGCATCTTTAACGTTTGAGGTTATTCAAACGACGTCACACGCTCTTCGGAGCTCCTGCTATGGGGACTCCGACGGGTAATCTGTAAATTGTGAACTCGTGCTGGATGTATTTCTTGATCGAAACTGTTCAACTAGTAGAACTTGTCGAGAAGATTAACTATTGTAAATTTCATGTTAATCGAATACAAATCAGTTAATAATCGAAGATGAAAGGAGCGAATTTATTTTTCTAAAAATAGATTTGGCTGCACTGGATCACACCCATATCGTTTTCTTTTTAATTACGGAGTAATTCACTCCGAGAGAGAGAGAGAGAGAGAGAGAGAGAGAGAGATTGTGTGGTTGTTCAGGTGGAGGAAAGGGGAGTCAGATCCTGTCCAGTTTCGAGTTACCCTCCAGTCCGGTCCAGTTCGGTCTTTTGTGGGCTCTTTTCGGGCCCACAACAATGATCGGAACCGTTCACATTTTAGAGCTCGTCGAGACCAACGACCATACCAAAAATTAAGTTGATCGAATACCGTTTGGTATCATTTACCGTTTGGTATCATTTCAAAATGTATTAAGTTTCCAAAAAATGTGTTGAAGGGTTGTAATTCTGTGTTTCACAACTTTTTTTAGACAACATTAATACATTTTGAAATGATATTAAACAGTATCCGATCAACGTGATTTTTGGTATGGTCGTTGGTCTTGACGAGCTTTAAAATGTGAACGGTTCCGATCATTATTGTGGGCCCGAAAAGGGCCCACAAAAGGCCGAACTGGACCGGACTGGAGGGTACAATACTGGACGGGATCTGAACCCGGAGGAAAGGGCCGTCGGGATTTTGCACAGCTGAGGAAGGAATTCAATGGATTGGTCTCACTGCCACTGTAACAGGTCTCTTCTAATCCTTCTTTCTTTCAGCTCTAACTCCAAACCAGTCAGTCAGCTGATGATGTTGATTTTATATAGCTTTCATTGTTCTTTGGATCATGAAATTTATGCTTAATTAAGCTTTGTCAAGTATTTGTCTACCACTGTACGAGCTTTTGCGAGCTTTATTAGTGACATAATCCTTGGGTAGGACTCGCTCTCGATCCTCACTCTATGCTCGCGCCCTCGCAAATTTTTTATTTTTATTTTTATAGTTCGGAATGTTTTTGAAAGACTCGTGTTTCTTCTCACGCACACACACGGGTTGCAAGCACCGGTAAGCTAACAATTAGAAAGGGAGGGAGTATCTCATTCGTCAAAATAGTTATGCTCTCTCCCCATGTTTGGTTGTTTAGAAAGTTTGCATCTTTGTGTTTGCATTTAGGCTTTCTTTCGAATTGGGTTTGCATTCAGACGGGATATTGTTAGTGAGTATGGACAGGTAAGAACTGTACGGTTTTTATAGCTATTTCATTGACTTAAGGGGCAGTTCATAACTTTGAGAAGCAAATTGGAGAAGGTTTTGGAGAGTGGCTCCTTTATAATGCCGATCTTCAAGCTCCAAGATTAGAAGTTAAATTTTGAGATGTACAAATGTGGTGTGAACAAAGTAGTGATATTATGATATGGGTCTGAGGAACCCATTTTAATCTAAATTTTTATGGGTCTTTTCTGTAAATGCATGTGGGGTCAATTTACCCAACAATTGCCGATTTGTAGAGAATTTTGAGGCTTGAGTGGATTCATAGCCTTTTGCTTGTGGCTTTGTAGTTTGTGCCTGTAATGTATAGAGATGAGAGGTTTTGAGGATTGAGAGGATTCTTAGCCTTTTTGCTTTCTATGTCTGTATATAGCACATTTCCCTCTTGATGCCCTCCATTCGTCAACAAACCTCTGTGTAAGAGAATGATAACTTCCTAACTGGTGATGATGATGTCTGTTGCATTCCTTTTAGCCCAACAACTGGGGATGGAGAGATCATATTCTTTCTTCAGAATTTCATGCTAATTGGTTGCGACCACATTTTTTTCTATATTCAAAGATGTTGCTTAATGCTACCAGAGCTACCAGAACTAAATGTACTCTCTCCCCTAGACCAGAATATCATGTGAATTGATAGATAATCGGAGACGATAAGTGTGAATTTATTTTTCATAAAATAGAATTGGCCGCAGTTGATCAATGGACGAGTTCATAACACCTCGCATCTTCAACATGCGAGGACAATTAAAACGACGTCGCCACCATTTTTGGCTCCCATTATGAACTCATACGGGTAACTGGTAAATTTTGAACTCATGGCGGATTTATTTTTTCATCGGAGCTGTTGATGCTATAGATCATGTCAAGAAGATAAACCATGTTGAAGATCCTGTTAATTATTTACCCAAAAAAAAGATCATGTTAATCGAATACTGATTAGTATATAAACTTGGATGATTCGTTGAAATTTGTTCTTGTGAAAATAGATTTGACTGCACTTGATCGAACCCCGGCTTTTATTACAAAAAAGTAATTTAGTCCAAGAATGTGGTTTGTGAGCAGCAGAGGAAGTTACCGAAGCAATTCATGGGACCCTTCCGCCTGTCGCTTTCTCTCTCGATCCTCACTCTATGCTTGTTGCGCTCTTGCAAATTTTTGTAGTTTGGAATGTTTTTGAAAGACTCGATCACGCTCGTGTTTCTGCTCATGCCGGCACACAGGTTGCAAGCACTAGTAAACTAACAATTAGAAAGTTTGGTTGTTTAGAAAGTTTGCATCTTGGTGTTTGCATTTAGGCTTTTCTTTCGAATTGGGTTTCCATTCAAACTGGACATAGGCAAAATAGTTAAGAGGATATTAGAAAATATTCTTATTTTCTTGTTTGGTGATTGGATTATGGGTCTTTGATTTCTGAGAATAAAATGTTGGGGAAATATGTGCTGGGTGTTCTTGATAAAACCTAAACAAAACACACAGAAAAAAAGAATAAAATTTTCGAATCTTATTCGCAGTCTGGTGGAATTTGATAATCAATTTAGGTGACCAAATCTAATGTATGAAAACTATATTTCCAAGCTGAGCTCGGCCTCATTCCATTTTGTAACTTTGCTTGACAACCACAAATTTTGTGTTTGGAATAAAGGCCATCACAATGAGTTCAATCATCAGTTGGTACATGAAGAGCCTCAGTTGTCTTCTATTTTATCTTTCTTCACTTGAATTTGGGGTTGGTTTTGGTTTCAGTTTCTGCAGTCTTGGAGCTGAAGATGACGGTGATGCTGTCTTGCTGATGTTGCAGCTTGAGTTTGGAATGAGGAAATCAGATTTTGGGGAAGTTTCTGAACTTTGGTCCTGGAGTACTGAGTTTCAGTCGAGGTAATGATGCCTATGCTGGGGTGGTTCCTGTTGCTGTCGTTGAAGTCGTGCTCTCTTCCGAAACTTTTTGCTTCTGCTGCCTATAACTTTGCTGCCAGGATTTTTTGGTTTTCGTTTGTCTGCTTGTACCATTCTTTCCGCCTTCTTGTATTTTTCTCCTTGTTTGGGTTGGTTCCTTGGCATCCCGTTTCCGGTCTTAGGTCATTGGATGTCATATGATTGTCCGTGGCAACGGTGCCAACCTAGTTGGGCTTTTTGCTCTCGGTTGTGATGCCGTTTTGTCCTTTATCCTTTTTATCCTTGTAATGCTTTGTTCATTCATTGATTAATAAAATCTCTTTCTTTGCTGAGGGGGAAAAAAAACTGTTAGGTTCTTTCCTGCTTTCGTAGTAGTCATGGCAGGAGAGTTAATTAGTTCTACCGAAGTGACAGTGTGGTGGTAATACTGATGACAATTGTGAATAAGATCCCAGGGAGTTGAAGAGAGTGATTCTTTTGAGGACGAGGTCGCCTTTTTTCTCTCCCTTTTAGCTTCTTTTCAGGTATATTGGTGGTGAAGTATATATTGATCTCACATGGACTCCAAGTCTCCAATCAAAAGCCACAAACTAAATTTGGTTTTTTCTTTGTATATGTATGCAAATGAGCCAAACTTATGTGCTATTTTTAAGGATTTAACGAAACCAGGTGCATGTAGTGATATTTTAGGAAAAAAATTCATTAAACAGCCCTCGATCCCCATCTTGGCAGTCGTTACTGACCTTGGACAATAATTGCAGTAAACGTGAAGGTCAGAGTTTAAATGAGTTCGGTGTGTTATGGCACCATTTTTCTTTCTTTGTAAGTCAAGCCCTTGGAATTGCCAAATTGGAGAGACAAGGGGATGGTGACAGAATCTGACTGGAGATTTTGTGTACCGATTGAATGCCCCTCCAACACATTCCCTCGTGAAATTGCATTCACTGGAAGCCTCTCTAGTCAGGAGATGTTCATGGAAACTTTGATTGCATCTTTCCTAAATGAAGTTGTGATTTGGACCTTAAGTGCCGTCGAATGGAGTTTTTCTCTCTCCTCCGCTCTCTTTGATGTCATGAGCCTAGTTGCATAGTTCATAATGATTCATCCCAAAATGGTTGTGCCCAACAATGGTTCTGCTTCTCAACTGGCTCTAATTTTGACTATTTTCTGATAAACATTGATTTGTACTATCTAACGCATCAAAATGACAACTGGTGAATATTGGCGCCAAGGAGCATAGCATTATTGCGTAAATTTCAATGTTAACCCAAACCGAAACATTTTCATTTTTCTTGTTACAATCTTTTGAAGAAAAGTCTCATCGAATGTCAAGAATAATCACACTTCAAGATCTTTACTTACAACTGGAACAACGCTGTTAGCATTGCATGTCTTTCGTTGTCGCTGTTGTTCTTCCATCACTTGTGTGATGATCTTCAAATTCCCCATTTTCTTGCTGTTGGGACACTAAATTTTCATCAAATAGGTGTAATACTTCCAGACGTGGCTCAAAAACTTCTAATCGCTTCCACAAAACTTCAAATTTGGACAAATACCTACATTTTCAGTTCAAGGAGCTATGACTTTGAATGCAAGGGATATCAAGTCATTAGATATAAGGAAAGCATCTGGATCACTTACCCTAATAAAGGCCACTGTATCTTCATCTCATGCTCATAAGACACCAAGGCGCAGAACTGTCCGTTCGTCATAGCCCTTCTATGCCTATCCAAACAAACCACATGCCCACTTTCTACTTAGGGTCTATAGGCCTTGCAAAGAGGGTGAACAAGAGAGCTACCAAATGTTTGAATGACTTCAAGTCCAGACCTTTGGCAGTTCTAAAAGATAGCATCACAGAATCCATAGCCATGTCCTTGGCATAAAAACAACTAGCCTCTCGATACTCCACAATCCTATCCTCCAAATTTTGCACATAACCCATGTACTCTTTTCATTTTCTTTGGCCTTGAACATCTTACATTGTGGAGCCAAGGCCAAACCATAGAAAGGTTTGTTCTCCCAGTAGGTGAGGTTGTGCTTGCAGTCGAAACTACTCTTGGAGTAACTGCTGATTTCGTCGTGGTTGTAACCTGCATTTGAGAGCATACTTGAAGCCAGTTTGGAGAAGTCTGCCGACCGATTGGCTATCAGAAGGCAGAGGGAACTCTCCTGATGTGTACCTGTAAATTTACAAGTAACAACAGGGTTGTAAGACAAACCAAGCTCGGAAAACTTGTTCAAAATCGGATCATTATGCAAACAAGTCCAGCTTTGGAACAATATTTTGTTTACTATATACACAAGCCCAACTTAAAAACTATCTTAAAGCTTGTTTATAGTTTGAGCTCGGCTCAAATTCGCGTTGGTAAGCTTATAACATGAGGAAAAAGAACTGAGCTACTCGAACAAAGCTTAATTGAAACTCATTTTAAATGGGTTCAAATAATAAATAAGCCGCTTGAACTCATTTTGAATCACTTAGTTTTAAGAAAAAGTTGACCATCTATTACTTGGCTCGTTTAGAGCATCTCCATAATTTGCAAATCACTTTCGATTGCCGCAATTTGGCCACAGGTTATCAAAAGCCAAGCTGTTATTTTATAGGCATTTTTCAAAATGACCAAAAAAATTAATCTTCACCGTTATGCCGAATTTCTCAATGCCCACAGAAAACCTCTAATGCAAAGCGAATAAAATTAGTAAATAAAAACCACTAAAATGGCACAGATTTTATTGGATATTGGCACCGCCTGAGATTCTCAAGTACAGTAGTATGTTGTCGGAGAAGCTGATCGAGATTTTTAGAAGGTGGAAGACTCGGAGAAGTAGTATACTCCATAGAAGTACATCTAAAGAACTGAAAAATGATAGTTTTAGGCGATAATGCTTATCCAAAAAAACGCCGACAAGACAAAGATGAGTTTTTGCATACCTGAAGTGTGATACCAGAATCAGTTTCCAGAGAATTGAACAAAGATGTAGTGAGATATAATATGCACGCATGCGCCCGCACGCATATATATGAGAGAGAGAGAGAGAGAACCTTGCGGGTCGATATTTGGAGGCGACTGAAACGAAGTCGACCAGGTTTTCTTGATGGTACCTCGCATCTTCAACACTGGAGGTTCATTGAAACGACATCGTTTCATTTAATTAGGACTTCGCAGCTGGAACAGGAGAAGTCCATTTGCGACGTCTAATCGGAAATTGTGAGCTCCTTCTGGGTTTATTTCTTGATCTAAGATGTTCAAGTTGTAGATCTTGTCAAAAAGATGTAATTTGTTGAATATAATTTAAATCAAGTTCATATTGATAGATAATCGGAGATGATAAGTGTGAATTTAATTTTCTGAAAATAGAACTGGTCGCACTCGATCAAACGACGAGTTCATAATACCTCGCGTCTTAAACGTGCAATGTTATTGAAACGACGCCGTACGCCATATGAATCCCCACCATAGGGACTGCGACAGGTAATCTGTAAATTGTGAACTCGTGCTGGATTTAGTTCTTGATCGAAATTGTTCAGTTAGTAGAACTTATCAAGAAGATTAACAATGTTGAAGATCATGCTAATCGAATACAAATTATTCAATAATCAAAGATGATCGGACTAAATTTATTTTTCTGAAAATAGTTTTGGATGCACTGGATCACACCCATATCGTTTCTTTTTCAGTACTCCTATTACGGGAGAAAAGAAAATTCACTCTGCGGAGAGAGAGAGAGAGAGAGAGAGAGAGAGAAATTGTGTGGTTGTTCAGCCGGAGGAAAGGGCCTTCGGGATTTTGCATTGCTCAGGAGGGAATTCAAGGGCCTTATCGCACCGCCATTGTAACAGGTCTCTTCTAATCCTTCATTCTTTCAGCTCTAACTCAAAACCAGTCAGTCAGCTGATGTTGATTTTGGATATGCCCTAGCTTTCAATGTTAATTAAGCTTTGTCAAGTAGTATTTGTTTACCACTATACGGAGCTGTTGGAAACAATCCTTCGGTAGGCCTACCCTTCGCACTCGCTTTCAATTACGGCTCTATGCCCGCGCTCTCGCGAATTTTTATAGTTGGGAAAGTTTTTAGAAATACTCTTTCAGTGCAGGCTGGCTGAAGGAGATGGAAGGAAACTTGATGTTTGTGAGGCAATCTTGGATAGTCGGTCATAGAGATTCACTTTTGAGAGGCATATAGTCTTTGGATGAGTGTGATTGAGGAAAATATGGTATGATCATGTTGGTTTAGTGGAGGACCTGGGGGAGTTTTGTATGTGGTAGGCTTTTGAAAGAGTATTATGAGTATCGGGTAGGATTTCTTCCATCTTCAGGGTGTGAAAGTGTAAGCTCCAAAAAGTCGAGTTCTTTTGTGTTGACACTTCCACTAACAAAACAAATTTCTCTGTATCCAGTTTATCTAGTTGTATTTTGTAGCGACGGGGGGACTTCCTTGAAATGCTCCAACGTTGCCAGATTCAAAGAGAGTGAGAGCACATCTTGTCTTGGAGACTTGCGAGGAGTGGTCTGTACTCGGTGCAGTCGTTGCATTCTGAGTTACACTAAGCTTTTCTTGTGAGGAGTCCATTCTGACCCTGGATATATAGCTTCGATCAAGATGGTACTTTTTAGCAGATTGGTGTTGCGTATATGCTAGTAGGGGAGGACACTAACCACCCTTTACTGCATTGTTCAGTGACGAATGAGGTGGGGAATCTTGTTATTTCCTCTTCAGTGTATTTGGGCTGATGCCTTGTACAGAGTGAAGCAACATGTCACTAATGGGCTAAAGGGTCTCTGATGAGCAGATTTGGCGACTCTGTATTTTGGGTTTTCTAGGAACGAGGGAATAGGAGATTTTTTGAGAATGACAACAGCTGTTATTGTGCCCGGAAAACTGATTGCTAATTTGTCCAAGGAATTCTTTCCTTTTGACTCTTAATTCTTGTGTTGATCGTTTGAAGCAAAAGCTTATTAAAAAGCTCGAAACTGGGCTCCGCAAAGTCTCCTCCATTGCAATCCTTCTTGGCTGTATATCTCCAATTTTTCATTTTGGGTTTCTGGTTCCTAACTTGATGGATAGATGATATTACTGATGATTTTGCTCCTAATTTTATCGGGTAACGATTGTTGAGCTTCTATTTTCTCGTGCATATGTCTGAGATGCCCCTTTTTCTGCAGATTATAACATGATTGCTGGAAGCAGAGAGGGAAAAATGTGTTGGTTTATATGGAATTCTAAAGTATGTTTTCAAATTTTCCTCTACCCCTGCACTCGTGGTCGGACAAGATGTTATTTTTAAAGTTTTACCATGCTTTGTTAGATCATGGAGAGTTATATTCAGATACCTCTTCGGCTCTTCCGTTTTCTGGAAATGAGTAGCTTCCATAAAAGTATGCTGAAATTGGTAGGTTTGGGTGAATTCCATCCAGAGTAGATATGCACTAACAAGAACGTAGATGAGCAAAAACTTTCATCCTTCTGTTGTGATTATGAGGGTAGCAAACTGATATGATTATGATTTATGAGTCTATGACTAAGAGGAGCAAAAACGCATATACATACGCGAAAAGGTGCTCTGTAGAAAGGTTGGTGCTCTAGATTGAACTTTATGACTGGCCGTCTTTAATGAGCTTTTTTTCTTTTCTGTCCCTATCTTATTTTGAAATTCGGTGTCGTTGCTCTGATATGGTCTGTATATATTTCAGGTGCCAACCAAAAGATACGAGTACTAGTGTGGCCTTTCATCGTTCTTATCCTCTATTTCCATCATGCTCTGATGGTATGGTTTATCCCTATTTGAATCAGAATCCTCTATTGTTCCACTGGAAATTCTCCGAGGAAATTACAAGTTCAAATGGAAAAGATTTGTACTATGATTCTCTGTCTTTTTCTTCTTAATGTGGTTGAAATGGAAGCAGTGATTATCCTTGTGAATATACTGAAATATCACAATACTGATGGTGACACACTTTCTATTGAACATCCATTGACTTCTTTTTGTCAATTTTCCCGAATTTTAGGAGTAATGAACTGTAAGTTCTATTCTCGGCAACCCTGGTTGTTTATGGTAGTGTTGGTTCAGTGATCAGATTTCAGTGTCGCTAAGTATAAGGAAGTGATCTGTTCAAAATTAAGTGGGGAAGAAAAGCATTTTAGAATGGTGATAGGACAATCTCATTGGGGATGGAGGGCAGCTGAATTATGTATCAGCGGATATATTCAGTTTTTCTACTCTGGGGAGACAAATCAAAGTCATCTAAAACGGCAACAAACGCCTCCTTTCTCAGTGGCTTTCTAGGAATTGCGTTATGTAGCAAGAAAGTCATGTCCGATAACTCTTCAATAATGCCAGTCTCCAATGAGTGCGCTTGAACACTATCTATGTTCGTATCAATAATTGAATTTGCAGACTAGTTTGGTCCCGCATAAAATGTTATGTTCCTTTTTAGCAATCTTGTTCATGTTTAATTTTGGGGACAATTCATTTTGATTTGTAAAGCTGAAACTCTTTGGCAAAGCCCTTCATAGCAGTTAGTATCATCTCTGGACTAATAAAATTGCTTTCTAGGGTGTGGATCTCGGAATTAGGGAAGGAAAAGAAATGTGCGCATTGCAATATTAGTCATGGCCAAGCACAGATTTTGTTTTGAAAATATCCATCCACTTCGGAGAGTGCCAATAACACATCCAAGCTTTTTTTGAATTAGCCTCTCTTGGTTGTATTTTTCCGGATATGAAAGAAAAAAATAGGCAATTCATCTTTTCAAAGTAGTGAAATGCGGCCTTTCAATATTTAGATGGTGAGAGCACACATTTTGCTTCAAAAAATTCATTCATTCCGGACACTGCAAAACCACATTCAAGCTTGCACAAAAGACGATGATTTCCACGTCATGGATTTTAGAAAGATAAAAACCACGTTGTCTGTCCGTGTAAATATTGACATTCCGCTTATAAAATCTTATACAATCAATAGAATTTCTATGAATAAACTGTCGCACTATTACAGTAACAACGAAATTATACAAAGTGCAATATTTGTCAACTGAAGTTCACTAATCATGGCCAACCCAGTCCCATTCTGGGTCTTCAACATATATGACAAAATGCCTTCCCTAACACCCTTCTTTAATCATGAAGACCCCAAGCTAAACATGAAAGTCTGAGTATTATAGAACGTGAAGTGCTGCAATGGATGGTATTTTCTCCCATAGTTTCCGTGCGACAGACTGTTAGATTTGTCTCACATCGCTCATCTAAACCACCTAAGCTTGGTTAATAAATTCTAGAGGCTACTCCACCTATTGCCAATTGGTTTTAGGTTAGAACCCTCCAAGAAATCTAACACAGACACCCCAACAATAGTGCTGGCCCAGTGAATTGAATTTTTCCGATTGGCTCTTCAATTGCTACTAGTTCAAGAGATTCACTTGGTTCTCCGACTATGTAGCCGGTATTTCTTGACGGACCTAAATGAATGAAAAAAAGTGAACTTTAGTGACTCGGGTATAGATATAATCAAATACATTGAAAACTATAAAAGCTTCTTGTAAGTACTAAATCAAGTATCGACTCTAAATATGGCGTTGTTGCCAAGGAATGAAATTTCATGAACTATGAATGACGTATATCAGTTTTTAGGACATAATTTTTATCCCATAAACAGTGAAGCTCCTATCAGTGAGACAATGAAAAAAGAAATGTTCAAAATCTAGTGAGGACATTCTATTATCAGTAACTGTCCGCTCATTGCTTCTCTCCAGCAAAATAACACAACAGAATCCACAAGATTTCGGTCATTACCACAATAGCCCACATGGCAGCCCTATCGACTCAAAACTAGGGTTCTAAATAAAGTAGCATATCAGCCAACAAACTGGCATACAGGGATTTTGGATTTGTGATATTGATATTTCAGTATATCAGCTGATACTGTCTAATATCGACCAAAAAATGGTTGTATGAGCAATACAGATACATATCCTAACACCCCTATAAATCTGGACAAAAAATATGGTTTCTAAAATGGTAATGCAGCACCACGGTGTAGAAAAGGATCAACTGGTTCAAAAACATGTTAAAACCACACTTAACTGCTTTAGAAGCTATTACCTTCTCTATGTTTTCTTCATTCAACTCAAGGCCGGTCTCCTCCTCTGCTTTAGGTTCCACCGCAACTACTTGAGGAAAAAACTCCATTAAACAATGCTCGATTCTCATCTCATACTTGTTACCTAACTTGGACAGGAGTCTCACGCTCCTTGCAGCTTCAGCCTCACGACATTGCCATCGATCTCGCCATCAGCAATTAAGATATGGTCGAATTTCATCCAACACAACCTCCACCTTTTCTGCTGTCGAGGGCAACTCGACAACAGCTTTATCTGGGGCAGCAAGTGCCTTTACAACAGCAAAATAGCAAACAAAGTGAACTAAGAAATTTCAATAAAAACACCAATCGTAGAACCAAAAAGCTAAAGTAATCAAAACACAACGTAAAATTTCCCCCCAAAAATCAGATGCTTCTACTTTCTAAATGACAAACAACTATGATCTACTCACATAATGTGACGACTCAAAACCACAAGCACCACAAAGCAAAGTAACAGGTTTCTAATCATTTATTCTAAAAAGAATATCTTTTACAACAGTGTTTTAAAAAAAACAAAACAGTCTAATGGCTCAAATTCCAAAGGCTCATCCCGCTGTCCTCGTGCCAGTGGCCAACCTGCAACACAAACCCCTATGAAGTATACAATATGACGAGAATAGATATGCTCACAATAAATGAGGCCAACCAATTAGCGACACAGAGTCAACAATAAGCTACATAATACGACCTCAATATCAGGTCCTCCTCAATATATGACCAGTGACCGGCCTCACTTGCCACACCCAGCCTATTATGAGGCTTCTTGGGCCATTAGCACAGTAGACAAATTCACTCGGCCACATACTAAACAGTTCCTTGGCACCCAGCCCCAACACACCACATAACTCAGCTCCAACAATGAATTCATGGATTCAATAAATAACATAACGGTCAAGTGGAATATAAAGACATGCGAAAAGAATACTCCGGAGATTTAGAGCATATTGTATACTTCCTGGCTTTGGTACCTTAAGTAAGTATCGTTGCTGCAATATGTACATCCCTCCACCGTGAACCACCAACTGAAATTGCTACGTTACGCATCACCGTGATCGGTCGGACAATTGCTCCACCCCCCACCGCTTCTCTATTTTCTCTCGACCCTCTTTGTATTTTGTGATACTTGCCATTTTGGATTTCCTTTATAAAAACCCAGTGTCTAACATGTATATATGCAAGTCTTATCCAAGACTTCCTAGGCCAAGTTTTGTCTTGACACATCCTAGCATCTCATGTGCACACACCCTCACTACTATGCCACCTAATACTTACATGCAAATATACATATTTTTAATACTCGGGGTATTACACATAAATTTTCTATACTTTGGCACGTATAAGGGACTGCAATCCAAGAAAAATAGGAGCATAGGACAAGGCCTGTGAGAGGCTTACAAAGACCAGACTGGAGTGGGGCAACAAAAACCAAGGCTTCATCATTGAATTCACTGAAAAATCATATCTCAAACACAACTGTTTGGATGAGTTGTTTGAGAAACTCAGTTACTCCAGACTTCTTATGCTTTCTTGGCCAAACCATCCCCCTTCCAAGTTGCCTTGATTCCAATATGGGAGTCCTACCATGAAAGTCATGAGTTCATAAGTAATCATGACAACGTATGTCTAGCCAACTACATTTAAACTATCTACATACTAACTAATAGACACGTTTTCTGGCATTCCTCATTTGAGCCAAAAATGTAAGCATCACTTTGTTTGGTTTTGAATTTTGAGAAGTTTTTTTTTTTTGATGTAATGAGTGGTTATGAGTGGAGAGAGATAGTTAGAGAAACTTATTGAGAACTGTGCAGAGAGAAAAAAATTTCCCCCTCAAAACTTGTAAAAGAATTATGTGAATCATAGAGTTTCGGCACAGCTTTATCTTACTGATGGCAATAGAAAAGAAGCTGAGAACTAAAGATACGCTTAGTAAATGAATATTTATTCCATCTTCATTAGCTGTTTGCCGCTTCTGCCATCAAAAAACAAAATATATACTTCACATCTTCTTTCTCTGCTCCTACTCTAGCCACATTTGGCGGCAGGTATATCATCTAAGTGTATTTCTAGACCACCACGCAATTGAAATGCTGAAATCTCGCAGCTCATTGGAAAATCTAGTGGTAAATCATTTGGCAACTAAGTTAGAAAGCTTGCTTGGGCCTACATTATGTACTAGATATGGCAAGAAAGGAACTTTACAGATTTTCAAGGTATTCGTCGACCTTTTCTACTGTTTTACATAGGATTTGATGTCCGAAGCTCCCAATTTTTATCTGTAAAGCAAACTCCTCTTAACACCATGCTTTGTAGCTGTTGGAAAAATTTGCCCGGATTGTGCCAGTTTGGAAGGTATGCCGTCTTGATTCTTCTAAGATTGTTTTCCTTAATGAATTTCTCACATTCAATTAAAAAAAACAATAGAGTTTCGGATCCTATTTGAAGCTCATAACAGTCGATGATACCTACTCCGAATAATCCGCCAAAACCGTGTTCCTAGTATTTTGCAATGGTTGTACGCACATTCACCACCCCCCAACTATCAAGCTCATATGACATCTACAGCTAAGAAAGAAACTTATCCTAATACCCGACATGCTCCATAGAAGTACATCTAAAGAACTGAAAAATGATAGTTTTGGTGATAAAAGACAGGCGATAATACTAAGAATTGCCAAGAAAAAAGAAGAAAAAAAAAGACAAACAAAGCTTTTGCATACCTAAAATGTGACGCCAGAATCAATTCCCAGGGAATTGAAACAAGATGTAGTGAGATATACTATGCACGCACACACAGAGAGAGAGAGAGAGAGAGAGAGAGAACCTTGGGGGAAACGGGACGACGACTGCTGTTGATCTCCCCCAGCTTCGGCGAGCGTTTTCTTAATGGTACCTCGCATCTTCAACACTGGAGGTTCATCAAAACGACGTCGGTTGAGTTAATTAGGACTTCGCATCTCGTACCTGAGAAGTCCATTTGCGACTTCTAATCGGAAATTGTGAGCACGTTCTGGGTTTATTTCTTGATCTAAGATGTTCAAGTTGTAGATCTTGTCAATACGATGTAACTTATTGAATATAATGTGAATCAAGTTCATATTGATAGATAATCGGAGATGATAAGTGTGGATTTAATTTTCTGAAAATAGAACTGGTCGCACTTGATCAAACGACGAGTTCATAAAACTTCGTGTCTTCAACCTACGAGGTTATTGAAACGACGTCGCACGCCGTTTCAAGCTCACACCATAGGGACTGCGACGGGTAATCTGTAAATTGTGAACTCGTGCTGGATTTAGTTCTTGATCGAAACTGTTCAATTGGTAGGACTTATCAAGAAGATTGATAATGTTGAAGATCATGCTAATCGAATACAAATTATTCAATAATCGAAGATGATCGGAGTAAATTTATTTTTCTTAAAATAGTTTTGGATGCACTGGATCACACCCATATCGTTTCTTTTTCAGTATTTACGGACTAAATTCACTCCGCGGGACAGGGCAGAGAGAGAGACATTGTTCAGCTGGAAGGAAATCAATGGACTGGTCTCACTGCTATTGTAACAGCTCTCTTCTAATACTTCATTATTTGAGCTCTAACTCAAAATCAGTCAGCTGATGTTGATTTTGTATAGCTTTCATTGTTCTTTGGATCATGAAATTTATGCTCCCTTGCCTGTTTAAATTGAGTTTATTAATTAAGCTTTGTCGAGTACGTATGTATTTGCCCACCACTGTTTGAGCTGTTGCGAGCTTAGTTACATAATCCTTCGGTAGGACCCTTCGCACTCGCTCTCGATCCTCAATCTATGCTCGCGCTCTCGTGAATTTTTATAGTTTGGAAAGTTTTTAAGAATACTCTCTCACGCTCATGCGCATTACATACCCAAATATGGGATTTTTTAGAACATAAATTTGATGCGGGAGCTAGCACAGGTGCCTCAATTGACACCTGAGAGTTGCCACTTGTTTCACCCATGTAATTGTATTTCAACTATGTGGAGGGGTGTTTGATCGGACCTCCCCCGCTTCCTCGCCTGAGCTCTGCCTTGTAACCTGAACCTACAAGGCCAGAAACCACCGTTAGTGCCTGACCCATCTTTGGTTATTCATTTTATTGGAAGGGCCCGCTGTGACTTAGTTTGTTGATGATATCTATCAAACATGATCTTAGTATGCTGATTTCTAAGATCGATGGTTTATTCTGTCACTTCTAATTCTTACTCATTCTTGCTTTGTTGAATAATTTTGTCGGTGATTTTAAATATTACCGGAAGTCCTATCGTAATCTTAGTTTGCTGGAGTACTATTTTCACCGACTGGTTTGTTCTGCACAGGATGGTGCTAGTCTCGAGGCTGCACTTGATTGGGTATGCTTGAATTTGCCCGGGAATGAGTTTCCGCTGAAGTTTTCTACTGGGACTTCTCTCTATACAAATGAAGGTATTGTTAAGCAATAGGAGTAACATATTTAGTGTTTCTTAGAAGTGTAGCGTACTGCATAACAATAGGTTCATACATATCAGTGTGGGACATGGAGAATTGTGCTTAACATAAGTTCCTTAATATCGATCATGCTAGGAGGTACTGTCGGGATCATATCAAATTCAAGAAAGGATTGGAGTCCTTTGGTGGATTCATCTGCCAAGATTGAGGAGGAAACGCCTGAACTTAATGTTAGAATCAATCTGAGAATATTCTGTTTTAAAATGTCCAGAAAGTCAGCAGTGAATGTAATTGATGCCAAGACAATGTCAGCTGATCCTGTTGCAGTGGTTGAATTTTACCAAACAAAGTTCCTTACGGATTCCACACCCTTTTTGTTACAGAGGTCAATATTTTCTCCATAGTTTTAACTCTTGAATACTCCTATCAAAAAAAAAAAAAATCTTGAATAAAATTTCAAGTTCACCTGGGTGTAGAGTTCAACCTATTCTTGTTCCCCTCAAAATTATATATTAAATTGATATTCTTGCCTCTACACACGCACACACCTCACAACAAAACTAGTGATAAGTACCATGACTACCACCACTGCCATACCGAGGTTACGAATTGTGGAGATATTATCAAATGCTAAGAAAGCATTGAATTGCTTACAAACACAATAAAACAAGTAGCAAAGCTTTGAAGAAAGAGATCTGAGAATTTTACTAATACCATCAACACTTATATACCTTGAATACTTGCTTGTTGATGCCGCTAATTGGTTCCATAATAAACTCGTACACAAAAATCTGATTTGGTTCCTCAAATTTCCTGAAATTGGGTTGGCTTCTGCCAAGTTGATTTTGTCCCCTAACAGGCCAAAACCATCAAATTTTATGATTTTGAGATTATATGCCTGAAGTGGTTCTACAAATAGGTTAATTGAAATGATCCTAAAAGCCTCACTATTCTCAAGCACATTTCCATGTGATTTGATGGATAATCAACTCTTATATTATCAACTGAGGATTAAAGGAAATTTTCTTTCCGATAATGCAAATAGTTCTCTTACCATTGTGCCCCACGACATCTTAGGTGAAAACGAATGCAGCTTCTTCAAATGGCATTGAGATGGCCTCCTTTAACTATTTCTCGACTTGGCAATAGTCTACTTCCATGAGTTAAACTACCATCTTGGAAAATTATCTATCCTACAACTGTGGTCTTTTTGTATGGTTCTGCTTTATTTTCGCTGTTTTCCTCACTGTGATGCTTAGTAAATTACTAAATTCGATTCATTATGTTTCAAGCCGGAGCAACTTCAAGAACAAGCAAAACTCTGAACCTTTGAAGTGACGTAATTATCAAAATGGTTGAAGTAGAGTTCCAAGGGCATTGGGATACTTTTATGCATGTGAAGTAAGGCATTCTTGATGGTTGGTTTACTCTACCAGTATTGTATCTAGACAAGAGAAGTATTGTATATGATTTCTTAAAATATTACGAGACAGCATTATACTTTGCCAATGCTACTTTGATAGGTTACTTTTCTGTAATGATTGTTGTACTTTCCCTAGTCTCTGTCTTGGCTTCCATTTTCTGGGGAAGGCTCCCATCCAGTTTTTTATGTCTAGTTTACTGTCCAGTTTGGGCCAACTAAACTGAAAATTACAGCAGAACTTGAAGGCTGCACTTTGGGCCAACTAAAATGAAAATTATTGTCTGTGCCTGGCGACATGCCTTAACAGTCCAAGAAATTGATGTGAACCACACGAATTCAAGGGTAGACCACGGAGGATCGTGTGGCTGGGTGCATGGCTCCAAATTAGGTTACAAGATGATTATTGAACGTCTCAAGTTGGTCCAAACTTCAAGAAGTGATGATTCGCTATTTATTAGTTGGAAATCACTATTCTTTTCTCCTAATGTTTTTTATTAGAAGATTGTGAAACGTATGCAATTATCCTTGGTGAGGTGATCATTAGTGTCGAATGCTGGAGGACTAGCTACGTAGAGAAGGAATTAGTGTGGATAACTTTATATTTATTATGAACACAATACTAGAAAGAAAAAGGTAGTATGAACTGAGACTCTCCTTATAACATAGATTTCGTGTGCTAAGTTTTATGTTTTATGTTGTGTAGTCAAACACATTAGTTGGGGTTGGCCCACTCCTACTGATTTTTATTGGGGAGTCTTGTCTAGACCCCACGTCTATCATGCCTCATGTGATGGTCATTCAAGGCTCTTTGGGATATATGCGTGGATATGATGCAGATCGACACAGGTTTATTGTTTCACTAATCGTGCACTGTAATCGCTTTTATGTGGTAATATATATAGTCCAAACCAATGAGTTGATGTGAGCTACTAGGCAAGTAACTTATAATGTTGGGAACTAAAGTTGCTACCTTGTATTTTTAAATCACTCGATCGAGAACTAAGTGTTTACCTGAGACGAATGGAAACTAACACCAGAAAGTAGCTTTTCTTTTCAATTTGGGATTTGGCAAGTACGACAGAGTTTACAAATTCTTTTCTTTGAGGGATACTACAAATGAATTGAACGAATATGGAAATACTACAAATGAATTGAACGAATATGGAAATTTTATCTGTCTATTTAAGTGATTTCTAAGTAGATGATCTTAATTAAGTTCCCTTTTCTTAGTCCTCCAGTCACTACCAATTACCCCAATGAACTCACGAAAACATGCGAAAGCACAAGGATATATGAACAAACAGAACTTGATTTACCAAATCTTTAAACCTCAACTTAACTTCCAAATTCATTGGTTTGTATGTACTTCGTAGCGAACATCGTCATGTGTATGTTTATGTTCTTGTGTACTTAGCAAGCATCGCCATGTTCACGTACTCAAAACAACAATATAATTCCTAGATTTTTTTAATGAGCACGCAATTCGTGCAAAGCACGTCGCGTGACACCAGTATTAGATTGTATATAAATCTAATACGGAGTACGTACTAGTCGGCTAAAATACATCTATCAGACTCTTTCTCTTTTAAAAACACAACGGTGCCCGAAATCTTTCTTCCTTGCTTTACTACATTATTATACAGTGCTCTTCTTAACTTTCATACGATGGCTACTTTTGTTCGATCAAGTGTTATCATCTTTTATCACATAAATTTGGTACTATATTTATACGGATTTCGAGTATCGGGAAACTACATGGTTTGTGAATTTGATTCACTGCACAAAAGGAAACTTAAAGGTCGATGTATCTTGGGGAAGGAGTACCATTCAACTCTGTGCAAGAGGAGGTATATCGTTCTTTAGGAGAGCGCTATCACGTGCCTCGACTACCCTACAGGCTATTCTATTCCTTTCTCTATTTATTTGATTTTGTAAATTTGATCGATGAATATTATTTAGATTTATTATTCCATCAGAAAATTCCTATTGCATATGTTTTTTCCAACAAACCTCACCCAGAGGAAAGCAAGAAGCCAATCAAAAACACCACAAGAAACATGAAAGCCTCAAAACAGCCCTAACAGCCTAACACCAAAAAAACCACGAACCAAAAGAAAACAACCCTAAATCCGAACAACAAACTGAAAGATATCGAACCAACAATTAAAACCGCCAATCTATGGAATTAAAATTTCAAAGAGAGAGAGGCACCATCCTCGAAGTCCTCTTCATCCTCCAAACCTGTGTCTTCCTCCAAATTGTCAAGAGCACCGATTCTTTCCGCTAAATTGGCCCTCCCCCATTTCAACATATTTCTTTAAATTAAAACTTCTCCCCCCTCCAAATTTAATGCCCAAAGTGGTATCTAAATCCATGGCCTTTCGAGCTCTCGTAAAAATGATGGAATTCCGGTTTCGAATGTCATCGGAGGATAAAGAACAAGAGGGGACTTTCTTATTTCTAGGATTCAATTTTTCGACCATGACCCCAAGCTCTGCAAGATGCTTCTTTTTACTAATCTTCCTCTTCGATCTTCTTATCTTACCCTCTGTTCCATTTTCTAAATAGCATCAAGGGATGACTTATAGTCCGAGACAAAAAAAAAAAAAAAAAAGGGGTAAATTACACTAAGTTAGTTTAAATGTGCATAATCTTGTTAATCTGGAATTCAGAATGAAAAGTTATAAGATTAGATCAAGCAATTACATTCAGGGGCGGAGTCAGGATCTTGACAGTTGGGTCAATTAGTTACAAGTTACAACATAGTACAATTTTTTCCCCCAACTTTGTAATAAAAAAATGTACACAGAAATGTTAAACAAAATTAAAAGGAGTTAAGTACATATCTATGCATAACATATACCTCAATTTACACGTTACCGAACTATATACACTGAAAATACCAACGGAAAACATTTAAGTAGAAATCTATTCATAACATATCACTGTGTTAAAAATTTCATTGTGCACTTAACTAGGAGTATATATTTTCAATTTCTCTTCTTTTCTCTCTGAAATCAAATAAGGGGTGGAATTTTTTTAAAACTTTCCTTTCTTTTCATTTCTTTTCCATAATTTCGAAATAAACCACAAGATTAGTGTATGCCAAGACAATGCACAAGTTAAAAGAGTAACTAAAAAGTCATAGAATCGAAACAGTATTGATGGGCATTAGTTCTACTGTGTTCTCTTTACATCTCAAAAAGAATTTTTCAAAAAATTTCTTCTAAATTTCTCTTACTTTCAACATTTTTCTTTCTATCTCTCTCCATTTATTACCCTTACTATTTTTTTAAAAAAAATTCAAAACCCAATCCAAACATAGCATTCAATTTTCGTTAGAGAGAGCAAACCTGAGTTGCAAAGGGCAATGAAGAGTAATTTTTGCCAAACCTTTGGGCAAGAACATTGGAGCTTAACATACTTGGGGCAAGTTTCTCAAATTTCCAAAAATATATTACACTTGTCCAATGGGTAATTGCCAAGTCGAGTGACCCTATTTGACCCTATATACCTCTGTCCATGATTACATGTATTTTTATTGAGCTGATCTCTAAAAAAAATATTTTAATAAAATTTAATAAATGGATCAGAGCATTTGGGTGGGATTCAAAAGTGGGCCCACAAAAAATTTGTGCAAAATTATCTGTGTAAATAGCACGTTTGATATCAAATACGCATACTTCACACAACGCTGTTTCTTTTTTCCTTACTGTTTTTTCACAAATTTAGGGAAAATCCACTTATAACTTCTCTTCGCTCTCTCGTCTCCTCTTCCTCTAGCATTCTTTGTTAGCAGTAGTTGAACATTTTCTTCTTCTTACTCTAGCGTTCTTTATTAATTGAATGTTTTTTTTTTCCAAAAAATCTATAGTAACCCTTGGAAAATTAGATCTAAAAATATAAACCACAAATATTTTCTGATTATGGTATCGATAAGTGAATGTAATAAACTTTCTTCTTTGATACTCTCTCCGTCCCTTTTTTATAGTCCGGTATTCCAATTTGGATTGTTCCGTAATAAGTGTTCATTTTGTAAAGTTAGTGGGTAAAGTTGGTATATTGTCTATTTTGTCCCTAAAAGTAGATTCCATTTTGAAAAGTTAGTGAGTAAAAGTGTAATGATGATGGGTAAGTAGAGAAAGTGAGGAAAAAATTGATGTGAAAGGTATAATGATGATGTTTTTTTAATAAATTGGAATTACGAAGAAGGACACTTAAAAAGGAACGGATGTAGTATTACACTACTACATGAATTTTTGCATGGGAGAGTAAGAACAAGAGAAGTTCAAAGAATATGCACCATCCAACTTCCAATTACTCTAAAGCATAAGTAATGACGATTGGTTTAATGTATATGCTAGGGGTACATCACTTTGTCACACTCCAACCAACCACCTGTATGTGAGAGAGGTGTGCTTAGCGTGTAACAAATTGATGTGTCACTAACATTTTGACATATTTAAATGGACGGGAATCGTTAATTTTATGCCATATGACCTAATTTATATTTGGTGCTAATCTGTAGATATTGATTGATTTTGCAATTCTATAATCGATTAGACATCACAATCAATTATGTAATCAATGTTCTGTTAATGTTTAATTCTGTAATTTATTAACATTATAATCGATTTTGTAATTGAATCGAGTACGATTGGAAAATAATGTGAAATCGATTACTCATCAATCGATTTGCTAATTGATGGGTCTCGGTAAGTCCACTAGTCGATTGCAAAGTAAGTTAGAAACAACATTCCAATAGTTTCGAAATCAATTATTCTGGATAACACAAATAATTGATTACATGAAAGATTATATTTTGATGTGGTTTCAATTGTGTAATTGATTGGTATCGATAAAACTTGTAATCGATTTTCTTATCAAATTAGAGCATTAGTTATTTATTATTCGGATTCGAGCACCAACTTAAAAGGCACTAATAGTGTAACACCCCGACTTTTAAAAAATAATAATAAATAAATAAATAAGGCGATAAAATATATATATTCAATGCTAATAATAAGCAATATAACATTTAGTGGTTGCTTGCCGTTAGAATTTAGAAAGTATACTAGTTGTGACGTAACATTTAAAAAAAAAAATTATTAGAGTATTTTTCTGCTTATATGTCAATTTTTATTATGCTTTGATGATATCGTCCCACCATGATAAGATCATTGCAGCATGAGAATAAGGCACGAATTTCTACGAGGTGAAAAACCGTGGGTTTCAAATAGGATAATCCAGAAAAGAATCGGCATCGTATTATATAGGACGAATTGAATAGGAATCCCTAAATTTTAGAAGATACATTTAGATTCTATTAGATTTTATTAGAGAACCCTAGATCATTCTAGATATTCTTTAGATATGATTAAGCCTCCTATAAATAGGCTTTTTCCCAACCCTCCATGTTCAACACACCACCAATGGAGAGAGAGAGAGAGAGAGAGAGAGAGGAAAAACAGGGGAAGGGGGCTGATTTGCAAAAGGTAAGTATTCTTTTTTTTTTTTTTCCCCTTACTGCCGAACACAGGCACCCACTTGCGCTTGTGTTTTCCAAATTAATTCACACTAGTTCACACAATCAGGAAGTAATAGATGGACCCATGGTATTACTCAAGTCAAATTATTCGGAATCAAATCAGTTTATAGGCTACAAAAATTGATCATACATGATTCATCCCTTAAAATAGTAACTGGGTTTGTTCGAGTGCTGAAAGCAAACCGAGCTTCTCGCACGACTTGTGGCTCGCCTTTACTCGTTATGTAGCCGGATCGAACTCATGCTCAAATCTTGGGCTTGGGTTGTGATACCCCGTTAGAATACCATATAAGGTAGTAAAAGAGGGAATCAAAGAAAAAGGAATATATATATATATATATATATATATATATATATATATATCTATTTAATAAAACACAACGGTGTGGGCCTCCACACAAGACAAGTTTATTCAAGGGTTGAGATTGATTTGATCTAAGGGCTAATGTGTGCTCTTCAACTCCCTTTGGAAAACACCCACACTCTTACAAATATATTACATAAATGCCATCAAAGGGTGGATAGTGCCGTAGGCACGGGCAAGTACTAGTATATATATAAAAGTCTACGGTCACTAAGCAAATTGATATCACTAAAATCGGGATTGGTTTCTTTGCCCAATTTCTAAATTGGTACTAAGAGAGCCTTGCAAAATATACATATTCACACACTCCATTTTACGGATCTCACACGCACACACGTTATTATTTTGACTAGCTCTGTTAAAATAAAATTAGTCGAAGAGAATCACGGAACACGGGCGTACGCATGCTAGAGTTATTTTTTCCACAAACATATACCAAGCATGGAACCCTCCTTCATTGCCACCACGTGGGCCACCACGTGGACACAATATGAAATATTAGTTTTTAAAATTGATGAATTAGTACCAGGAACCATAAACAAAAGAAAGTTTTTTGTATGGACACACTCCTCATGCCACATAGGAATCAACACAATTTATGATGAAGTCCTCAGTTAATAATTCAACTACAATTTTAATTATTTCTAATTGTTAATGTGTTGTTCTAGGACCCATTACGACCTCGTTAGATAGATTTTACGGTAAAATTTTGAAGGCAGAAAGGTGAGTTCTGAATTATCCCTGTTACATGAATTTTCGTAAAATTATATTTTTGACTTACAAAGGTATGGTTATTTAACATTTGAATTATATTTGAATTATTTTGTAGCAAATATACCATGGAGTTATAATGTTTTGAACAATTTATGAAAAAGTATTATCGATACATCCGAATGTCCGGTGGTAATCGTTGGATGGTATCATATTATTATGTTATGATATGTTATGGTATACACAGAATTGTTTTGGTTACACCTCAAGCCATAAAAAGCTGAAGTTATGGTATTGGTTACAGTTCAAGCCATGAAAAACTGAAGTTATAATTCCTGCTTTTCTCTGGTAAAAAAGGATTTTAAAAATTCCATGGTAGGTAATGTAACTCCGATAATTCATAATCTTACACGAGCAGTGGCTTATGTTTGTTGAAATCTTTCTTTTCAGGTAATCAGAAATAGTAGAAGGACGGGCCGAGTAACTATAAACGGAAAAAATGTAGCTCATGTCTCCTTTATTAAAAAGAAAATCTAGTGACTTTTATTTTCAAAGATCGCTTCCACAAATGTTAAGTCTATTTATATTTGTAAAAAGAAAAAGAGAGTGATAGAGGCCTTTGGTGAGACAGACTCACTGGACGGTCACGATATTCAAATCTGCTGGTTTTGGGTCGTGACAAATAGTACGTCTTCTGACCCAAAAAATAAATATCAAGCCCTAAATATTATTTTCTCTTACAGATAACCTAAAATGTATTGGTAAACTTATCTCGTGACCATCACTCTCTTGCCCACCCATTAATTTTATTAGTGTTCCGTACTTAATTAATACAGATGACCGACTTCGCTACCATGTGCAGTGATAATCCCAAAACTGTTTTTGTTAGTGCGAAAACTTCAGTGCATAAAAGTCTTGTACACTCTTGTATACTGCACATGGTACAAACCTTTTGTGCACTAGAGTTTTGATACTAAGAAAAATAGTTTTGCCATTATAATTTCCCTTCCTTTTAAGTGGATTATTTATGTGAAAGTTCACTATGCAATTAAAAATATTGTAACAAATATTAAACATCATATTATTTTTAGGAAAAATTCAAATGAAACAAATTGGCCAAACTCCAAACATATGAAACACTTTAAAGATTCTATAAATAAAACACACAAAAGGAACTCCACCCCTTTGAGCTTGCTTCAACACGGACACAACAGCAACTCTCTCTCTCTTGAGAGCAGACTCGCCCAAACTCATCTTCAACGTATGCTGAGTCTTCCTCGTCTTCTCCTCCTCTATTTAATTGAGGAGGTCCTTCAAGGCATCGTCTGCAACTTCTTATCTAGGTAGTGGTGGTCAATTGCTCCGTCGAAAGTGTGGCGCCATTGCCATATGAGTTTTCCAAGTACTTCAAAAGGGCGGTTAGTGCCACTGAACAGGAATCCTGCGCGTCCTTGAGACCAGTTTTGAGATCCTTGATTGCAGACTCCCTCAGTTTCACATTCGCGTACAGTTCTTTCAAATCGGGAATCGAGAGAGCGGCGGCGGTGTCTCCTGCGGTGTTGGTGTTATTGATCATGATGTGTGTTTCTGAGAGAGAGAGAGGGATGATGCGTGATTCATGACCAATAACACCAACATCGCTGCAGAAACTGCCGCCACTCTCTCGATTCCTGATTTGAAAGAATTGTATGCGAATGTGAAACTGAGGGAGTCTGCAATTAAGGATCTCAAGACTGGTCTCAGAGACGCGCAGTAACTGCCCTTTCGAAGTACCTGGAAAACTCATATGGCAATGGCGCCACACTTTCGATGGAGCAATTGACCACCACTGCTATGCGAACGAGGGATCTCTACCTCGATAAGAAAGTTGCAGACGATGCCTTGAAGGACCTCCTTGATCAATAGAGGAGGAGAAGACGAAGAAGACTCAGGATACGTTGAAGATGAGTTTGGGTGAGTTTGCTCTCAAACGAGTTGCTGTTGTGTCCGTGTCAAAGCGCTCAAAGAGGTGGAGTTCCTTTGGCAGAGAAAAATTAAATGTCGCCGGATCGAGCTAATGAGGGTTAACGATCCTGGGGAAGTTGGGGAAGTTGTAGCCATAAGCCAATTTTGCGGCAGTCATTACCTGGAGATCCGAAATGCTGAGGAGATCCAAGATGCTGAGTAGTGAGAGGCGCTAAAAGATTGTTAGTGGGAGGGGGCATAGATTGTTCTGGTAAATGAGTTTTGTGATTGTTACGTTATCTGTTTTAGTGGTTCATTTTGGGTAAATGAGCCAGTTCGTTTCGCTGTTTTGTTTTAAGTAGGGCCTTTGTGTTTGCCGTGCGTTGTTTGGTAGAGCGTCTGTGTTTTTCTGTATGGAAGAAGAAATAGAGTTTTATAGACGCTTCGTTTTAACCGCTGCTTGGAAAATTTGTATGGGCTTCTTTTGACCTGCTGTTTTTTGTTGATCTTGGATGCATTGTGATCTCATATGGATTTCTTTTGTTGTTTTGTTGATCTGGAGATAGAAACAAAAAAAACTTAGCCGGTTGGGTCTTCGATGAACAAGCCTTAGGTTTGTTCTTCCGTGTGTGCGTGAGCGTCGTCTGATGTCCACTGATTCAGTTGTAAGATCTTTGTGGGGTGGTTTGGGTGAGTTAATTCTTATTGTGTGAGCATAGATATGTGGAAGCAGGTGTAGGTAATAATTGTTACTTCCAAGCACACAATGTGTTTGGTTAAATGTCTCAATGAAGATGTCATTTTGTATTCTCAGGCATAGAGTCATATTTGTACGTCGTATAATGGTCGACCATTGAGGCTGTTCATGGGTGGAAGGAGATATTAAAGATCCAAAAGTTCAAGAGAATAGTAGTATCCTATGCTGGGTTTTTTTTCTTCAGTGCGACAACGAGCTATGCTCATAACAGCCATAGGTGGCGTGGACTGTTTTTCCAGAGCTGCTATATATCACTGATTTTGTATCACTGCTGTATTTTACCACATATGATGCAATATATGATTCAATTGAAGTTTCTTGAGTCTTATCATATATTTGGCACTCTAATTGAATCCTAATATCATTAGGTATTACTGTTTAGCAGACTCCACGATTTCTGTTGAGCTATTGTGTAATTGACAAGGAAATGGAGTTGCTTCATTTTTGTGTTTCTTGCTGTAAGATTTCCTCTTAGGAGTGTGGCTATTGTAGTAAATGGACCTGCCATAACAACTAGTTTAGTAAAGATATGATACTCTTTCAATTGAATCCTAATATCATTAGGTAGTATTGTTTACCAGACTCCACGATTTCTGTTGTGTTGACCCATCTTGCACAATGCACAGTAGAAGTATGTAGCTGGGTGTTGTAAAACACAATTTAGCCGTTCAACTTCTGCAGTCATTAAAAGGGGCCCTAGAACATATGCACTCTTCGGTGACAGTGAGTTAGCTTGGTTGGAGTGATATTTGGTTGATGCCTAAGGGATCCTTGTCGATTTGTTCTCTGATTACAACATATATGCTTTATAGGAGTATGTATTATTGTCTTATGTTCCCAATCCTGGCTTCTTCAAGTTTGAAATGTCTTGTGAGGATGAGATGCACAATTCTCGAGTTAAAAGGTTCTCTGATTTGCTTTTTAATTCTTAGTTATTCTCATAGTATATTGTTCCTAGATGAATACAGAACTTGGGTATGTTATGTCAACTAGACCCCATCTTGTGGTAGTATTTTTCTATGTAGATGTTTTAGCACCTAAATTCTATGTAGCATGAATACTTCGTTGGAGGTCATGTACCGGTGTGAGATACTTGAAGGATGCCGAGGCGAATACTTTGCCAGAGCCTGGAGGTCATATCCCGGTGTTGGATTACTTGATGGTACTGACACTCTTTGGACACTTGTCTGTCCCTCAAATCTGACTTGCTCTATATTTTCCTCAACTTTTTCCATTTGGAGTCTGGACACTCCGGGAAGATGTAGAACATTCTAAGATTCTCCGTGGACACTTGCCGGGGTCTTTTCTTTGTGTGCTTGACGATAGTAGATTCAATATGAAGGCATGTAAGTGATAAAAACATTTTCTTGCTGAAACACTTCACATTACGTGCTGGAAAAGGAGGAAAACAACTTGTATGGTCGTTTCATTTCTATTAGAGGTTTTCTCACTTTCTATTTGGGCAATAAAATGCAAATATATCTTCTTAAGCATGTCCCCAAGTTATCTGGCCTGCCCTCCAGTTTATGAAGATTTACATGATAAAGAGTTGCTATTGTCATGTGTCCGTTTCGGACCATCCGTGCCGGAGCTGCATGGCATGAAATATTTTAGGGGCAGATTGCTACTTTCTTTTTTAGTTGTCCATATGTGCGACATTTGAGGCAGCTCTAAGCTCAGCCATTGGACTAAAGATGTAGAAAATCGTCGCGAGGCTTCTGCGGTTAGAGATAAACATGTTCATTTGTCACCCCCATCATGTTCTAGGTATAATCCATTTCTAGGTGACAGAATTAGAAGTTATTTTTCCCTTGATAAGTAAGTCATATAAGATCTTTATTTATCTTGAGTTTGTTTGAATGAGATCGTGTTTAGCTTTTGAGATGTGATGGAGGAACGATGATATGAAGATGGAGCCTGCAGATTGCAGCTTGATTTTTCTATTTGACCTGGTATATGTAGAGTATATTTATGGGTGTTTCATAGCAAGTCGGGGTGCCATGACACCTCCACCTCAATACTAGTACTCCCTCCGTTCCTAATCCATAGTCCATTTTTCCTTTTTTGGGTGTTCCAAAATAAGTGTCCACTTTCAAAAGTAAACACAAAAAGAGATCCAACTTTCCATTTTTGCCCTTCTTTAATTGTTGATTATGGTTTTCTTTTATTGTTTATTCAACTTTTTTGAATTTTGAATTCCTTTTACCTGCCGAGTTGTACTTATACCACTTCTTGAAAACAATACCTCTGATTTGCCGCCTAAATTTTCAGCATTTGGGAGTGTTTTTTTTGCTGTACTAGGAAACCGTACCAATGTACCAAAGTTATTCTATGAAGGGTAAAATTGTAAAGGTAAAATTTTGAACACTTGTTCGGTTGCCTTTTCATTTTCATTTTAGTTTTGGAAACCAATCATTACCCTACTTCTTTCCCCAATCATTACCCTATTTTTTCAATTATTTCTTTCTCATCTCTCCCTATCTCTCTCCAATCATTACCCTTATTTTCAATCATTACTCTATTTCTCTCTCTACCCACTACCAAAACTAAACTAAACTAAACTCCCAACCAAACACTACCGTAATAATTATGCTCCCTTAAAAAGTTGGATTTCTCAAGCGGGACTCACAAATTGGAACGGAGGGAGTATCCGCCCCGTCAGGGTGACACATTTTCTTGGACCAAAAATCCTGAGTATGACCAAGTAAGAATGTCTTGCTCTCTATTCTCACGCTCAATTGTAGCTCCCACGAGTTCTGAGTAGTTTGAGATGTTTTCGATGCGCGCTTCGAGTTTATTTAAATATAAATGCTAATATATATACTGCTAATAAGATTCTTATGAGTACATTATTTGAAACTTTCGGACTATTTATGAAATCTTGTGTGGGAAGTGCCGCAAATTCGCATTTTCTTGATTCAACATTAGTGGATTCAATAAATAGAACAATACATAGGCCTTTGTGGTAAGAGAAGTAAAATGCTTGAGACACATGTTCGGAAAACAGATATCGACACAGATGTAATTGAAGCTGCCCGACACTTGTGGGTCTCATGTAGGTATTGTAGACCTCACATGTATTGGACCTCTCCGGATACATTTGCATCTGGATTCCCATGGTACAACTTGTGAGAAAAACTTCTTTAAGCCAAATAAAAACATAGCAAAGGGATAATATGAGTCGAAGATATGTTACTCCCTCTGTCCCAATTTAAGTGTCTCCTATAGTTTTGCGTGTCATTTTCAACTGCTTATATCTCTCAATGTATATTGCTAAAAATATGCAATATGGATCTTGTTTGATAGATCTTAATTATTTCTATAAGACGATGATTTTAAAAATATAAAAAATAATATATGTTGAGAGATAAGTCATTGAAAATGGCACACAAAATCATAGAGAACACTTAAATTGGGATGAAGGAAGTGTTAATCAGGAAGAGCCCCTTCTGTCCATGGGTTAATTACATCTAGCACTTGCAATCAATATAAAACCAAAAAGAAACTCCGAGGCTGCGTTTTGGATCATGGAATGTTGGGGGAATTTATGGGTGGGAAATGGGAATGGCAAAGGTGATGAGATAATGAAACTGTAGAAGCCAAATTGGGTAAATTTCACTGACCTCTCTTGAGGTTTCTAAAATGTCACTTCCTTCCCTTACTTTTACTGACATTATTAGATTCCCCCCTTCTGTTATCTCACCGTTTGGAAATCTAACAGAACTGGTGATGTCACCATAATAATTTGACCAAGTACCGAAATTACCCTCAACTATAAAATGCTCATATTTCCCAGCCGAAACCCAATATACTTCCTTGAACTACATGCCATCTGCATTCAAATCCATAACCCACAATCACTGGCACCACCAATAAGCACCATCACACCGCCCCTTTGTCTTTAATGTTCTTATGAAATACCATACCTCACGCCCTCACCATAATTGCTCTTAACAAAGCCTCAGATTGCTGACTTTGAATCCGTCTCCTTGTTAAGTACAAATGCGCCATATCCTCATAACATCAAACGAACACTTGTCAAGATTAAACATAATAAAAAGTTATAAAAGCAAACCATCGACAACTATTAACAAACATGAAGAGGTATCCGGTATAAGAGCTTCCAAACATTATTAGCATTACTTCATTAATTTCAACTTTTGTAAAAAAGCCCTTGGCCATTATTTTGATAAGACCACACCTCAGTTAGAAGAGCGAGACTTCAGCTACGCCTCATTATCTCAAGAAAAAATTGGTATTTCCTATCCAGCCTCAAGTATGTCTCCTCTCAAAAGAGAGCCTTCCATCCATTCACAACAGATGATTGAGGTCTATTTTGGAGGACACACGGTGACAAGTACAAGGCAGCCTCCAATCTTCTAGCCAAAATCGATCACACAGTGATAAGTACAAGACGGCCTCCAATCTTCTAGCCAAAATCGATCAGTGTCTCCCTTCACCTTGAGAATAGGCATACCAAGGGTGAACCTGATGCATATAACCAAGCTAATAATCAACTGCCACACAAACTTTAAGCTAAAAAGAATGCAGACCTGGCATGGTACATACACTCATCCTTCCACATGCTTCATTGAAGCCTACATCTAAAAAGATGAAACTCTCCCCTAAACGCACAAATAAATGAGAGGGCAGTCAATGAGATTGTTAAGAATGTATTTGGTGTACTCCGCGCGCGCGCGCACACACACAGATACAACATACTCTAATAAACAATTCAAATAAGTCAGACAATTGTATCACATGTCATCAACAGCTGCTTTTTGATGCAAAATTGACAAATTGACCTGCTGGAAGCACATCTAATGGGCAATTCTAATAGGGAGATGACAAACATTCTTCAACACCATCTCTGGACAAACATGTCATCCATGTTTACACCACCAATGGCAACAACCACCAAGTAGCTTGGAACTTCCCTTTGGTCCTTTGGATAAAAGAAAGTTGAACTTTATGTATTCTATGAGTCCATTAGCTTTTTAACTATTAACCAAGTGAACCATACTGTTGTGAACTGTGGTTGAATAAGGTCAGACATGCAAGATACTAGAGCATAAAATGGTGCTTTTATGTAACATAAATAATTATACATGGGTAACTGAATTTCAACTAACACGTAAACGAAGCAAAATAAACCAAAGCTTGTAAAGTGTAGAGTAAATTAGACACATCAAACACACACCATCATCTAAACAAGCAGTCAAAATTTAACGAAACACTTCTTGGACAAAATGTACTTTAAATTTTGAAAATCATTTTAGTCAGCCTCAAATCATCAAACTCTGTCCTTGGACAAAATGTACTTTAAATTTTGAAAATCATTTTAGTCAGCCTCAAATCATCAAACTCTGTCCTAGTTCTCCCAACTTTCTGCAATTCAAAAATTTATAGTGAGGCCACATTCCAACTTAGCAGACAAATACCTTCCCAAGCATGCCTTCTATGATTATCATATCTGTGATGCAAATGACCAAGAGGATGCCAGTTATGCCACCAAAGAAAAACATCACGCCCATTCCCAACCACATATTTAATCCAAGGTTGCACTCTTGGTCTTAGTCACAGAATCCTTCTAACAGTCCAAGTGGCAGAGCTAGGGATATTGGAACTAGTATGAGTGTCTCGAGTTTTGCAACCACGCTTTTATGAAAACATGTTTAGCAATCACACCCTCTACATGATATTAAGCATAAATCATATGTCGTTAGCAATAATCTGATTAATTTACCTTTTCATTATTTGCATGCTATGCATCAATACTTTCCTTGAACGCAGATATTTTCCTGTACACTTTAACTTACCAGCAATTATTTTTTGGATGAACAAAGAAGTCATGGTGGTATGATACATCATACTGTGAGCTCATCCCTTAGAAGAGGAATACACAGCACCTGTACTTGACTTCTGTACATAAACAAGAAGCTATGTCAAGTTAAACACTCTTTTGGAAAAGTTCACATTGTGATGTTCAAGAACCCAGCTTACAAAAGGACTACTTATCTAGCATATACAATTACTACTAGAAAATGAAAAATATTCAAGGAGGCGGCGTGGCCATTACAGTTTGCCAATACTAAAGGAACCAAGAAGATTCTTGGTCCAACTGATAAGGGGAACCAAACTTCAAAATGAAGTTCTGGCATCTTAACAAACGAAGGTTTGCCAGATATGGAAATAAGCTAGAATACCAGGTCAGTGTGCAAGACAGAAACTACATTAAAACCAACACGCAGTCTCCGATTAAAGGAACTCGGCATCCGATTTAAACAGATACACTACGAGCCGCTTTGCGATCAGTCTCCTCCTTCCAAATTTCGAACTTATGCTGATATTTTTTTGCTTCCTCCAACTTAATCTGATCCTGGAGTGCCTTCAATTTCTCATTGGCTTCTTTATCCTTAAGGTACAGAAATTGAATTCGCTTAGAAATTGCGACGTTCTCCTCAAATGTAAATGTCGCACTGCTTCCGAAGGAGTGATCCATGAACTGATAAAGAGCCACTCTTGCAGCGGGGCATTTTTTCCGAGCACCCCTGAGCTCCGACCTCAAGTGTTTGAGAGCAAGTTCTCTCGTGGCTAGCATTCCTACCAACTTGATAAAATTCAAACTGGTGGTGAATTTCCACAAATCCCTCCATCTATGTGAAAGCACACTGCTTCTTCCTGCTTCTCTAAGTTCCAGGAGAGATAAAATGTGGGCAAGAATCTCATCCGGTAGCTGGCTTATTCGATCCACCAAATGCTTATCATCCCTCTACCGACAATCAAATCAATCGCAAAAATAGGGTTCATTAGTTCCAAAGAAATAAATGAAAAAATTGTAAGTCCCCTATTTTCAGCATAACCCACCAAACAGACCTCAATGCATATCAAACATTTTGTTATTCTCCCAATTTAATTATCTGATACCAGCGTGATAAAAAATTTAATACCTTATACCAGCGTGCTTGGGGATTGTTAAATGTGAAATAAAAGTCCACTAAACAGAGTTCACCTGATGGTTATGGTGGGCAGAGGATCGCCGCGCCCGTTTCCCCATGTGAGAGTGATGTGGTGCTGCAGCAAAGACTGATAATCAACATACTTATTAATATTTATTAAGAACCAGTTGATATGCAAAAAAGAGAGGGGTGCTTGTTTGTGACAAGTGGAATCTCTCAAGCTTAAAAGACAACAATTGTTTACGTAGTAGTAACTGACAGCGCAAAAACACATTTTGTTGCACTAACAAAATTTAAATCTTTGACATTTTCTCTCTCAAGAAAAGAAATTAAAAACCACCACCACTAGAATTTTTTTTTTAATCGATAGAAAGAGATCATTTATACATCATATGAAGCCAGAGTAGAAAAAAATTCTCAATCACGAAGAAGGAGTATTTATATCTTTACTGTAAACATCAAAGGAAGGAAAACATTTTCCTTCGGAAGAATTTTCAAGTGCAGTCTTTCGTCAAAAATCTCAATCACAGAGAAGAAAGCCAGGGGTTGTTCAGGGCTACACCGTTTGAGAGAGAGAGAGAGAGAGAGAGAGAGAGAGAGAGAGAGAGAGAGAGAGAGGAACCTGTTGGTTGTGTTGTCGTCGCTCACCAGCTTGCGATGAGGTTTGCTCGATTTGGGGCTGTACGAGGATGATTCCGATAAAGCGATAAGTACCAATTTAGGGCTATGGCCTACGGGGGTACCGACGGGAGAGAACTCAACCGATTAATTCCAGAATCTAAAATATAACTCTCTTTTTTAGATTTCATAATTTCCAGAAATTCTTAAAAAAAATTCAAAAACAAAAAAGTAAAAATATGTTACGTTTTGTATATTAGTTTTCAAAAAAGTGAAAATAGAAACCAAAAACTGAAAATAAAAGGGTTGTCAAACACCTCCTAAGTATTTAAAAAAAAAAGATAATTTCAAACTCAAAAATAATATGTTTATGCAAATAATTTTTTTAGCAATTAGGTCTTATTTGACAGATTTCATTGAAGTCTTTTGAACGGTGCAAAAAAAAAAATCAAAAAAATAGTATTATTCATTTACATTATTTTTAAATGTGAAATAGACTGTTTGTTTTTTAAAAAGGTTTGTGGAATGAGATTAGTCTATGAAGAATTTTTTCAGGCGGGTGGGTTCCATGTAGTACCCACTCGGCACATCCAGGTCATCCATTGCGATTTTGGACGGCTTGGATTTGGAGAGAAAATGGTGGAGTGATAGGAGAGAGAGAGTTTCAATCTGGGCCATCCAAAAGTGCATTGGACGGCCCAGGTATGCCGAACGGACCATGTGGGATATACCCACCCCGCATCAAAAAATTATATATATCCCCACGAAAATTTGGCAGCCAGTGGGGCTGCCCTCCCTTGTCCCTACGTCCCTCCGCCTATTCCTTTTGCATCATGGTTTGACGAATGCGCAGCCTATATTTTTCATGGTCTGTTTTTTTTGTAATCGGCATTTTTTATTGTATGATTTATCCCTATCTGAATCAAAATCATCTATTGTTCCACTGAAAATTCTCCGAGGACATACAAGTTCCAATGGAAGAGATTAGTGCCTTGATTTTCCATCTTGTTCTTCTTGATGCGGGGTGAAAGGGAAGCAGTGATTTCCCTGGTGAATATACTGAAATATCTCAATACTGATGGTAACACACTTTCCAGGGTATGGATCCTGGAATTAAGGAGAAAGACCAAAAAGCGCATTGCAATATTAGATGGCCAAGCACAGATGTTGGTTCAGAAATGTGCATCCATTCCAGAGAGTGTGTTCAGCTCAAGGGCAGTCTCCGCGTCTGCTATGGATTGTACCAAAACCCCTGTGCCCGGCCTTTGATCATATAAAGCTGCCGGCCCGAAGCCCGCCCTATGACCCACAACAAAAATGAGACTTGCGACGAGACCTGTTCCACCCCAACTATTTCGAGAAAGTTTTCCATTAAACGAGCCTCGATCCCCATCTTGGCGGTCCTAACCGAGCTTGGACAGGAGCCACAGCTCCTTGTAGCTTCAAGCTGACAACATTGCCATTAATGTCTTGTATTACCACATTACCACCATCAGCTATGAGATATGGTCAGAATTTATCCAACACAACCTAACACTTCCTGCAGTTAAGGGCAACTCCACAGCAGAATTTGGGGTACCAACTGCCTTAACAGTAAACAACAGCAAGATAGCAAAAAATAGTGAACTAGGAGATTTCAAGAAAAGTACCAATTAATCTCGGTACCAAAAAAAAAAGAAGAAGTAAAGATCCGAAAACACATTTGTAAAATTTTACAAATAAATAGTAAAAGATTGTTCTACTGTCTAAGTCATGAACAAAAACAGATTAATACTAATTGCAATTTTTTGGTACGTCGGTGAAAAACAAAGAAACTTGGATACGTAGAAAGGCATAGAAGGGACTGCAACCCAAGTGAAATAGGACACGGCCTATGGGAGGCTTACAAAGACCGGAATGAAGTGGGGATACAAAAACAAAGGCTTGATGATCGATTTTATCAAAAGAATTGTATCTCAAACACGACTGTTGGGATGAGTTGTTTAAGGAAACTCAGTTACACCAGACTTCTTATACTTCCTTGACTAGTTTTTCTTCCAATGTCACCATGATTCCAATATGAGAGTCTTACCGTGAAAGTTATGGCTTCATAAAAAATGGCGTATAAGGATAAACTTAGTTATTCAAAAAGAGTACATTATCAGCAATATTATTGCCTTAGTTGATAGTGGCACAGATATGAATTGTATCTAGGAAGGTTTAATTCCAACCCAACGTTTTGAGAAAACTTCTCAAAGTCTTACTAATGCTAGTGGTTCCAAAATGATAATCAAGGCAATAATGGACCTACTCTGGGTGACTATTGGGATAGTATAACAGAAATCCTTGCTGGACAGCTGTCCTCCAGAAAAGAAAAGGGGAAAAATCAATGATCGAATAAAGCCAAATCAACTTTCGGTGGCCAACCACTCCAATCAACCATCTCAATTATGGACGTACTGCTCACACTCAATTATTAGATGAAATATCAGACTCATGTGACGATGGGGCCCCTAGCGTACCCGGCATATCTTTATTTCACCATGATTCCGTGACTAGTTTTTCTTCCAATGTCACCATGATTCCAATGTGAGAGCCTTACCATGAAAGTTATGGCTTCATAAGAATCATAAAAATGTATATCAGCCAACTAAATTTAAACTATCTCCATATACTAACTAATTAATAGACAAGTTTTCAAGGTTTCCTCATCTCTCACACACACACACACAAAAAGCGACAAATAGAGATTTGGCACAGCTTTATCTTATGGATGGCAATTCAAAAGAAGCTGAGAACTAAAGATAAGCACAGTAAAAATGGAAAGTTATTCCATCTTCATTAGCTGTTTGCTCCTTCTGCCATCAAGAAACAAAATATATACCTGATCACAACGTCTTCATCAGGCACATTTGGCGGCAGGTTCGTCATATATATAGTTGGCTTTTCTAAATCAAAATACAATTGGGATGCTGAATCTCGTGGCTCAATGGAAAATTTAGTGGTAAAAGATTTGGCAACGCAGTTAGAACGCTTGCTTGGGCTGCCGTGATATACTACATGTGGCAAGAAATGAACTATACATTTGTTCAACAAGGTAATCATCGACCTTTCTCTACTGTTCAAGACAAGATTTGATGTCCGTATTAGAAGCTCTCAATTTTTATTTGTAAAGAAAACTCCTCTTAACACCATGCTTTGTAGCCGTTGGCTAATCCCCTGGGATTTTGCCTCAGCTTAGCTGAGTTTTTGCCTGTCCAAAAACAAAATTGGAGTTTCGGATCCTATTTGGGATCAATACAAACCATTTTATTGGGACCGTGGGACCGGAAGTGGCAATCTCAGTCACACAAGCATGAGCGTGAAAGCATCTATCGAAAACATCCCACATTGTTAAAATTTCCAAACTAATAAAGTTCATGAGAGTCAATGATACTCGTGATCGATGAATTATGTGACGGGTAACTGCCGCCCCAAACTCTAGAAAAGAGCATATTAATCGACGTTTGGAGACAATAGGTGTGAATTTATTCCTATGAAAATAGATTTCGCCACACTTGATCAAACTCACTTGATTAGTATTAGTAGTTATTAGTAACAGTTACTATGGAAAATTGCGGCCATAGGGTAAAATGTTGCGATGACTCATAGAGCAGCGGTGGAAAAGTTTTACCGGTGGCGCCGCAAGGTTTCAAAGAATCGTGTGTAGTAAACACGCTTCTTTTTGTACTTTATCACTGTTTTTATCCTGTAAATATCGGGTAATTCGCCATCTCTCTCTCTCTCTCTCTCTCTCTCTCAAATGGCTCCGAAAAAGAAACAGCAGCAGCAGAAGCAGAAACCATCTTCTTCATCCTCCTCGTCCAAAGCCAAATCTCAATCTTCTTCGACCGGTCCGAAACTCCAGATAACGGCCGAGAACGAGAACCGCCTCCGCCGTCTCTTGATCAACTCTGGCCGGTCCCCGGTCCCTCCTCCGGCCGAACCGTCCGTTTCCAAAGCGCAGAAGGCCAAGAAGCTTCGGTCCGTCTACGAGAAGCTCTCTTGCGAAGGCTTCTCCGATGATCAAATCGAACGCGCTCTCTCCGCTCTCAAGGTGGCATTTAATTATTTATTTATTTGTCTCAGAATATTCATTCTCTGTTTGGTTTACGAGGAAACGTAGGAAATTATTCGGGATTAAGAAAAGCTTGAACTCTTTACTTAAGGCATGTGCCTTGATTCGATTGCTATGCTATTGTTCTTCTTCAATTTGGTTTTGTTTTCTTTTTGATATTATTACCATCATATTGGGAAATGGCCAATGGCAGCCTTTAATGTTCAAAACGTGCATTGTAGTTTGAAAATGTCAATGAAGTATGCGGAAGTGTATTAAAATGTGTGAAAAGTAGAGGTGCACTCAAACTGGCCTGAACATCTGGTTATCAAAGAAATGTGCATAAAGTGTATTTAGTTAAGAAACTTGGCATTATTCGACAGTCAAAAGGGCAGTTCTTAGCAAATCGGTCTAGGCTGCCTAGTGCCGATCCTAGACCACTCTGGGCAGGGGTTCAATGCCTCGATAAAAATCGGCCTAGGTGCCGACTTGTCGGCCGCCTAGGGAGCTGGTTGGCCAACTAATCAACCTCTATGTGCTCCTCTTCCGCTCGACTAGCACCTAGTGACTTTTAGAGCACTGGTTCTTAGCATCACTGTTTAGTGTTTACTATCTTTACTTTTTTTTTTTTTGGGTGAATAAGCAATGTGAACTGTGCAAAAATATGTTTTATGGTCTTCGTTTAACTAAATGCTACTACTATGTTTATGCAATATCTGTTTTGTATAGTATTTCAGTGTGTGCTAGAATTTTTAGTTTTATAAGTTGATAACCTGTCTTTGTTGTTTTTTCTAATCTTCATTTTCATTGGATATGTACATTCCACTTGAACAAAGAATATGTACCTTACGTTTTGTCTGAAATATTCAGTCTCTGTTTCATTTCTGAAACAATGTAGAAAAATATGCGAGGATGAAAAGAACTTGAATTCCGTTGCACTCCAGTCGAATTCAGCCACGTGCTTCAATTGCTATATGCTATTGTTCTTTTTCAATTTAATTTTATACTTCCTGCATTATATAATCAATATCATATTGGAAAACGGCCACTGCGGCAGTTCTTAAGGTTCAAAATGTGCAGTGTAGCATGAAAATGTGTAATACAATGTGCGAAATCATACTAAAATTTGTGAAAAGGGTATCAAATTTAAAAATTTGGCAATAAATGGGCAGTTGTTAGCATTGTTTTTCTGGGTGAAATAAGCAATGTGAACTGACCAAATAATGTCACTACATTCAACTAAATCCTGTACGTTTATGTATTATATTCGTAGCTTGCCACTGTCTGATATTTCAGTGTTTGTCAACATTTTTTTGTTTGATATGTTTCTAACATGTTGTTCTTTGTTTTCTAATCTTCAATGGATATGTACTGTGCACTTGAACCTCATGTTGGTTTCTTCTAATACCATGTTCGTGGTTGCTTTACTCCACAGTCCATACTTTTCTTTGGTTATTCTTTTTATTGGAAGGGCCCACTGTAACTTAGTTTGCTGATGCTATTTCTAAGATCGATGGTTTATTCTGTCTCTTCTAATTCTTACTCATTGTTGCTTTGTTGAATAATTTTGTCGGTGATTTTAAATATTACTGGAATCCTGTCGTAATCTTAGTATGCTGGCAGCTGGAATACTATTTTCACTATTGACTAGTCTGTTCTGTTTTTTTCTGCACAGGATGGTGCTAGTCTCGAGGCTGCACTTGATTGGCTATGCTTGAATTTGGCTGGGAATGAGCTTCCGCTGAAGTTTTCTACTGGGACTTCTCTCTATACAAATGAAGGTATTGTTAAGCAATAGGAGTAACATATTTAGTGTTTCTTAGAAATGTAGCGTACTGCATAACAATAGGTTCATACATATCAGTGTGGGACATGGAGAATTGTGCTTTAACATAAGTTCCTTACTATGGATCATGCTAGGAGGTGCTGTTGGGATCATATCAACTTCAAGAAAGGATTGGAGTCCTTCGGTGGATTCATCTGCCAAGATTGAGGAGGAAACACCTGAACTTAATGTTAGAATCAAGGGGCGTTCAGATGATAACACTCTGGATTCCTGCCAACCGTCTCAAGCAGATTGGATACGGAGATATCTGGAACATCAGGAAGAGGTAAACAAAATCCTTGGGCAACTTTTATCTCACTGCTTTTAGTTGTCAAAGTTAAGATAATATTAGTCAGTCCCTTCATCTGGATCTCCAAAAATAATCGAAATAAAGCTCAACACCTAAGGGTGCAAGATTGTTTGTGTATAGAACCATGATTTTAGTCAACCTAATTTTCATAGGTACTCACTCAAAGCACTTTAGCCTTGCTAGAAAATTCTTTTGACACCTCTTGCAATTCCTTGGTCACCAGCACTCTCTCTGGAAAAACGACTGTTTGTGCTTCACAAGCCAAGCCCATGCACCTACTGCCTATCTCCTAAACACCATATATCTAGGTTCTTGTACCTCTGGTCCTCTACCCTAGTTTTATTTTCATAAACTCATTTCTATTGGGTTGAGAATTCTAAGTTTTGCAATCTTGACAGAACTCATTAAATTTTTTTTTTTATAGAGGTAAAACTTTGATCTCTCACTCTCATCTACTTTATTGACACATCATAGCTCCCACCCTTAGTCTCGGAGTACATATGGTGTATGTGGTGTGTACTTTAACCTCGTATGTATGTGCATTGTACGATTCTTCTCTCCATGTTTTTTACTTGCCTCTGTTTGTTTGATAGGGTATTTCATATGATTTTACATTTTATTTTTGTTCTTTTCCCTTATGCTTTGGTGGCAAGCCTATGGTCCTTATGAATGACATTAGGGCACGCTTTCTCTATGCTTTACAGTCGTCGATAAGAGCACAGTAATTTGAAGTAGTCAGGGTTGCAATTTTAATCCTTAGGCACTTCATTACTCTTTCGGATTTTCTATGTACCAGTGCGGGAAGTGCCAAAAACTTTTGTTTTCTAATGCTTGAAATTTTTACTACTTTTTCGCCCACAGAGAGCTTGTAGTGAGCATGATTAACGCTTTGAATGAATGAGTTATAGTCATTTGTCGATTCCAGGATGAATCTGAAACTTGGGAAGCTGACTCAATTGGCAAGCATTTGGTTGAGGAGGTAATTTCTGTTTGTATTGTTTCTAGTACTAAGAAGATATTAGGTGTTTTCAGTTTGGTTGACTGGTTGAGGAGGTAACTCCTCTGTCTTTTTATCAGTTTAATCTTGTCCATTGTACACAGTAAGAAAAAATGTTGGGTTATATAACACGCGAGGCTAGATTATCAACAATCATGTATGCTCAAAACAAATGACTTGTTTCATTTGCTGGATAGGCAAGACACTGAACATATGCATAATGAATTCGGTTATGACTTTGTTTTGTGGGAAATGAAGTTCAAAGTACGCTCCAGGGGTCAACTTCCACTACAGCTTTGAAAAGGAAAAATAAAAAATTTGAAAACTGTTTCGAAATAAAGAGTTCTGAAGCCGAATCACCTTTCGAAGACTTAAACCTATCTTCTTGAATCATGAATATGGTCTCAGAACTCACAGTTCAAGGTTGTTCAATTGCTTTATGTTATTTACTTGTGAAAACTTGAATCGATTCCATTCAATTGGAGAGGGGTCAAATGCTTTCATAGAGGATAAGACACCCTTAAATATTCTAAAAAAGTGCATTGTAGTTGGCATCTTCTGGTTAGGAGTTTGTATGGATTCCTGTTTGGCGGTAAAATCATCAACCGAGTGGCGGATCGACAATTTTCCAATCCCTCGGCACACCACCTATCCTGAATTTGAGTAGTTGATTTTTTTGATGGCTTCAAATCAGTGGCTTGGAAATGCAAAATGGGAAAGAACACGTGACAACACTACAATTTTCCAATCCCTCGGCACACCACCTATGCACTGTTTTATCAATTCAAAATCCAAACAGAACTCTAAATTAACAAAAGTAATAGTTCTCAAGTATTTTTTTCTCGCGTTACCGCTGATAATATTATACTTATATTTGTTATTGATCCATGTTGGTATAGTAAATGATGAGGTATCCTTGTCTTTCAACACTTATGCCTCGTCTTCCTGCTTCATGTTGTCCTCTGGGGATTGTACTTTGCATAGGATTCCTCTTATATTGTTAGCCTGACCTAGTCACAGACTGCATAATTCTTCTCCAAAAAGGCTTATGCTGTTTTCTGAAGGAAAGCAGTTGAACAATGAGACATTGATTGTTCAATTTCATGTGTCATTTTCAACATTATCTCGGTTCCCCCTATGGATAGGTTACAGAACCAAGGGATTCTTATGATTCTCTTGTCAGAGAATACCACAGTGCAAGGATAGAAGCTATAAATGCCAAAGAAAGAGGTGACAAGAAAGGCCACCAAGAAGCAGGCCAAATTATTCGCAAACTCAAGCAAGAGATGTCTGCCATAGGTTGATCTAAATTCGAGTGATTGTTTCCAGGTTTGGCTTCATATATTTCTTCATATGCTAAATGAATTTCTGAACAGGACTATGGGATGACATCTTGGCATCTGGGAATGAGAGTCCTTCCTTTTGGGCAGCTGACGATTCATCTTCTAGTTCCATGCCTTTGCAACAACCTGAGGCTGTTGCTTTGGGGAATGAAGAAGGCGATAAAGCGTCCATCCTACAAGCAGTTGAATCAAAAGTAAATGGAGAGGTTAGTGATGGTTCTGCTTCAATGGACCTTTCACATGAAGAAAACCTATTGAGTATTCCCGTCTGTGGTTTAGTTGAGGAACCTGTGGACGTAGAGCTTGGAAATTTCTTTTCAGAAGATTCCTCATCTGGTGATGTTTTACCTCCCCGGGATGTGAATCTACAAAAGAAACAGAAGATGTCTAGTGGGAAGAATTTAGAAAACCTTGAAGGCATCTGGAAGAAGGTAAAATGAGCAATGTATTGAGTTTGTTGTCATGAAGTGAAGATTTTGCCATTTTTTTGCCCTTCTTCTTTTATAAGGATCAAGTGTTGCTCATAAATACAATTGTTACATAGCTTGATATACATTGTTGAGCCAATTTCCTAACAACTCAAGCTTTTGGGACAACTGACAACTTAACACCAGTTTCATCAAATAGAACTGTTCCCACTTTTCATACACGTGTGTATATATTGTATAGCTATAGCAGGAGATAGTAATAATAGGAGGATTTGTATGCATCAAGAACAGATATGGAACTTTATTAAGCATCAAGTCTTGCATTTTCGCTCATATACAGGTATTTATGTGTATATGCGCATAGAGTCGATTATTAAAAGTTAAACCTTAAAAAAAAAGTATAACAAAAGTCATTTCGTTACGCTGGAATATGGGCTGCAGGAGATCGAATAGTGTATGTCGTGCAGTGCATAAGTATGTGTTCGGTGCCTCGCCCTTGTCTCCTTCACTGAGGTTCATTTTCTTGACTATATAAGATCTCTGGTTTAAATGATTACAGGGGGACCCACGAAGGATACCTAAAGCTGTTCTTCAACAGCTTTGTCAAAAATCAGGGTGGGTAGCACCAAAGTATGATAAAGTTCTTGGGAAAGAAAAGAATACTGGCTATGCTGTCAGCATACTGCGCAAAGCTAGTGGGAGGGGCAAGAGTAGACAAGCTGGAGGGCTAGTTACTCTTCAACTTCCTAGTCATGTTGAAACTTCAGAATCTCCTGAGGTACAGACTTTCTCCCGGACCTTCAGATTCTCTAGTAGATGTTATGTCTGGTACTATGGTGCTCACAGGGCATAAATTAGACAACAAGGTAATTACTCCTACAATTTATATGCTTGCAGTCCAAAATCTTATGCAATATTTACCTTTAGATGTGTGCACATTTGCTAGCTTCATTTCTTTCCATAACCGTGAGTTTCACTCTGGAGTTTTAGGCCCGGTTAATGCAGCTTTCTTCGAGAGAAGCCATTGCTTAGTGAGGCTCCTGTCTATTCAAGGTGATAGGATGCCTGTTTCCTGTGTGTAAGACCTAACCTTTAGATTATTTTTTAAACAAGCACCACGTATACTGACAAAAAGAAATCGCACTACTGATTTGATTGGTCTTTTTTTCTTCCTATTGCTTACAAAAAAAGTTAAACATCTAGGTATAGCCATTAGCAACAGTCAATGCTTGATTCATCCATCTTTTGTTTGCCGTGAACCCCTTTTTAGTTTGCTTCATAATGTGCTCTTTGAATGCACCTGGAGATGAATATAGAAAATAGAAATTTTGTAGAGAAAGACATTCAGGTTGTGGTACAGTTGGATTGGGTTGAGGTCTAAATCGTGAACAGTTTTTCTTGAAGAGCCTCTTGTTAGACACAAGCTCTCATATATAATGTCCTGGCTCTGGATTGTCATTTAAGCCCCATGAACTCGCTGTATTTAGTCTTATTTTTGGCTTGATGAAAAGGTGAATCTTTCAAAAATATATCCATGCTGGACTTTGATAAAAGAAACTGTCAATGCAAAATGTTGTACCATTTATGATTTGTTCCTTCCTCATTTATACCTGATATGTAATTAACAAATGTACTTTTTTCTTTCCATCCCACTCCATCTCTGTCCTTATGCTCTTCTAGAATCCTTTCATCAAAGAGTTGTTTTTGCTCAGTTTTCTTGTTTCTGTTTTGTGTTTAATGAAGTTTATCTTCTTAATGTAGTCTGTGGATTGATTTCATTGTGATCCGCATGAGTTGAATTTTTCTTTTAGAATCTCACCTTTTTACGTATTTGCTCTCAGGATGCACAGAACAGAGTTGCGGCATTTGCTCTATATCGCTTGTTTCAGGATCTTCCTGTTCACCTGCTTATTACAGAACCTTATGCTTCGTTTGTTCTACACTGGGAGGAAGGTGACCTTTCTTGTTGGCTTCAATTAGCAGAGTTTTCTTTTCCAAAGGCTTTGGCTTTCTTAATTTACTTTAGGTTGGACGTTCGTTCAACGCAGAATTGTGTGGTAATTCCCATAGTGCTTTAAATTTAATATGATGTTTTAGGATCTGTAAAAGACGTATCCCTTTTGCTTGAACTGGTACAGGGGAATCATCAATCAAAGCAGGAGACAGTGAGCAGGATAGAAGGGCCGGTTTTGTGGATTCTTTACTAATCGCTGATGGCTCTGAGTTGATTACTTCTGGTGATGCCTTGAGTGGCTCTCTTAAAGAAAAGTTTCAAAAGCCTCCTGTGCTGGAAAACATCGAGTCAACACCTATAGTATCCGATCTGAAGGCTGAAAGTATGTTCACAGACTTCTTTATGAGCTTTTCCTTGCCGAAAGTAATATTCTCTTTGATTGGCAACCAAGATTTTTTGAAGTAGAAAGGAGACAAGGAGAACAAGAAATTCTCCAAAAGGAATAGGCAAGAAAAGAAAAGAGAAATTACGGTTTGGCATGCGGCATTCCAATTAATTAACAAAGGCCTGTTAGGTTATTTTTCTGAGGGGGCTAACAAGTTGCATGATGACATTTATGCTCAATGTTAGAATATGATGAGGGGTAGTTAGGTCTTTAATCATGTACCTTTTCTCTATATATGTTAATGTTATCTGTATATTAGGGAGAACACCCTAAACAATTTTATTTAGCTCTAATAACATGGTATCATAGCTAGGGTTTCGGAGGCTTTTGGACAATACTCTCTTGATTGTTTTCCCCATTGTTTGCGCCTTAAGTGCACCTCGTTTCTTTGTTTGTTGTGGTCCCTATGTTATGGACCCGTTGTTTACCTCTCCACATGCGGGTCACCGGTTGCCCGTGCGGGGGAGTGTAGTTATAACCTCCAAAATCAGTATATGAGCTTAGGCGGCCTCTCCACTCATTGCCAATTGATTTTGGGTTGGATGCTTTAACATGGTATCTAAAACAAGGAGAAATTGAAGGAATATAACTGACTACTATGAATTTTCTCTAGAGTCAGAAAATGTGTGATTCTCAAAGTTGTCCGACTTGTGATTTGTGTTTTTTTACTATACAGGTGTGGACTATCGCAAAGAAGCAGAAAGTTCTTGTCTGAGACTGGAACTAGAAAACAAAAAGAAAATGCATAGATACAAGGTTAGTATCTTCTGGCACTGGTCTATTGGAAAGAGGTCCTGTGGAGAGACTTGAGTTAATTACTTGGAGTAATCAAGTTCCATGTCCTGTCTCATTATGCTATTTTCTTGTCCTGCTTGCCTTCATGTCCTTGCAACTCTTGCTGTAATGTATGGTTAACTGTTTGAAATGAAGAGTATTATTGCCATCCATATTTTCAACAAAATGATTCTATAAGTGATAGTTGGCCTTGGAAGTCGTTAGCACTGTGAGAGGTTATCAACACAAAAACTTCTTATTGACTATGAAGAGTAGGAACTTGACTCTATGTTTGTTCTCATTCTGTATGTCCTGAAACAAGCATGAGTCTGGATTTAAGAGTTTCTAAGTCTCTTGTTGTTTTTTGGTCAGCTGGATAATGCCGGCATCCATTTTCTATTCCATAGTCATTTTTCAGGGAATGGTTTACTACGAATTTGCCATGATTCTCTTGTCAAATACTGACAATCAGCTTTTAGCAAAGCTTACGGCGTCTAATGATGAGAGCAGTTTGTAGTTGTCTATTGTCATTTTGATTTAGCAATAACCAATATTCAGCAAGTTATCTTGATTATTGAATTTCACTGTTTATCTTGCCTGTGTTGTATGTTGTCCATGCCCTGTTTAGCAAAGTAAGTTAGTTGTTACCTAAAACTGGTATATAGTGTTCATCTTGTAATTTGATTTTGCTTTTGTTTTTATCCTTTCTAGCAAATGTTAGAATCTAGAGCTGCACTTCCTATTGCTGAGCTGAAGAGTGATGTACTGCGATTGTTGAAGGAGAATAATGTTCTTGTTGTCTGTGGGGAAACAGGTTCTGGAAAGACAACACAGGTTCAACTTTATTTTCTTTCATGCTACTATAAGCAATTTGTCGCCTTAACATGCGTTCATATACCCACATATGCTTTCCCTAGCTTGTTAAGACTCTTAGTGCAACCTTCTTTGGCACTCTCCTCCTTTTGATTTCTGTTGAACAGCATTGAACGTTGTACCCTGACTAGATGTTTCTGTAGGTTCCACAATATATATTGGATGACATGATTGAAGGAGGACATGGTGGATACTGTAACATTGTATGCACACAACCAAGGAGAATAGCAGTGAGTATATGAATTTCATCTAATCTATTTTCACATTGACAGTATTTTTGTGTGTGTTCTGTCCATGTATTTACAAGTCTTGCCTTTTCATGTATTAAGCTTTGAAGGTACTTGGTGATTAAAGGTAGAAACTTCTTGTGGTTGTTTTGTAGGCTATCTCTGTGGCAGAACGAGTTGCTGACGAGCGATGTGAATCTTCTCCTGGTTCAAATGGTTCTTTGGTTGGTTATCAAGTTCGTCTTGATAGTGCAAGGTGCTAAAGTAGTCCTTCTTACTGTGGTTACTTGAATATAAAGACATCCTATACTTGCAGAAAGGTCTACAGGAGTCCGCAGAAAGGTCTACAGGAGTCCACCCTCCTTTCCCAGTGATATACTTACACATTGACTCCAAGTACATCCAATAATATTTGAATCATCACCAAAGCCATCCAACAAGAAGTTTCTCTAAAGCTTCTCTATTCTTTCTCCTGGTGCTGTCCGTATTTACGGGATTTAGTGCTGGTGGTCTCAGTTTTTGTTGTCTTGAGTGTGCTCTAGGCCAGTGAGGGACTTACGTTGCTGGAGAGGTAGTTGGGTAAATTGGAAGAGGAAGACTCCAATTACCAATTCCTCAAGCAACGATTATATTCTTGATTGTTTATACAGCTGTTGGATAGGAAGGGTGTGCCTTCTCTTGATTCATGCTTGGGCATAGTATAGATTAGATAAAGCTTTATAAGGGTTTTGGCTTTGCATAAAAACCTTTAAACACGTGATATCCTAGTTGGCTCTATCATATAAATTGCTTCAATCATGAAGAGTCTTTTCCAGCCTCACCAGTCTACGTGTTCTTTCTTTTTAAGTTTTCCTCTATTTTCTGTAAGCAACTCGAGTATTGCATACTAATACTGGGTGTTTGTTTCCTTGATATTTGTGGTTGTGAAGGAATGCAAGAACAAAGCTTCTGTTCTGCACAACTGGCATTCTTCTGAGGAAATTTGCGGTAGGCCTACCGTTCTTGTCAATCTGTTCTCCTTATCTGATTCAATTCATCAATTCATGTCTGGCACTGAGTTTTTAGCCAGATTGTAATTTACTTTGCTCCGCGTTTCACCTGAATATTTGTTGTGATTTAGTTAACTTCCGGCTTAATTGTCCATGGCGACTATTCTTCGTTCTGCTCTAGTGCTGCCTGAAAGAGCTTTACTCAGCAAAACATCTTAGGAACAAAAATATTCTACTATTCATTTAATTGTTCAGTTTTTGTTCTTTATGCACAACAGTCACCAGGTCTTACCTAAATGCTCTACACGTCTCTCTTGATTTTTCAGTACACGATAACATTGGGGAACTTTCCAGTGTTTGTTGCAGATGCCATATGGTACTGTAGTTTTTTCTGTTTTGTTCCTCCTCTTTCCAGGAGTCTGTAACCCTACATTCAGCCATTGGAAAACTTCTTTTTGTATAGAAGTTGATTACGGAAGGGCCAACAGTAAACGAGTCAAAACTTATGACATGCTTGCTTTTTACTATCAAGAAAGAGTGGCGAAGCAATGTGCTTTCTCATCCTCTATTAGCACGTTCAGAAGCTTCTCGTTTTCATCTTGAAGCTTGTATTTTGTTATTTTATTCATATGTTGTGTTTTAGGAATTAGTTGAAAATCTTGAGTCATTTGTGGTTGATTTTTATCAATTCTCATTTTCTTGCAGAAGTAAGTATGTATTTGTATGGAACCTATTTCTTCCCTCTTTAAGTATATGTGATTTTATGCAGCATGCTTTGAGAGACCCATATCATAATCCAAATTCTAGCCTCTTTCTGACGGCATCTCAATTGGCAGGGGGATAAAAATTTATCTGGTGTGACTCATATCATAGTTGACGAAGTGCATGAACGTTCCCTTCTGGTGAGTTGTGTAGAGTGTTTCTGATAATTGGAACATCTCACATTCCTATGTAGCGGTGTATTGTTGTGAATTTTTTTAAGATTCTATATGTATGTTGTGTTGCTTATCAAATAGTTTGGGTAGCACTATCAGTAGTTGCATTCTCTGCATCTTTTGTCTGCTTGCATCATTCATCAATATCGGTTTTTACTTGTTCTCATTCATCATTGTCGAAGTGAATCTTTCGGGTCTAGTGGGATAACTTATCCTTTTTACTGTGTGAAAGGAGCCAGAGCACTAGCTTCATCTGTAGCATCCTTAGAGGATGAATAGGTTGGCCAATGGTTTAAGCTATGTTTGTAGACATATCTGCTGTGGATATGCCTTGGTGGTCAAATTATGCTCTGTAATTTACTCATGTCGATGCTGCTTTTTATTTTCTTAACTGCTCTTGTTAAGGATGCTATTTGCATTAAAGAACTACTAAATCAGCTGCATTAGCATGGATTTTTCATGATTAATTTGACATTGGCAAATGATTCAACTCGACAGCAGCCTTTGTCAAGGTATCAAAACCTGTTAAATGGTCCTTCTATCAGGGTTGGTTTGTTTACTTGGTTTCAGTTTTGTATTACCAACCCTGAGCTGAATCCAACTAGCTTTCACCTCTGTCTCCTCTTCCTAAATAGATAGTTAAAGTGGCTGATGCTTCCACCAAATTTTTTTCTGAAATTTTCCACTCAATCTCCTTATCAAAGTGAATATCTTTGTAGTTCACAAATACTCTTGGCAAAAAGATAGTGAAGGTATACCAGATGTTTTGAATATCATTTCGGGATAAGATTTGACCAATATTTTTCTTGGTGTCAGGGTGATTTTCTACTCATTGTACTGAAGAACCTTATGGAGAAGCAATCTGCTCATAGCACCCCTAAGTTGAAAGTTATTCTTATGTATGGTTGCTGTTCATAAATAATGCTTATTTATGTATGGCTTCTGTTCATATATATGTTTGTTGATAGTTACTAAGTTTATTTGCTTTTGTGCCCATCTATGTTCTCAATGTTTAGGTCTGCAACTGTTGATTCAGATCTGTTTTCGAGGTACTTCGGTCACTGCCCAGTAATCACTGCTCAAGGCCGAACACATCCTGTCTCAACTTACTTTCTTGAGGATATATATGAAACTGTTAAGTATCGCCTTGCTTCAGATTCTCCAGCTTACCTAAGAGATTATACATCCACAAAGGAGAAGGTATCTCTATTTGCAGATCTTCAATACTGCTCGTCAATATTCAGGTTGTACCTTTTTTAACCCCAGTTCTGTGGCTCTCACCGCTCCCTTGTCAAAAGTTCTGTAATTTTTTCCCGACCCAAAATCCATGGACTCACATGAAAGGCTGGATTTGAGGGGCGAGGGAGAAGGTGGTTGTGCTGTGGTGGGGCTGGTAGAGGTAGTGGAATGTTTTTCAGGGAAGCTTTTGTAGGGGAATGGTATGGATGCTTTGGATGCTGCCTTATGCACTCCCAGATGAGCCATGACCTCGGATAGATAAGTTGGAGTACAGGGCATCACTGGAACTTGGATTGACTAGCTATTTTGTGCAAGTATATGTCACTCAGTTGTCACTTTTGCTCTCTAGGAAGCGATAGGTGCTAGATATTCTGCAATGCTGCCAGGTTTTTGGGCATGTGTCCCAGCAGATGTGTCCAAATTACTGTTAGTTTTGGACATAGCTATTTTGTTCTTGATAATTTTGACAGCTGTTGTTTCTATTGCGTCAGTGTCTTCTAAGTTAACTTTTGTACTTGCTATAGTTTTGGTACTCGCATAGAGTCCACAAAAGCTTGAACAGTTTCTATATATTTGTCATTATCTCTTCATGCATGTAGGTATCAAAGTATTATTTTGAAATCAATCCACTGACAATGGGTCCTTGAAATTCGATGGCTACAGAATGATCCTGTTAGCAACCACAGAGGGAAGAAAAATCTTGTTCTATCTGGATGGGGTGATGAATCTTTGCTGTCTGAAGATTGCATAAATCCATACTATACTCCGAGCACTTATCAAACATATAGTGATCAAACTCGACAGAATTTGGTAATGTATTCGAGATATAGTTTTCTAATGTTCAGAGTACAGCTGTTGCTTTATTTGTGATGTTGAGTTCATAAGTTTTACTTGGCCCGTCTGCAGAGACGGTTAAATGAAGATGTTATTGATTACGACCTTCTTGAAGATCTGGTTCATTTCATTGATGAAACACACCCAGAGGGCGCCATACTGATTTTCTTGCCAGTAAGTTCTCCAACTAATGTTTTTCTTACTGGTCAGTTATATTTTGCATGTCAGTTGCATGTTTTGGATTTTGTTGGGATGCATTATACTTTGGTTGTTTTATACACTTAATGTTTTCTTATGGGTCAGTTATATTTTGTGTGTCAGTTGCATGTTTCGGATTTTATTGGGATTTGGGATGCATTATCCTTGGGTTGTGTAATTCACTGAAACTGATCGTGGTGTTGCATAAATTGCACCAGGGCGTTGGAGAAATTCACCTGTTACTCGATAAACTAGCAGCTTCTCGCCAATTTGGTGGACAATCTTCCGAGTGGCTTCTTCCTTTACATTCCTCAATCTCATCAGCTGATCAAAAAAAGGTGTTTCTACGTCCTCCTGATAACATGCGCAAGGTAAAGCTGCTTGTTTTTAGCAGTAAAAGTGTTCTGTGTTTGTCTTCTGTGCCTTGCTAATTTTCATGTGTGAACTTTGTAGCTATAATGTGGTTTGTTGGAAAACACTTAAAGTAACAGATATACAAAACACTGGAATGGAAATCAATAGGAAACAAGCACATGTTAGGAGAAAGTGGTCCTGGGAAGCTTTCTTATAGGATGCACAGTGAAATAACAATATTTTGTGCTCTTGAATTGCATCTAACGCCATCTTTGTATGTAAACCAAGTACTATGAATCAATCATCAAACACATTTGTTCTAGTAACTGAATGTATGAATTTGATGGTCTGGCACAAAAATTGCTTCAAACCCAAAAATGGTTAGCAAACAGCACCTAATGTTGTGGAGGACAGCAGAGGGGCTCATTTGAAGTCTATTCCCATTTGTTCAACTCCCTAATGTGTCTTTCATTTGCATGCTTCAAATGCATTCGGTGGTACGGTCTTGTGCCTGCGTTATCAAGTTACGTGCTTCACTTCCCTGGGATGAGTCTATAGTCAAGAGTAGAAGAACAATTGACAGTTTAGCCCATTTACCGAGGAAAAAAAAGAGAAGAGTTTCATCGCATGTGAAACATAACAAACAGTTAGCTAAAATGAAAAAAAGAAATCTGAAGTATTCTGAACTTCTGTTAAATGTGTGACAATATAATCTTAGATCTTGATTGAACTGTACCTATTCCCCCAGTCCTATTGGGACACTCTATTGCACGTATATATATAGCACCCCCATCGACTATTAAGAGACAATATTTGTATCTGCTAATTTGACGTCATCAACTTTGGTAGGGATATATGAAATGAACTGTGCTAGTAATCAAGAATGTCTGATACAGATATGCATGGCTTTCTCTTTGTTTGACTTACGAAATAAGTATCTTATGTTTTCTTAATGTCTGCATTCCCCAGGTAATAATAGCCACCAATATTGCTGAGACTAGTATAACAATAGACGACGTGGTATATGTGATTGACTGTGGAAAGCATAAGGAGAATCGCTATAATCCACAAAAGGTTTGTTCTTTGCCTTTTTGAGTTATTATTTTGGAACGTGAATTTGTTTCTGCTAAGTAACAGCATTTTGAAACGTAACTTTACTGGGCCATGATTTAGTACGGTGATGTCGCATCCCCTTCCTGAACTAGATGAACATCCAAAATTCTGGCTTGCATCATTCATCATTAGTAAAGATAAGTCAAATCAAAGTTGTCCAGCTCTGTTATTCAATCTGACCCAATCACCAGGACTGGACTCCTTGTTTATCAACTGTTTGATGTGCTGCGTTTCGAGGCGTCGATGCTATAGTAAATACACAAATTCAGAAGTATTTTGTGTTGATGTGTTTCGGTTGGCATTTCATCCTTGCACATGGTATTTTAGTGTAGAACTTTCATGTTGTTCAAGTACTATAATCTTGTTAATACATCCAACTCAACCAATTGGCAAAGAGATCGTCCAGACTCATATACTAGTTTTGGAGTTTTAATTAAGAAGTTTGACAAGTACTAATACTCCCCAGTACGTGCGACCCTTGACTCCCACGTGGAGAGGTAAACAAAGGATCCTTAACTAAGGGACCACTATGAAACAAACAACGGTAATCTTGTCCAAAGGCGCTTCCAAAAGCCTTAGCTTTGATACCATGTCAAAGTATCCAACTCAATACTAATTGGTAACAAGTGGTGAGGCCGCCCATGATCATATAGTAATAGTGGAGGTTATATAATTAACCAATGTGGGACAAGCTCTAACAATCCTTGTGAACTATTCTTGAACTAAGTATTATACTAAATAAAAAATCTTCCACTCCAGTTCTACTGTATGGTGGACAAGCTCTGATTCTCTTGCAAAGTGTCTGTTCTTGCTTCTACATGAATTAATTCCCTTGCCATTAGAAATTGTCTAGCATGGTCGAAGATTGGATATCTCAAGCAAATGCGAGGCAGCGTCGTGGAAGAGCTGGACGTGTGAAACCTGGAAACTGTTTTTGCTTGTATACACGTCACAGATTTGGAAATCTCATGCGTCCATTCCAGGTACTGATTTCTTCAGTACAGTTCAGAGTGTTATCCAGATTGTTGCCGTGTTACAATAAAAACTGATTGTTTTGGTCCTTGATGCATATGATGTGAAGATACCTGAGATGCTGCGAATGCCATTAGTGGAATTATGTTTACAAATAAAATTGCTCTCTCTCGGTAACATAAAGGCATTTTTGTTGAAGGTATGTTGTACTGTTCCTAGAAAAGCTCTATCTATTTACCCTTTTGAGCCTAATGACGCATGTTTGTACTCTTATCTCTTCAACAGTGTTGTTTTTTTAACCTGAATTCGCCATGATGTATCCTGATCCCTGTTTGTTTGGTTAATTGTTGTTTTCAGGCTCTAGAACCTCCAAGAGAGGAGGCTATAAACTCAGCAATTTCATTATTATATGAGGTATCTTTCTAACATCTTCTTTTGTTGATCTGGTCCTGAAACTCTATATTCTGTCATGTGCAAGTTTTAAGTCTTGTATTGACTATTGAGGAATATGGAAAAGAGAATTAAATGAACAAGAAGAACAAAATGGGATTACCGTGGTTTGGCCAATCTGTGGCTACGTCCACACAATGCCCCAATGGGGACGTCTTGTCATTCATTGAGGTTGATTTTGGTACAGTGATACGTGCCAAGAAGGTTTGCCTATCTCAGCCACAGCCCCTATGAACTACATCTTCTCAATGACTTGATCTTGGCTATATAAAAACATCCCATTTTGATGGTGTAGGAGATCCAATCATTTCCTTTAGTTGTTGGGATCAAGATAATTCAGGTATACAAACTTCAAGGTTGAAAATTAGAAATCATAGTAAGAATAAATAATGGGATCTCCCATATTTTCACGATTAAGTGCAAACCATAGAATCTCTAAAAGCTTTGGCTTTTCTTCAGCATCAACAGAGATTATTGCCTTTAAGGTAACTGAACATATGGATGACCATGTCCAGGATCCATTCCCTGATTGCTGAATGGGAGGGGGCACAATGAAAGGGAATCGATGTAATTCTCATTAATGCGCACCTTGTTTTATTTCTTTTCCTTGTATTGCTCGTGGAAATTGTAACTTATCTGTTAACACTTGTAGTTAGTGGCATGTATATGATATAATTACTCTCTCGAGCAATCAAAATCTCTAGCAGTGGAGTTTGAGAGACCGGGACTGATGAGAAAATAAGGTTCATTCATGCATTTAGCAGAACCCTGTCGAGACGGAAATTCTACTAGTTCCATCTAAATCATGATGCTGACTTGATTTATCTGTTACAGCCCTTGGTTAATCGTGAATCCTTTTTGTCTTTGTAATGTTAGTACCCATTTTAATGCTTTTCTGGACCGCTGTGTTGAACCCGTAGAGGTAGGTGTCGACGACCCAGCTTTCTATGTTGAAGTTCATAGGATTCCTTGTCCGGAGGAATCCTCATGCTTCCTGAACTGTGTCAGGTTCGGGGGACTCATGCACTGGTCCCCCAAAATTTAAATACTGTTGTGTGATTCTATATAATATTTTCCTAAGCTCTGCCGCTTTCATTTTCACGGTTAATCTTGGTCAATGTATAAAACCTTGTACGATTGGTTAACTCTGTGCTTTTGCCTAACGGTTTGGTCTTACTTATGGTGTAGTTTTAGTGAAATATCATTGCTCATCATTCTTTTTGCCCCTTCCTTAATGACCTGTACGTATTTTGATATTGTTCCCCGCTCTGTAAAGTCTTTATCATTAGGAATTATATGAAAAATCATGCCATTATTTTCAATAAACCCGGATTCTCTGTTTGATTACCACAATAAGGAAAGGGTGTACTGTAAATATTCTCAAAGCGATCAATAGTTCCAGTATGCAGTTTTTTACTGCTTGGCAGTGTCCCAGTTAATGCTCTTAACCCATTTTTTTGTATGAGTTAAAAGGTAAATACTTCTGCTTTATATGATTTCCTCAGATTTGTTGGCTCTTTAAATAAGAAGTCATGGAGCATTTATTTTCCCTATGATTTAGGTTTCTGCCATTGAAAGGGATGAAGAGCTGACCCCTCTTGGGTATCATTTGGCAAAGCTTCCGGTTGATGTATTGGTTGGCAAGGTGTGTAGCATGTATTTGTTTTATTATTGACGATATTTATCTCAAAATGCTTGTAGTGCTTGGGCATCCTGCGTAATACTTTACATGCGTCAATTTTGGAATGCAATTTCTGTGTTTGGTGGTTTGTTCCATGTGTAAATAATAACATTTGTGGCAATTCAAACACTTCTTATCTTTTCTCTCCATACTACATAGCTACTAGTTCAACTGTGTAATTTGCTCTTTGTTCAATAATCATTTAGGTCATCACTGTTAATTTTCTGTCAGTAACATGAATTGCTTTGTAATAAAACTTTTGACAGGGACTTCTTCACGTCAGTTTTATCATTTCCTATTGTTTGCATTAGCCCTTTTTTTGCTGCTTGGCTCATGTGGTCCAATATGGTTTAATACACTTGATTGGCAACAGTTTTATACTCTGTGTTTTAGTTTCCCCTGTAAGCATTGCCCTCTTTGTGTCTCTGATGGAGTGCATGCTCACTCACCAATTTGTATCAACCCTTTCTTAGGGTATTGTTGGCCATGTCCTTGATGCTGTCTTTCTTTGGAATTGCAGATGATGATTTACGGGGCAATATTTGGTTGCTTGTCACCCATTCTTTCCATTTCAGCATTTTTAAGCTACAAGTCACCGTTTGTATATCCAAAAGATGAGGTCCATTTTAATCTTTGAATTGCTTGTCTCCCTTTTCAGAACAAAAAGAAATGTCACAGAATTAGTTCGTTGTGTAAATTTGCAGAGACAAAATGTTGATAGAGCCAAATTGGCACTGTTAACTGATAAAATAGATGGTGCTAGTGAATCAGATGAAGGTAGCAGGCAATCTGACCACTTGCTGATGGTGGTTGCATATAAGAAATGGGGAAAGATTTTACGCGAGGTGAGTTTACAGGACCCTTTACGTTAACCAGATTGTAAAATGAAAAATGATGGCTTTGTTCATTTTGATATTTAACTTTGTTTTCTAATCGTTACCCTATATGTTTCTCCAATCATTACCCCATTTTTTCAATTATTACTTTCATTTCTCTCTCTACTCATTATCTCTCTCTCCAATCATTACCCTATTTCACTTTCCACCCACTACCAAAACTAAAATACTCAAAACTCGCAAATGAACAAGGCCAATAGTTTTAAGGTTATGGGGACTTATGGGCAAAAATACGGCAGATTGACTTCTGGATAGCTTTGTGTTAAAGCGATCTATGCGGGACAAAATTGGCAGGGATATGGAAAATTCAAATATGAACTCAATTATAGATATATGGAGGCTTGAGGAGCTTATGAGGGACACCTTGTAGATTGGAAAGACGTGTGCAGGCTAGCTAAAGGAGATGGAAGGAAGCTAGATGTTTGTGAGGCAATTTTGGAAAGATGGTCATAGAGATTCACTTTTGAGAGGCATAGTCTTTGGAGGAGTGTGGTGGAGTTTTATATGTGGTAGGCCTTGGGATGAGTATTATGAGTATCTGGTAGGATCCTTCCATCTTCAGGGTGTGGAAAGGGTCACATGATTTATTTTTGGCATGACTTAATTTCAGTCAATAAGGAATCTCATGTGGTAGAGATCTTGGGCTGCTCAGTTGAGGAGGCCCTTCCATAATTGGGAGTTGGAATTTGTAGGGACTGGGGACTTCCTTGAAATGCTTCAACGTTGCCAGATTCAAGGAGAGGGAGAGCACTTCTTGTCTTGGAGACTTGCGAGGCGTGGTCTGTACTCGTGCAGTCATTGCATTCTGAGTTACACTAATCTTTTCTTTGTGAGGAGTCCATTCTGACCCTGGATAGCTTCGACCATGAGGGTACATTTTAACAGATTGGTGTTGTGTACAGGCTAGTAGGGGAGGACACTAACCACCCTTTACTGCATTGTTCAGTTACGAATGAGGTGGGGAATCTTGTTATTTCCTCTTTAGTATTTGGGGTGATGCCTTGTACAGAGTGAAGCAACATGTCACTACTGGGCTAGAGGGTTTCTGACGGGCAGATTTAGCGACTCTATTTTGGTTTTTCTGGGAACGAGGGAATAGGAGATTTTTTGAGAATGACGACAGCTCTTATTGTGCCTGGAAAATGGATTGCTAATTTGTCCAAGGAATTCTTTCCTTTTGACTCTTGATTCTTGTGTTGAGCTTTTCGAGGAAATACATGTAATTGTGATATAATAATGGTATAGTGTTTGACATAAATATCACATGTACATGGTTTGTGCCATCTGTTTATGGCACCTATCTTATACAATTTTTGCTAAAAGGCTACATTTCGTACCTGCAGAATGGAGTTAAAGCAGCACAACGTTTTTGCAGTTCGTATTTTCTGAGCAGTTCAGTTATGTACATGATAAGGTGGTGTTTCTTTCTCTGCACCTTATGTTGCTGATACTGTGTCTGATTTTAACTTTCCAATAAAATGGCATGCTAATTATGGAAGGAAATTTGTTTGCCCAGTAAGGTTCTAATCCTATTACTCACTCAGCATTGAGAAAATTCACGTTTCCTTCATTTTCAACAGATGGATATGCAGACAACAAACTAGGGGGTACAAGAAAATAATTCACTTTTGAATAGTTTCTGTTTTCTTCTAATGAGAGGTGCACATGCAACATAGCATGTCATCATTGCGCATTGTTCTATTCATCATGATCCAGCTTATTTGGTTGTTCAGGCTAACAAGTATGAGTGTGTTTTACTTGTGCTATATTCTATATAGTATGCTGAACTCCAAGTTTTAGTTCCTACATACCTTGTTTCTGCCAGTTTTTCATGATGTGACTTAAAACACTGTCAATGAAAGATACTTACCAATATTGTACCAAAGACTACCTAACTGCACGTCTGTGTTCTTTGAGCACTGTTATCGATTCTGATTTATTTTGCATTGTGTTAGAGACATGCGAATTCAGTTTGGAACTTTGCTGGCGGGACATTGGGCTGATCAATCTCCCGAAGAATTATCAGGTTTTTTTTTTGGTGCTCTGGCTTAACATTGCCACCTTAATAGCAGTTATGAGTTTGGAATTCGTGAATATGTCCGTCTGTCACTTTACCTTTTCATTGAGTCACCACTGAATGTTTGGGGCCTGAAAACTTCTTGACCCTTCTTCCCCTTTGTTCCGAACCGTGTGGGTGCTCGCTGAACCTAGAGAGGTTTCTGCCGAGCCTGGTGAGGTTTTGCCGAGCCTGGAGGGGTGTCTGCCGAACTTGGAGAGATTCTACCGAGCCTGGAGGGGTGTCTGCTGAACCTGAAGAGATTCTGCCGAACCTAGAGGGGGGTGTTCCCCCGGGGAGAGCTCCGACGAGCAAATTAGTATGTGGAGGAAAGGAGAGTGTATTTGAACTTTCAAACATAGCGAAACGACTGCCGAACCATAGGGAAAAGAGGGAAATGACCTCTGAACGTTAAGGAAACGAGCGCCGAACGTTAGGGAAACGACCTCCGGAGGTTAGGGAACGACCTCTGAACATTAGGGTAAACGACCGCCAAACGTTAGGGAAACCTACCGAACCTGGCACTTCTTGTAGCTTCAGATGCGAATGGGTCCACAAAGTGACGTGTCCATAGCAAATATTGAATTGGTCCACGACCCCTCTGGACCTTCCGAACCCTGGATATTTCGGCCCCCTACAGAATGCTTATATGTGTGATAACCACATAGTGAGCAAAATAAATACTAAGATTGTTTTCCCACTGTGTGTGTCTGTGTGTAAAATAGGATATGAAAGTATCAAACTCCCTAGATCATATAGACCTGAACAGAGAGGAGAAAATGATTCACGTAGCCAACACCAGTTAATTGGGGCATGAGCCTTAGAATATTTTCTGTTTGTGAGCATATTGCAAACAAGTATTCATGTATCTATTTGCTCAAGAAGAATAACCATACTTTGATCCAAGTTTTGTAATTTTTGGATCAAGTGAAATGTGGGATGATAATCTGCTTCAATGTATATCGAATGTTGAAATTCTTCAGAGGAACATGGAATTTACTAATCCAATTATACTTCATTCTGTCAAGATATTGAATGCTCATTCATGTGCGTAGACAGAAAGGACAGAATGTGTTTGAATAGATTTTATATAATGGAAGCCATTTGAACAACTTACTAGATGGTCGTCATTGGAAGAAAAACTAAAGGTGACAGCTATCAATCATGGGATGTGAAGTACGACCATGTCCATTACAAGGAAATAATGTCGATGGTGGCATACAATAACATCCATGGCAGAGAGAGCAAGAGAGTGAGCTAGAGAGATATGCTTTGCAAGGTGAAACAGCCATGGTTGTGAGATTGGTGGACTTGTGTAGAGATGAAGATACATATGAGAATGTAACTGTGAAACACCCGAACACTGTAATTCAATGGATATTTGCAAAATTAGTAGGGGCACCTATGCGAATCACGAAATCAAGCATATAATTTGGGTTGCTCGGGTGGAATTGTTAATCCCTTTACTCACAAAAACTGGGCTTTGGTTTGCTTCTTTCACTCAAACCCGCCTAAGTCCGAAACCATCGCTTCCGGAAACGGGCTAGGTAAGGCAGGTACCAACTTGCAGGTATCTGGTTTATTTCAATCTCATCTCTGACTCCCTAGAAACCATGCAAGGAAGGTGCTAATGTAAAATGCTCAACAAAATTAGATTGATGAGCATGGTGATATTACTCTAAATTCCAAAGCAACCCCACTGTTTTTTTAACCATCTGATACTTCTGTTTTCTTTATCATCACACCATAGCAACCCAACGCCATGATTTCGTTGCCAACAGTTTAGTGGTATGTTTTATATGTTCCGGGATTTTATTCCTAGCCATGAGACTTTTGAGACAAATGTAATTTTTCCGTATTAGGTTGGGGGCAAAAAGAGTGACAAACTCGAGAGTTGGCTTTCGGATATGTCACAGGCATTCAACATCTATTCACATCATTCTTCAATTGTGAAGGTACAGAAGCGTATTTTTCTGTTTAGTAACAAGTTGTGTTGTTTGGATTGTATAAGTTATTTATCGAATCTCGCATATTGTTCTGGTAAGTTGACATCGTACTGGATCGTACTTATTCCAATTCAAAAAGCATATCCTGGATCTTACTGAAAGTGTATCTTTTACTTGCATAAGTTTTGATTAAGTTTAGGATGCCTTCAGTAATATGCTTTCTCTTTTCTTCTTTGTACTCCGAAATGTGCTGCATTTTGTTGGCCTTGATATATTGTCACACACAAAACATTTTCTTCAAGGGTAAATCCATGAAAGAAAGATGCTTCTTATCTAGTTCTGTCACACTTGTTTGGTCTAAGCTGGATTGATTTTTCTTGTTTTCAACACAAAGTTTGACATTTCTCACAATTTATAGGCATCTCGTGACACACAAGGTTTGAATTTGTTTTCTGCAGTGGTAGTACTAGCTTATTGCCTTTGTCCTTTATGGGTTGGCTATTTATCAGTAGACTGATGGCATAAAAATCTAGCATATGTGAATTTGATTCTAGTAATTAACTACAAAATGGAAGTAACAATACCCATCTGTAAATTATATGTTGTGTTAGAACCTTGCTGTCACAACTCAGAAGTATTGTAGTTGTTTTTTCTACTTCAATGTTTATTCTTACTATCTAAAAGTATTCTTTTAGATTTAGAACCATTTTAGAAATTTGAGGAAACCAAGTCAATAATCTATATACTTCACAAGCTCATCATAACATCTGATGATGTTTGTCTTTAAGCACTAACATTTTTATGGAGTCAGATAGAAAACGGAAAAGGCTCCAAAATGCCCTGCAATGCCTTTTTGTTCTTGTTTGGTAGTTGTAGGTTGTAGGGGTTCAGGTATGACCGTATGGGTATTAACTGTGGCAGCATATCCTGGTGTCAAACCCCCCTAAATCCATTGTCTTAGGATAGAAGGAAATGTAGCCAAAAGTTCGATACATGTACATGGATACATAATAATAACCAAAGTATACAATATATAATTGCATTACATAATCGTTTAACCAATTTTTTAATGTAGCCAAAAGTTCGAGGGAAGAGGAACTTTATCTTCTTTCTTTTGAGAATCTAGGAATTTTTCTCCTATCAAGTGGTTTTTTTTTTTTTTGCAAACATATTTGAGAACTCAAAGAACCAAGTGTTCAATTCGCCTACTGGCCTACTGCAGTCCACATCCCATACCCCTGCCCTTAGCCCCTTATTACTAGTGTAGAGAAACTCATCAAAAGGTTTTGTTTTTTCCTTAAATCTCACAACATACAAACTCGCTGGATGTTTGATCTTCAAGATACTCTGCAGGCAATAATTTGTGCAGGTTTATATCCTAATGTAGCTGCTACTGAAGATGGCATTGTCAGAACAGCTCTTGGTATTCCTAACCAGTCTGCAGGTCCCACAACAAAGGGACGTCCTTCCTTGTATGATGGAAAAGAGAAGTTCATATACATCCTTCCTCTATCAACAGCAACTTAAAAATACTTCAGTACCCTTTTATTGTCTATCTTGAAAAGGTGGGCATGCTTGTGGAATTGCTAAGTTCATCTTTATGTGCAACTTTTCGTGTTTTCATCTTGAACCGTAATAGTGTTTTTGGACTTTAGTTTCCATATTAGCATGCTTATAAATTTATGTTGTAATTTGTCTGTTTTGTTTTGGGTAATTAATACATTTTGTAGTAGGTTATTCAAATGAGAGTTAATTTCTTCCCACCCCCTCTGTTCTGTGGTCGACATTGAAATTCGGTTAACTGTGCAACATAATGTTGTTTTTTGCTTCAACCCGACTGCAAAGAGTAGTGATTAATTGCTAGTTATACCTAATTCAGATATTCGATTTGGTCTGTCTTTCTATTCCATGCTATAGGAGATGTTTCACAAGTTTGACTACTTTACCGGTATGTTTCGTCTTTTGTTAATTCATCTGGTTTAAAACGTCAATGTAATCCTTTTTTTTTTTTTCAGGTTGAAACAAATAAGGTGTTTCTGCGGGATACTACCATAATCTCGCCTTACTCTATTCTGCTGTTTGGTGGATCCATGAGTATTCAACATCAGGTATCTTTCTTGTTGAATTCTAGTAGACTATTAGGTTGCTGCTTGTAATAGAGAACATTAATTCCTGGTTTTTTTACCAGGATATATATAGGATTGAATTTTCTTGTGGAACAAATTGTTTCAGTTTTCTTAATCTCATCCATTTTGGCTACTTACATCTTGGCCAAGGGACACTGTCAAAATCTATTGTAGTAGTCTATGCAGATATTAATAAGCTCTGTTCTCCTTAGAAATTCACATAAACCAATTTTGATGGTGGGTTTTTTTTGGTGAATCGTATCCACCGAGAACAATAAAGAACATCGTAATTTGAAGTATATGTGCACAGACTTGTGGTAAGGAGTTTCTACCATAGCACTATGCTTTTGTTGATGGCCCATGGGTTCATTTTTCTCTCCTTCTAGTTAAGAAGTGGTTTACTAGTTGTTTGTTTACCTATGGCAGTCTGGATTGGTCACCATAGATCGTTGGATACAATTGGCAGCACCTGCCCAAATTGCTGTCCTCTTCAAGGAACTTCGGTTAACTCTTCATTCTATTCTCAAGGATCTGATTAGAAAACCACAGGTAGGTTATGTTTTGTGGTTCACTAACTGTAACTTGTGAACTAGATATATTGCAATTGGATTCACCAGCTCCCACGCCACGGGCTATATCCACTTTTGTCTCTTCTAATCCATGCATGAACACTTCATTTTTGTTGTGGTGGAAGTGTCCGGAAAATCTCAGACACGATCACGCCCCAGACATACTGGGATATTCTCGGACATGCCACATGGTTGGGATTATTATTTACGTTAATAGATTTTGTCGGACATGTAAGGGACATGGCTTGAACACAATCGTGCCTCAGATATTAAGTGCCATATCTATATTTGTCTCTTGTAATACATCCATGGACACTTCATTTTAGTTGTTGTGGAAGTGCCCAGCAAGTCTTACACGTAATCTTGCCTCATATATATTGGGATATCGTCAGACATGCTACATGGTTGAGATTACTTTTTGCAAGTATACAATTCTGAACTAGTTTGTGTCACTCAAATCAGAGTGTTAGACACGTTTTCAGAGACTATCTCTTCCGAAATGTATGTCCGACACTGGTATGTGACCTCTAAAGAGGTGTTTGTGCTTCATACCCCATGTGTATGTATATCCGAAATGTATGTCCGACACTTGTATGTGACCTCTAAAGAGGTGTGTGTGCTTCATACCCCATGTGTATGTATATCCAATGGCGGACGCAGGATTTGTGTCTAGCAGGGGCCCCAAATTGTGTATTCTTCATATTGATAATAAAATATATAATTTATAATACGTATTGCTACTCGCAAGGTCCGAAGAAAAGACGATGTTATGTTTATGTACCATGTTGCACAGCCACAATTTAATTTTGTACATGCAACCTAAAAATGATTGAAAGCTTGAAATTTTGGGAATTTTTACCCCACATGTAGAAATTTTAAGAATTTTTTTTTCACTCAAAGGACTTGCAGGGCTAATCCCATAAATTTTTGCCTAATTAACCAAAAAAATAGTATAATATGCTTGATAATTTGGAGTTTGTGCAGGGGCCCAGGTCCCCCCCTTCAAGGGGACCCTTGCACCCCCTCGGGACCACGGACCACCCGGTCCACCCGTGTATATCATCCTTTAACGGCATTTGGTCTCCAGATTCCACTAAAAATTATTTAGGTTTTTATCCGGAAACTGTCATGGTATTCACTTTATACATGACAATAGCATTGTCTCCCATATATTAGTTGGATTCTCTATCATTCACCTGGTGATTCTGGCCTTCAACTGAAATATTTTCTGTTCCTTCCAGATGGGAACTGTTGCTGATAATGAAGTCGTAAGATCTATAATACATTTGCTGCTTGAAGAAGACAAATCTCCGAAGTGATATTTCTATATCACCAACGTACATAACCATGTATTTACCATCTGATTATGGGTGAATAAAACAATAGCAAGCAATTCCATCTGGGTTCATGAAGACTTCGTAACATTCGCTACCAAGCAAGCTGCGGGGTTCAAGCAGATCTATTTCACCTATGGTGATAGGTGGGTTCCTCTCCTCTCCTGAGTCCTGAATCTCCTCTCTTTTTTGTTGCTTGTCATGTGTATCAACTAGTCACAAAACATAAAATTCGAGAACATAACGGGAGGCATATCAAACCAAAAACTTAGTTTTTAAAAATAGGGGTTTAACGTTGGTCGTTTACGAACTTTAGTTTTTCCTTAGTCAGTTGAAATACGTGCAAAATTTTGATTATTTGGTGGGTGGCGAGATTCAAACATAGGATCTACATGCTCGTTGTGACATAATGTGAAGAATATGTTCTGCTAGGTAAAGAGCGTCTTTATTATTTATGTCATCAGCAGAGTGACCACTAGTTAAAGAACATGCTCTCCCATCGGTTTTTTGTTTATTTTTTCCTCAAGCTTTCCTGCTCCTCCATTTGACATGATTTCATTCTTGGCAGATGTGTTTCGTCATACCCACAGATAAGAAAACATGGACTGTACTTTGAGGAGTCTGCTCAAAGTAGTCAACTTCTTTGAGTCCACCAAATCCAAGGTATCTCCTTCTCGTGCAGCTAAAGCGGTAAAGCTGTTGTTTGTAACAATATAGCTACAATTTATCGGTAGGAGGATGAAATCTACGATCTCATTTTCTGTTTAAAACCAACAGTATGCTACATGATAATCTTTGGCTCAAGAGAACATGCCGAATTTTGGTTTTACACCGTACGAAAACCTCAGCAATACTTTACCCCTTTTGGTGTTTTGTCCTATCAAAGACTAATTAGCAAATTCGTTTCGGCATGAACTTACAAATTTATCATGCTGGACATGTTATGTTGATAAGTTTATTGGGATCACTGATACAGCACGAAAGATCTCTCACTCACAACATATGTGAAGTTAAACTTCTTTTAGCCAAGAATAGAAGGCAGTTTATGCAATACAGCGGACTAGCCATCGGTGGTAAACGAGCACGACTTTCCTTGAAAAAAGAAAAAGGCGGCGGCTAGGGAAAGAGACGGTAGCGCGAACCCGATCATGGAAGAAAGAAAACTAGCTAATGTGTGTATCTAAGCCGTTGTAGCTGCTGCCTCTCAGAGTGTGATAAAACGATAAATTGTTATTGTCCGTGGTTGAAAGAGTCATAGGTAGTCCTTAGCAACATGTGGCTACGGCACGCGCTGCTCCGGTCATTAGGTAGTCCTTGGCAACATGTGGCTACTGCACGCGCTGCTCCGGCGATAAGAATCGGAATCATACTAATCTGGTCATTTTCCAGCCAAAATACGACAACCTCTCTAGAAGATCTCTCCGACGCCTTTCTTTTCAGGTTAAAAAAAATGATTTCTTGTGATTTCTCCCGTCAAGTCAGCTCCATTTATCCCGCACTCCCGTGAATGAGAGCGTAAGACAGCGTCTGGGGGCTCACTCATGTTCGATACCGGAAGTCTTGGAGTGGCAAAAAACCTTAGTCACATAATGCGTGTGCATGAGCACAAGTTAAAAGCTTGAAAATATCGTCCAAACACACATTAAACTTACAAAATTCATGAAAGCGAGGCACATTAAACTTATAAAATTTTATAAAAGCGAGGATTGAAAGTGAAAGTAAAGAATTAGAGTGATAGTGAGAGGAAATAATTAGGGACAAAACCAGAATTTAATATACGAGAGGGTCATAACATGAATAATTTTACTGATTAAGAAAACATGAACTCTTTATTATGGGGTCTAAGAGCATCCCCATTGTAATAAGCAAATGGGTGTGGATAAATAAAGTTACAAGTCTTTAGCAAATAACAAATTACACCCATTCCATAACCAAACTTAATAACTTTTACCAATAACTAAACTCAAAACTCAACAACACCTCACATTGGAATCATCTTATCGAGAAGAATAATTTGGTGTGGTCGAGTTGCGTAATTAAAACTCTTTTGCGATTGGACAAATATGCATTGTGTATTGTGGGTTTTTTTTGTTAGGATGCAAAATAACCAATGTGGATGTAGAAAGTGTTAAGTTTGATTATGGACTAAATAGATAATTAAATGCTGTCGTGACACATTTTGATTATTAGTTTTGATTATTACCATGTGGATGCTCTAATAGAAGTGCAATTTTGTGAATCAGTTACCATGCAATACACTCTTTGGTGCTTACCAGTTAGTACCATGCATACACTTTCTGGTAACCATGATATCACTTCGACCAATAGAAAGGATGGTAATGTTCAATCTCTATGTGGAGGGTGAACAAAAATTCTATTGTCATATTTTGCATACAAATCAGTAGAGGGGTCAATAGTAAAGGTTTAAAAGTAACCTAAAAAACAAAAAACACAAGGCAATTATGGGGTCTAACTAGTCTCATACCCTACGTGAATGTGGAGCTGTTGAGAAATCACGGCAGCGGATAGCTGCGCTCAATCTCACCGTCTAGATTTTAACAGAAATTTTTCAGAAAAACTCTTCCGTGAAAATATTTTTAAAATCCGAACCATTAATTATCGAGATGAATGATAGGATTGGTTACAGCTACACGCTGCTGTGTCTTGCTTACAACAGCCTCCCGCTCGGATCTGGCCCGGAGCACCACACCAACCACGTGCTGCACAAGCAAGTAATGGGACTATGGGAGTAATAATTTGTCCTCCCTATAATCCCGCGAAACACGGTACAACCTGTGGTTGACGAGCCACTGAATAATTTCTCAACAATCACATCTCTCTGTCTCTCTCCCTCCCTCCCTCCCTCTTCTTCAAGACTTCAACAAACACAGATCTCTTTCTCTCTCTCTGGATTCAACTACAACAGCAATCATGGCTCGGAGAAACCCCTCTCTCCTCTCTCTTCCCTGTTCCTCTCCCTCCTCTCCCTCCTCTCTCTCCTCACCCATCGCCTCTCTCTCTCCTCCCCCCTTCCCCACTCCCACTTCGAAGGCTTCGACGACTCCGCCCTCGACGAAGACGACGACGAACAACCATACGCCCACCTCCCTCTCTCCACCCCCTCTCTCTCCCTCTCCACCGATCCAAACCCTAACTCCGACCCCGACTCTTCCCAACCGTCCGATGATCCTCCGCCCCACAAACCCTCAACCACCGCCTTCGAGTACTGGGACGAAGACGAGTTCGAAGGCCTCCCCGTCCACAACCGCCCCCGGAAACCCCCACAATTACCGAAAATGCCACCGCGGCCGACTCCGGTTCGGACCCGGAAACGGAGACTAAATCGACGTACGCGAGTATCGCGCGGCGGTACGCAATTGAGGTCGCGTGCGGCGCGTTCTTGATCGCGTTCACGATCAATTACTTTACGGGGAAGAGAGAGAACGAGAACATTGCTCTTGCTTGGGTGACGAGATTCGCGGTGAGAGACTCGATTTTCGACAAGAATTTCAGTCTTGTGGGGTTGGAAAGGACGAGGACTCGCCCTTGTTGTTGAAAGAAGGGCAGAACGTGTTCAAATTCTATGCTAGTGGGAGGCGGTTTTGCCAGGGGTTGTTGGCTACGTTGGAGTTAAAAAGCCGGCACGATTTGATATCGAGGTTGTATGATGTTGTTGTGGGGGGTAAGGATGAGATCAAGATTGAGGTTTATATGAATGATGATGCTATGGACCAGGTGGTTTTTGCGCTGGCGAGGAGGAGGGAGGCGAAGGCGATGCAGAAGGAGGTTAGGGATGTCCAGAGATTCGGGAATTTGGTGGGTTCGATGCCACCGGGAAGTAGGAAGTGGGGTCGCGGAGGATCTGGTGGTGATTTCGGAGGTGAAGGAGGAGGCGGGTGATTTGATCACCGGAGGCCGCAGTTGAGCAGGTATTGATTGATGGATCTGTTTTTGGTTGATCTTTTGAATAACTTGTTTTGTGTTTGATAAAGCTTTTCTTGTTTATGGTTTGGGGTTTTTAGTTGCTTGCATTTACAGGTTGCAGAGTACTATAAGAAGGGGTTTGTAGAATACAAAGTAGTTTCGAAAATGAGTTGGGTTTGTAGGAGTTGATTATATGGTGGAGATGTTCATATCGAGTCGAATGTGGGTAAATTAATGTTTGAAAATGGGACAAAAGCAAGTTTTCTTGTTTTTATTTCGATGATGAGAAACAAATTGTCGTTGTGGAAGAAGAAATATATGGTCGAAAAAGATGGAGAAGAAGAAGAGGGAAATGGAGGTTGAAGGATTGACTCAATTGAGTGTCCTACAAGAACAGAAAATTAGAAACATTGTAATTCAGGACACTTCCCAACTAGGCTGAAGTTCTTTTCTTCTCACAATGGTGAGATTCAGGATCTCAGTTCCTATTCATTTGAATTGGAACAGCCTTAGAATGTTAATGGAATTATGCTTTTCAATTGTTGTAGTTGTTCTAATGGTTACAAGCTATGAAGCACTGACACTTCTAGAGGTCGAGGTATCGCAGTGTCAGACACGGGGACACCGCGGGATATCTCGGGGACACGTACGGGACACGCCACATGGTTTGTCCCATAATTTAATTTGAATTTTCACGGGGACACGGGCGATGACACTGCAGGGGGCCAAACTGCAATTTTTTAAAAAATTGGGGGCCAAACTGTAATTTTTGAAAAAAATTGGGGGTCAAACTGTAATTTTTTTTAAAAAAATTTGGGGCCAAATTATAATTTTTTAAAATTTCTGGGTGCTAAACAATAATAATTTATTTATTTATATAGTATATATATATATATATATACACACACGTGGCGTGTCCCCCCGCCGTGTCCGTATCCCCATTTTTTTAGAATTACCCGTGTCCCGGTGTCGGTTTCGGTGTCGAGTTCCGTGTCGGTGCATCATAGGTTATAAGAGGTTATATTTAAGTTCTGGGCTTGGCAAAGTGTTAAATTTAGTGTTGGTCTCTTGGTAATAAGTAGCTGTTGTGGAATAATTATGAAACAGGGAAATTCTGAAATTCAGGCTATTTTCCCCGAAGTTAAGTTGCTAAACGCATCACAATAGAACCACCATATATTTAGTAATTGCCTTGACGTATTTACTTCTGAGCTCTGAGGAATTTTGGAATCAGTCTATGATGAATCCCTCGTATGGGTGTTGGGCTAATATTGGAGGATATGAACATCTTTGCATATACTTGAAGATCAGCGTTATGATGATTCTGGAACAAAAAGACCGAATAAGATATCTGAAGTCGCTTATATTTTGACCAGCCAACTAACTAATGCAACAAGGGTCAATTGCAAGGGTTGGGATGACCTAGGCTTCAGCAGCTCAGCCTCGGGGCAAACCTGTTTCTTGGCTCAGTAGTTCCCGTCCGCATTGTTATATGCATTGCCTGCCCCAAATGTATTTGTTGTGGTGTATGAGATTCTATTGGTCTCTTAAGAAAATTGTTTCTTTGAATAGGCTACGCAATAATGCTCTCCTTATGTCGCATGTTTCACATGTGTTTTTCTGCAGGTCTTTGGCGACAAAGCTTTTGAGAAATAGGGGAAGGGTTTTATCTCAATGCATTTTTCTGATCAACACGTGGGCACGCACAAGAAGATGCTGGTGTTCAAGTTTTCCCTCCCTGATGCGAATCACATGGCTGAGATGAGCCGTTTGGTTGCTCTTGTACCCTACTATATTGATCTTATAGGCCGATACAAGCTCAGCCCACAGGTGGGTGTGGGTCAGATTTATTCAAACTTCTTTCAGTACATCTGGTATGTTCAGTATATCCTTTTAATTTTATAATGTGCTGTGTGTACAACAGGCTCGCTCCAAGACTGAAGCAGCGCGACAGAAGGCTGCCCAAGAGGCATACAAGGAACTTCAAAATGCCAGGCAAGAAGTAATGCAAAAAAAGAAGGTTGAACGCAGAAGGGGGGTCGAGGAAGCTGAAGCAAAGCTCAGTGCAGAGGCGATTCGTAAGAAAGAGGCTAAGAACGTGCTCGCCAGATGAAGAAGGCAATGCCAAAAGTGAAGATGACACGTGCTGGCTAGATTGTGTCTTAGATTTGCAGATGGGTTCTCATTTCCTTGCCAGATATAGGTAGATTCTGTAAGTTCATGGCTGTGTACACTGTACCCCATTGTAGTTGGTTTGCAACATTACGGCACCATTGTGGTTTTTGAACGATAGAGCAAGCGTTTTTGGTTATATCTAGACTAGAGACGGTCTTTTCATGCATAATGCTCAGGAATCAACAACGGCACCATGTTGAATGTCGAAAAAAGTTGGAAACGCGAGCAGTAACTCCATCTGTTAAACTGATCAGTTGAAACTCTTATGGTGTGATCACAACAGTTGAAGTTTTGTTTTCTGAAAAAGCAACTATAACAAAGGTATTACAAAAAAAAAAAAAAAACTGAGCAGAGCTCTGTAGTTTCTCTCTATAGATTTCTACTTCTAAGCTTTGCCCCTCAACTTTTCCGGTGAGTTCCAAAAATACTTCTATCGGTGTTATTTTATGTTTAGGGACAGCGGTTTAAGAGCTTCTCTTCCCACCTTGAACTAGAGAAAGCACGCCCCCCTTGTCCTTCATAGATTTTCATTGGTTCTCTCCATTTTTACACTTTGTCTTGGTGATTAGATGTTAGAATAGATCATTGGCTTGGTTTTTGTTTTTATTGTTAGAAGTCGAAATTTTATTGAAATTGTACTGTGACCATGAGCTGATATCAACTGCACGACATCCCTTCCATTCATGCATACTTCTGAGAACCTAAAAAACCAGTGTTGACTGACTACGCAAATAGAATCACAGAACTATTGTCGGTGAAAATTATGATATAGCCTGCACAGAGGATAAGCAAAAGATAGTATCCACGCACGGCTATTTCCACAAGTAAACAGCTTACAACAACATATCCTTCCTTTCCATGCTAGTATCCCTATTTCGACTTTTGGCATGCGATATGCATCACAAGTGAAAAATAATACATATGTAGTGGGTTTCTTGCTTCACTTCACTCGAAAGAATCTGGTGCCCGTCTAATTTGGGTGTCACTAATTATTCTACTTCCTATTCAAGGCCCTTAAAGCTCAGCCTCTCATTCCATTCAGCAGAAACGCAGAGGCTTATATGAACCACAATGCAATGTTCTTTGTGATTATTCCTCTACAGGTACAAAATAGCATTGAATGAGATACAAGTAACCAGCCCGGAACTTGTAGGATTCTCTTGGAGCTGTTCGCGAGATTCTTGCTAGGCCATTACGAACCTTTCTTGAAGAACAGTGTCAGAGCTGGTCCCACAAGGGGCCAAGTTGTTACGATGGCAATGTAGGCTAGAAGCCATATTGATTTCCGGCTGTGTCGGGAAAGTTGATCCATGTATCTTCTTTAGGTATAATTATGTCGTTGACATCTTGTCCAGGGTGCTGGGGTGATTCATCTGTCAAATGTGTTCTTTCTCCCCATCACGCGATCACTACCTTGTGTTTCTGAAATTACATCTTTTTCTTGTAGCTCTGAATCATGGGCTCAGTGTTTACCTCTTCTATGTTTGTTTGCTCATCGGCCACTGCAGCCCACCATTCCATCTTCCGTGATATTAAGGTATGGGCCTTGGTCGATTGAAGATTCCGGAGGACTGATCAAGTGGAAACTTTGCATCTGTAAGACAAAAAACAAAGTCATGTAACTAGCAGGAAATCGGCCAACAGCAATGGTCCTTTCGATCTTTCCACATGATGATAAGAAACATAAATTAGACAGTCAGAGGGTCCCTATGTTCCGACAGGAAATCTAAGATAAACTAGTCAGATCCTAACAACAATCCGTTATTTCTTCTTCACTGAAACTGATCGGCGCCTATGATATCTGAAAGAGAGAATCTCCAGTCATTAAGCACAAGTTTCACAGACATATGTGCTATTCTGACCTCATTTTGATGTCACCATACTTTTTTGTTTCCTTCAATATGTAACCTATTTCGAATAAATTTCCAGATGGGGGCTCGTTTGTGCATTGAATACCTTGCGCAAGTACATCAGAAGATATGTAGCTCTAACTCCTAAGATATACAAAACTTTGTTTTTCCTTTTCCAGTTGTGCAAAAACTTTTATTCCTTTGATTTATTTCAGAAGTTGTCTAATGTTCTAATCTGGCAAATGCTTGTGTACCTGGGCCTCCTTTTTTCTGCGAATTAATGAACTAGAGTGTAGAACACGTGAAGAATGCGTGAACGGCTCCAACCCACCTGCAAGGAAGAGAGAAAAAAAACAAGCATTACACAGCCAACTCGACATCACATTAACAAGTAATGCAAAGATATCGTTTGAATAAATATACATGGATGCTTGAGAAGATGACTTGAGAAATCTGGACTGGCCTTTCATATGGTAAGTATGTGCAGATTAAGGCATACTATGCAGCTTTCAGATACATTAAGAATAGATCTAGTGTCACAAGTTTATAGGGTTCTCTTTCCTGTCATGTACTACATGGGAGTAATTTTACTTCTAAAAAGTTCCTAAAGTTGGCTCAATGGCTTTAAAAAGTTATTTAATATCTCGATACTGAGCTTAAGCAAAATGACGAGGCTGGAACATGCAACTTTTTTTTTTGAATGGCAAGAAATTTTATTAATGTAATAAAAGGTTAAACGCGAGAAGGCTGGAACAGGCACCTATCAACATAACTTCCCAAGTACATGAAGGGTCATTCATCATGTCCTATCAACATAACTTCCCAAGTACATGAAGGGTCATTCATCATCTGTAAGAATGAAAACAACAAAGGCAATCTAGAAGTGAAACAAAAATTACCATAAACTCTTCGCGGTTATCCCTTGATAGTATGCCAGGTGTCCTCCATGCCGAGTGGTAGCCAGAACAATGTTTTTATTTGCCCTATAGATGGGATAATGACAGTCAGCTGCTCATAAAATACTGAATGTTGAACGTAACCTAACAGTGCTGCAACATTTAAGTTATCTACCAAAACCGATAAGGTCATAAGTCAATGGCCATTCTGATCTGGTTTCAAGTGTTTAACCTGATCCATTTTGTTTGATCATACCTAACTGACACCCTTCTACCGGCAGGAGTCAATTATCATCTGCTGCAACAAGAAACACTCATTTGTTTTGCATTTCTTCTTTGTTTCCTTAAGCTATTGACTATTCATGTTAGTATTCACAGCAAACCACTCAACATTAATGACAAATTTCCCCTACCTTTTACACGTAGTAGTATTTTTATTTAGTTCATCGGATAACTGGCATGAGTAAGTGGAAAAACCTCGGGTTCAAAGCACACTTTGCAAGCAATATATCCAAAAAGTGATTTTTCACCAATGCCCAAGCTCCCAACTACCAGAAACAGACGATCTACTTCAGTCAAGCACCACATTCCACAACCTCATTTGTTTTATATTGCCCTATAGGGACTTTACATACTCGGGAGGCTGAGTTCGAGGTCTATCAAGTCTTTCAGTGAATACAGGTTCTTACAATGTCCTCTGGACTCAGTAACAACCTTTTGTGCTTTCCATATAGAACAATTGAAGCAGGATGATAAGGAATGCTCAACATCCATGCGGATGTGTTGGTGAACAGGACAGCCAAAGGAAGAATTCTAATTAAACGAGAACTTTGTGCGGCTTCAATATGATCATATGCTATACGAACATTGCATAATACCCTTTACGCCTAATTCCATTGTGTAATCAAAAATGAATCTCCTCCAATAATTAGCATTTTGCAGAGGAAAAAAATATTTATAAATAGAAACTCAAGATTTCCATACCTGCATTCATCCCAGGGAATGGCTTCCCTCGTACAGACTGGATCATCCAAAGCACTTATGCAAAGAAGTGGCACCATTACATTTCCTACAAAAGTACTACTACTGGAATGCCTGTAGTATGCATCCACCGTCTGCAAAACAAGAAATTAACTTCAGTAAATAATTGAAGTATCTGACAATAAGTAAAAAAGGCTAGTACCTCAAATTTTCCAAGGACTCGAGTCGCATAATTGTCAAAATCCCGAACAGAGCGCGACTGTTTTAACACAACAAACATTATCCAGAAGTTTATGTTAGTAAAAAAAGAAAGAAAGAAAGACCGAGTATCAGCCACAGGTTTTTATTTTTTGTTTCTTTATTATCAGCCAACAGTTTATCTTACCCTTTTAAACTCGTACAAAATACATGGCCTTAATGCATGACTTTATTTTACACTTGCTGCATGAAATTTCAAAAAAATGAAGCTATCAAATATAACCCAAATTTGTTCACGACATGCCTGCACTATCTTCGGAAAAGACCCAACAAGAACTTTGTAACCTTATACTTTTAGTTTCTTCTGTAAATATACTTAAAGTAAACTTCCAACTGCCCAAACAGTTGGGCAAGATTTGGATTGCTAAAAGCAGTTCAACGCCAATTTATTCGTCCATTACAATTGCCTGAAATTTGTTTCTCATTTACTTGTGATTGATTTTGTCAGTAAAGATGAGGGTACAACGAAAGGTTGAGAAGAGAACTAAGGTGACCTTTAAAATGCCTTCCCAATCTGCAAGACGGGATAAGACAAGCTGGTGCCTACAAAGAGTTTCATAATTGGTCATGTAAGAACACTCTGAGAGAGAGAGAGAGAGAGAGAGAGAGAGAGAGAGAGAGAGAGCTGTTGAAGAAATTCAACAATTTGACACATGAAAAACTGCAATAGGAAAACACAATGAAAGTTGGTGTAGAACTGAGCATAAGGTAATGCAGACATACAACTGAGCATAACCTTTTAGGCCAAACGTTAGAGCTTTGTTATAGAACTTCTGAATAGCCCTACGGTTAATAAACCTGTCACATATCTGCAAGAACAAAAGAAGAAGATACAAAATGAATTGCAGAATAGCCCAACAAATGGTTAGCATGATACAGTCTTAATGCTAATGGCTGCGAATAAATAAAATAGAGGAAGTTGGCAAAAGAAAAAACGGCATTGATGCAAAAATAAATTCTTGTGTAGAATCACAAACAGTCATATGATGTAGTAAGAGTACCGACCAGAAGGTCCCAAGGAGAACAGATAGCTGCAGCACCAGCAATCGGGCTATTAATTCCGTCCTCACCCAGATATTTTACCTGAAAGGATTATTTCCAATTGTCAAATTATCATGGTACAATAAGGAAAAAAAAAAAAAAAAAACACTACTTGCACATCGAGTTGACTGTTTGATAAAACATTTGTTTATAGAAACGACAAAAACCATTACAAGAAATTTCCAACAAATACTTGCACGACATATGAAAGTCTGGTACCAGAACATTCGCACCAATGCTAGTTCCAACAACAAAAAGTGGAGCTTCTGGGAATCGATGATGGAGATGGTCGATGACTTTGCGTATATCTTCCGTCCAGCCGGCATTGTAAAAGCAATCAGACTGCGAATATTATAACAGGCAAAAGACCTTGTAATACATGACAAGCTTCTCGTAAATTTGTGATATCTAAGGTCCGCATCATGTTCCAGTTTTCATCAGTAAATGAATCAGCATCCTGCTCGTGCCAGCATAAGATGGAGGTGCAGGGTTCAAATCTCAATTGGATGCCAGTGAGGAACATGTCAGTGTCATAGTTTTTCATTTGAGGGGGAAAATAAAAGAAGTCCGCATGAAACATAGTCTGCAGCCCAATTTGGAACCAATGCATCATGGAACATGTATAGACAAATACTTGCATTAGCAAGACAGGTTATAAGAAATTGCACAAAAAATATATATAACTAGTAAGTAGCACCAAAGTGGTGGCATGATCTATGCACCCAGTGTTCGAACAGGTGGAGAGAAACACCTGTAGAGCATAAAAAAACGTTGCTTCTCCCCCTCCGTATTTATTATTCTTCCATTTATACTTCAATACCGGATGTCTTGCATCTTTAAGTTATATGACGTAGTGGTTAACCTCTCATACATTGCAAAGACCTTGTTGTACACGGGATTGATCAGTACAAAAGTAGAAGAGGTGCACCCAAATGACATATTATTAGCTCACTTGCTAGGTGATTTCTTGTGATTATTATTTCCTTGGCTAACTCTATTAGTAAGTTCTTGTAATTGTTACTTCATAAGTAAGTGATGAACTGTTTAAACCATGGTGTGGTGCATCACGACCAGTTAACAGTTGAATCCTAATGAAAAGGGGGTAGATTGTAAGGTTCTCTAAGAGGTAAACTGGACCATCTTTTTATTCGATAATATTCAGAGTTAGATGCATGTTACATGTCAATCGCTGTTCCTCATCACACATTGGTTTTTGATAGGTTAACATGAAATGTGAATCCAACTTTTGTCTTCCCTCTTCTTTTCTTCTCTTTCCCTTCTTTGCTCTTCTGCACATCTAAAACCCAAAGCTCTTCTAATTGTTTGCCATAAAAATGTGATAATAAGCAGCCTTAAAATATTACAACACCCAAGGAGATAAGTAAGTTTTAATTCTTTATTGGCTAAAGAAAAATATGTAAGCATAACCAAAAGAGAAAATAAGGTTGTTCAATCCACATTCATTGCAGTCATTGGCAGCAACAAGAAGTTTGTGCAAAAGGAAAAGAGTTAGTAAGATTGTCAATCTTAAATAGTAGCAATATGGTAATACCTAAAGAATGTAAGCTAACAAAATCGTCCTCCAGTAAAATCTCCTTACCCATTATACGTTTTTAAATAACTCAAAAGAATAAAATCCATAATCTCATCAAGAGCATACTTACAGTAATTGATATTCCCCCTAGCCCCCGATGGTTGCTGACAACAACATTCCAACCACATTTTGCCATCTTGAAAGCACAATGCTTTACATACTGTGACACATTTTGCACACTTTGACCAGAAGTAAAGATACCAAAACGAGGATTGAAAAACTTAAAAGTAGATAAAAAGCTTACAGCATCGGCAGAATCACTTGTCAAGCCAGGAATCACTACTACAATGGGGGTTTTATCATCTTCTGTAATAGTATTTTTCGATTGGAAGGAAGCCTCTGTAACTGGAAAAATTAAACCAAAAATTAGAGAGAATAAAAGCTCCATTCTCCAATAAATGGTATCGTAATTCCGAATGATATGCTAGTCAAAATTTATCCTAATCGACTACATAATTTATGACAAATGATGAATTAGGAGCTCATAGCTCGTCTTACCTATCAGTGACTGCTCTAAATGGACTACCTAGGAAATAAGATTCTTCTCATAGCACTTCAAAGTTCAAACAATTGTCAACTCAACTTTCTCTAGGATTTTGTTAAAGATCTACATTACATGTTAGGAGTTACACTTCCATCTTTGCAAAAGTTTCTTCTATTTTCATTGCCCTGTTGGCACTGTTGCTTTCATTTGGTCTTCATCAACTGTTATAACATCCAACTCAAAACCAATCGGTAAGAAGTGGAGAGGTTGCCCAGGCTCATATCATATACTACTTTTTGAGGTTATAATTAATCAATGTGGGACAAGCTCTTATACTCCCCTGCACGTGCGCCCCTGACCCACATGTGAAGAGGTCAATGTTTTTATTCAGTTTTTGCAATGCATTTTGGATTTGTTACAAGGTACAACTATTTTCCAATTTATATCTACAGGTATCTTATCCACAAAATTAAAAAGAAGATACACGATTGACGATACGTATCCCATTCTGACCAACTTGGCTCTACCAGAGTGAACTTAGATCATTGCACAACATAAAAGCAGAAAAGCTCGTTTACCATTGGAACTCATCAGCCAATCCAATGCAACTGTTCCACCATCAGACAGACAAAATAGCTGTCTGCACACAGCAACGCACCACATTATACAGGGGGTTTTGTATCCGATGCTTAGTCAATATATTTACTGTCTGAAACATGACATAATACGTGAAACATACAGTATCATAGGGGTGTGGTATTACAAATCTTATCAAAATTAGCCGATGGGATTACACATTCTAGGATAATAGGATTATATATCCTTCACCATAACTCCCGTAATAAAAATGCGAGCTAGATGCAGGTTTGATTGTAGCACAAGGAAGTAAAACAAACCATCACCTTCTGTAGTGGAAGGCAGGACGCCAATCAAATAAGCTCAAAAATGCTGTCTGAATATGAGGACTAGAAAGCCATGAAGTTGTCAAATACCTGCAACAAATATCCTATGAAACCCAGTGAGAGAACACAAGCATTTCTACTCACATCAATCACAGAATCTATAACAATATCATATTTTCGCCAAGCGGCCTTTGGTCGAACGGCATCAGGGTGCACTTAGGTGCTAGGGCCTAGGAGTAAGGATGTCAAAGCATTCAACTCTTCTAAGGTGCTAATCTAATAATACTAACTTGCGCCGAGTGAAAAACACAATGTCATATTTTCCTAAAGTTGACTTCTTTTCACAGATTTAGCGTCCATTGCCATCTGGGTCATCATGGGAAGTTTCCTATTATGTCTAATTCTGTTCTAACAAACAAACAAACAAACAAAACATCACTTTTGGAACATGAAAGAAACAAAAAGTTGGGAAAAAAAAAGGGAATAAAGAGAAATGAAACTTCTTCAAAATCGAGATCTGAATTGTCATAGATTTACCTTCCATGGAGAATTCGACACTTGGAAACAACTTCTTGGTAGACATCGGAGCAAGAATTGAAGGTCAAACACACGGGCTGACCTCTGAACCCGGTGAAAAGGTCTTGAATGATATGAATCTCTAGGAAATTGTAGAGGATAACCAAACAAATGAACAGGAACCAAAAAAGTAGTGGGAAATGGGTATGAGAGACGCTGCTGTGAGCAGAATCTGGTATGGCGATTGGTAACTCTCGACAGAGCTCGAGCAGTCCATGGGGATGAACATGTACTGGTGAAGTGTCTGCATTTGTTATTGCCAATACGTAGTATTGTATAGTACAGCAAACCCAAGGATTGGCCGGTCGTCAAAGTCTCAAACTTAAAAAACTTGACATGAGTTCACCTACCGTCTAAAAAGATTCTACCACGGCGGCGAAAACGATGGATTTTTCGCCACAACCTTTGGGGGTGTTACCGTGTGTAATATTATAAACGGTGGATTTTTACTACGGCCGTTGTGGATCTTACCGTGTGCAATGTCATAAACATATAATACGAATCGGTCAACTCATAAAGCCCACTTAGTAGTATGTTCACGAAAAAAATTAGTTTGATTGGATGTCGATAAATCTTTCAAAAGTTGAATTTTAGTTTATAAAATGGTCGATGTGTTTGGGCTGAATTAACTCAAATCAATCGACAAATAATTGTGTGCGGGCGTGCCAGAAAAGAAATAACTTCAAAGAAGAAATTACTCTTTTCAAAATGATTTGAAACAACTAATTTCAATCAGGCAATTGTGTTATCCGTTCGATTACCTCAACTAAGAGGATTTTTCCTTAAGGTATCAACCAAATAAAAGATTGACGCGCTTCGAAATCAGAAAAGATGTTGAACACAAACAAACCTGAATCTAATCAAAGGTAAGTTTGTATACAAACACTCTTAAGATTCTATCAAGAATAATAAAGAAATGCAAGCACACTGAATTTAATCAAAAGCGAACTTGCAAACAACTATTCTTTGGTAAGAAAAGAACTTAAAGAAATAAGAAAACTTGAATTTAATCGAAAGTAGTCTTACATGCAAATAAGCCTTC